>JAZARR010000078.1:0-1200000 GCA_037389465.1 Baylisascaris procyonis | reverse complement strand
ATATGAATTAGTAAGCGGCTAAATCTGAGGACCTAAGGTTATCGAACGACTATTCATCCTCCCTTTCCTCTTATCGCCTGTCAGCTGATACTGCAGTCTATTCCAAAAACTAATTAAAGTGCGGTTAGTAAGCGCATTTATAACCATGCGAAAATGTAGGTGGCGCAAATGGCTAGACATCAGTTCCGCCTGTAAATATCTGTCAGCTAGACCACCAACGAGAAATGCACCTAGCCGAAATATGAATAGAAACCAAAACGAACCATCAAGCGCTATTCCTCCAAAATTGTCGATAATCTCTTCGGCTGAAGCACGATCGGTAACCACATCGGCCGACCCAGCCGATTCGCCTATTTCATCGTAATTCACCGTTGCTGACTCGATCGTGTAATCCTCGAACAACTCCTGCAAATTTGAAACTGTAGTTGCAGTATAGAAAATGCCTCAAAGTGGCTCTGATGAACATCTCATAGTGATGGCGCCAGAAATCTAACGAAACAATACGGAAAACTCAGCGAACAACTTCACGACAATGAACCTGCCGGTAAAGCGAGACCATCGCATAACGCTGGCTAAGTACACTGCTCACTAAAACTGCCTACATTTCCACACCAGTAGAATAACATGGAAAACATGCACGATCACTTCAATCGCCTGGGGATCGCCGAGTTTAACGTATTCAAAAACTTTCGCAAGACATATGAGGAAAGTGCGAGAATGAACTTCCAAGTCAACAGACGATATAAGAAGAAACGATATACATGAAGACAAATCGCATCAAAAAGAATATGAAACTGACTCTGAGATCTGCCGATGTGACTGTAGGTGCGAGATTAGTGATGTGGATTGTAACTTTCTTAACGAGAGCCGATCGACCAAACGTGCGCCCACCTACTCGGAATCTGCCAACTCTCTTCAGCGCCATACCACTACCGTACATTTCCTCAAAACCGTCATGACCCCATTTTCCAGATGGAACATTCTGCAGCAAAATCACATAGTTTAACAAGAGTTATGCGGAAAAGAATAGAACAACAAAGCAACAATTCAAAAACTTTTTTTGAAAAGGAGCAAGTTGCCCAGAACAAAGCGTGAGAAATTTTAGAGACATAAAAGAAGGAAGAATGAGCAGCCTTATCTCATATTATTGTTATTACGGCTCATTTCTTTATTTGATACAGCTGCAAAACTTCGACTTTAAAAAACCCTTACTGTTATACCTGGTGCAAAAAGCTGTCTTCAACAAACGTCTTCCAGCAACTAAGCAAATCAAAACTTAGCAGCTTTGCAACGTTAAAATAAAAAAAAAAAAACGGAAAGCGCACCAGCAGAGCTAGCGCGATTTGCGTTTTTGCAATTATGCCCCTCACATCATTTAGTGCAATTAGCCAGAATCAATCTTTTTTCCAGTGCAGTAAAACGTGAAAGCTATTTGTGAAAAAAAAAAAAAACTCAGTGGTCGCAAGGGCTCAGTTTATGCACACGTGATCATCGGGTAGTGGGTAGTTTTCAACAGCATATTTTCAATGAAAAAATTTTCCCTTAACACGAAAATTTACCCGAAATTTTAAAAGAGATGCCATCCATGGCTCAGTCAAACCCGAAACAATATGTTATGCATATTTTCATAAACATAGGATGTTTTAAAAGTTTTATACAGTCACACACCATGAGTTGCAAAAATATATGGAAAAAAGCATCACCTTGGACTTGGTGAATGCAGAATCCGGCGACTCATACTTAGGCATAAAACCACGACCACGCTGTCTTGGACGGGATGCACCACCGACTTCACCCCTTTTTGCGCCGCCTTTCTTCTGAAAGAATATTTCTGCACCAAGCTTAGCACAGTTGATGCAATAAGCAATCCTTTACTTATCTTCCCATCATCGATTCATTGGTGAATTCGCCTTGAAACTTACTATAAACACATATTTTTTCGTTGGAAAGAGAAAAACTTGGTTGAATGAACAAGCAAATGCTAATGCAGAATAATCTTTTTGAGAGAAAAAAGCGTTCGATAATCAGCTGTTACATAAACTGTTACATCTAGGAAATTTTTCATTCCCCTTATTTATCACAAACGCTTAAATTTTGGTTCGGTTTATGAGATTTTTGTTGAATTTTGAAAGTTGTACTTCAGAGCAAAAAAATATTTAAACAAAGGCAATCAATTCTCTTTCTCCAAAAACCGTAAAATCGATTTCATTACTTTTTGAAACGTGAAGATGGGGCAACAGCATTAAATCGAGATTATCTGTATTACATCACACCTCTAAAGTATCAAATGAATGTGGGCTTTCTCGATCGATCCCTACCTCAAAAAGTGAACTGAAATGAGACCTGAATCGCACCGGAAAGAATTGAAGGAAAAAATGGGTAGAAAAATGGGTAAAAGTTATGCATATTGGTGGTCCTATTGGCTGGTGACGGTAAAGTGAAGACGGATTACAAGGCACAAGGAGCAAAAATAAACATCTTGCTAGTTTCGAGGATCTATACATTTGAGTACCTTATAAAACATGGGCCACCCGCTAACTGCGACGAAGCGTAGGCATGCGCAAGTTAACAGAGTAATACAATGCTACATGGCACTGCCTTCGTCATATCAACTACCATTCCAACATATCACAAATGGTGTCGGTCAGCATTTGGGGTCTCTCGAGTTCGGTGACATATCATATTTGGAACTAGGACTTTGGGAATTTTTAGAGGGTCCGAACGAAATTTTTTTAGTGGGCCATACCTGTCTTTGGCGGGCGATGATCTCGTCGAGTGATAAATCTACCAGACTCATAACGGTTGTTTAATGCGACCCTTGCTGCAACAGAATATTAGTTTGATGGCAGAGACAGCTCAATTGGCAAGTCTTCAAATCGAATATAAGAGAAAAGCAAATTGCAACACTTAAGAAACGCACAAACATATTATGGAACTTTGATAAGCTTTACCTATGGGCACACACAAGCATTTGTAGAGTGGCCTCTAGCACATTTTGGTTTAGCGGTGGCTCATTTGCAGCTTTAATAGTAAAGTGAAGCAAAATTGACCAATCTGACAAAGAAACGAAATAATGCATTTTTCAGTTTATAGGTCAACCTTGGAATCCTCGAGATAATCTCTACCATATTTTGAAATACTGCAATTACTTCAAGTCGTTTTTTTTATATAAATCCCTGACAAGCTCAAATATGAGCCTTACCTGGAACCGACACATAATGAGTCCGTTGTCCCAACTGGTGACAAAATCTGCTTCACAACACTGCGAACAAATTTGAGATGCAAGCACAAAACAACAGCGAAAAAGGGAAAATTGCCTCGAATGCACGCCCCTCAAATTTCCCTTGAATATATGCTCCATTCTTTCATTCCTCTGATGTTCATAAATTTCAAAAACAGCGATTACTATAAACACCTTAGCGCCTCAGGAAATCTGCACCAGCCACATGTTCACGAGTTTAAAAACAAGAAAGTAAGACGGATGAAATGTTAGAAAATCTGATAACTTCTACTACATAACGAGGGTGCATGGTTGCAGCGAATTACATATAAGCATGGTGAGATGGTGAGTGAGGATAGGGCGATGAAGAAGTGGGGAGGCCGTCTACCACAAACGCATGCTTCATTACAAGCAGTCTCCCATCGTACCACATCACGACAACCAAACCAGTAAGCACTCTCCACAAGACTGACGCCGGATTGTGAAACACAACAACACCATCCTTACTTAACGCCGAAAATACCACTCAACCTCCTCGTTGAATGTCTACGAGGTTTATTATATTTTTTTAATCACATACGTAAGTAAACAATGCCACGTGACAAAATAAAAACAACAGTCCAAACAGCATCATTTACATGCAAATTTCAAACCATGATGTCACGACTATGCGTAGCCCCATGCACACTACATTCTCTTGTTTCACGTGGCCTAGCCACGTTTTCCCATATGTCGTCAAGTTAGGGCGAGGTCACGTGCATGAGCACTGCCATTTTAATCTTCTTCCCATCAACAATCAATAAAAACACCCTGGCTGAAAAAATAAGTGGCGAAGTAGAGACGTCATCGAGTGAAAGCATTACGACGATCACTGCCGCATTTTCTAACCAAAAAGCACACTGGAGCATTGCACCACCCATCTTTGCCTATGCAACTATTTCACCCACCCTCCTCTCTCCCCTCCCTCAATTTCCCAGAAAACCTGCTAAAATGCGGAGCAATTGTACTAGCAACCTTCACCACTGAAATATTCTTTAAGTTTTTTGCTCCTGAACGGTAATAAACGAGTTTTTAAACAATTCCTTGCGTTCTATTACGTTGTAACCAACCAGGATTATGTAAGAGGTGCCATTCTCGATTTATTTCATCTAAATAATTACTTCGAATAAAAATAATCAATAAATAATTAGAAGGTGAAAACAAAAACGACAATGAATTGAAAATAAAAGCGATACGCCCGCAAAGCGTTCAAGCGAACAGAGAACAAACACTGCATCGTTTAGTACGCACAACATCAATAGTGAGATCAGTATGAGTCAATTGCATCGCGAAAATTAAAGGAACCCCTTCGAAGTTTCCCATCCCAAAACCCTAACCCCCACTTGTCCCCCCACATTCTCCGACCAGTTCTAAAACAACCAGTCACAGCTACCCACAACTTTCGCTTTGGTTGGCTCAAGTCCAAAATTGAAGATCGAAATGTTTGAAATTTTGTTTCAAGTGATAACGCTCATTCGAAAAAGAAAAGGAAATCTAGCAACATTGGTCGTCCGGCCACCAGACGGCTGGCTTGAGCATTCCAACTTGAACTAAAGTGTTCGCATTTGTTTGACTCTTGTTTCGCAAAGCGTGACCTGCGGTGGGTGAATCAAGACCTGAGCAAACTTACGAACTATCCGCATTACAGTATGCCCCAAAATCTGATATGCATAGCAACTGAAAGTAGCGTTTGTATTGGCTTATTTAACCTGGGCTCAATTCACAATCGAGATTTACATACAAAGGTCGGATAAATCCAGATTCGCTGATTCGGTTCCCGAATTAGTGCTATGACGTTTGACTGCTACACGCTGGCAGGCTAGCGGTAAATGTCATCAGGGATTTCCCGCTCTTTCGTATTCAGCGTTCATTTTCGGGCGACGCATCACAACTCTCACTATCCTTCAATCCCCTCCCCCATCACCCAACAGAAAGGGGATAAGGAAGACATGACATTTTTCATGACTTCCTCTAAATTTTCCGCCGGATCTCTTGCGTTTGCTAGAAACCGTCAGAATAGTCCAGCGCTAAATCACTTTCGCAACAGTAAAATTTGTAGCACTCTCTCAACTTCGATAGATGGAATAAAAGGGACCTTTTGTTCAATTCTGGTAGCAGATCAGAAAACCGGATATGGTTTTTACACGTGGGAGATCTTAGTGATTTCTAATAATGATGCATACAATGGGAGGAGGCGGATGGGTGGGGAGGTGGGAAGAGGGGGGAGGGAGGTAGGCAACGGCGATGCAGTTAGCCATTTCCTTTCTAAAGAGTGTAAGTCGTTCGTTTATGCACGGCAGCTGCAACTGGAACCAAATTACTTTAGAGCCACTTATATAAAAATCCATGAGAAAAGGATCCCCATCCTTTCAATGACTTCACACAAACGCACCGCAGCGTTTTCTACCTCAAAGACGCAAATCAATAAGGAAATAAGCGCAGACATTTCCCATTCAATAAACCTCGCAATTTGCGAGCGTTAGATAGCTTAACAACTCATCGCTCATAAACAAAACTTTAGAAAATATGAGATAAAGCTGCCCAAAATAACTGCTGTAGATGACGCAGTCATTCCTATCTTTCAAATATGAGCAGCCTAATAACTTGATGCACATCGCAACACTTTAAAAAGACGCGAAGTCTGACCACATTTTTCTACTGCGCAAAACTGTCCCTATCGCTATCGGGTACTAAATTGCCCTCGGAAACCTCCTCTGTGGAAGGAAAACATCTGTAAATTCCTCTGTTTGTGTTCAACTAGATTTTTTCCCTCTTTATGTGAAATTATTCCAGAAATGCAAGGGGTCATGACTTTAGAAGATCGCGGGCTCCAGCTGAAGTATGTAGCGTCGCATCCCATAGTTAGCTGACACTGCGGGTGGTCCACACGTAACGCATTTGGAAAACAAAGCACTTGTTCTGCTAAAGTGAGAGTTCTTTGTGCACAAAAATGCATCCTTTTTCTTCACCTGTATTAACTGACATTTCGTCAGATGCAGTAGATGCTTCAACATATTCTTCTATTCATTAAACTTATAAACCGTAGATGAGAGCATGCTGCATGAGAGGTCGAAGTATTTGAGGGTAATATGGAAAAGAGCGATTCCAGACAGTTTGCACGAAGTAAGCAATCGTCGTTCCAACACAATTACGAATGTCCACCACTTCACGTGACAAAAGGGTGTGAGATGAAGAGGGGGGCAGAGGGGGAGGTTAACCCCTACTGCGAGAAATCGCACATGCACAAAAATTTTAGTTGAAAGCAAAATATACTATCATCTTTGCGCGAAGCACTTGATCGGGCCCAACAATATCGACTAAAAATATTCAACTAAAAGCTTTCTAATATTTCTAGCGATGAAGGACTAATTTGGAGGAGGGGGGGGGAGAGGGTGGAGGAAGGAACAATTAAATTATTTGAAAACGAAAATCTGTTCATATACCACTGAACACAGTTGAAAGCTTTTGAAACTAAAACTACTAAAAAAGATTATTAAACAAGACTAACGCATAATATAAATAAAAGGCATTATCAGAGAAGACTAGAAATAGAAATACATCAATATAATAGGTTATTATACAACACCGTCAATCTCTGACTCCGAATTACTATTACAATTAAAGTCTTTTTTTTGCATTGGATACATACAATGAGAAGCAATCTTTTTAAATATCACAAATAGTGAATGCAAAATTTGAAAAACGTCTATTTACCTAATTAAGTACTTTAAAAGCGATTACACACTTAATATAGGTTAATTACAATGCCACATCTTAAGCCATAATTTTATTGCATCTTATGGTGTGGCCCAGCTATCAATGGGCAAAGTTGCTGACTGAAGGTCATTGCACACCACGACTTCCAGACCTTCTTTCAATGCTGATGGTTATGACAGCCGAAGATATAAGAATAAATAACTTGTGCAATACCTTCGCAGTTACACTCATTGCCTCATCCTGTGAGGCTAGCTGGTCTCCACTGATAACCTCCAATTAATACATGAAGCATCATTAATCGAAAACATGATAGGATATGTGCACATCTCCAAACACTTGATTTTCGATTCGCATCAGCAATTAATAAATCGCGATGACGTTAGCTTCAAACACCATTCAACGGTTGTTGCTCAGTTGTGATGTGTGTTGCGGCAACACGTTTCTGTCGTTTGTGGAAGTTAGAGCGTTCCATATGGCAATACCTGCAATTAAGTTCTTCGGGTTGTAGAGATCACCTAACGTGGCAGAAATCACGTTCATTAGATGCATTCATATATATATATATATATATATATATATATATATATATATATATATATATGTATATATATATATATATATATTTATTTATTTATTTATTTATTTATTTATTTATTTATTTATATATTTATATATTTATATAAATGGATATTATCTCGAGCAACCGAAGGGCGGGATATATATTTATATAAATGGGTATTATCTCGAGCAACCGAAGGGCGGGATATATATTTACATAAATGGGTATTATCTTGAGCAACCGAAGAGCGGGTTTTCGAAACAAGTCAAATTTTTCAACAACACCTGTTTTCCCACATCTTCATTTTGCAGTTCTTTTCACGTGAAACCCCAAAGACCTGTCCATATGATACGAGCCCAATGATTTATCATAGTAAAAAACAAAAGTAATGACAATAAATATTACATAATTTCCACCACAAATTTTTGTAATAAATTTTAGCTTATCTCGCTCCACAAAGAAACCTCGTCTTGCTCGAAAGGTCAGCTATTTCTAGCTAATCAAGTACAATTGCATAGTAAAGATGAAAAAACAAACCTGAAATAAATCGTAGCCGCAATAGCGAACAATAAACAGAATAGCAATAGTATCAGGAAAAACATTATATAGCTGAAGAGGAAGCCCATATC
Organism: Baylisascaris procyonis; assembly: GCA_037389465.1. Taxonomy (NCBI): domain Eukaryota; kingdom Metazoa; phylum Nematoda; class Chromadorea; order Rhabditida; family Ascarididae; genus Baylisascaris; species Baylisascaris procyonis. The sequence continues at coordinate 1,191,836 of JAZARR010000078.1, read as the reverse complement.
AAAGCTGTCTATTCCTCCTGGTCGATTAGTCGGCGAGAAAGGTCGCCGTCTCGTTGCTCGTCGTCTCGCCGAAGATAGTCGTGTTGAATATCGTCTCGTCGAAATTGTCTTAACAAGTTAGATGCACTGGCAATCATCGCATTTAATTACCTTGCTACCTTAGCAAAGATGCAATATTTTCAGAGGTGTACCATTACAATAAGCACTATAGCCTACTTCTCATATATTAACTGAGCTCTGCTTAAATATGTTCAATATTTTCTTCAGGACGATCAAATAAACGTGCCCTCAGATTCTGCGTTTTTATGTATCAAAATTTCTGAACCAACTTTGAGAATTGCCATTTGCGCCATTATTTTACGCGCACAGGTGTGTCGTTATAAGTGTTTCAACATGTTTCTTGCCTGCGTCATAACCGATGCGACTGTAGTCATAGTCGAACGCGTCGTTAGTGTCGTGGTTGTGACCGCTGGCCGCGGGCAAAGTGTACCGTTTTGTGAAGGATCGACTTGTTTGATTTTCACTATTCCACTACCTTTCAGCTCGCAGTACATATCCTCATAATCCAGAACCTGAAACCATGGTATACTCTATAATTAGCATATCAGAACCAGTAATCAGAGAAGCATATGTTGGTGTTTCTACCGTCGAAAAGAAGTATTCACCTATAAGCAAAATACTTCTTTACAATAGAGAACGCCAACGTCACATTCACTTTGATACCTTCTACTGCTAGAGAGATATCATGGGAGGCATTCACTTTCAAAACTTACTTTCTGAAAGCGTTAGTATCACAAACTAGACTTATAACTGCGATCGTGACAGCGGCCTACTGGCAGGGATTTGCCTTCACAGGGAAGGATTTTACAATTTCAGAAAACGAAAAATGCCAAAGGATATGCTCTAAGAAGCGATTTAACTACCAGGTGCGTCTTTCGATATCGTCCTCTTTTAATTGCAACGAATAAACGAATTTCTGAAAGCTAATACATTGAGCGGGGAAAGTTAAAGACCAACGCATCTTACTCTATTTATATTTGTCTCGTCATAAAACCACTCCTGTAGCGGTGTTGGATTCTCGCAATTGCAGATATATTTATTTGTGCGGCCACCAAGTTTGAGCTTCGATATTGCTGTAAAGCGTTTTAGAGCAAATGCGCTAAATGCGGATAAACGATTGTCGTTGAGGAAGAGTAATTGAAGATCGGCTAATCCATCAAGTTGAGCATCAGGAAATGATTGCAGTTGATTGTTGGAAAGATCAAGCTGAGTTAAACTGGGAAATTCATCCAGGAAACTCTGAAAACATACTAACAACAAATTTTAGAATAGTAGTTTGAGTGCGTATCGATCAGAAATACGGGCAACAAAAGGCAAATCTAACATTTATAATGCAGATAAATCCAGTAAGATGCTAAATATTTCAACGTAATCGCCTCGATTCATTGCGATCTTATCATCTATAGCCGCGGAGTCAGTTATTAAAAACGCAAACATTACTGACATCATTTCGAGAGCAGAAAATAGGAAAGAGGGAGGGGGAAGCTACATTGTGTAAGCGGAAAGGACGCCTTCTCTCTGGAAATTCAATGAGCCATGCCGAACCTTTTATTAGTTATTGCGCCAAACTTCTTGATTTTCCTAAGCACGAGGAAGTTATGGGATATTCTTGCCTAAGACTCTGAAATCGAGATTTCAGATAAGCATCAAGATCTTTTTTTAAACGCTGCTTAGCATTTTGCCGTTGAAGTTCAAAGCCGAAGAAGTGAGTGCAACACCTCATTAAGCCAGTGTAAATTGCATGAAGTAATATTGAGCACAAGAAGATCGCGTTTTGGGCCAATATCTTTTGGTGACCATTCCTTCCATTCACCATTCAAAAGTCGTAATTCCGTTATACTCTCCGGTATATCTTTGAGATAATCCAGTCGCACTCCTTCACATTCGACTATATTACGACCCATCTGAAGTTTATTTTACATTTGCCTCTGCAATTAACATTCAATCACTGCCAATAACAGACCATTTCAAAGCACTTCTCGAAACCGATAAAATATTGCTGTAAAGGTGTAGATTCACTTCTGCGATTTACTCTTGGTGGATTTCAAAGCATACGGAGAAGGAGGCCGTTTCAAATGGGGTCAGCTGATGCAAATGAGTGGTCATGTGATAACACTGTCATTGCCGCCTATTCCGCTAGCGACGTTCCTTGCGTTCCGCTGCTGTCATTTGTCTGTGGCTTACGAAGCTTAAAGCGTCGGTAGAGGAGTATTCAGTTTTTTCATGAAACACAGTCAAACTCGTACCGCATCAGCTTAAACTTGACTACGAAAAAGCCGTCAACCTTGTCAGACGTTCCCATGCAAGCAAAACTAACGCCTCATTGCATCTTAATAGAATTTCGTGAATATAATCTTATGCAACTAAACTAATCGATAGAAATAAATCCTAAATTACTAAAAGTTATTTCAACCATAGAAACAAATGCTTTAACAATATGAACATAAGAAATGCTCTCAACATTTGAATATGAATAAAATCGAAGATTGTGGTGGAGAACTTCTAAAATCTCTTGAATAAACAATCGACTAAGTCTATTTCTGCAAAAAACCAATGGATTGAAAAATCCCATTCCAAAATTCTTTTATTTTTTCCTTTTGTCGAAAATGCTCGTTGAATTTCCTTTTAAAAAAAGAACTAACAACATGCCCTGGTGATATGTGGTGCAGCACTGTGCCAGCAGGTACATCCTTTCGGACATATACTCCTACAATAGCACGATTGTTGAAAACAACAAGTACATTGCTCGGCGCATGACGCATCGTATTTGCATAATAGTTCACCACGCCTACAACCAAATCATTTGCATATATGTAGAAATCGTCAACGGAAATCAACGTAAAAATAACGATGTAATAGTGACCTAGCCACTAGGATTCGCTTAGAAAATTGTCTAATCTAGAATATTTTATTGCCTATGCATTTGTGTTTTCAGCTAATTTCAGCTGACCACCTGAAGACTGCTCTATGAATCGCAGTGAATTATTTCAGTCCCCTACTGCTTCATACTGAGGTTAGGCTTCTTAGATTAGATCACGAATATCTCCAATGTTAGATAACGAAAATCACGTGATGCTCTTTTGCAGTGTGCTGCAGAAACGCCGTTCCTCGAGGGCACTCTCGTTCAAAGCACGGACGAGGATGAATTCCCTCCAATTTCCAGCTAAATCTTCCCTTCCCACACAAATTTTGTTGGGTTAGCTTCCCGACCAAATCGCTCGCTGTCAAGATCTTCCTCTCGCCAATTTGCTCCCCAAGGATCCCCTTCTTGGCCAAGTCCAAGGGGACCCCGACGTTCTTGTCTGACACTCTTCCTAAACTTTCTTCCGATGGTCCCTCCTGTAGATTTTTGCTCGCTGGAACTGCTTACCAAAAAAGCTCTTTCTGTTTCCAACAAATGCCTTAATGGGCATCACTACGTAAGATAACACAAAAAATCAAAATAAATAGCAGACCGGAAAGAAAACTATAAAGCGATAAACGATGTTTAATATCTGGTGCATGAGTTTAATGAAGCAAAAAGAAAAACAAACGCATCCGCATCCGCCAACAATAATCGCATGTCGTGCGAAAAAATATGCGAACAATACACATTTGTCAAATCCACAACCGTAGGAGATGTCTGAAATTAAAAGAATTTCTAATATTTTCAAATTCTTCGTCAATTTTTATGAATGGCGGATTTTTGGAATTGTGCGATAGAAAAGTCGTCGTCCTATTTAGTGCACTATTGCAATGATCGTTTAGTTCGCCTTAATGGGCACATCTCATTGCCGAAATATCATCTACAATTGTGAGTTCGAGTTCATACCGGAAATTCCGCAAATGAATAGGGTTAATTGAAAATATCGCACTTTAAAAGGTTTATAAATCACACAAAATCTTATAACATACTCAACCGATGCAAACATCTGAGCAAGGGGTTAAAAAATAGAGTTGTAAATAATACAAGCCTTTGTAGTTGCGTGTACAATCCACCTCAACGAACACCTACAATTTAGCGGATTTCCGGATAGCAAAACGCGTAGACGATGTTTGCGCACTTCGGAGCTTATAGCCGCTTCCCTCAACTCGTTGAGTGAGTTATTCCTCAAAAAGATCATATGCTAAGATGGATGACAACAAGGAACACTATGATGTCACAATATAATTCTTTGTCAGTAAAAATTTTTCCTCTCAAAAAGCGTAAAATGCTTTTCATTTCAGAAGTCAGATTTGACATCCTGTTCGATGATAATATTGTTGAAATATAAGATTAGAAATTGCACTCAACTACGGGAAATAATTGCCTGCGAAGGATATAGCAACTTATGAAGAAACATATTTAAGCACATTAATTACTTCCTTAGATTGCAAATAGCTCAAATCATCAATTTTTACCCGTAAAGATGGGAAAAAGAGCACAATACTTAGTTTTGGTTGCAGAGTTTTTGCATGAGGCGATCAGTGGAGAACTCAATGATGCAACGGAATAAGAAACAAATGAGGCGCAGTTGTTTGCAATTCATGCGAGAAATATTAACAGCAATATAACACACTGCTTACATTTCAGTACCCCAAATTACGAAAAGACCTATGTTGTCAACATTCATTAACCACTATTATTCTTTTATATTTGTTCAGCAATATATTTGTTCCTTTTGATAAACATAATATAGCGTTCGCAAGTATTAAAATATTGTGTCGGAACACTCGCCCCAGATGTTTTACCCAAGTTCGGTAGTCAGAGTTCATTATTTGTTGAGAAGATGGAAGACAAGGGAGAGGTGAGGGGTGGGAGGTGCCAACATCTATCCGAATCAGCACCAGTATGAGATCCCTACCTCAAGTCGACGATCGTGAGCTTTGGCATATTTGAAAAGGCGCCATCTTGTATGTAACTAATTTTGTTGTTTGTTAAATCAACGCTCCACAACCCATTCGGCAGAACGTTCACAGTTCCAGTCGCCGAAATGAAATCCAGTTGGTTGCCAGCCAGATCGAGTCTCCTTAGTGAGCTGAAGCGAAGAATACTTGACTTAACTGAAATATTCAGGATTTCGCTCATGAAAAGTAACCCCAGTATGTGGGTTAAAGCCGGTCCCGGTCATAGCACGGTCGAATCCAATTCTTTATGATGTGCAAATAGGTTAAAGTGAAGCCAGCGTCCTGACCGGGACCAAGTTTTAACACATCTACGTATGATCAGGTATTAAACTAGAGGTCGAGCATAGCTTATTGAGTGGGCCCATCTAAAATGCAAACTTTGAGCGAGTCGACCGGTCAAGCTATAAAGGTAGCTCTAAGGATGTTCTTGACCAGCGAACTATTCCTCTCATTTCGGTAAACGAATGACCGAAGCAGTCAGAAGTCATATTAAGCGACCAAATCTGCGATAGAAAGAGCAATTAAGACCAACAGCATATAAAATACTAATTGAAAGACTCGAAACGAATAAAAGCAGTCAAAAGTGCCATAGCAGAAAGATTTAAGACGAGCATTTTATGCGGGAAATCAACGGATGCCCGCCCTTAATAGCGCCAACAGGTGGTCGTCAATGGGCCCGACAGTTTTATTCCTCTGACAACGAAGTAGATGAAAAGTTTAGGACGTCTAAGAATAGGTATCGCTTGAAATTTGAAGGTGCAGAAACAGACTATTTAGGACAGCTTAAAGGGGGAGATAAGGATTAGCATATAGACAGAAATCATTTACCCGACGCTATCGTGAGTGGAATGCACGGTGTTGATGCGATTGTTGCGTACGGTGAGGTCGGTGACTCCATTAGGTACTCTCCTTAGGTCGATGTTCGAGAGGCTATTCTCGTCCAGTGAGAGAACCTTTAGCCGATGTAGAGATACCAACGTATTAGAAAGAAAGTTGATCGAATTGTTGCTCAAATCAAGTTGTATGAGATTGCTGCAAACATTAGAACAACCCAGTCTTTTCTGCTTTAAATGCAGTCACCAAAATTGCACGGTTCAGGCGCAGAAACAGTAGAAGTTGCAGTTAATAATTGAAGGTTGAGTGGAAGTGACAGTATACATCAGTAGATTCGCGAACTCACGGATGGTATTATTGTATAAGCACATTTTTTGGTTGCTCAACAAAAAACTTTGCAAAGAGAGAGATATTGCATAAGCGCAAACTGCTTCAGACGCCATTGCGTCATGGTTTTCAAAGTGTTATCATCCCTGAACTCATTCACTATTCGGGATCATGTGGAAGACCATCTGGAAAGACTGCAAGACAAAAGCCTGCTGTCTTTGAGGAGCCTACCTTCTGTTCCCCACATATCACACACTATCAAAGTTTACTTATATTGTAAGAGAGGAAGGCATTTTAACCACCTCAGAAGCTGCAGGTCCGTAGTGTGAAATTTACATATAAAATGCGCTTCTAGAGCTCAAGACGAATCCAACACATTCTTACTTGAAATGAGAGGCCAGGAATTAAGCCAGATAACTGCCACATAGGCTAAACAAGTGCACGTATGCACGCATAGCCTTTAAAAGAAAGCTTTTCCCTATGAAGGTGCAGCACTTTTAAATCAAACAAATCAGAGTACTGTTACCGCACCTCTCAGCTGCTTTTTAAACTGTTACTGTCTTGAAGTATCCGGAAATACTATCAAGTCCGACCGATGTCTGTGTTGGAATATACGCTCATTGGGCGCATTCCACAGGTGTTCATTACATACTCTTAAGCAGCAAACAAATAAGTAAGCAATAGCGTGCCTTAGTACGCTGATTGCATATGGTTCGATTCGCAAATCGTTGCCAGCCAAATCCAACGCCATGAGGTTGGATAAGTCATTGAAAATATCGCGTGGCAATTGCATAAGACCAGCGTTTCTTATTACCAAACTGTAAAGTTGTGTCATTCCCTGAAATCACTATTGATCGAGCAACAACGACTTCTTTCTTGAAGAGATAATAATTGACGAGATTCATCGCTTCTTCTAAGATCAGCAGCTTGCCTCTCTTCCTGAAGCTGCGAGAGACTCGCACACAACAAAAATATTCCTTTCACAGTCACTCACTTGAATATGGCATATATTACTGTACTGCTTCAAACTTCTTTCCGCTTGAGTGAATGCTCCGCATTTTTCAGCACAAACTCAAGCACATACAGGATTCCGTTTGAAAGCTTCTCTACCGATTGAACTAAGTTTTCAAACATCTGCAATGGTCTGTTCACTTAGATCGACAGCATTTTAATCCAAACAACATTTGTCTTCTGTCAATCATTCATCTTAAGGTGCTTTTGCATGTTCGGATTTGTAAGGCGTATTATGGCGAAGTAACTTCCTTAAGTGTGCATGTATGTGCTTGAATTCATCTGCAGTAATTTCAATTCGAGAGTCACTGAAGCTAAACCCAAGAAATTCGATAGGCATAATGTACATCATTCATAGAGCTGTGTCCTGCACCAACATTCAGGATGATCCAGTAATTTCGAAAAGACTTACAATCATCTGAATGTATTAAAATGTTCCTGCTAATTCGGCAGCTAGTTGCTTTCCGTTTTCGAATGGATGCAACAAAAAAGGAATGCTTTAAAAAAAGATCTATGAGATCGGTCGGGACATTTAGAACATGAACCGATTATTGCGCATGATTGACCAGATGAGCAAATAGCATATGTAGTGTCAGCTCCTCCAGCGCTCTTTTCCACTTCTCTAATATGTGGAAAGGAGTAGAAAGAATGTTGTTCTCCACTGATGTCTTGATAGAAAATGTTTTTCATGTATATTATGGAATCAAGCGGGAATCCACGCGGTCATGATATACAACAACGATTAGCCCATAACTGATGAACAAAACAAAATCCAAATGCAGATTTTCGAAAACTGTGTTGTATTTGGCGATTGGCATATGCCTCGTAGGTCCATGTTCTTTTCAATCCTAACAATTCGAAAACACATTTTCTATTATCCCGGAATTTCCGTTATCCTGGAAAAATTTCGATATTTCATTTCATATAAGATTACAGGGAAAAGCTACTTTGTTGCTTGACTAAAAAAGAAAGGCACTCAGTGGTCATGGACGAATCTTATACAATGAAGCTTACCTGAAATAAATGACTAGGTAGCGATTCGATTAGGCAACGATCGATTTCTAGTCTATCGAGATTACGTAACGCATTAAATAATCTAGGCGATGGATTCGACATATTTCTCATCGAATGAGGACAACGTATCGTTAGTGTACGTACTGCGTCCGACGATGAGATGCTTTCCAAATTTGACGAATTCAACTGAAAAATATTTGTGCCATCTTTTATGCCTGAAGCATCGGTATTAGCGACCAGCCCTAAGAGAGATTTCATTTGAGAGCAATGAACATTAATATTAACTCAATTAACTTAAATCATATTCAGAATCTATAAATAGTGAATCATTTGGTACTTATAAGACTAGCTGAAGATCGAATATAAATTCAATCAGAAGCTCAAAAAAAGATTGAGAAAGAGAACCTATGTTAAGGAAGATAACTTATGAGTGCATTTATGTTTACCTGCTCCCATTTGCAAATCAGATGCATTGATCTAACACTATCCACAGGATCTGCATAGCATTGACAGCGAGATGGACAAGAGAAATATTGTGCTTGACATCTAGTTGACCAAGTGATCAACACAACTGCTATGTATGATAGCGTGATAGGGCGATTTCGAATAGTTGGCTTCATCTTGATGCGTATACACCTGATGATCGTCTCGATTACGGAGTATTAAAATGCTACCTTCTCGTTGCGAGAGGCGATTTCCGAGCGATCAATAAGCATAGGCATTTCTCTAAAGGAAATTCCTGAAATTAAGGAGTCGCTAATTAAAGGCACAGCGAGGAGTCGGTAAGGGGGATGCGGATCATACTGAAAAAGCAACTGTGACAAATTTTATCAACAAGGAAATAAGTGGGAAAGTACATAGAGAGGCTACTGTCATATATGTATTCTGCAAATTTCGCTCATATGAGGAATACTTCTGTGAGCAGATCGAAAACTGTGAAACACTAATCGCTGCTTGAAATGCTGAGTTATAAATTCGATTTTATAATCACAACGATGAAATCATTTCAACAGTTTAAAACCGCTCATCCTGAAGATTTTGTTCATGAACCAACTGGAACCAAACTGAAGTAGATCAATCATTTATAAACCAAATTAAACGAAGTTCGGCTTTCAAGAGTATAATGTTGCAAAGTAGATCAATCAAATTCTCATGCCTTAACTTTTCTCTTTCTCTTGTATATATATATATATATATATATATATATATATATATATATATATATATATATATATATATATATATATATATATATATATATATATATATATATATATATATATATATATATATATATATACAAGAGATATACCGTTTAGATTCACCCAGTATGCGTCCTTAATGCTTTTTGTCCTTGTAAACTTATAAAAGAAGAAAAAATCGATTGCTTCAGAGGACAGCGCCGATAACGCATACACGTAGAAGTAGAGAAAATTTTGTTTTTGCGCCCTCAAAAGTAAAGACTGATTAGTGTTAATCTCAATGAACTTAATCGGAAATCACCGAATTTGAAGATACCTTTGAAAACAGCATAACGCAAATCTCATATAAGAATATAATAGACTTCTTTCTATCCGCAAAACTATGAAAGAAATAGCGGCGATGTGGGTAAATTTTTCATGACTACCTATTGGCAGAAAAAATTTGCACATTAACTGATGTGTCATCAGTAATCAACAACCGCAAATTGAACACCACTAGTGTACACCATTATAAATGCGTATAATTACATCAATTCCATCAAATATAAAGCATCATTGACTGTAGTTGAAATTATTATTTATCGTTCTCCATTCAATCGGAAATGTACTTCATTCATTTGTCGGCTCAATGTAATGTGATTTTCCTCTCATAATCCTATTTCGCATCAATATGAAACAACTTTACAATAATAGTAATATTGTAAGCAGTGATAGCAATTCCCAGAGTAATAGTATGAAGTAAATGCAATACTCTGACAATCGTTCGTATTTTCTGCCTCTTTTTGACTCGAGACGACGGTCAAATAAATCACTGCTTTACAAAAGTGCATTACGGTAACGTCAGTGTGTTTATACATGTGGCTGTCTGTCTGTACGGCGCAACTTCAGCTAAAGAGTCAGTGAAACTAGAGTTAGGAAATCAGCTGACATATTACAAATCACACGCGGGCTTCTCAATTCGTGCTTGGTGAGCAACTTCAATAAAAACTACATCTTTTCAAAAGTGCTAAAAAATCAGAGTGTATTGGAGACGTACCAAGTTTTGAATTAATAGCAATCGGATCGCAGAAAAACAAACTTTCCGAAGAAAATTCATACGAGTAGGCATAGCATTTAAAGCATGAAGTTAATATTTTGCATAAAATATAAAGTTATTACTATGCATATTTTATTTTTCTATTAGTTACCTGTGAAACCGGTTGGCCAGATGAGCAGGCTGCAAAACGCTTCCTTATGATCTTACTTATTGTGTTATACATTTGTATTTTTGTACAAAAACATTTGCAAATCTGCACCATGTTTCTCCACTTGTATTATAGCTGCTGACAAAGGAGAACCTACGTATCTCAACAATGCATATCTTGCTGCTCCCTTACATTTTAAATACTAACAAGCTTATCATATTCTTTGCACATGCATACTTATCTGTCAGTATGCTACAAGAAAGCTACAACTATCTCAATAACGTGGAATGATCTTCCTTTAGATGTCATCTCGGCGCCCAGCGTTTTCACCTTTATTAGTCGCCTAAAGCATTTCGGCCTCGAGATGAATTTGCATGTAATCAATATCGGCTTTCTGATCACCATGATTGCGTGTTTTATTACCTCTTTTTTGTTCGATTTTGTTTTCGAATATTCTTCATTTTGCTTGCAAAATAAACATTTTACAGTAACAACGAATAAAGTGAAGCTCTAAATGTTGCATTCATAATACAATCATTACGTCGCAGTTCATCAATTTTAAACAAGTCTCATGACCAAAGCAAACTCGCATGCGAAGTGGATTTTGAATGCGAAAATGTTAAGTTCGGTTGCTAAATTTCGCACTTGCGATTGTAAATTCATCACCAGACAAGATGTCAGTGCGCGAAATCGTTAGCACAATGCGCATATTGAGGTGGAAAACAAAGATGCGAATTTGCTTGCGATAATCAAACGAATGTTAGTGTGAATTTATTGGGTTGCCTTTCGTCAGCTTAACGAAATTACTCTATCGAATTCTTTTTTTCGCTGCCAAAAATTTTCTCCTATCATTTCTAAGTCGTACATTCGCGAATGCCTGAAATTATCTCTCTTTAAGAGAAGATAAGAGGAACAATGGCGCAAAAGTACTAGATAAGTGCTAGCACGCGAGGGAGTAGAATAGTCATCGATCGAAACTCGAAACTGATGCTAAGACAGCGCTCGAGGAGTAAACGGTTGACGTCACTAAATCTGCTTGGAAGTCATTTTAACATTCAATTTATCTTCATTGTACCTTTATTCGGTGAATTGTACTACAAGCAGGTATTTCGTTCCGACAAATATGCTAATGAAAACTTCTAATACTGGAAAGCACTTATAATGAGCAAAATTGAAGGTGAGAATAAATGAGAGCCGATTCGACAACCATACCACTATTGGCGACCTATTAGACGCAACAACCCGAGGTGGTTAGCGCTTTGATTCATCAGCCGTAACCGCCATTTCATAGCCGTTGCCCTATCACAAGCTTATTGCAAAGAGATTCGCTTATCTCCAGCGGGAAAGAATTTTCCAAAGGATGGTATTTTCGATGAATAGCGCCAACGATAGCTAACGGTAAGTGCCAATCTTCGGACTCGTAGATTTGATAAATGGGAAATCAAATGTACACACAGACTGCGTGAGATCTTTCAATGGCAGTAATGTACTTGACTGATTATCTATTCCCATGTGGCTCATTTTCACTTTCGCTTGTCCTAAAACTAACAGCCTGACTGAAGGTAATTGAATGGACATTGAAGTCCACCTTGTAAAATGGTCTTTATTCAGGGCGTCTACGTGAATAAAATTGCATCTACAAGAAATGACACTACTTACAAACGTTAGCAGAAATACTCTTTTAACGCAACGATGAAGCAATTTCCCACTTCGTTTCAAGTGTGAAAACTTCTTCCCACCTAATACAAACGCAAAGATATAGAAGTGGGGAAATTGTCGACCTTCTGCCACGTATCGTCAATAGAACGAAATAAACACTTCAAAAAGCGAATACTGCAAGTGGATAAAAATGGTGCGATTGTGGTTCGCTGCCCGTCAACTATCCCCATTTTTTACGCGCAAAATCGCGCAAAATGGCCTAAACGCAAAGCCATTAAGGAAGCGGTGGATTGAGGCGCAAAATCAGACCACGAAAATGAGTGGCTTTATGCGCTTGTGAGCATAAATTATAAGACATCGTCTAAATAACTGCTCCTCTGGCAGTTATCATTACATAAAATTCTTTTGTAGAAATTCTTATCGCTTGCAGCATCTTTTGCTTTTTGATAATGAAACGTTTACTAGCGAATAAATAAGTAAATCAAAAATGCAAAGATTTAACTGAAAGCACGCTATGACGATAGTCAATTGCTACCATTTCTCATATGAATAAAGTTTCTTTTTTCTTTTTCCCTTTCTTTTTGAAATAACGAGCAATTTCAACGTTTTATTTTATAGCGCATCATATTGCTTCTGAAAGATTGAATTATTCCCGAGAGACGTCCACTGACTTAGTAATCTTACTCAACACAACTCCACAATACTAGTTCGCATCTAAATTTTCCATAAAAGTACTCGTCATTGCCTATGAGTAAATGCAGTGCCCTTAAGACGCTTTGATCTTGCTTTAAACAACAAATGAAGAAATATTTAGTAGAAAGTGCCACCATTTACGCTTCTGCAACTCGCAAATCAAAATCTCTTTCATAAATCATCAATTAGAACAGTGCATTTATATGAAAACCATTGTTCGATGATAAGTAAAAATGAAGTTACCAAAAGAGTGCGAACCCATAACCCTTCGCATTCTGAGCGAATGCTCTACCGTTGAAGCGATCATTAATGTTGCCCGCTACTTTTTGCTTGGATCCAGTCGAAAGTAACACTACTGAAGAGCATAGAATGCCAACAAACCGATCAGAACCGACATTAATTGCGACTGGATCGTGTAAGCCAATTCATGTTGAAGCCAGTGCCGACGCGTAGCTGTCTCCTATGTTGAAGACAGTTCTTAGCGTGACTCAGATTTAGGAGACAACCACTGTCGAGTGATCAGCAGAAACCGGACGTCCGCGGATAGTGTTTTCATTACTTTCCTAACAGTTGTTATCATGTGTTCGAGGCAGACTCCGAGTCGGTTTTAACTTGAGACGTTAACAATGCATTTAACCAACCCGACTGCTCGTACGAAAACGTGAATTTTTTGCCACAGTTTAGGCGTCCTTAACTCCTTTCAAAGATTAAGGACCTACTTGAAATTTGGTAAATGTCGGCCATTTTAAGATTTGAATTAACCAACTTCAGTGGTTTCTCAGTTGGAACTACCACACAGAGCGACATACACATACGTACAGAAACGATGCGAATTGCAAATGCGAACTTGCAGAAACGCATAGAAAGTTCAAATAATTGCGTTCAGTATCAGCTGTGCTAATAAAACAGTATCTTTATCTTTTTGTTTTGGTTTGAGGTATGAAGAGGCGCATCGAAAAAACCGCTGCGATACGTTTTTGCTCTCATAGATATCGACTCATTCGGCCACGTGTTTATTGTTTGCCACGCCATAAGTGTTTTTTGTGTATATTATATAGTTTTTGTTTTATATGTCATATGTTACACTATGTCACAACTATAGTCACATAGATATCCATACCTGCCATATAAGGGTTTCTAAAAAAAATTGATTTGGTTAAAAAATTGCTGCATTTTTAATAACTACAATTGTGGAAAGCACATAGGCTTCCACGATGATCCACTATCTTTAACGTCATTTTGAAGGTCTGTGAGGCATGCTTTTAGCAAATGGACAAGATACCAAAATCGCACTTTTACTTATCTATCACTTGCATATTATGGAACCGTGAAGCGTGTTTTCTGTGAAAAGATCTGATGACGAACGGAATAATAACACACACATAAATCAAGAAGGTAATGTTTTTTTAGAACGCAATAAAACGACGGAATTTGTAGGCTTATGCTTATGCCGAAATAACATGCAAAAGCCATGGTGTTGAAATAACACCTGCGAAACTCTAATCTACAAAAAGATGAAACGCTAAATGCGCCCAATGTAATCGGATACTCTTAAAAATGGGCAATGAAGAAATAAAACAGATTAATCGGCGTCGCATCACGAAGCCACCAATGAGCGCAAAGCCAATGCGCGAGTATTTTGCGTGAGCGCACATATTGTTGCTGTCATGGCCGACTTTTGCTGATAGCGCATCAAAGTGCTGAGCATAAAAGAGCAAGATTGTTGTTGTTGTGCGATTGGATGGCACTGATTGTTGGTTTAGAATAAATGAGCCCAATAGCAGAGAGCTCTCTAGAGAACTAACCGCGTGACTAAAAATGAGCCAACTCCGTTGCCAGTAAGCAGCAATTCAGAGATAAATTCACGTATTTTATATCCATCGAAGACACTCATCGTCAATGACTAAGTGCCGAAAACATAACTATAATTGATGGCTTGTACCTTCTTTCGAATAAAGCATATTTTCAAAAGTGTATTCACTTGGCTATACTTCTCTCAGAGCGTATCTTTGCTATCTACTGCCGTTACATAATTATATAACTTTTAGTCAAGCTAACAACTGCGGCTAGCTGTTTGACCTTGATTGGACTCCACTTGAAGGATGTCTTCCTGCTAAGTCTGTGAGCCCCATAAAAAAAATTACTGCAAACGTTAGCGCATCCTCTAATACGTAGTGCTATGAAGTGGCGATTCTTTTTCGGCCCCGAGTTTTTAGAGAAGCGAAAAAAGTAGGCGGTGGGCGAGAGCAATAAAAGCCTAAAAGGGGTCAGAGACAAGAACGGCAAACTTTGTCCTTGTTTTTAGAATTCCCTTCGTCTCACCTCTACGACAAAGAGCTTAAAATTGTGCAGAAATTCAAGCGATGAATCTTGCTCCTGCTTACGATTAGAAGATAAAACTTGGAAAACAGCACATTCGTCGAAGCGGGGATGGAAATCTGAGACTTAAGACTACTCAATTACTTCAATTTTCGATTTCAGAAGCAGCTGCAAAAATCTCCTATGCTGCATATCTGTGCTTAACTATGTCCTAGATTGTTTTAACAGCAAAGACAGTGCGCTTTATGCTAAAACAGCGGACATCTATTCGCATCGTTGCTTCATCAAATCTGGGCCACGAAGATGCGATGTATGCAAGTTAGCTTGTAAAGACTTGCTACATAAGATCAAGATTGAATCTTCGACGTTCAACAAGCAATCAAACACATATGGATTGTGGGATATGCGAAGAAAGGATAAACTTTCTCAAACTCTGTTACCTTGTCATGCTGGATAGTTCCAGAGGCGTATTGGCCTCACTATCTCAGAATAGGGAGTTTGCTAATCGAGTCGCGTCCATATGGAAAGCTTTTCGTACGGCAATAAATGAAATTTATGCCACTCTCTAGTCTCTTCCAGATAAAGGGTGCTTATAATATAATAAGGATGCCTAGAGTTCTCTTTGTTCGACTGGTTTTTTCCAACGTTTTCGATTTAACTGATTGTGGCCTCGCAGCAATTAGTCTCCTTGTTGCATCTCGCAAAATGCATGCATAGTTTCTCTCTTCCCGTATTTTCGAACAAGCGCTCTCTGTGTGTTTTTGAATGCGTTTTTGATGTTTAAGTGAATAAACGTTACTGAACTGGACGGCGCACCGAGTAAATCGGTGTCTGGTCGACGTTAAACGTTATAACTATTAACGAAGATAGCACTATGCTACCACTCATTTGCAATTTTCTTCGCCTACGTTTCTGCTTGCAACTAGTGTTAGCAATGACTCATAAGTTTTGGGCCAATGAGGTTTTCTGAAAGTAAATCGAAGGATTTTTCGAACGTCCCTTTTGTGAGGGATGTTAAAAAGGTGGGTCTTGCCTTCATGACTGAGAAGTTCACCATATAGTAGCAGGAACATAAGAACCTTCTTGACGCAGTTCTTCGAAACACGATCTTCTGGAGGGAAACGTGGCGCAAAGGCGTTAGTAGAGAAACAACAGTTCATTGCAAAACAGAATACTCGGATATAATCGACATAATTAGAAAATACGGCAGAAAACTGGCTAGGCTGGAGCCGATTGAGCTCAAAATCGATATTTTATAAAGACATTCGCCCATATATATATATATATATATATATATATATATATATATATATATATATATATATATATATATATATATATATATATATATATATATATATATATATATATATATATATATATAACGTGTCAGGATTTGATGAAATCACAAATTGAACGCTGAAGCTAAGAAAAAATCACACTGTGCCAAAGCTCTGCTCTGTTTTTAACTGCATCATTTAAACAGGAAAGCACCTTGACGAATGCAAACTTGCAAATGCTACCGTCATATACAAAGACAAACGCATGAAATTAAAGGCCTATATCACAACTGTTTTACGTGTCAAAGTCTTCTGAATTTTGTGCTTACGTGCAACTTCATATTGCAATGGAGCCGAAACTAGTGCTTTTTCACTGTGCTTTTTTTAAAAAAACCTTCAAACATCGACTTATTTAATCGTAATCTTGGATGAAATGAATCTCGCAGAAGAACGAGGTCGTTAAACCTGATATCAATAAAACGCATAACACCATCAAGACTCACATAATCTTTCAATTTACGCAAAACTCGTTTTGAAAGTACGGAAGAAGTCTCCGGCCTACGAAGGAGTTTTCTGACGAGGCACAATATGGAAACCTGCATAAGCCATAAATTAACTCGGATGCCGTCTTATCCTTCTTCATTTTTGGGCTTCTCATCCTCTTTAACCTCGAGAAAATGTTGTTTGCCTGGAGAGTAGTCGTGCACACAGGCGATGTGAAACTTATTTCTGATTTCAAGGGTTGAAAGCAACAAGAAAAACTTTATTTAGTCAGTATTATAGGAACAGCAATTAGCAGAAACTTCGCAAACCAATGCTGTCAATTTACCATTATTTTTAAACTTCTGTAGTATTATTTGTTCAGTCTTATATTACGAAGATTATACTATATTATGCATTCAGCCATCTCTGAAGCTTCTTTAGCCACATTATAATAAACTATAGAGCATAAAAATTTCATAAATTATGCGACAATATACTTTGCTGAGTCTAAAACTTTGCTTGCTTCTTTATGTCTTAGCATCCTGAACAATTCTTAAGCTGTACTCTCATAAACTTGGATTAAACTGTGATGCAATTTGTTGTGCTGCCACCCTCGAGAGTTGTGCATTCCGCTCGAGCTAAGCTCGTTGATATTTTCACTTTTATCATTTTCGTAACAAAAAAAAAGCTCTACGAGTATCTCGCACTCTCCGCACCTCCGTTCCTCATCACTGCAGCCTATTTATTCGAAAACAACGCAACATTACCGCAGTCCTTTCTGGCATCAACCCTGTTCATTAGCAACCAGTCTCTGAAAATACTATAGTAGCTAAACTGAGCGACGCACGCCATCGTTTCTCGCGCATATACGTCTTCTGGATGTCGCTCGCGACTAATTTATCAAATTTTTGAGGTTTTGTAAAAGAGAAGAACAAAACGTAAAAACAACAAATTAGTAAATAGACTTTGGCCAAATGTTTAAAAGCTTTATAAAGGTAAAGCAAATGCATAGATATGCTTAACTGCTTATTAGGGTCTTATAAAACAAATGTATAGGTCGACTTTTGAAATTCGAAAAGTTTCTCTAGTGGAAAAACAAATAAGTAAAGGTGTACCTCGAGTTATTATTAGTTCTTTTTGCTTAAATAGAGAACGCATAATTAAATGGATAGTCCATTCTACACAACATGCGTAGAGATCAAGACGAATATGGCACTCTGGGAGAAACAGCATTAATAACATATAGGTGAATGGAAACATTTCGCGAGCATAAATACAGAGGCAATAGATCACTGTTAGGAGACTGAATGTTAAGGATGCAAAAGTAAGACGCTGTTTGATTACCTATGAGAATATAAGGTGACCACGTTTCGGTCCTTATCCGTTTACATGTGCATCTGAGTTATGCATGGGCCATCGTCAGAACGATACGCATAACCCTGATAGTATGAGAAGTTGCAAAGACAACTTAAGTAAGAGCAGGAAGAGATAGAGAAGAAAAAAGTGGAAAAAAGAAAAGAAATGGTAGAACTTATATTAAAAATGCATGATAAATACAAAAGTTGCATAAAATGGCACCTACCTCATCGCTATAGTCCTCTCTCTCCCTTTTCTCCAAAACATACGTTTGAGAAGTAGAACTCAATCCCTTTTACCACCGATCTCCATCCCTGTCTCTCTACAAGAAGAGCTTGTAGCCCAATGTCCACGAGAAGAAGTTATGCGAGAGGAACAATAATAATAAGGCATTAAACGCCAACGTGCAGTAAAAACGTACGACACCGACGACTAATTAACCTCAACTGCAAACAAACCTTTATTCGTACTAATTGCTAAAATATAATTAGCCTAAAATTTAATGTATTATATGAAACTGAATTCTAATACCCTAAGAGATAAATATTAGTGTGTGTAAGCATAATTGCATTAAAAGATAATATAAAATCTGGTGCTGTATAGTGGAAACCAAAGGCGATGTATTACAGTAAATAAAATAAAATGATATAAAAATAAAGCTTTGTTATAAAATAAGTATGTTGGTGACGGCCATGAAAATCCTAGGTAAATTGAAACAAAGGAAGATAGAAGGTTTTGAGTAAATATGACAATAAAAATATGTGGAGAGTCCTGTAGAAAGTTATATTAAAATGTGAAAGTAAAGAGTTATAAAACGGGGGAACAAGCCATAATAAAGGAAAAGCAAAGTCTAAAAATAGTGTAATAGAAAGACTGAGTATAAAAACTAGAATATATTTAAAATATATTTGGAAAGAAAGGTATATCCAAACACAGTAAGTTAAAATTCGTATAGTCTAAAGCTATAGTCTAAAGCATAAGTTAAAAGATGCGTACTCGACATGAAGGGTAATGTTGATAAGTGATGATAAATGTATGTGTCAATGTTGACGGCATAGACCGAACAGTATTGTCGGGGCAGAGCAATATTTATATGATCTATGCTTGATGTAGAACCTATCGAAACAAAACAATAACATTTAAGGTTCTCTAAATGATTCTAACGAAGAAATACTACTATAAGACCGTAATAAAATGTAAAAACTAATACATAGACGTCCTATAACAATAAACAAAGTAAAATTAAATAACTGAATGTTAGTCAGTATTGCATCGTTGTTAATGTAATGTTAAGAAGCGTAAATCAATAAATCTTTGCATATATCGTAAAAGCAATCTTACTATGAAAATGTAAGACCTGCACAGATCATAATGCCCTTATGCCTGCATTGTTAATAAGCGAAAAATACTAAAGTCCATTAAAAATTTCGTAAACCAAGCTTTTAATACCCTTTCTATTAAGGTAGATGAACTTATAGACTAATTACAGTTTACTAATAAATGCTTTATATAAAAAATTTTTTATTAGAGAAACACTGAGACCTTTGCCCTTATAATTTTTTAGCAGTCCTTTACACTTATTAATAAAGTCTGCCTTAAATGAGCACAATTTACTAAACCTATAGACTTAGGAAATTATAAGGTTTTTGTGTATGAACAGTGGGATATTACTATCTAGTTGAGTGCATTTATTTACTGAAAAATTAAATTGATCCGTCTTATCATAGACGCTTGACACCGTTACACGTAATATATAAGTTTGAGTCCAAAAAGTTAGCTGTGCTACCCGCATATATAACCTTAATCTGTAGTGAATCTCCATAAATTAATTTAGCAATGTTCTAAAATTGATCGACGTTGAATATAAGAAGATCATCGACGTTCCTACAAAAAATAGTGTACGATTGCTTTGCTGATATAAACCTCTAAGGAAACTACAAATGTTCTCTGCGTTGCTTAAGCGAACAGCGTTATTGCTAACGGCATTTATAAAATTACAACTTATAATTTTGCTGTTTCGTCTTCTTTTTCCGTGATTATGTTTGGAAATTAGCCCATAATTTTCGAATTATGGAACTTTTGGGCTGTTCTCTTTGAACAATAGATCTGAAATATTTCTGATTATCATTAAGTCCCATTGGATAAACTGTTTATCATTAAGTCCCATTGGATAAATTGTCCGAAGCAATTTGATCCAAAACAGTTCAGATTCGAGCAGGTGTTTATTATCGTTGCATTTTTCCAATATACAAACTCTAACGTGCTTCATGCCGTGGTCGCTTTGCTAGAAATGCTTGTAAAGGTAATTAGATATGTTCCCTTTATTTATTTTATATAAATGCTCGCGAACGCGTGTTTGTAGGCCCCTAGAGGTTTGTCCTATATATTGTTGTCGCGAATTATCGCGATGTAGCTATGATTCATGGCGGCATAAAGAATCAAAGAAGGCGCTACTAGACAAAGGCGCCACTGGAAGTGTGGAGAGTCAACGCGAAACAATGACGATTCTTAGCAACTCTCACACCTCCAAAAATGATGTACTGTCTCACTTCCTAACAAAGAATGTGTTATCCAAATGAACGAGCCGAGTAACCGAACAAAGGGGGAGAGCTCAACGATGTGAAAGCGTTCAACAGTTGAGGAGAGTTAGTAGCTGCGTCGAGTTACGATAAGGAGTGGCGGCGACGGACAGTGAGATCTCATTCGTCTCTCTGTCTTCTTCCGATTTCGATATTTATTCGTCTGATTCGATATTAGCTCTCCTCTATCTAATTCGACATTTATTCACTGACTTCGATATTCTTCCGACGATCGACTTCAAAACTTTTTCACTAAGTTTCGACATTTGTTCGCCGATCGACTTCGATACTCACTGATTGGCTATCTCGATATTCTTTCGCTGAGCAATTCGATTCTATTCGACATCACTTCGACTTTTGCTAGCTGATCGATCCAAATTTCGTCTTCGACAGTAATTTCGATCTCATTCGAACATCAATACAATTTCGCCTTGCGGTCAGTTGTGCATTCGTTTAAACATCAATTATAAAAATTTCGTTTTGTTTGCCGCTTGCATTCCGCATTCGCTACAATTGTAAACCACACATGCTACACCTTAAGCTGTAAACTATGCATTTGGTGTTACAATCTAATTGCACGTGAGTATTTTTCCAACAAAATTTTTTTCCCCGTAATACTAGATGTTATCCATTTAGTGTTTTCAATCATATTGCAACATTTACAGTTTTTGCACATGCTGAAGTGACTATTGTGTCATTGATGTCATTTTCGTTACAGACATTTGAGAATTGATATGTTGCATCAATGTTTTTCAACAGATACCCGACAGGTTATATTGTATTACGTGGTGCATCCCTTGTTCGTTGTGACACGAATAGAGGATTGATCGCTAGTGTTTGAGAAGCGGTCGGGGGCGCAGGGGATGTTCCGCCCCCAACCTCCACCGTTAAGGTGGCGAATCTATTATTTATTAAATTATTTTGTAAAGTGGTAGTCATCTTGGTTGGGTCCGTGTATTTGCCATATAAGGGGTGCTAAACACACCATCGCGCCTGCGTCGATGTGGCAGAGCAGAACGGTTGCGCGGATTGTCGGCTACACTAGCCCGTATTTAAAGTAGCACCACTACTATAGGTTACTACTGGTCCCGTCCTTTGGATAAAGCCATGCAGGAATTCTTTTTGCAACAGTGAATGAAAGACGTGTGAGGCATCCATAACGCTACATGTGAATGCTACCAAGTGTGGACGTTGTCTAATAGAAACAATAGTGAATTACTAGTAGTATCCTCGTTTCAGCAGCGTTTGACCACTACCGCCTATGGGCGGTACAAACTTTGGGTGGTCTGGATGCTCATAGATCGGTATGTTTTGGGAAAGTTTTGGTCGGAAACTAGTCAACTGGAGCATTGGGCACACCCTGGAGAAATATTGAAGTTTTTCTACGGCGACAGTCTTTTTGCAAAGAGTTCTGGAGATTTACCTCGTATTTTAAAACGAGATCCCTTTGAATAGTCGCCTCCCTCGTCTCTCTTACTGATTTCCCTCGATATTACTGTTTTTTTGCCCTTAGCCTATTAAGCACCAATAAATTATACAACATATATCATGGAGAAGGTTAAACTGAAAGAACGATAGTTAGACTTGGTCACAGTGGAAAATAATGCACATAGATTATCATGCTAGCGATTCATATCAAGCGAATACGGCAAGAGAATATGGGGTTTCTGGCAGCAAAAATGCATAGGAATTAACTCTATTAGAACTGAAATCGATAGCTTCGAAAGGCAAGCGGTTAGATAAATACATTTCCGCTGTTTATACGGAATCTGCTGATTTATTACATATCTCTCAAAAATCATCGATGGTTAAACGATATTTTATTTAGTAAAACATAGGTGCATCATTGAGTACAAATGCATCAGAGTAAGATTGATCATTTTCTCAACCTTTTCGCACAGAGCCATCAAACAAAGAATTAATTGTGGCCAAAATTGCGCTAGTGACAGCCATTGGCCGCCTATGACCACATTAAAGAATACCATAGGCCTCTTCATAGGTTTTATCTAAATTCTGTGCCGATGTACTTATGGAAGGCCATTACATGGCTTAATAACAACAGTTTTATGACTTAATTTGGAGGATAAATTCCTGCAAATGCAAGGGAAACGGTGAGAAGCTCGGAGTGATTTTTGTAAAATGTGTCAAACCAACAACCGATGAGCATAAGGAAATGAGTCGAAATTCTTTGACTAGCTCTTCTCATCTTTTCCATATGTCATGCACACGTGGCATCCATCACGCCTCATTGCCCATCATTACCGTTCCTTACGTTCACTTGAATATCTTCAACCAGTTTGATTTCTTGGCATTCAATGCAGCACGTTCAGCCTTGTAGTGAAAAATCTACTGAGAAATTCTTTCAGAATCTAGAACAATAATGTCTCATGGCCATGCGATCAGTGTTTGTAAGTAGCCGAATACCTGTCAGTAGCGCACTGCAGTAGACGTTACAATCGCGCAATTAAGCTATTTCCTCCTCTCCACTGCCATCATGGTCGTCCGGTTCATTCAGCGTCAACTCTTTCATATCGTGGTCTGTGCTGATTCCATTCCTCATGTTACTGTCATCTTCAGCCAAACGTTTGTATTCAGTTATGTTCATTTCGTTAGATAAGGCCGTCATATTGAGTATCGCTCCAACCGCTTGAAAATCTATGTCCCTTAGAGGCTCTTCGATCCTTTCTTGTTCTGTGGTGTGCTCTTTCGAAAGCGCACTTTGTAGGTTAGCGCTTGCGTTTACCCCTTCACTTCTGTCAGTCACTTCACTGTCTCGCTCCACTCTTAACTCTGTGCTTAGATTTTTTACAACTAAACTCTCCTCAGTCGAATCAGTAATCCCCAAAGCATCAGAGCTTTCATTTACTTTCTGTTCCGTCGTACGTACCGATGTCACCTCAGTGAACAAAGTGTCGGGTACAGAGGAAGCCTCTGGAGTTTTAGTGGTTTCCACAATTTCAGTAGTGATCGTAACTACATCGATTGCTGATATATCTTCTATGCCCTCTTCTTCTATTGCATTTGCACTGGTGCTCTGTGAGACTGTGTACCCTTCATCGGCGGTTATTTCAGGCAACGCCGTTGTTTGTATTGCTTGTGGTTCCACTCCTCCATCAACTACTTCATTTCCGACAGTGACACTTGGTTCATCATTAACTTCTGATTGTCGCAGCACTTCAGAATACGAAATGGGTTCCAATGAAGCAACTGTAGTAGTGGGTAACGTTCCACTTACCTGAGTAACTTGATCAGTGAGGGTTTCATTCTGAAGCGGGCCGTTAATTTCGTTCACACCGTCAAAGCCTAGAGAGTGCGTGGTGCTTGAAGTAAAAATTTGCTCAGAATTTGTCCAGTCTCTTGCTTCTCGGGATCTGTGCTCATCATCGTTCACGCCACCTGGAGAAGTAGCTTCCGCGTTTCGTGAATGCGAGGCACTTGTGCTGCCTTCTGTAAACTTTTCGAATGTCTTTTCTGCCGGCGGATTTTCTGAAAGCATTGAATCCATTCCATCGTTATTTGGTGTCGTCATAAAACTCTTACTTTGCTCGCCATTACCTTTGTCAGTTTTCCACTCTGACAGCGATTTTTTCATTGGTTCCCATGGGACACTTTCTGAGTCCTCTTCAGGCTGCTTATTCAACTCCATTTCTGAGGCCACCTGCATATGCAAGGTAACGTAACTTAGCTCCGACGATTCAGAATCACCAATCGTGACATTTCCTTGTTCATCTGAAGTCTCTGGTCGCTCTGATTGTTCGTCTTCTCCCATCCCATCTTCTGTTTCGCTCAGCACATGTTTTCTAGGTCCCTTCGATGACAGCTCTTTCTCGCCAGAGCTGTCGGGTTCTTTGTCAGTGCTGTCTTTATTATTATCTGCAGTTAATATGTCAGTTCCTGCCGATGTTTTCGTTGTTCTTATCTCTTCAGGAACCGAAGCTTGTGCATTTTTGTCTTGTATTTCTTCTCCTGCCTTATGTGCTTGCCCCTCTGCTTTACCCATATTCCTGTCTGCGAATCGTTCTTGTTCTGTTAATATTAAACTAGCCCTCAAAGCGCCATTTTTTACATTGTTAGACGGCTCTAAAAATCCCTCATCCTCCTCCTCTGTACTGCGTGTATTTTCTTCTTCACTGCTTGCTACAATTTTCTGTTTGTAAAAATTAAAGCGAGACATTTTGTTCGTCACTACTCTATTCCTTATATATTCATCTTCAACTGCCAATGTTGTGCTTCTAGTACTATCTTCTTCCAGCGATTCGGCTTCTTCTTTAGACTCCCCCCTTTTATATTCATCCTCTAACCACTTCGGTATGTGATGCAACGAATCTTTAGGCCAAGGTTTCCCGTTAATGATCCATTGACCTTGATCACCTTTCGATATCGCTCTTGTTTTGACAGACAATCTATCAGAATTTTCCTCTACATCTGTTGTTGTGTCATCAGAGTCTCTCACATTCAATTTCTTTGATTTTGATGATGATAAATTAGTTGTTTCGAAGGCTGCTTTCGAATTGTTCTTCTCGAATTCATTCAGAAGATTCGACAGTCGTACAAATAGCTGAAAACGGAGTACGTGAACTGAATAAATAGGAAATTTTCAACCGAAATAGTCACCGTAAAAGTGAACTCCTCAGAATGTATCGAACCTTTGTATCAGAGGAAATGGTGCTTTAGTGTTTTCAAATTTCGAAGTCCATACGGAATAGTTTTTGAAAACGATTTGTCGATTATATGGGAATATTTCTAATAAGTAAGCTGCTTAATAAAAATTTGCTAGCAAAATTAGGAGACGTAGTCATGGTGACTTCTTTAGAATAATAGAGCGGGATGACTATTCAACACAATATTATTTTAGAGATTTTGCACTATCCGCTCGATCGTCCGTACTTTTATCCAAAATGCGACTATTCGTCTACGATCCAAAAAAAGGAATGTTTGTTTCAACGATTCTTGTTCAACATATTAATTACACAACTGATTTTCCAGCATGTATGCAAAATATCTCATATATTGAACACTTTCATCTTCTCAATTGCACACTATCATAATGCTATATCTATGAGACATCTCATGTCAAAATTCATGTGAAAATTCTATAAAGTTGTGTCAAATGTCAAAATTTTTCAAAGCTGCAGGAGAGAATTAAGTTGAAGCATAAAAGAATAAGTTTAAGCATAAAGGTGCAATACAAAAATGAATCTGAACATTCGGTGAATCGTTAATTGGCGTAACAAAAGCTCTTCTCAAGTACATACCCCATTCTTGTTGCCATGCTTTACATCTTCGCTGATTTTCCTGATGTGTTCTTCGAGTGCTTGCAGTTCAACATTTATTGTTGCCTGAAAATGCGGCAAATTCAGGTGGGAATTCATACGCTGCGTTTACTTCCTATACTGCCTCTATATTTGCTTCTTCGCACAATCTAAACTATAGTCAGTAGGAAGCCAGGGTCTCTCTTTCCCCGCTACTGAAAATTTGAAATTAGCTACAAGTGAAGTTTTTGATTCTGTCGAAAAGAGAACAGGTTATGCTGATGTAAACTGTACTTCCGCTAGCCTCATTAGAATGCCGAACCGTTGCAACGATTGAAAAATGCGGAACCAAACTTTGCAATTACCACTGCCAATGATGCCGGAGAAGTCCAGTGTAAGGCGATTGCTTAAAGCCGCGTTAGGTCTGTCTGTACCTTTGTAAACCACAATGGGCTTTCGGTTAATGCCTATTTCGGATACCGTTAAGGCATTTACGTTCGGAAAGTCGCTGATGCTATTTCCTTTCGAGAACCGTTAACGTGGTCATCTTACGTGGAGGTGATGAATTTTCAAAGTAGTTAACCAAATAAAAAAGTGCTTCTTATGCCAGGTCAGAAAAGAGAATAATGCCGCAAAGGAGGAAAGGATTTACCTGGAGACGTAGCTAGGTTCAAGATTAGACCGAAATATTTTCCAGTATCCACGCTGACCCTCTAGAAGTATATTTTAAGGAATGCCATCCAAACATCAATTCTATTACACATCCAAGAAGCCTGCCCACAGAATTATCTTGATTGATATAGCCCAGCCGAGCCTCACCTTATTAATGCTGTCTTCAGCAACATTTTCGCCACCGACAGCTTCTACTAGTTTCTCGACGAAATCGTTGTATTGATGTAGTTGGCGTAGTTTTTCATCGAATTTCGCACGTAGTTTTCTATCGGATAGTCGTCGTTTGAAATCTCTGTACAACAATGCTTCTGCATCGGCCTCATCCGCTTTTGTGGCTAACTCTGTAGCCAGCTGAATAAAATGCACGAAAAAATAGGTGAAATTTTTACATAGATTTACAATCACCTTTAAATGATGCAATCATTGTAAAGTTGTACACTTCGACAATGCAAATTGCCAGAAGCATATCGCAATTTTCAGCAACAAAACAGGCTGAATACTCCTTTACTTTTAAAACATCAAATGGATTCAGTTTTTGAAAACAATTCAAGGTACAAAGAGGCTCAATTCAGTACCTCTGATAGTTGAAGGGGTTGTGACAGAGAAGAATTTTGGGTTAAATACTTGTAATAAACCCAGGAAGTTGTTTAAGAGACAATGAAAGTTATATATCAGTTTAATGCAAGGAAATAGAAAGAAAGAAGAGAGTTGAATTTCTTTGAAGAAAACTTCTATATAAAAAATTTCAGAAAGTTTTTAGAAATAAAGCTATCTTCTAAATAGTCACTATTTTGTCTAACTTTTCCTTTCACACAGCTGTTCGTTTTACCTATAAAGTGCTTATCAGAAAATCCAAAGCGAAAATATTTTGTATCGAACTAAATAAAAAAAAGTGTTCAAAATATCACAGCAGTTAAATCCTGATGGGGAATGCCGAGATCACCGAAAACGAGTTGTAGCTCATCGAGTTCTTTTTTTACTTGTGGATGAAGACGTCCGGCTCGAACCAATGAGACCAACAGGATTAGTGCGAACATTAATAACATAATGCACTGAAATTTGCATTCAAAACCGAAGACGGATTAGATAATTAAATAAAATCGAAATCTATGTTTGGAATGAATTGAAAAAGGGCAAGGAAACACATCATCTCTTCATTCATCTATGGCCTACTCATTAACCTGTCGTTGCTTCAAACAAAAGGTGAAAAGATTCCAAATGCCACGCGCAAACGTCAACTTCATTGCAACTGCCGAGATCTCCGAAAATCCTGCCCGCCTAACAATCCGCATACCCGCTGAAGCACTCATCTTAGACCAGGAAACCATCCATTAAAAAATTATGCAATAGAAAACATCCATGTGGACATAATAACTGCTAAATAACGAGGATATGCAAGTCTTATATAGAAAAAGCAGCAAAACTTTCTCATAATAGGTCTTAGAAGGCACGCAAATCCAATACGCGGTAGTATGCGATCGCAACCAATTAGAGAAATGTGCCTGGTGTACACATATTCATTGAAGACTTGAAGTTAAGAAGGCTTCAGTATTTTTTATACCAAAAAAGTTAAACTTTTACGACCCTGCACACTGAAATGTTCCATAAAAATAGGATCTCGTTCGAGTTAAAAATTAAGCGCTAATAAAAAGCCGAAAATTTCGGTATCGAAATTGACATCTCACTGATGGCTAGCGATCAATGCCACGTATATCACTGCTGGTTGCTGCAAATAGCTTAATATTAGAGAATGGACGAAATTTTATTCGTTTGTTGTAAATATAGAAGGATCGCTTTTTAATGCATTTATTGCAACTAAATATGCAAAAATTTTCTCCAAAACAAATGCAGCGTTTTGTTTGCTATAATTCGTTCGACACAAAGATGCACGCACCGACCACAGAGTGAAATACATAGAAATTCACCACTGCAATCCTAAGAGAGTGTGTAAGGTTAAACGTCCTTGACGGTAATATAATTGTTCAAAATTTCCCACCCAATTCGTCAAAATGAGTGACAGTATCTATGACTCACTAAGTGGAATTGAAATTTCCAGAGGAAATTTGGTTAGGATTGAGTCATTTTGCTCACAATGACAAATTGAAATATGGGAATCGAATGTGTTCCATCAATCGAATGTTACGAGAAGCGCATTTTTCTTCCTCTTCTTCATCAATATTCTGCGTTTTCATCATCGAATTGGGTCGCTTCTACACTAAGAGGAGCGAATTTGTAGACAAAGACATTTGAAAGTGAAATCGCGATATAATTGAACGAGAGCGGCGTACAACTAACGCTTGCCACTTTACCATTTGCACTTGTAAATCCCTGACCACTAATGGAAATTCCCTATACCATGACGATCACCGATCACCTACCATGTTGTCAAAATTTTCAAGCAATACTTTAACTTGAGGAAATCCATATTTCAATTCGCTGCATGCAGAATTCAAATCGTCACTAAATTTTTCACTCGTGGTGATATTAAGAACAATTCTTCAGAAATCGCAAATCTAAACGTCTTCAAAACATCAGTGAAACAACTTTTTTCGTCTAAAAATCGTAGTTTTTCAAGCGTAACATTGAATTAGGTTGCTATTATAGAAAAGATAATGCGATGAGATGGGCACGAAAAGTCTGCTGGTGATCATTGCAACTGGAATCTCATATCTTTCGCTCTTTATGGGCAATGCATTATTTTAAAGCAATCATAAATAATACCGGCGAAGAGTGGGTGCTTTATTTTATGCAAACTTTCTCATCGCTAGATTTTTTCGATTGCTGACGAGTGTATGATGTAAGACAAGGAAAACAGCATCAGTTTCTCATTTCATTTATAGAGCTTTACAGTATTTCATTTCAATACAAGTAGGAAACAATTTATTAACATATATTAACATGCTATTTATTGCATTGAATAAAAGAGATTAATAAATTAGCTGTTCGACAACAACAGCAAAATAGCCTCATAGTAGGCGACAGGTAAATAAGCTGTTGAATTCAAGAAAGTTTCCCTTTGAAAGGGATCCGTATAACCATCGGTAATAAGCCAATAAATAAACACTAATGCAAACGTATCTAGCGCTACTGTTGGAATACACACTAATGTTAGGTGAACAATTCGATCTAGAGTATAATTCACAGTTATAACAAATAATAATAATAATAATAATAATAATAATAATAATAATAATAATAAAATTAGGAAAATGTTGTCATTTGGAAATACGAAGGGCAATAATTTATCAGAGAACAGCAATGAGCGCAACCACTCGAGAACCTATCATGTTGTTCTGCCATCCCATATCGCATTCAGTCCACCCAGTTCAAAGAGTGATCTCCGTTTCGTCGACTGGCATGGCACTGAACGCGCGGCATTTGTTGCACGCAGCATTCGATGTTTCTTTAAATCACTTTGCATGCACCTACACGCCTTTAAATCTACACTATCGAAACTAATCAGGACACTGAAGGAAACAATTATATACCTCATTTTGTAACCAGATTACGTTTTGCACGACAAGATTGCAGATCATTGAATGGAGTCGGAGTTCCGTATCAAAACCTAATAATCAACTGGGGGATTGGAACCTGAATCATTCAGAAACAAAGCCATTTACAAGTTCATGATGAAACAACACGCCGACTTATTTCACACCAATGGATCCCCCTGGAGGTAAAGCTGAACTGTATTTTTGGCGTATGGCAAGAAAGACGGATGACACATTAATTATATGAGAAATCGCGATCGTGACGGTCTTTGCCGATTTTCAGCAGCTAAAGCATAAAGTATCAGCACAGATCCTTCCAGCATTGACAGGGTTGATTATCACTTAATTTATCGCTGGTCAGTAGATAATAAGAGGGGACTCAGAAGCTAACAAATCATTAGTTGGCTTTCGAGCATTTCATTCTATTCTATTCTATTCCATTCTATTCGTTCAAATGCTTTAGTCTGCTCGCGCTGCTAGGTCCCCTACATTCCTACCTCTCTTCACATCCTTCCGTTTTGCATGTTTACTCCACTTCAATCTTTTCAACTACTTTCGTAATATTTTCAAACTTCGTGCCCCACCCCTTGTTTTCCTTGTTATTCCATCTACTTCCGTTACTTCCAAACCTCTCTAACGTTCTAAACCTTGCTCATCGACTTTCACACATTACCTGACCATCCCCCTCTTCTTGCACCGAAAGTTGTTCTATTTCTTTTCCAACCTCCGTTTTCCAACCTTGTGTCAATCTTCCTACTTCCTCGACAATTTCTATTTTCTAAACTCGTTCTATGTTTCCCGCTTTTTCACTCATTCCGCGGCGTGTTCTAACCTTGCTCCACTTTTTCCAACCTTCTCCGACGTTTTCAACCTCCTATTTCCCCCTGCGTTCGTTTTTCTACTTCTTTAGGACCATTCCCAAAGTTTTTCGCTCTCATTTCACTATTTTAACCTTGCTCTACCTTGTTTCGCTCTTTTTGAACATTTGCTGGCGTTTAATATCCTAAATTCAGTTTTCCAAAATTATGCGACAATTTTCAAGCAAGTTCCATTTCCTTTTCCTGCGGTCTTCAAACTTGCTGCAGTTTTTTTTAGCATTTGCCGATGTCATTGATGGCCGTTCTATTTCTTCTCGAGGTTTTCTGTAATCATTTACCAAATTTTCTCATCTTTTCTCAACGTTTTCCTACTTCGTTGATCTTTTTCAAAAAATAAACGATGACTTCAGCGACAACTTCTACCTTAATCCATACAAAATCCATTTAACTGCGAATCCCATTAAAGAAGCAACCCCACACTTCCTATGGCTCGATCGGAAAAACTAGGGGGAGATGCAGCCTTTATGAAGCGTGCAAGGGATTTCCACTCGATATTTCAGAACCGTGAGAGTGCGAAGATTTGTTAGGGTAATGTTGAGAAATTTTTTTCGCTATTTAAGCAATAAGTTGAAATCCAGCCAGACGATTAACGCCATAATTGACAAAGAAAAAAAATGTGATTGCTAATGATTCTCTTAAAGCAGAACTCTTTGCTGAATTCTTTGCTAGAGCTTTTAAGTTTAGTTCCCTCCAAGAACGATTAACGCCAAAATTCTTAAAGCTTTTAAGAGGGACAACGGGATTTTACCAGATTTTCCCTCCAAGCGCAACAATAGTCTTGCAACAGTTGACGTGAAGGTGAGATCTGTCTTCAATGCCATTAAAAAACTGGGTGGAAAGTTATCGCTAACACCAGATGGTATTCCATCAGGCTTCCGCAATCTCCTTATCCCTAAGCATAATTTTTGAACGTAATATCTCATGTAATACTCTACCATCCTTGTGGAAAACCCCTTTATAGAAAACTCGTCACCCCTTTATTGAAAAAGAACCTTTCTTCATCTTAGTAATTATAGACCAATCAGTTTAACTCACTCCATTTGTAAAGTAATGAAAATTATAGTGAAGGAGTCTGTTCTGAGTCACTTCTTATCAAATGGTCTTATCAACCCCGCTCAATGTGGATTTCTTCCCGGCCGTTCAATGATGTCACAATTACTGTCATGCGTTAGCGAGTGGATTAGTGCACTGAACAAAAAAATCAAACGAATGTTGTTTACATTAATTACTGGAAGTTGCTGACTGGTTTGACGCAGTAAATTCTAGTATAAGCTTCATCTTCAGGGCTATGGGATCGATGCTGCTTTGCTCAAACGTATACGGTCATTTTTGTTTGAGAGGACCTTTAAAGTTGGGATTGCTGAATCATTATCGCAAAGCAGTTCTACTTCAAGCGGCGTTCCTCAAGGTAGTGTTCTGGGGCCGCTACTCTTCATCATATATGTTAATGAAGTGCCGGATAAGCTCTCATGTGTGTGTAAATTGTTTGCAGACAACCTAACAATCTATCGGCCTCCTGTCGATGCGGCCATCGATTTTTACCAGTTGACTAATAATCTCAACATATTTTCGCATGGTCAAGTGACTAGCAGTTAGTTGTTTCTTGTGAGAAATGCCACACACTTCCAACACGAAGGAAGCTTTGGGTAGATAGAATATGTGTGCCATCAACGGAAAATGCTATCCCTATACTGGTTCATTGCAGTCTTCTTTGTTTTTCCATGAAATTAAGATTATTCTCTCACTAATCCCTCTCGCTTGCTGCGACTCAAGCATGTCTTGACTGCAAGAGGTGAGGAATCTAAATGCCACACGGAAAATGCGTTCGTGGCATTTGTGGAGGGGCGCCGTTCTCCGGTTTGTCCCGCATGCTTACCGCACTCAGTGAGCTGTGGTACACTGCACAAAACCATTAAACCTATAGTATTTGCGGAATACACTATGCAACACCCTCACCCTCCCGTCACTTCAGGAGCTACATTATAATAAACCATGGGATGACAACAAAGAAAAATTTTAGGTCATTTCAAGCGCCAACTTCCAGACCTTCAGCACAATTATAGCAGTAAATCTTAAGGCTTCTTGCTTGCAAAAAATTTGAAAACGTTGGTCTTAACAGGTGACCTGTCATGTTTTAGCATCCACTGCCACAACCGCTCATGTGTCCTTTAAACTGCTTGAAAGGTTACGGCATAGCCAGAACATAGTTCACAAAGACTTATTTTAACGCAGCATATCCATCATTGAACACTTAGTTGAGTATGCACTCTTATCGGTATTACTCTTCTACATCATTTTGCTTCACTACCTATCTTTCATTCTTTTTCTATAGAATGACTGCTGGCGACTATTTCTTTGTCTGGCGAGATTTCACCTTTTCGGAAGATATTTTAGCAATTACTTAGAAGCACTTTCACCTTGATCAATCTATATTTTTTCATTTCGTATGCATTTACGGATGTGATTTCATTCAACATGCAAAAATATGAACACGAAACTGACGATGACTCTTCAATTTAGTCAAAAGTTTAGCATTAGGCTAATTTTATTGGAACGTGACACTCCATGAGCGAAATACATTCAAAAACACAGCAGCTATATTTTTAATGAACACTGGGTTGTAACACGGACGGCAGCTAACTAAGAAGAATGATCGTTCTGTAAGCGTATTTAATTTTAGAGTATGGCACATGTAATTTCATTTTGCAAACGATTCATAATACTTCAGACACTGAACATTTTAAATATTGCTTTGAAATTTCTAGATGATGTAAAATTTAAGTTGAAAGATTCAACAATTATGAAGCTCCATATTCGATTTGCAATTGATTGCAACCACATCAAGCTTTATCATCACCGAATCATAGAGAGGCTTTAACAGGTTGATAGCTCATACATGTGAATTCTGTTGTGATGTATATTTACAGTGTGCGAATAGAACTCCCGTTCTATATAGCTCCCATAATTGATTATCCAAACAACATCTCACTCTATCACTATCGCTACTTTGTACGCGTTTTTCAAGCTTTTTGCTATCTCTTAATTTATGAAGCCTATTCCAAAGTTTCATTTTTAGCGAATCCTCTGCCGAATTCCATACGGATCAAATAAGTGGTGATTCGCTTGGCGGTGACGTTTTGTAAACATCACGAATCAACGGATCGAAATCGATGATATTAAAGAGACCTTGCATCTGTACGATACCGTTTATGATATGATGCAAGCTCTGCAAAATGAATTTTATGCATTTCACACCGATATATATATATATATATATATATATATATATATATATATATATATATATATATATATGCAAAAATGCCTTATAACAAACTAAACAGCAACTTGACCACTACCACTTTAGTGCACCTTTCATGGTTCTATGCATAAGAGACTCGAGCACTGATTCATCGCCCTACATGAACAAGCGATAGATACAATGGACCGTTTGTAGTGCGAGTTGGGGGGGGGGGGCGGGCAGCTAATCGGGTGACAAATCTTATTTAATCAAGATTTAACAATGAGCGAACTCAACGTTATTTAAAATACAAAGGAAACTGCGCCACTTGTCACTTCGAGCGATACATTACGCCGTCGTACTGCTTTTTCGATCATTACATATAAAACACACGAAACTCTCTAAAAACTCTGATATTGGACTGTTCAAAAAGCCCATATGCTAGGAGTATCTGCTCACTGAAAAGTTTCTGCTGCGGAGACCAGCGTCATCCGATACTGTACCGTGGAAACTTATTCGGCGATTTTCTTCACAAAGTAGACTATGCGCACATGATTTTTTTTTTTCTTCACGTCATACTATTGATTGAAACAAAAAGCACTGTCCAATACTGTAGGGAATTAGCCGACTATTTCGACTTCTCATTGCCAAGGACAACAACAAATTCAAGATGTGGTAAGCGTTACATGAGTATTGTTAACATCTTTTCATGCAATCAAACATTTTTTTCTTATTGGTGAAAGTCAGCATATGTGGGAACGATGAAACAAATATTGCACTAAAAAGTACTATTACGGTTCAGTAAAACTCACCGTAATAGTCGAGATTAGAAGCATATATCTAGCTAGACGACAAAACGCTGAAATAGCACAATCGGCTTTTTTTCGAATGTATTGATATAGCACACTCACATAGCGCTCCCGTGTACGACTCATCAACGCTTTCCCGGCTTCCGATAGACCGTACTCTGTAAATTTTCACCTCTTAGCAATCTGTATCGGCTTCAACTAACAATTATCAAAATATCAGTTATCAACGTCTTATTGTTGCGGTTCTTTCCTTGAATGTTGAATACCCCCTTATCACCTCAGGCACAATCGTCTCATCACCTTAGATATATCTTATAAATTGGTCATCGTTTACGTTCCGATTTGTTACATTTCCATTTCGTCAGGGGAATTTACGCTCGCACTTCACACAGAATCCGCGAATAAAATAGGTCATTGCTTTAAAAAAATACACCAATTTGGATGGAACTTGGCAAACACAAGGGATGCCCTATGCGTAAGCAAATGTATATTTGAAATTTGGCCAACAATTAGCTGAAAATTCAATGCTGCATATCTCATGAAATAATGAATTTACCGGAATATTTTAGATATCATTCCAGTGAGCTCCTTAAAAGCTTTGCAAGAAGCCAGAAAGCATGAAAATCAGATAAAATTTTCATGGGAAAGTAGAAAATCACTAGGAGCTGGTCAGCGCAATGACAGAAAAACGGAAGAACGACGGAAAGAACGATGGTCTGCGGCCTAATTTTTGACCATGGAAACCACCGTAGTGTATACAGCATGCAAAGTATCTGTAGACATGAGGATCTACCTAGGACCCTCCACCATAAGCTTCTGCCAAAAAGTGGGCCACTGAATACGAGTGGCATGAAATCAGCAAGAGGTCCGGTCGTGCACCGAGTTTGAGATGAAGGTGGTGCGCTTAGCTAATGCACAAGCCGCAAAGACGCTTCTGAATGTCGTCATTGCTCTATGCTATAAAGTGCAATGGCAAAGCTACGACTTGTAAGCATGACTACGGCGACAGAAAAAGATGCACTGCAACATAACAGCGTTCAAGAGTTCGTGAGAAGAAATTCGCCACATACGAGTGAAAACGTTTATGCAGGCAAACGTGTTTGGGACACCAAAATATTCATCTATTGGCAATGAACCGCTCTTAGCAACTTGCTAGTGTGCGTGAACAACAAATCTATATTTGAAGAATCCAAATTGAGCTATGGGGGACATATTCATTTTCTGTATATGTAGACTCACAAAGTCCTGTAATCAATGTTGGAAATGATGAGAACAGTGTGGACAAATAATGCAGTTTGCGTTTATTCCTGCAATATGGTGTTGACAGTGTTTAGTAAGAAATTCCTGTCAAACGGACCTGCCAGCAATGGTCATGCAGATGAATCTTCATAGAGTTATAGAAAAGTAGATTGGCACGCGCCGGTAGCAAAGAACATGCAGATAGTGTCCACTAACAAAACAAGGCTGGAGCATCTATAAGGATAGTTCAGCGACATGCGGCTTCAAGCAGCACCATCCACAGCGGTAGGTGGTCTGGCCACAAAGTGGCCCGACCAATTTATGTGTCATGTCATCGCATCAGCATCTGATAGTGAACCACTTTGTTTGGGACCAGGCCTACATCTTACGTGAATTTCAGCCTCGATCCCAGACCGAAGATTGCGATATTTTTTTAAATCTATTACTGTACCCATCATTCAAGGAGAGTAAAACGTTGAAAAGTATATAAATGACCTGTTCATTATAAGTGGGCAGTGCTTGGTGTTTTCGTTTCTACGTTTGGCGTTTGACAAGTCTTAGTAAAAACTTCGTCGACATTTCAGGTCTTTGCAAGGAAATCAGCGTGTGTTGAGCATGCTTTGGGCTGCCTTCTCTGACAGTTCTTTTCGCCCTCTAGTTTTTTTTTACTAGTACTAATTTCACTAGTATTTTTATTCACTAATACAGAGAATCTCTGGGATACCTTCTTTGAGAGTTTTTACTAGCACTTTTATTAGTAAGTACTAATATTCACTAAAACTAATAGTTACTAGTATTTACTAGTACTTTGCCAGGGACTATGCTTGCCAGGATCGGTTGCACAAGTGTCACAACATGTCACCACTTTTGAAGATTCGTTCACTGGGACGTGTACGAAAAACTTGGAATGCCAGTGGAAAAATTGCAGCAGTAGGCGGGAGGCTATAGAGTATGTCGGCAATAGTCAGTTAGTAAGACGCATGGACAAGTTCTTGCGGACGATGAAACTGAGATGAAGCTCATCTGACCACCATATGCGAAATCAATTCTCAATTCGCTCTGTCACGATTTGTACCATCTGGGTAGGGAGGAAAATAGAAGAGGGGAAGGGGACCGGGAACTCTAACTTTCTCAATGAAAACTAAGAGTTCAATGCTGCCAAATACCACTGCAGTAAGAAGGGAAAGGATGAAAAAAGAGGAATTTTATTGCGGCTGTTGATGACGCAACAAATGCTTAATTTCAAAAATTATAATAAGTTCCAACATATAAGCTTCAACACCTGAAAATAAGCTCCAAATTAACAATACCCTGAAATCGTCGCTAGCTCTCGCAGGCCGGCAGAAGCCTTATTGCAGAAACAACGGAGGAGGCCTAGATAAAATCTCCATCTCATCAAAGCTTCACCTAGAAACGGGATTTTCGATTTACATACTTCATTCGCATAATGCACTATGGCTAGTTTGATGACCGAAAGTCACGAGGCATAGCTCGCAAGGAAACCAGCTGGCTCTTTCTCTTTCCCTCCTGCCTTTGCAGCAACGTGTCGTTTCAATCGCCATTCAGAGCTATCAACTTCTCTAGAGTATGCGTAATGGGTACTACTCTTAAGACCATATGCAATCTAGCCATCACTTCATACATCGTTACAACTGCTCATTTTATGTAACTGTAAAAGCAGCTTTGCCTATCAAATGAAAAAAAATGATTCGAGTTGAATGAAGGCAATTTGCTAGTTGCTCAACGAATAGCAAAGATCATTCAGAATAATCCGTAAATATTGAAATAAACGAGAGCACAATAAATCCAGAAAATGTTCTACTTGCCTTCGGCAAACAGATTTATAACTTCGACGATACAATATTCGATGATATCCATTTTTAGTTCACGCATCGGCTTTACAAGATTATCCATCATACGATCGGCGCTTTCACTGTAGAACTCGATTATTCTAAACTGCAATAAGTTAACTAATCGGAAACAGAAGTCAAATGAGAAAATTTTCATCAATTTCACAAAGAATTTTAAAAGCAGGAAAATTTCCTCTCACCTCATTTTATAGACGATTCCCAACAAATGGAAATATATCTAAAATTCTGTCATTTAATCTCTATTCAAGCAGTGCATAAGGCCGAAACTGTTCAATTAAACATTTCGAATAAGTGAATTCCTCTGTCAACAATTGTATGAAAACATCTTCAATTGATGTTATCATCATCAGAAAAACTTGACTCCTCTAACAGTATTATATACAAAATAGTAAAGAAGTTCCGTAATTTCAAGCGAAAAGTATGGTAGCATTAAAAGTTTCTAAGCCCATAACTTTACCGGTTCCTTTCCCCTTCTTGAAAAATAAACTTAAAGACCGAAGCAAAAGATTTTACTGTTTCTCTCGAATGAAACGGAAGAAGGCTAAGAACTTGAAAATAGCATAATTTCGCGACAATATTCTCAAGTAAAATCCTTTCGAAAGAATGATGAAAGAAATTCTACCTTGGGTCACCTTGAGGTGTTCCTGGATTGCCGTCTTCTCTTGGATGATAGGCTCCGTTCGCATAACAAATTCCATTTCGACCAGACAGCATCGTTTGGTAGGCATGCATTAGCAATCCATGCGGTATTAAACGACGCTTTGCCACAATCATCTTCAGAAGAACTATTTTTATCATTTCACAGCAATTATTGCTCACAATCGGTCATTCAGTTAGGTGAATTACAAACAACTGGCTTATCGTCTTGACAACAACATCCAAAATTTCACCAATAAATTTGGATAA
Source organism: Baylisascaris procyonis (assembly GCA_037389465.1). Classification (NCBI taxonomy): domain Eukaryota; kingdom Metazoa; phylum Nematoda; class Chromadorea; order Rhabditida; family Ascarididae; genus Baylisascaris; species Baylisascaris procyonis. Next base: position 1,152,610 of record JAZARR010000078.1, on the reverse strand, counting down.
ATCATTTACTCCAGTGATCATACAACTCTTATCCAATCCGAACAGCATCATAATGCAAAGAATTACTTCACTTTCACATCACCAAATCAGATGTTTTTTCTTAACCAATAGCCTTGCCGCTACTGCTCACATTTTTAGTTGAAACTGTTCTGTTGGCCTCGATCACCCCTTTGTTGTGCGCTTTCAGCAATCTGCACTTGCAAAAGTCGGAGTACATTACGAAGATATTGCAGGCATTTCGACTTTATAACATGCTCAAGCTATGTCTGCTTTTTGGCTAATTTAAAAACTGAGGTTCGGGAAATTGCAGTAAAATATGAACATGACAACACTAAAAAATGAAGATTTTACTCTAATGTGCTCCCCGATCCTCTTATTTTCATCTCAAATATAAGTTTATTTTGAAATTTGCGAACATTTAAGTCTCTGCTCCGCAGCCTTTCACATCTCTTTCTCGGATGTATGTTATTTTAGGAAGCAGCGAGAAATAAGAAATACGCATAGGAGAAACAAGACAGCTCAGTGTTACATAAAACTGAGTGAAAACGGAAAGATATTCAAAAGTAGGTCATCGTTGCGCAAACGAATAGCGAAAGAAATAAGTCCCGCATTGGCGTAATGCATGATCCGGGTTTTGCTTGGACCAAATTCGGTGTTATGACAAATGAACAACCAAGTTTTATGGGATTTAATAACATCTGACAGTATTTCCATCATATATTCTAAAACGCTCGCAATGGTTTAAATATCACTGCTTAGATAACAGTGCTGTTTTCGAACCTGATCCTCATCAGAAAAGTGAGTGAAATCCTCCAGCCTTTGCACCCAGTCAGCGTAGAAGACGAAGTGACGGCGCCAACCGTCAATTAAATCGTCCACTGTTACAGCTCTTTCACCGGTAAACCGCATCTGCAAATGAATTACAAATACATAACAACAGTTCCATGCAAACAATAAAGGCAAAAGCACTGACCGATGAAACAACATTAATAGGAAGTTTATTCCACTCTCGAATGGCCCGAAATGGAAAGGAATCATAAACTGAATTCAGTGGTGAGATTCGTGGAAAAAACTGAGAATTATAAGCTCATAATAAATAACGCCGATCATAAGAAGCAAACTTTCAATTAAATGCAATATTAGAGAAACCGCCAACAGCTTAGACATATAATACGACAGGTAGCTCAAGACGACGATATTAGAGCGATTTCGGAGCGAAAATGCGTGGACCAGGAATCGCTATTAATATCCAACTACAAAGGAACTGACCGCTGAACAAGACGATCTAAATAATTCTGATGTTCTCAGAAACCTAGAAGGGGATCGCTGACCGATCTATAAATCTTCAACTTAGCAACAAAAAAGTCACAAGTACAGGTCAAATCGTCCATGATGTCAATCACAAACGCTAAGAATAACATGGCTCCCGCTACCATGCGGAAGGCCACTAACAACGTCATACAGTTGCGAAAAGTATTCGTCCACTTCAGCTCGAAAATTCTGACAACTGAGGAAACGATGAAGCTATTTTAGAAGCTTCCTCAATATACTATAAGAGAGCAGTTGCAGTAAGTTTCCATGGCTCAGAGCATCAAATCTCAGTGTAACCGATATGCACAACATCAGTCGAGTTTGATTATTCAGCAGCAAAACCCAGTCACTGCAGCAACCTAAATAATGAGAAACTGTTGACTTCCCATTTATGACGGCAAAACGATTAAGGTTGAAAAGACTTTTTCCAGCCAAATAATTGCAAAGCAAATCACAAACAATAACCTCAATCACTTTGCACACCGACGATTTTGAAGAAATAGATGCCAGTTGGAAATTTCATTTGAAGATGGCTTCTTGAGCAATTAAGTGACTAGTGAAGTCTTGGAAAATGAACGAATCAAGGAATTTTCAAGTAAAAACCTGAAAAGAGGTAGCAAAGGATAACGAACACCATCAGACGTCCGCTGAAGATAAACGAAGGCAAGCCATCAGAAGCAGATATTTCGTCACTAAGAGATCTAATGGCATAAGCAACGATTGCAACATCAAAGAGAACATCCACAAGAGTCACTGCTGCTCGGGTTTGAAAAGAAGGCATCACATTATTATTACCTTTGAAAAAAATAGAGAAATATTCTAAAATTTGCACTAATGGAACACAATATATGTTTTCCATTCACTAAATATCCGTTACAGATGTTTGCATCGCATCACAACGCTTTTCAAAAGCTTGTCAACCACCTGAGGTAAGCCGTTTAGCAGAAATTTATTTCTTCTTAACTAAGACAGATAAGGCGTTTAAGACCTTCATAGCGATGAAGGGGACACACATACAACACGAAATAACTGGATGTACGAACGACAGAAAGAAATCATATACTGATTCAATATCCTTGCAATACATACATCTTGTTACTCAATCAAACATGCAAATTATCGCGCTGGCACATTGCCAATTTCCGTAGGAACTGCCAGTTTTTGTCAGATGGTACGGTAAACAGATTCTTGCTAAGGCACTTGAAAGGGAAACGAATGGAACTGTGGTCGCTGTTCGAAAATGACATTCCAACAAATACATTTCGCAGTTTCCATTTTTCGTGATGTTCTACGGAGTGACTGATATTTAAGACAAAATGTCTATTCGAAACCTCATTTTCGGAGTTCTTCCTCTCCGAATTTCTGAGACATTCTTTCACAAGTTTCAAAAAGATCTGAATACCATCACAGAAATCTTTAGAGATCGAAACCAACGGGGTATCGCCTCGAGACGAGCGATGGTCGACGAAATACCACCTCAAAGGGAAGATCGATCCGCTTTCCGACCACCTTTACATTATGGTCATCAGCTTCCAACAGCGACCAAACCTGTAAACAATTTCTGAAGATGGAATAAACGAAGCAACAAAGATTAAAGTGCATATTTCTCAGCTAGTCTCGATGTGGTACTGATGCCTCTGTCTGCGATAAATTTGTAAATGGGAAATCTTACCGTAAAGAATCTAAAGATAACTTCACAGTAACGTTGGTAATTTGATATTTCACGCTATGAACGTCAGCACGCTAATGCCAAAAAATTTTCGGCACACATCATTAGCAGACGCAATATAAGACGAAGTTCGACAACATGGCATCGGTTCGAGCAGTCCTATAATGAGCACTTTTCGCTGGTAGTCGCATTTCGAAAAGAAAAACTGTAACAACAGTTTGCCTAAATTGATCCTCATCACCAAATATGTGCCCACTGCTGTCCAACCATGAGTGACTCCGAAATTAGTAGCCAGTACATGACGGTATAACCTCTACAGATTAACAGCTGCCAATATGGATCGAAAAAACAGAAGGAATTTAAATAATTGTTGACGGAAGCAAAGCGGACACATTTCAGAATGGATCATTCCACAATTTTCCGCTTCGATTTTCCTGATATCAGTACCAGCGAATAGCAAACATGCACCGCAAACATCGAATCAGACGTCTGCCACTACCACTTACTCAGTGTTGCCGTTTACAGTCGCGAAATCAACTTTGCACAGGTGAAGTTTGTGAGAAGGGCTAACATCAAAGCTCTGATTGGAAAATTTCAACGGTACTAAAATGAAGTCAAGATTTAAGCGGCTGAATTAAATTTAAGTTTGAATTTCAAGCACAAACAAAAATTTCAACATTTTCTTCGCAATATATGTGATGCAGATACGACGGTAATCAAAACTGAATGACATTAAGCGGACCTTTTAGATAAAAGATACCTGTCACAGTAATGGCTTCTAAACGGTCTTTAAGCGGCAAAATGTGCGATGTTGTCAGGAGCGCACTCTTATTCTCTGGTAAAACTTTAGTTCTAGAAATGCTGCTTCAAAATTCTATCGGGCTGCATAACAAAAGTCCATTTAGCATCATTCGTGTAACACTTACCTGAGCGTCGGTCATTAGTGAAAAGTCATGCGACCTAAACTTTTTTCAGAGCTCATCGAGCAAATTGGCTTAACTCAACGATAAAGCCGCCAAGCTTAATGAGCACTTGGAAATTTACTTGATCGACGAGAGTTCACCTGGGCGACGACTGTCAGTAAAGTTGCTAGAATACGAAAGCGGAAGTAAATTACCTCTTTCTGAAGAAGTATTAAATTGTCCGGCAAAGAATCGATATCGGTTGACGAAGGCGTCGGAAGATCCTGGAAAAGAAATAAACACGTCGATGCAAATGCACAAAACCGAATATCGACAATCACGCAATCACATACTATTATGAAAACACTAAGACTACTGCTCCTCGTCAACAGCCCTTCGTTTGCGTCGTTTGCTCACAGACTCCATTCTACTTCCACAAAGTTTCCCACGTTGAAGAGAATATTACTAGTACCAACCGAGAAAAAAGCTTTCTACAACCTGGGGTTCATAAAGGAAGTATGACAGTGCTGAAATTTTCGTAAGTGCTGTTCATAGCCTACAGCATCGACTCAGCTAACGACGGCGGTGAGTCGGTTCAGGCTGCCTTTGAATGTTAACCATGGAACGACAACCTGCCCAAAACTCAAGCATGGAATGGATCAATTATTGATTTGTGGGAGCACACTCACGGAATTCCTCCACAAACGCAAGATTTGAGCCCTACTCTCTCTCTCCTCGCTCCACCTCCTGAACAAGTTTTTCATCTGAGTGACTCAACTATAGGCACAACTATCTATTGTTACCTATTGAGACAGGTATTCACTTTCTTTTTCAGCCACATCACAGTGAAATAGCCAATGAAACATGAACTAAAAAACAACAGTACCTGATCATGGTAATTGGTGAAACTTTGTTCCTCCTGCCTGATTCGCCTCAGAAGCACAGGGGTATCGTCGTCACAAAAGAGCGTCTATAAGAAGTGAGAATGTTTGAAGTGCTAACCCTTAGAGAGTTTTTACAACTTTAAATGTTACAAAATACTTGAAAAGTAGATCTCATCTGATTACTTACACGTTTATGAGTCCAATGCACCTAATATTTTATTATAGACACTTCGTTTACTTATCTGAGGAGTCCTCAAGAAACATTGCTGTTCTCGCAACGATAGTCTGAATCTGTATGTGAAAATAGCTCTTAAAAGGTTCAACTTAACTTAGTTATCTAGCGTATAAAATACGAGCATTACAGTATCCAAGTAAATCACAGTAGCGTACAAAGTAAAATGGCTGACACGGAAAAGCAAGTGCAGGAAATGTATTTTTCGAGATTAAGACCATCACATATGCCAATCATCAACTCACCGATCTATAAACTGAGGATAAACCAAATAAATATATAAATGTCCTCATATCCCTACTGTGTCGATGTAGCATTTTAAACCGATAACCTGGCACAATTACAACTATGGAACTAGGCAGGCACGAGTGGTAATGAACGTGACGCACAATATCATGAAACCTCAACAAGTTTTCGACAAGTTCCTAATACTCGACTTCTGTCTATACTCGACTCAAACCAATTCAGTAGAGCATGCTCTATTTTTCTGCGGGATGCTCTTTCACTCGTTCGGTCCAGCAGAGCAAAAGAAGTTTTCAAAAGCACACTACTTCGCGAAAGAACGTGATAGGATTCTTCCGCACCCGTAAGGTTCGTAAACTGGTGGTTGACGGACTTTCCGTAAAGCACATAGTCCGTAAGACATGGGCCAGATAGCGAATAATAATGGCGAAACGACTTATCAATGAACAGCGACACTCGTGAAGTGATACTAAGAACCCTTGGAAGTGGGATGAATAACCTCAATTTGGCAAGAGGTGTCAACGCAACAAACCGGTAACCATTACCGCCTAACTGAATAGTATCCTTGCAACATGTACCTGCACCTCTATGCTGCCCCGATCTGCTTCATCAGACTCACCTTTACGTTTATAATTGCACAAATCTTCAATACCTCAAGCTACGAGCGTAAGCTACTTTGCTCATGGTTGTTTCATGCTGTGGATAGACATATATAATGAATTTCAGCTGTACGATAGATGGACTGAACTATGCGGATAATCTTCTTCATCGCTCCTCCCTTCTCTAACTGTGAGATGGAGTAATCCATAAATTTGCGGTTTTTAGAAAAAAGTGGCTACATTTCGGTGAACAGCAGTACTTAACAGAACTGTAAATTCTAGAACTTTCAAAAAACTCGTAGTTCCCAACGTCGAATGCTTCACTAATCAAGAAATTTGAATTGAAAATAGCAGAGCAAAAAAATTTTGCATATTGTGTGAAACAGTCAGATTTGCATTTTTTGCATAAATTTGCAGATATTTTTTGCATACAGTAAATTACAGATTATTACAGTGTAGGCATGAGAATAAAGTTGTATGAAGGCGAACAACTCCTCATAAAGCGAACAACTCTTCATAAAAATAAATATGCATAAACGCATACCATGCATACCAAATTTCTCCGATTACTTCCTGGTGCATTTCAATTTTACAGCTGTTTGATATTAATGACATTTCAGTGGTTAAGCAATGAACGCCCAAGCTAAACCTAAAAATCATGACAGACTCCCACAACTAAACCTATAAATTAATTTCGCACGTCGTGGCACATATCACACGCCTGTTTTGTACAGCCACGGTTAAAAAACTACTCAACACAGCTCTGTGGGATTATAGAATGCGTCATGAGCGCAGCGTAACTACTTTTGAAACGAATAGGCAATAGCAGGCTATCCAAGAGATTCAAATGGGACTCTGCTACGAGTTTGGCATAAGTTGCCGCCTATTGTCTACCCCTTTTGATAACAAATCGTCGACACTACATTAACGCCGCTTTTATTGCTGTTTTTTAGTTGCAGTTCTTCGGTTGAAATCGATAAATTCGCCAGAGAAAGTGTTGCAAAAAACGAATACGACAACACCTGTAACCTTTAACTCGTATCATAACAAGACCACAACAAGGTCACCTTTCTGGTTCCACAGCCAATTCCCGTTTTCTTTCGCCTCTCATTCTTCGAAAAGTTAACAGAGGTGGAATGCACGACGATTGATTTTTGCTAAGAGCAACATGTGTGACAGTACCACGAATGAATGCATTTCCTCTAATCACATGCAGAAAAAATATGGCATACGACACTTTCAAGGTGTACCTGTACTTCAACGGAACGAGCAGGAATAGAAAGCTTCTTGCATTGCGTTTGTACGTTAACGGTGACGCGAATTGCAGATAAATTAGGACAATTCGACTTTATATTTCGATCACGTTCGTTTTGAACAGCTTAAATTTGCAATTATACAACAAAGAAGATTTGCATCTAAGTGAGCAAATTTTTTTCTTCTAATCTTTCATTAGGACTGTTGAAATGTTAGCGACGCTATAGAAAGAATGAAATTAGAAAACTAGGAATGCGAAAAAAGTTTAGAGGTGAAAAAGTAGAAATACGAACGGAGTGAAGAGTTAGGAGAAAAATCGAAAAAAAGACAAATTCCAACTTCTTAAAAAAAAGTCTTTATGATCTTAAAAAAAGACAAAACCAACCATCTGATTTCATTCCAACTTCGAAACATTTTTTCAGTCGACATGACCGACATAAGTTGCGATGTTCTAAAACAATTTTGAGCATAAATTTTACAAAACATTTTGTACCAACGAATTTTATCCATATTTAGATGAATGTAGATCACTTGCAATATGATTGACAAGCAAACGTCTGAATATCTCCATAATCACTCTATGTGTCCTTCATAAATATACCATGCACCACATCAGCTGTCCTTAATTGGTAAGATATTAGCGTCTCCTCACAAAATTTCCGGCCAAATTCCAGGTAGGTGTCTATTTACAAATCTTTGCATACTATTTCTCCTTGAGCTACCAGCAAAACGCAGCATCATACTCGAACCTGGCGCAAAAACCTTCCCAGACGTAATTTTTTCATTTCGTTTGATCTTGGAGGAATTTATCTCATTAAAGCGAGTGCCGCCATCACTTTTCTTTTTCTTCCTACACTCTGCATTAAATTTTTCAGCGTCCCGCGCCGATCTTTGGAAGATATATGAGTGTCTTCCGTCGAATCAGATGGCCTCAGGGACAGTATTCCACATCCAATTAGAAAAAAGCCAATTTAGAGCTCTACTCAAGCGGGGATCGAAAAAGAGCGTGTAAATGAGGTTATCACCAATAATAATCCAATTCCATTTTACATCCGGTAATATTTCGGCTCTCCAAAGGATGTGAGCACCGTTAAACTCGCTTTCCAGCCTCGAGTTTCAAATGAGAACCAAGCTGCGATTCCATATTTTGAATGGAAATCAGATTGTGACTTCAACTTTTAACTTTGCGAAACGTGGTTGTGATCTAAAATTTTAGCTGGAAACCAGGTTGCGACCACCAACCTTCAAAAAGGAACTAGCTTCCCACCTCAATTTATGCAAAAGTGTTCCTTTATCTTCTTCCCTTCTTCTTTCAGTCAAATTGCAGTATTCTTCCGACGAGGCTGCAACCACACCCTGAATTTGAGGTTTACGTCCGCTAACAGCGCTCTCCCCCCTTTTCCCTCCCCCTTGCCTCCCAGTTACGAGTAGCAAAAAAGAATAAGTTGACTATGTGGTCGACTTAAATCGGGAAGTCAAAACATTTAGTTGCAAATAAACACTATTAGCACCTCTCGGAAGCGTTCCAACTAGCAACGATGAGTGGCACTGCGCTTATTACCAAAGGACATTGTGCTGGGTTGCAAAGTCGCCGAAGTTGTCACAGGTGAGGCGGAAATTTCCTCATCGAGGTGTAAATCAGAGAACAAATGGGCTACATACACTCAATTACATTTTCTCATGTATATATCGCTCAATTTAAAAGAGACAACCTTTGACAACTGGGCAATCACCTCCAAATCGACATGTGTATTGTCGCCGATTCCAAACACTGCAAAAGCATCTAGATTATTTTTCTCGAAGAGCGAAAACGATGCTTTCAGCTGTGATTGCATGCTTCTGTGACTCACTCCTATTCAGATATGAATTTCCTTCAACGAAAAAATAATACAGGTAACCATCCAATTGAAGACATACGAGAATACCGCAACCTTGCAACTACCGATCAACACAAAATGCGCATATGTGCAAAACGTAGCAAGACCACACACCAATTCCTCTGCTAATTATAACAGCTGCACAATACGGTAAGCGAATTTATCATGAAGATTTTATATATGGTATCATGAAGTATATGGTTATATATTACCATAACTATTTTAACAAGATTACTTCTAATAAACGGTAATTCACTCTTTGGATAATACTTTGTTATTTCTGATGACAAGGAGACCTGAAAATGTTTTAAAAGCAGTATACAACAAAAATCTGATAAAAAAAAGGATTGAACAAAGAAGTCATTCTCATTGATAAATTGATACAATTGTCAATACATTTAAAAAAGTAAAACAAATCCCATATATAGATAATATGCAAGGTTACCTTCTGCGAAAGAATCCTTTACACCCATTGCATGCACTAACACCGTAATGCTTGCCGAAAGCGATATCACCACATACGCCGCAAGAAAGAGGAGCTGTTGCACCGCTCGAGGATGCGCAACTCGTAACAGTTGATGAGGATCCTTCAGACAGTTTTGACAAATGCCCTGCAGTGCGAATATTTAAGATAAAAAAAAAAGGTGAAAAACAACGCACTTAATGGAATGTGGAAGAGTTCAGAATGCTACGATTTTTTTATAAAAATTAATATAGTCAAAAGAGAAAAAAAAAATATTGCACAACTATTAATCCAAACAAGTTTTTTTTTTAATTCTTTAAAATATTATCATTAAGTGATGAATTCATAAAATTTATGCGCAAGTTTACAATTTTAATCGACGGAAGTTAGAACAAACAAAAAATTAGCACACTGATAAATAAAAGTATCGATAGAAATAAAAGCACAGCGAGAGACAAAAAGTAAATGTTAGAAATAGTGCAAGTAAAGCAATACATCATTCACTCAAATCTTAAATAACAGAAATGATTAATTATAATTTTAAAAAAAAGAAGCTGAAACTGCAACTGCTTTGAGCGGAAGTTGAAAATTAAAAAAAAAAAAGCACACATACCGTTTTCAAACGAATGTGAAGAATGAGGGATTGTCTTGAAATCTGAGCTAGTCGGTGTAGTGCTCGCCTCTTCGAAATCTTCGACTCGCCTTTTTGGCATCACCTAGAACATGTAAAAAAAAAAACTAATATGCTAATTGAATTTCACACAAGAAAAAAACAATCCTTTCAGTAATGTTAATTACAGGAGACGTAAAAGCGATATGAAAAATACGTATAAAAACATGAAAACACCCATTTAAGAAAGTGGTAACACCGGTTTCATTAAAATGCTGTGTAATAATAATAAAGTAACTGAACGGCAAATGCAACATCACCACGTCAGAGAAATGAGGGTTTCCAGTGGAAGAAAAAAAAACATGAGAAAGAGAGCGCAGCAGGTAACTGATATGATATGTAATGTCTAAACAGCATTCCGTCGGATGAAAAAGCAATCTACGACATAGTCGAGACCAATTTAAAACAAGTCAGCAGATATAAGAAAAAAAAAAAAAAAATGCATCGGGCTAAGGTGTAAAGTGAAAATATTAAGTTGTTATAGGATGCTAGCATAACAACATCTATTGACACCATTTTAGTGATATAAAGCTTATGCTTGTCATGTAACACAACACAGCGTGAAAATCTAAACTGCATATCGCCTAAAAGTTACAGCGCGCCTCAGTAATAATCCAGTCCCTAAAGTCAATCGTCTGTAGACAGTGTGACCGCGCTCACTTCAGCTGCATAACATATCTGCGGAAAATTCCGCGCCACGTTGTGTCGTGAGGAACTATCACACGCAGAAGACCGTAACCAAAGTGACCGAACTCTATGAATGATGCGTTGAAAAACGACAATATGCAAAGCTCAAATCAAAGGAATGCTTATTCGATTCTTATAGTTTTGGAATGAAGAAGCAACAACGTTTCCAACTGCGAAGCTTCAACTTCGGAGTTTTTCTCCAGCAATTTTGTGATGTAACATTAAATCTTACGACGATAACTACATCAATACTACCAGAAAACACCATTTCACCAATTTCAAAAAACCTTTTCTTTGGCGATGAACATATTTCACTGTCAAAATGCACGCGCCAACATACGCACATCGTCACATCTTACCACAAATTAATGCCAACATTAGAAATGAACATATTCTAGCAGCCAAAAGCAATCGGAAAAATCAGCTGATAGAAACTCAGAGGCGCTGCTTTCTGCTCATTTCGAGACAAATGTTTCCATTAGGCCGGTACGCAGATCTCTGTAGGTGGAAAAGCACCAGAAGAGTGTCCACTAAGTTGATACAAGTCGTGGAAAATGACATAACAAGAGAAAATACTACCGTGGTAGATCATTCTTTAACGATGCGAATGAAATTTTTTTTGTATGTCAATAAAATTTTCCGAAAACTTTCTTCTCTGTTAGCTGAATTATAAGAAAAAAAAATGGAAGAACTCGAAAAGTGGCTAAAGTTTACAATAATATGCAAAACGTTTTCTAGTCAAGTAATCGTTACTCACGGAATGTCACAACATGCATAAAACAAATCAATTTTATTAATTTGATCAACTCTCTGAAATGAAGCGTTGAGAATAGCAATAGATGAGGTGGAAATGTGAATGCGAGTGAAACAATGAAATGGTGTTCATAAAGTATGAGGCAAACAAAAACGATCATCTTGTGCAATGCACACTATCTGAACATCGCTCAGTTAAATGTTAAACGATGTGCACGTGAATTCAACGTGCTGATGACGTAATGGCAGGACGAATAGTTCAACGACTGAAAATGCAGCACACCTCAAAGTGAGAGTGATGATATGGCACGATGAACTTTGCCACCCAAAATATGGGCACAACAAATCCAAAATGTCGACATAATCAGAGGTTTAACATATTCGAAATTTGAACATAAGAAGCCTGGGGTAAGGATATATGTGAAATCCTAAGCAACAAAAAGGTCTGCTGAATTATAGGCGCTTTAAACCCAAGATCGGTAGCTATTAAGGTATTGGTGTTGGTGACAAATTCCTTTATCATACCTAATATTGACATGACAATGAGCACGAATCAAGAGACATATTTCGATGAATGAATACATCAGAGTTCCGTACAGTGAACATTGAATCAACGCATTTGCAGCTATCAGCAACGGAAATATCGTGACAGCCTTGTATCACAACTTGCTCTCAGCAAAAACTAAAAAATCCGAAGCAACAGTTCCTCCAGTGGTAGCGTTGAATAATCTCTAAACGATGATAGAGAACTATATCGTTAATCGAGTTATTTTAGATTTTCAAATTATAGATTCACAATGCTTCAAAGTTTTCTAATTTGTCAGTATGAACGACCTATTCGCTGGTTCTTACAAAAAACTCGTTTTACTTTAGCGTTTGCGAGAAACCTCATTGGGAGAAAAAAACCATTGAAAAAAGCATATGAAACAAGTGGAAATGAATGTGAGAAGTTGAGTGCAAACTATTTTTCGAGTTCACACATAACTAGATAAATGAACAAAATGTAAATATAATAGAATGAGAAAAAAAGTTCCTCAAGCAAGGATGAGGAAAATCGAAGGGTAAACGAACAAAAAAATAAAAAAAAAAACGAACAAAAGAGAAAACAGCCAAGAAGAAAAAGCTCGATGTTCGCTTTCAGCATTTCACCCCACTTGAGGGAGCAACTCTTTGCCGAAATACATTAAAAAAAGTGACGAAACGCCTAATGATGCCAGCCATCCGCTAATGAAATCAACCAGCCAAACTCAACGAAAACATTCGTTGTGGTGCTACATTTCCAGTGGTAGCAAGACAAAACTTTGTTGGGAAACTTAATTGCGCCTTCAATTGAAACTGTCAATAAGCGCTATGGAACATTAGGGATCATAAGAAGGGATCATAAGTGAATTATGTCGTTCGAATAAGACAAACTACAACGAAACTTTTCACCTTTCAGATAGCCCAAGTTTAAACAGCAAAAATTAAACGCTTGTTATTTGTCTTTGTACCAGTTGAAGATCGCCGTCGAATAAACTTTTTAAGTGAAATAAATATTTTAACGATCCATCATTTAAGTTTTTTATTGCCTGCTTCACGTCGCTCATCTGATTAGCTAATAGATTTTTTCCACACAAGAATTATCTGTGATGTTCGGACGTACTACGATTCCGAATGAAATTAGTCCTCCAAAAAATCGATTTATTTGTCATTTTTCAAAATATGAATTCACCTACGGAAGCAGCAAAAATTTGCGGAGAATATTGAAACAAAAATTTTATATAAACAAGAATTAAATGAATTCATTATCATCAGTTAGTTCTCACTAAGTTTACAGTTGTAACGCCTTTTGTCGGCACCAGAGCAAGAATACTGTAGCCGTTGACTATACAAGGGGCCCGTAGGCAGGATTTCGTAGCATGCGAAGGAGGGGGGGTGTCATTTTTGTTAGCAAGAGTCTGGGAGCTAGGCATCGTGCGGGAGGCCAGTACAGATGAAGCTTAATCGAAGGAGTCAATTTCGCTTCAAAAATCCGAAAATTTCCTGACAAATTCATCAGGAAAAATCCTCACCTTTCGCACCTTCCACAGTAAAAACAACACTAGACAACCTATCACCACGTCCTTTCAATATAAACAACACTAGAAAAAGGTTCCAAATCAAAATAAAATTGAAAAACTGCAAAGTGACGTGAACAATACAGAATACTTTCGTAGTGACAAAGAAGAGGCGTGATATGCAAATTATAGAAAGTGACACAAAATACAGAGAAAATATCGGATCGGAGGATATACAACTTTCTCCCATGCACACAGGCCCTTTTCTTGGGTGTGGGAGCGGGTGGTGGGGGGTGGGGGGAGGGGATGAAGGAGTGGGGAAGTGGGTCGAGGGAACTCCTAATCTCCTTAATCGTCGTTGGCCGGAACAATAGGAGGCAGCAAGTTCCTCTATTCCCCCATTTCTTCTCATGCGCACTAATCTGCTACAGACGACAATCTACACCGATGCGAAGTAGCGAAGCAATTGATATTAAGGAGCAAAAGGAAACATCTTGCCCTTTAGTAAGCGTCTAACAATGAAATGTGCTGGATCACCCTTTTTTTCGCTACGTCAATCTTATTATGGATCGCAACACTCTTCAACCGTGTTGACTTTCTTCGCAACCTTTTGAAAAAATAAATAAATTGGCAGTGGTGAAACACACATGTCTAGTGTGCCATCGAGTGTCCCACAAAACTGCGCTGACGATATTTACAAGAGAAATACATGAAAATGTAAACCGAAACTACTTTCAATGCAATTTTATGGGAACGCATCGCGTCTCATCCTCGCAAGTATCTATTTTTAAATCAACAAACCAAAGCAATAAATTCTGATGGGCATAACCTAACAGGACCCATTTTATTCTATCCTTAAATTATCTTATCCAAAATTTTATTCTAATTTACCACCTCCTCTAGGAGCCTTTAGGCATCACGCTCACAGATCAACCTCGTTCTAATATTTGACTGGGTGTGTCTAAGAGGAAATTTAAAGGAATTATAATAATTAAGCATAACAGATTGCAATTTGTTGAGTATTGATGAAAATACGATTCAGTGGAGATAGTTGCCAAAAGCGTCTCACATTTTAACTGCCTTCCTAGCGAACATTCTCACAGTCTCAGCGTAAACTAATTAACTAGCACGATACCGCATTCTCACACTCTGGCTAACGACGTTGCTCTTCTCTGTATAATACACTTCTGCGAAAGTGTTACTAGATGTATTTTTAAAAAGGTTGAAAAAAATGCGCATTAACGAACGTCACAGAAGCCAACTAAAAATATATGTGGAAGTTATCGAGGTGGTTGACTTGGGTCCTGGTCTCGAGTTGAATTTACTCGTATATCAACCGAACAGGGTGAAAGCAATACAACAAGAGGAAGCGATTACTACGAGATATTCAATTAACAACTAATTATTTCTCATAGTAAATATAAGACAGAATAAATAAGCTCATTCTAAGCACCATTATAATGTCTTTGGATGTGTCAAGGAGACAATATAGTAACGCCGCCTCATATAGCCGAATTCATGGCTTATAGCAGAATATCGCCTATATAAAGCGAACGTTCGCGAACACTCATCTTTATCGCTTAATGCTTTTATGAGGTGTCTGCTCAAGCGAAAAATACAGTGGTAATAAAATTTGGCAAATATCACACATCATAGGACTTTGTGAGGTAAGTTTTGGTCAAATTTGCATATGCAAATATTCCACCAGTCAGGTGCACGTAACAAAAACGAAACTCTGTGGGCTGTTAATTCTGCATGGAGATGGACTATGTAGCTGCTTCTGAGTATCACTGCTCAATTCGCTTCGGTTAGCAGGAATGTAAAAAACAAATATTGTACTAATCTCTCCATAAATTATTCCGTTTCGAAAATTGGGATAGCTAACGGCCGTAATTTTCAGCTGATAAGCGATATGTTCGAGGAAGCGAAGAGATGTTCTCAACGCACCCTTACTGCAAGAAATCTATGACCTAGCAACTGCATTGTTATCTCAAATTTCAGGTAGAAGTGCCGTCGATTGAAGTATTCAGTGATAAGCGGCAAGCTGCTGCAATCATAACTAAATTCACAGCGATTTGACGTAAATAGAAAGGTATATTTCTCAATGCCGATTGCTTAACTGCTAGATGAGAATCGTTTTTGGAAGCAATTAGAATATTTTATTGAAAATAAAGCCGGTGAGATGCATTCGAATCATGATATCCCTTTCCATATCCCTCCCTCCATCACCCCCCATCCTCTGAGGGAGAGAAGAGCCACGAATTTTTAAAACTTCAATGACGCAACTCACAATGAGAGCGGAAAGGATCGTGAAATCAATTGAAAGTTTCGCTTACAATTGAAACAAAAAGTAAATTCATTAAAACAATTAAAAACTGTAAATAAAAAAGCACTTAAGATATCCAAATGTAGAACTGAAGTTTGAAGAAATAACAGTAAAAAAATTGAAAAAATAGTGAGCTTTTTCCGACACCGAAGACTACTACGAGCAAATCGAACGCTCAAATTCTGATCTCGATGCTTCAAAACGATCACTAATAAAATTTCATGTTTGAGGATTCTGAATTATCGCCACAAAACTTCAATAGTATCCTCGCAAGGTAAACAGGCTCAACAGGTAAGAATTAATGGAAGAAATTTTGAGCAGAAGAAGTGATGCATCACTTCTGATATTCCCACAATCGCATTTACATACTCCCAACTACTCTTCACAATTCGAAATCTTCCCACAATTGCACATACTTTCCAAACAGAGCTAATTAAGAATCAAGGTGGAACCATAACAAAAAAAAAAGGATGACAAAAAGTACTCCTTAGAAGGGAGCGGGTAACAGGGAAAAACGGCTCAGGCACAGACTCTGACTCAAGAATGACCTCATGATTTAGTTCCTTGACCACTGTCGCACCCTGCCAGGCAAATAAATGCACACATCAGCAAACCTCATTTAAACACACTAAAACGATAAATAAAAAATCACATTAAAAAGGTAAATAAAAAATCACACTAAAACAACGATAAATAAAAAATAATGACCCCATCGAAGATCTTCGTAACTAGCAAAGACCGGTTATAAAAAAAGACCGGTCACATTTTTCACGGTGCTAGGAGAAACTCAAGCAAAATATTTACATGCATTACAGACGTACATCGGTGAGGTTGGCAGTAAACTCCCGACTAACGGGGGAGATTATAAGCGAGTAAGGAAATGAACCCATAGAAACATGCGAAAGCATTCTGGGAATTTTTGCCAATGCAACTGGATGAGAGGGCCGATTGTTTCCTTGTGCAAATGACTACTGCGATGATATGTGTAACGATTACTACTAAAGGGCAAAAATGAATTCCTACAGAATATTTAAACAATTCGGGAAAATTTGTTTGCCATAGAGTAAGTGCGGCATTCCCATTCACCCCCTATCGATTAACGGTGGCTTTTATGGGGAAGTAAGCATGAATTCCTTCTGAGGCATCTAGACGACTTATAAGACTCACGTCTAAAGAACGCACAGGCCCGAAGCGCATCGATACATTTGTTTGATAAGCGAGTTAATGCATCCAACACTCAGTGGTTACCAAGACGACCAAATGCGTAATAAAACGATGCGACCGACTTCAATTCTAGCATACACTCTATTTGTGTATCAAACAAGCTGGAATTTCGCCTACCGTGGATAGCTTGTGAAAATCGCTGTCAGCTAGAAAACTAAAGAAGATCACCTCGAGTTCTGCGTTCTATTGGGTTCTATGTTTTCATTGATTTGATGAATACTATGTGTCGCAGCAATCTTCGATCGACAAATTCATAACAGCCGCAAAGTCAAAATAATATGATTAATACTTCGAAAGTTCCCACAAAACACTGCGACAACCGTTAACCAACAACATCCCCATCAAGACAACCAGCAACTGTGGATGGGAACGACAGATCTAACCGGCACTATAAAAGTCATGCCACCGTTCAATCGAAAAAAAAAAACGCGAAGAAGAATTCAACACCACTCTCCTTCGTCGCTTGCACGCTTCTACGCAAGACACTATGCATACTGGGTGTCCATCACTCCTAATATACAGCGAGTTCGTCATACGCTGGAATAGTGGCAAAGATGTGAATGTAACATACGTTGCCCTGAAACGTTTATGCACAATAAGCTTATACGCGATTAATGTGTACGTGTTGAAGCCAACTATAACGAGATCTTCATAAATACAAATGATGGTTAGTGAAAACGTCCGCGGTAGCTCCATGGTGATATAAGTAGTAGAGCAACAAACGAGTGCTCATCACTGATTTGGTCGCATTTGCACGACACGGCTTTCATTTGTGATCAAAAACACTCGAAAGTGACAAACTAACATCTACCTTTCTAAAAACACGAGTATTTCTTCGAAAAGACGGAAAACGTGAAGGTAATAATAGAGAATTTGCAAAAAGAGAAATGGTTCGGTCGCTCGATTTGTCGCGTTATGCTTCATTCAACCGATAAGTGGTGGATGATGGGCGATTAAAAATTCCATCGAGGAAAGATGCCGTGACTATCGTTGAAGGTTAAATTATCATGCTCGGCAATGGAACTGTGGAATCGGTGCGATTAATTGCGGTTTATATCATGTCTTGATCACGCAAATGGCTTCATAAATTTTTCCATCGATGATCGGGCTATTCTGCCTACGGGTTGGTGATTGGGAAAATCGCTTCGGAAAATATTTCTGAGGAAGTGATGGATAAGCAGACAGAGAGAGCAAAAGAGAGCGCAACAGTTTTGTCATTTAAGACTGCCTTAACAACATGAATACGGGTCAGCCAAGAACTCCCGAAAGACCATTTTGGTGATGCTGATAAATGCGCTCAAATGTCCGTCTCTAACGAACTATAAACATCGATCTATATGCCCTCGACGAATAAACAGATATATAAATGAAAAAACATTTCGATGTTCGTGCAATGAACAGATCGTCGGAAACGATTCACAGTTTGCAAACTTTTACAGAAATATGCCGACTTTTACATAATATAAGAGGGATTCGATAAATTGAGTTCATGACCAGAAACGTGGCAATCTCATGTTTCACGAACTCGGTCTTTTTAGCATATTTGCTTTTCATAAGAATATTTCTTGGGTTTGAATTATGAAGCGTTACTGACCCTTGAATTATATACATACAGTCGAAACGGTCGTATAATCAACTGCTTCGATCTTCAATAGAGTCGAAACTGCGCGGAATAATTTAAAATGACATTCGTGGTCGTGTGCCAGACATTTTGACCGCGAAAATACACCAACGTCAAATACTACTAGAATTCATTTAAAGAGAATAAAAGGTTAAAAATGACACAATGAATACAACAAAACAATGCTTTTGGACTAGGAAGTATTCAAAAGGACTTTTATATTCACTGTAATACCACAATGGAACGCCACACTCCAGCATCACACAATATATATATATATATATATATATATATATATATATATATATATATATATATATATATATATATATATATATATATATTCCTGCAGAAAGAGATTCCCACGTTTGCTGAGAAACCTATGGTCTTACGCACAGTACCTCCATTTACAGTAGTCTGATCACAACGCCGTAACCAATCTTGTTTACTGGCAGATCGACTTGTTCATGTTACATCTCCCTTTCGCTGATGCATCACTTATTTCCCGTGGAGCTCTTGAGCTCCTTACACGTTAGCAAATGATTTCCGTTGAACACAATCTTCTGAAGCAAGACGAAAACTTTCGCTGAAGTGCGTGGCGGTCGCACTGTCAACAGCTGCAAGACCGAGCTTAACTTTTGACAGAACTTTTGTTTTTGACATCGAAATCCGCTCTTCACGTTCGGAGACGCCGACGAACGCAATTCTCATAAAACTCGAAAAGTCGACGTGAGAATTCATAGACAGCAATGAGGTATGGGGTGGGCCCTTATCAGTGACACCAAAATTCAAAGACAACTGTGAAATGTCCTATATATCTGAGGACGATATGTCTTGCAGATGCAGAAATATGATGCCAGCTCTGAAGTACACACAATCTCATTGGACCAAGTTTCATCCTCAGCGATATTTCTGAAAATTTTAGCCTCCTAAGAAAATCCTAATGTTGCTTAGGTTTACGAACAATCTTCGTTCCTGACTTATCTCTGGTATGCTGTCTTTTGTGTTTCGCTTTTGTTACGGGCAATCAATCACTCCTTCATTAACACCCAACCCCCCCCCCCCCCCGCCAAAAAAAACCGCTATTCACACCTGCACGGCACTTTCTTCTACTCACTAGGTAACCCTCACATCAGCCGCTGCGTTTCCCCTTGCTTCTACTCGGTTTGTTGGAAATATTTAAGTCCATTCCTTTAACTTGTTCCATTACGATCTTCTAAGAACAAGTTCCATTACAACAATAGAAGTTGTGATGTTTCTAAACAATCGAAGGAAGGGATGCTGCTGTCTGATGCAGTCAAATAAAACCGTCATTTAACTCTTTGAACCAAGTTTCTTGGCCACTACTGCATTACAAGATAAATTACACTGTATCACAAACGCATTTTTTCCAATACGCACAATATGTAAGGTCGATCCAATGAACTATTCCTTACGGAAGAATTCGAGCTTCCACGTTACAGAACGCCCTACTATGTGAATTTTCTACAAAAAAAGGTAGCCCCTTCACCATTCCAGAAATTTCCTCACTCTCCACACAGCATAAGCATTCGCTATACATGCGGAAAATGTCTAACAGGTAGCATTATTCGCACTATAAGTGACTGCTATACACCTGAGAGCAGGAAGCAGGGTGAACAAACAAATAACCGAAACCAATGTCGCCCAGTTCTGAAAACAAAAGGATCGCATTGGGGAACCGGTAAAAGGAAAACCGCATCATTCCGTTCCGAAGCGGCGAACACAAACCTATTTAACAGTCTTCTCATAAACAACGATGCCAGCATCAATATACCGGGTTAAGCCTCCAGTTTCTGCGTTTCCACCACAAAACGCCTAGGCAGCAATGCTGTCAAATACGAGCTTCCCACGTGCAAACCCATGCGCACATAAATGCACACGTGCTTGAAGTGCGCGTTGTGCAATAAGACCTTCGTCTTTAGAGTATCGTCAATCGACCTTTGTTCGTTGGATCCATACTCTTCGTTCTGCGGTGCTCGCAGTGGAGCAGCTGCCACCGTAGTTGCTCAAGAAGCATCAACAGAGTCACGCCGTTAGTAACAGAAGCGCAAAATGGCTACAGAAATTATGGTGAAGATTTTGATGTTCGAACTAACACTAACAATAGAAATTTGCATATTATACAATTCACAACTGTAACATAGCGAAGACAACACCTCTTTAAAATTATCAATGGATATGTTCTTGTTGAGATACTGAGGAGGAATTTCTGCCTTCTTTTCGTTTGTCATTCTCATTGCCCTCAAAGGTGAACGAATGCTCCCTTACCGGGATAGTGTAATAAAAGACATGAAGCCACGTGTAAAAAATGACACGGTGGGAAAAATTTCCCGCCACTATGGCCCTAATGAAGAAAAGCGATTTCTACACCTACTTCCTTAGCCGCAGAACAGTTCTTCCCCTCCCCGTCTTTGCGTTTGGTGCGAACGTCTAAATACCCATGGAAACCAGCAATATGAGGAGAAAGAGATATGTTTCGCAAGCAAGTTCTTCAGCGTTCTGCGAAGTTCTTGCAATGAATGAGACATCGAGCCAGACAGATGATGCTCAAATTTTCACTTTGTTCCTCAACTCCGCCCCCCCCCCCTATAATGGACTACCTGTTTGGAATCACATTGGAGCAACTGCAGACGCAAGCAGAAAGATTCCACTAAAAACAGATTAAGAAGTGACCAGTGCAATGTTTTAAGTAAAAAATAAAATAAAGAAAATAACCAAAGTCAGTACTTCCTTCCGCATGACTAAATTGATGGGGGAGGATGATCAATGCATATTTTGTCGATGTTTCACTAAATCTTTTACGCTGAAAATAACGCCCTGGATTGAAGACAACATTTTCAATTGTGCAATTCCAAACACTTTTCAAAAATAGTTTTATCGGAGCGAAAACCTTTCAAGAAAAAAGAGAAGACCACGCTGACAACGTACGACCTTTCCCACCAAACTGTGATTTCTAATGTAAAACTGCCGCATGTAAAGAGTGCGTATTTGCTACCTCATAAAAACTTGTCTACCACAGCGATCAGTCGGAAGCAGTTGAATACATGACTTGAAATGCGTTGGAAGTTCTCTTCTACCCAACCTTTTCGTGTATTCCTATCCTTCTAGCCATCATTTCCATAATCAAAGCTGCAGTTTATGAAAATCCTTAAAATAACATTTGAGCAACGCTTTTGTTGCGGATTCTGGATGGAGAGAAGACCTAAAGCTTGGTGCGTTAAATTCCAGTCAAAAATTGCTACCGCTTCTCCTATCAGATATAGGGATGGTACGTTCGTATACCAATGGTCGATGAAGACAAAATGAGGATGAAGCGATAAAACGCATCATCTTGATTCTGTGCTTGCAGTTCACACGCTTGTTCACTATTTCGTGAGCCGAGAATCACCTAAATGAATTCACTATTCAATTATAAAATGTCCCTGTAATTCCTCTCATACCATTCATAAGTTTGCGATTCGACTGCGACGACGCCCACAATCACGATAAACAAGAAAGGTCGTTCGTATCACAGATATAAGAACCTCCGGTGGCAGAAACATTTTGGCAGCTGTTGCTTGTGTAGTAAGATAAATAGTTACATAATTCCCGAACAGATGTGAACAAATTTGCAGAAAAGCTCAAATTTTGGATCCGAACCGTTTTTACCACTCATCTTCCAATTACATCCAATCAAATTTTTATTCCTTGACAACGGTCGCTCACCAACTTCAAAGAAATTTGTCATGACGGCGCACAAATTTACACAACTGCAAACTTTTATTTGCCAAAATTCCGATTGTGTGTTTTCACTGACCCAAGTCGACATATGCTCATCAATTTTTCATTTCACTGATACGTCATACTTATCCGATCGAAGATTGGAGCTGAGCCGTAAACCACGAAGCGCATCCTCTACATCTGAACTAATAACCACGAAATAAACATATTGAATTCTTTCGCATCTCGATAGTCTGCAAAACACAGGAAAGCAGACACAGCCGAGTACAACAGAGACGAGTACCTAATTCACCTTTGGTAACGTGAGAACCATTACGGCAATCAGTTCAGCGATAATGATTAAAACCGGAATCCGCGAGTGATATCAACTTGGCGGGACGGGCACAGGAGAAGTTGGGTATTTCACGAAGAAGTCTTGCTGGAGCCGGCCTGTTCGGTTCCATCCTCAGTACTATTTTGATCCTCCTTCGAACAATGCTTCAGCGAATCCAGGAACTCCTGCTGAGAAAGCGCCATCACCTGCGCCAGAAGCGCTTTCTCATCTGCATCAGTTTCGGCAGCTGTCGCCCATTCGCTCATCCCTAAATTAACAAGACACATAGAAATCCGCAATTTTTCATTCCCAATTCTTCGCTCCCATTTCACATTGAAAACACAAATAATAATACCATTTTCGTCGAGTAAGATTATAAAAAAATGTTTATAGCGGAAAGCATTATCAAATGCAGGTTGTAAGAAAAATCTGAAAATAACTCAACATCAAGTAGTGATCTCGTAAGTTCATATCATTTTTGGTACTCCGCTTTTCTCTTCCTGTAAACTAACGGAGCATATGTGAAGTAAGAGGTCTTTAAGATCGTCCGCTCTGCCTGCCACCGAAAGCGCTGACAAACTTATGTGAGCGATTTGGGAAAGTGAAAGAGACTCATTAAAAATGTAGCGGAAATACGCGTCTGGTTTTCACCGGGAAAGATTAGTTTCATATCTCGTGGAATAAAATACTGTTCCACGCAAAATGATCTATTTGTTTGGATTACTTCTTATTGTAAAAGTCCTTCGGAGGCGCTCAGAACGGTTTCTTCCCTGTCAACTAGTGCTCCCATTGTGTTCTCCATGTTCTCTTTTCGATTACTGCCTCTTCAGCATCTGTGCAATTTTAGAATGCATTCATATTTTCCATCACAAATGCATGTCATAACATGCACTGCGGATGAGATTTCCCCGCACGCAAAACACTCAAAAGCGACTGGGAGATTTAGAGTCCAGCAATACAGCCACAATGATGTTGTGCAAAACGACGCAGACACAAGCACTGGAACACAGTTCAGCAGAGAAGAAACTCAGAAAAAGCAGATGGCGAGAAGGATGCGTAACTCGGGAAACCTCTTTCAGATCGATTTATCACAACTTGCTCAATTCACTACAAACCCGCCTAGGGATAAGAAACCTACCAGATGCACCTGACGCTATAAGCTCTTCATATAAAGTCATCGTAGACTGAGCCAATGCACCGCTGACATCGGTCGAGTCCGTCGCACCTAAAGAAAACTCTAATCGTCAGAACCTTGAAACAGCAAAGTGACTGGGCATCGATTTATCGAAAACGGATCATGCTCGCGAAGAAGATCCGGAAGACTTTTTAACCAAGTACCATATATTACATGAGCGGTGAAAGCAAATGAAATACTTCAAAAGTATACGTGCGCGCAAGCAGAGATGGCGCTCATTCGGTGGGCTCTTCCAATCTAACAGCAACATCCATCAGCACAGACGCATGGATATTCAGGCGCTCCTATACATACATGCACACACACACGCACAAACATACACAACATTATATATATATATATATATATATATATATATATGCACACCCTCATACATACATCACACACACACACGCGCACGCACGCACACACGCACACACACACACACACACACAAACACATATGCACACACACGCACTTGAAAAACGCCTACCTTTCATTTCCTGACCCTCATCACGCGATCGGATTTTCATCAGAGGCGAGCGCGAGCACCCTGGTTGGTTTTCGACACATGTCTGCGGTCTCTTCGCCCCGCTAGCAGTTTTTCGCTCACTCATCGCCTCCATTTTTCGCACATATTCCATATACGATTCACGCGCTACCTGTATCACAAGCCGATTTTCCTAAACTGTATTGTTGTCGCATACGTATTAATAATCAGAGATGTTGATCGCTCGTCGTCGTACTCTGAACCTTTTGTCCTACGGCCAAACGTCCTTCACTCGACGAACCCATTTGAAATGTGTTTTGCCTAGCTCCCGAGTGGAACAAAACTCAGAATTTGTTTATCCTATCCCACCTTGAGTAGATCGTTACAAATTGTATGTTTTTGGATTACCTGATGGTATGTAATACAGAAGAAGAACACAAAAATATTTCCATAATAGCTACAAACTAGAATACACTTGTCAGAACGACGTGGCATTTCAGCACCTACTTCACCAAAATGCACTTCTGCTCGAGTTTCTATATTCTCGTTCTTTTCATTCTCCCTTCCAAACATTTTCGTATTCAATCAGCAGAAGGAAAGATTTGATTATTATTTTTCAACAAAACTTAATTATGGATGTTCAATTATTATTTAACTAAGTAATGTTACTATTAATCAGTACCTAATAAATACGGCTATATCAGGTTGTAACTAATGCAAAATACGACAACGCTCCCAGTATCGGTAAACACCTGATATCCTACCTTCTACATTGTAGCCACTACGAAGCAAAACAACAAGCCTCAAGCTTTTCGCTTCAATGGAGGAAAAACGAGAAAAGAAAGAAGAAAACTGGGGCAAATCGAGAAGATAAGTATTCCTTTTTGAACCCATACATTACTGCAATTAAATTCTATTAAATCTCGTTCTCTTCTACTCTATCATCCTTCCGCTACCTTCGTTCTTCTTCTCTTTCGATTAAACGCCTCCGATCTTTTATTTTCAATATCTCTACCCGATTTCTATACTGACAAGGTTATGTGTTCCGTTGCGACGAAGGCCCGCACATGACTCAAGTGCTAATATAAACGGACGAGGGACGAAACGTTCAACCATCCCTAATAATCTGCAAGTTAATTCACTCAGATTCGGTCTAACATTCCTATTTCTTATGTTTGCATAGGTCCTTTTTTAATGCACTTTTTTTACAGTTTTAGCCCCGAATTAAACTTTTTATGCATCTGCCTCATGTAGTTTTCAAAAGATTTGTTTAATTTCCTAGACCTCACTCTTTTCTTTCTAGTTTCTTCCTATTTTAGCATTCGTCTTCACTTCTTTACCTTAAAACCTATTAATGAAAATAAAGCACAGATTAGTGGCTCAAAAAAAAGAAGAAACTAACTGCTACACAAATGCACAAGTAATCTTTCTCGGATTCACAGCCGTTCCCACACTAATGTTACATCCATTCTTCGCACTATCTGATTCCACAACTCATCAAAGAGCAAACTGAGTTAGTTATGTAAGCGAATGTGAAGATGCTTACCTGTTCGCTTATTTCCTGCTCAGTGCGCTCATAATCAGTCATATTGATCTTGTCCTTGAGCATCGCCTCTTCGATTTCGTGAACTTCAGAGCGTAATAGTGCATCACGCATCAGATTGCGATCAGCTGCTCCCGGTGAATAGCCAGGCAAACCCAATCCGACACCGATCGTCGCCGAAAACGGATCCACTACTGAAAATCAACACACCTCTGGCTTACTCCACATATTTGAAATCAGTCCGAAATATGTTCCGGATATGAGCATGACAACCACCAAAGACGAACATCTAACGATATCAACTTAAGATCATTCAGCTCCACTCTGGAGCAATTTGAACCTCCACTATGAAACAAGTGAAAGCGCTTATTTGAATTGCGCTCTAAGTGAGGGCCGCATAGTCGAAATGCACTCATAAGAAACTTTTATCGAAATACTTAATATGTGAGTCGAATCAACTAAGGAGGGAAGGGGAAGTGAAGATTAAACAGAACGGGAAGAAGGGAACATTTGGGGTTGGCAAAAATAATAGGGCGACTTCAAGACAGTTTAGCAGAATGTTGAATGGTTTACCTCATTTATCCGATTTCATCAAAGTCGTGCAAAAGGGATATAATCATGCTTAGATTCAAGAAAAAGAAAACATCGCACGTGTGTGCGATGGAAAGCAAAACTAGGTGCAAAACAATGGATCCGTGACACTTGTTGAGCACCTGCAGATTGCTTGCATTCTTCACATGTTACTTCTACCTACACACTACCCCTTTCACCAGTACTTTTACTTTAAATGCTGTTAAATCCTTCTCAATCCCGGCATGCACTCCCATTTCCCTCGTTCCTTCGAATCCGAACAGGACTGTAAGTAACGCTCCCCGTACCAACTTTGGCCATAGGTTACTGCAGTAGCACGATCTACCAGTGCTGCTCTATTTCAGAGTGAAATTTTCTGCTTTCTCTATGTCGATTAGAAGTGACAAACAGAACGGCAACAAAATCAAATAACAAACATATTACAATGGACTTATATTAGGATACTAATTTTATAGATGCTAAGAAACAATCCCACTGCTTTAAAACGGGATCAAAAATGGCATTAAAACAAATCACCCGACATCCCATAGCTGCTGTCAAACCATTCAAAGCGACACAACGATCCTAACAATTAGAAAAAAAAAAAACCAATTTCCGTATCTGATATATCAAATGCCTAGGGGAGGAAAATTTGAAAAAAAGTGGGAAGCAATAAGCGATGAAAAACAGTGACGTACCCGAATTATAATGGACGGTGCCGTGATAGGAAAGACGAATAGGTGGATTAGGTTGAGCGTTGCTCGTCGTGTCACAGCGAGGCGAAAATATATTTTTTGGCTCTATAAGGTTTACCTTTTCATCGCAATCTTCATTAGTCCAACTGTTCTGCATAAGTGCTTTAAGGAGCTAACGATGTGAAGTGCTTCTAAGCAAGAATGTTACTATAACATATCACATAGTCACATACCAAACATTCACTTCTTTCATTTATTCCTTCCATTTTCACGCAAATATCTCCTCTATTTCCCTAGTACTACGGCCCAAAGATGAGATAAACAAATGAAAGGAAAGAAGAGAATTTCCTTTCTTGATCCGTGCTGACGCTTCCTAAACGAATAAAAAACTGCACGTAATCCACATCCATGCGACCTGACATTACAAGGTAGTAGTCAAAACACCATTAAATTTCTTCTTACGGGAAATTTACCATTTTTCCATGGATTGCATGCAAACAGAACGCATATCGCGTATGTAATTTGAATACATGCTCTGAAGTGAGTTAATTCGTCAGAGATAAGTCAATCAGTTATGCCTGATTAAATAAAATATACATCGCCACTTAATTTTCTACTCCCCTAATCTATTACAGCATCGTAAGCACTAGTAAACGTCGAATACGATCATCATAAAAAAGACTGCATAACCGTACTTAAGCACAATATTTCTTCTAAAAATTATCTGAGATCTCATGCATTTTCAACAAAAAGCAAAAAACGAGAGCATGAACAGACGAAACTCTCAGATAAGTCTGAGTCGTTTCCTAGAAAGCATTTCTTTACAGCCAGATTTCCATCACTAAACCAGTATTCTACTAGCTGCTATCATTTGCTTACATTGCAGTAACAACTGATGGTCGGCTCAGAGTCAATGCGGTATGCTACAGTACCAACCTGTACAGTATTCATAGATTTCGATAGGGCGAGAAAAAATCTCAGAAATAGCTTGCAGTTCCACGTGGTTGCCATGTTCGTCTTCACGCCTCTTTCGAGCCAAATAGTCGTCGAAGTCTTCCGTAACAAATTGGGAGAAGTGATCGCGATTCTTCTCCTCAAAAGAAATAAATTTAGCACTAGTCAATAAGATAACGTCAAAAAGCGACCAAAAGTTAGGAAGCAATGAACGCTAAGAAGCTAACCTTTATCATTGTTAAACAACATTTGCCATATTCAGCAGTATGCAACAACCATTTCCTTCAATACGAAAAAAGCCCATGAGTGCATTCAGGAGCAGTTCATGAATGGATTCAGGAGCAGTTCATGAATGGATTCAGGAGCAGTTCATGAATGGATTCAGGAGCAGTTCATGAATGGATTCAGGAGCAGTTCATGAATGGATTCAGGAGCAGTTCATGAATGGATTCAGGAGCAGTTCATGAATGGATTCAGGAGCAGTTCATGAATGGATTCAGGAGCAGTTCATGAATGGATTCAGGAGCAGTTCATGAATGGATTCAGGAGCAGTTCATGAATGGATTCAGGAGCAGTTCATGAATGGATTCAGGAGCAGTTCATGAATGGATTCAGGAGCAGTTCATGAATGGATTCAGGAGCAGTGCCAGGAACATCTCACCTCAGACAAAGTCCGACGCCAATACATTCATACTGCTGGTGCGCAACTACCACTGTGCGTCTCTCAAGCAAACTTTGACGGTACCCTATGCACGAGTCCCAAGTTTGCTTTTCGGAAACCATATTTCGGAATCCCGTATTTATGGATGCATCATCATCCAGATACCACAAATTGGAACGGGCTTTTATCAAGTGCAGTGGCTCCGTTTCGAAAAGGAAAACGCATGTAATTCGAAGCCAATACAGAGTAACGCGATCCAAAACAAAACTATGCAAAAATTATCAAGAGCGATTTAAAGGCTCAGTGCGTCACCTGTTGCGTAATCTAAAGCCATAGGATGAATGTCTACGAGGATTCTGAACTCCGAGGAATGTTTACAGCCAAGCTACATACTTTAAATATGCTCTGTTTCGCAGGACTCTCAGTAGACCTTCTAAACTATGCAACATTTTCGTTCTAGGTGGCTCCAAAAAAATCTTTTTGAAGAGCTAAGCACCATCTTCTAGCTCATTTTATGCGATTAAGCTGGTATGCACGTCCCGCACACTCACTCGAAAATTACATACCAGAACAACACCGTCGAATACGTTTAAATCAAATAATAATAAAATCAGCCAAGAGGAAGTACGCATGATTTTTCCTAACACCCAGATTATAGAAGTTAAACACGAATAGTGAGCCCCATAATAACCATTAGAGTCAAACAGTCTCCGTTTCCGCCGTATCCGATCTCGTTTTTCCGACCATCTACTATAAACGTGACAGGGCGTTTAACGGTGCTTTCCACTAGACCCCATTGGTGAAAATATCCGCAACGAAAGTTAAACGATAGTATTTGTAATGATAAACTGTTCCACATCTACAGAATGACACCTGAATGAACACTGAGGTCAATAATTCTAACTAAACTATACAGCATTAGTCTCTCCCCGTGCCCGCGGGATATACAGCAACTTAGTCTTAACTGTGCCAAACTTTTTTTGAATCTCAAACTACAATACACGATTCCGATATTGAGCCGCATCACTGTTCGAACAATTTGGACTTGGAGGTGATAGAGGCCCTCTCACGGAGGTTATCAAATTGAACGAGTAACACACTCAAAGCACCCAAATCATATCGGATTTATGGAAGTGTCCTTAACAACATGCAGGTTGTATCCATTAGCACGAAACCGCTAACCGCAGAGGAAATTTCATTCGTTAAGGGAACCTCATAATCATACCAGTACTACTGAAGGACTTTGGCACCAGGCTAAGATAAAGCTCCGAAGGAGACGACATGTTAGGTGAGGTGCTCCCATCCTATCTCAATGAGTTCAAGTGGAGACAATATTGCATAGTCGACCCACTCTTGGCATGGTTCCCTATCGCTCTTGCGACATACTTGCACATCCGGCTTCTTGCGAAGGTGTAGAGCATCTGAAGTGAATAACTAGCAACATTCGCGTTCTGTTCTACAGACTTACTTCAGCGGATCGCATTTGATGGATTTTCCCTCATATTCCCCCACAAATCTCTAATTAAGCTCATGATAATTGAAAAAGCGGCTTATTCAGCACAAAGAAAAAGCTACAACGTTGCGCTTATCGCTTCAAAAAGTTCTTCAGGCTTGTTCAGAATGACATGCTGGAAGACAGGCAAGATGGAGCGTTTATAAGCATAGAACGTGAAGCCTCGAGTTTCGGAAACCCTGCAGAATTTTGGAAACCCGTCTTGTAGCTTTATATTATACCACTGGTGGCTCATTCGGCCTCTGCACCGCTGATTGCAAGTTTTACTCGCTTTCATTTCGACTTTGTAATTTCTGATTATTTCTGATATGGACCTAGTGCACTGATCTACTGGACAGTCGACTTTTTAGCAATAAATGCCACAGCATTTCGTTGAAACATTAGGTTGGCAAATGACAGCAACAATGCGGAAAGTTGCAATGAAATAGCTCATTTTCTAAATCCAATTTTGCAGCCACAAAAGTCATTAAATCGATACGATATATTGGAATTTAGAAAAGAAGGTTCCTGGAGTGTTGAGCAACAAACAAGGAAATCATAATAAAAATGCCAACAACGCAACAACGCATTTAGAGCAGTGTCAGGTACCCAAATTCGACGATCTAAAACTAGCCGTGAATTTTGAAGAGAAAACTGAATTATAATTTAGGACGAAAACCAGGTGTTAATTGACGAACATAAAATATCTGTAGGTTTCGGACAAAAAAACATAAAAACATAGGACTATGTTGAATTTGCTACGTATTAAGCCCACTTCCCCTTCCCCGCAGGTTTGATTACTGCCCCCCCCTCCCTAGTGCCTCTCTGCCTCGGACGGGTATCCTGCGAGAGACGGGTGCAATTTCAGCTGTCGTGCTTCTTCGAATTCGTCAGAATACAATGCATATACGAAGCATCACTTCTACGATCCCACGGACGAGTTATCACTCTTGTGAGAAGTTGGGACGGCGTTAATATTGCGATCCATCAAAGGAATCATCTCCGCGTGAGGAAAAAGCGATCTCATCTTCTCACAGAGAAGTAACCTAATTCCGCGGGAAGGGTACCTGCACATATGCTTACACTGGCATAAAATGTCAATTAAACGCAGTGCTCGTATGTGCATTTAAGTGAACGGAATGCTGCATGCTTATGAAGCTCTCCTTCCACACTTTTACCTACCACATATACGACGCCATGCACACCTGTTTCAGCACTGACATCGCCACATTCTGCAGACCTATGAGTGAATTTCAAGGGCATACCATGTAATCGAGGCAGAGTCGGCGAACGTCGCTGTGCATTTCTTCGTCACCATAAACTTGGTCAGCTGCAATATCAACGGATTTAACAAAAAAAGTAGTTTTGGCAATTCCAATTAATACTTTTGCGTTATTAATAAGAGATTAATACAAATGAAACTCTGAAATCTAATTTTGAACAGTCGAACAAGCCATCCATCCAAACCATATTGCCGGCCGACCGACTTTACAACATATATTGCTTTGTCTCCAGGTAAACAATGAGCAAGCGGATCTTATTCTCAATTGCAGACCATACCCTCTTGAGATGGCGCAATAAGTTTGTCAATGAGAAAGGAGAGAGAACGTCCTTCAAGTGAATATCACAAACAACCCAACTTCATAACAAACATTTCTTAAATTAGCAAACATATTTAATCACACCCGTTTTTGATGCGAAACAAATGGTTAAAACGAACAGACGCAGAAATCGGAAATGTTCAGACCCTCTTTCAGAGCGACGAATGGCGGAAGCATCCACACGAACCAATTTATCAGATTATATGGCGATACATCTCGAATTGGGAATTGAGATCGAATTCACTCAGTCCTCTTTTCAAGACGGATATATGCACTAATAGTAATTTCTCGGTACTCTTCAGCGATACGCTCTTTTCTAATCGGCTTGAATGAATTCCTTACCCATTTGGAAACTCAAGTTCTCGAAGATCATCACCTGTACTTTGAACAATACTTCAGGTTTTTAAGTGATGATTCACTTTAATAGGCTCACTTGTAAAACAAAAACACGAACCTACAGCACGGAACAAACATGCACCGTCGCCTCGAACCGCCTTAATATGAAACCCGCGTACACGACGTAGACGCTCCTCAAATAATGCCTCCATCTGTAAACAATATATCATATATATAAGACATATTTGCCACCTTTTAGTGGAATACCTGATCTATGTCTCTTTCATTGCGGTGCACTCCTCAAAATTAATACTGTACTTAAATCAAATCGGTCCTCATCGCCTTCTTAATCGACCAATTAAGGCAGTGGTTAGTGGTGAAATAGACGGCATTAAAGGCCTACTGCTACGACACGAGACTAATAACGACTGAAAACGGATAAGTTTGAAACCATACATTATCATCCCTGAATCCCGTACCGTACTCATCGTCCGAGTTGTAACCGGATCCATCTGAACAAAAAAAAACGTTGAATTATGAGGAATTTAGAGCAATCCATTTGAACAATGAAACAAAACAACTGATGAAACATATAAGAGAGAATGAAAACAGATGCACCTTTTTAAAGTTAAGATTGTCGCATGAGAATAAAAAATTGAAGGGGTATTCGGAACAGTTCAGTGGAAAACGTAGGTGAAAATGCTTTCCTCTGCTCACTGCATTTTCTGACTTTTCTTACGCAGTATTCTTTAATTTCCTCTTTCCTTGAGAAGTTCTCTCGCTGCTTTCCGTAGCAATTTTATTTTATTTACAGATTCATGCACTACCTGATGGCTAATTTATTTCGGACATAGCTATTTTGCAAATCAGAAATGACCTAAGATTTGACATTGATTCTCTAATATTGAAAAGAAAAGTTGCACGAAAAGTTTTGAATTTCCCGTGCAATGAAAATAGTCGAATGAATCACAGCCGATATCTGAAAGAAGAAAACTTTATAAAAAAAGACTAAAAATACAAACTAAAAAATGGTTCAGGAGATAACAACATCAACAAAGACTGGATATACTATAAAACCTAACGTGAAATGTGTATTACGCTTGAATATCGAATTCGCTGCGATAATCTCCGAAAAAAAGGAAACAAACTAGCAACTCCCTCCTACCTTTCTCCTACTTTTCCCACCACCCATCAGCAGAAATCCCCTTTTCGATACTGGATGAGAGGAAAGAGTATGCTCACAGCGCCTTCACTGGGTGGCTACTTTACGGGTGATCCATCCCATTTCTCCTTTTTTATCCTTTCACGCATATTTTAGCGCATCTGCTCCATGAATCTCGCACTGACTGGAGCCATCTGCACAAAACGAATATCTTAACCAGGTTCCAATATATACGGAATAAGAGCACTTTTTTGTGAACGAAAAGAGCGATAAGCTAAAAAGAGAAAAGGGTGCTCACAGATTACGGGAAATTGTGGCAACTGAAATGAAAGAACGAACCATCTCCACAGAACAATGTTGGCTTCTTGCTGCAATCGACCGATGCCATCCCACTTCCATGGGTGCCGCCCTTAGGAATTGTCCCTCTTAAAGAGAAAACATTCTCAACGCATAAACTTCTCGTCATTGCCAACTGGTGTGCACCATTAAAACTGTGCTAATAAACATAAAAAACGACTAAACTGGAAATAAAGCGGTCAACTTCGGCGATTCCACTCATCTGAAGTTGAACGGCGCGAGATTTTGCACTGACACAAAAAAAAAAATTCTGAAGAAATTCGTCATCCACTTCGATAATGCTCTTTAATAACTTTCACTTGAAGAAAGAAGTGATGATCGATGCATGTGCATTTAATCACTGTCCAAAGGTAAACAAATGACCTAACGTAAGTTGTCATCACTAAGAACATAAATTTTAGAAGCTTTATGCCGATACTTTCGGAGGAATACTTAGTACAGATTTGATCCCTCTTCATCCCAAAACAACAGGAAAATACCTCAGTTTCCTCAATGTAGTTTTCTGTACCGTTGAGATGCTATGTTCCCTCCACGAAAAAAAAAGCTGCAACTTTCCTTTCTCACTACATTGGTTACGGCTTCTGATCATATCAAAGAAAACAAAGCAAGCAACGAACCGCATCCCAAAGACGTAATCATTTGTCAAACGCAATAAATTATTCGAAAAAGAATTTGGAAAATCACATACCTTGAAACTTGGTTAGCGGAAGTACCAAGTTTAGAAGAAACGGCAGCGGTGCAACTCCCTTTACGGGTATCGGCACCGCTCGAAACACAAGCGCATGAATTAAGGTGGTGCGAATGCGCTCCCGATGAAGGGCGATTCCTACAGAATTGCAAATAACTTTAGTTTGACAACAGTTTGAGCAAACGGCAACATTTTAAAGGAAAATCGGTAAAAGAGCATGCAAGGCTGTAATCAAGCCTTCGGAAGGAGATGCTCAATACTCGTATGATTACCTCTCGCTAGTGCTCGTGCATTAAAACACCTCTACCCTTCTATTCCTTGCCATGGATGTTCTTCTAGTTCATACCGAATCACAGTGTAGGGATTAACCGTTTCACATTATCATCTACGGAAAAAACAATGCCATTGAAGAATGCAAAACCTTGAACAAATTAAACTTGGGAAATACAAAATACGTGCATAGCATGAACAAATGAAAACAGGCATCTTAAACGTATGCATGCTCGCTTTCGGCTAACTGTCTCAGTCATAATCGGATATCATCAGAAGCTTAGTGACTCTGAGCGATCTGACGCTTTCCACAACGTATCGGCATATTCGATGTCGCAATTCCATTTTCCCCAATGGCCGGATGATGCTATCATTCTTAGATTAAACATGCAAAGGCGGAGAGATGCAAACACATCATAACAACTGAAAGAAAGCTTCAATTGTATTTTGCAGCCATCCCAGCCCATTGTGAAGAAAATGAAGATTTTGAAGACGCCACTAGTGCGAGCAATGTCGAAATGAGTAAATAAGCACCATAACAAGCAAGATAAATGATTTACCCTGATTGGACGATACCATGGCGATCTCCCTTTGAGACGGTCTTCTTGGGTTTGCTTGGTAAAATAGTCATTGTTGTTTAACGGTTAGCAAGAATATCTAAAAATAAGCACTATTAATACAAATTCAATGCTCCAATAACAAGCGCATTTATTGCAATCAACACAATCAGTAACGCAAACACACTACGAACATAAAATAAGGCGTTGCACTGACTGTTATGAACCGAGAATAAAGCGACCATAGTGCTTTAACCAAACACCCGGAAATGCATACCATCATCAAAATCGACTATCTTATTGGAAGCTGCGCAATTGCCCATTCCAATATTTATGGGATCCGTCGCTGCAGATATTACTTCTGTATCCCTTGACGGCCTTCCTCCCTCCAGTCCCCCCCCTCCGGCATAACTGGCAATAACTGTCAGCATTTCAACATACCTTCTATATGAAAACGATACACCCCCAACTCTACTCGCTGATATGGCTTCTGAGAACTTTACGTCCCAAATTCACGTCGTTTTCGGCACTACTTTCTAACCTTTACTACTTCACATAGCTTTTTTCGCAAATAAACAAACACCCTCTAAAGAACTTCTTCAACACTACAGCGTACCCTCATGTCGGTGCTATCCACTGTTTTAGTCGATGAGAATATAATAAAGCAAAGGTAGATTTACGGTTGAAGAACCGCTTTACGGATCATCACACATTTCGATAGACAAAAGCTTTTATTTCAACATATACAGCTAAGAGTAAACGTTCCCTGCACGTCACACAACGCCATCAACAGCGCACATCATCGTCACCTAATGCCATCTCTTCGGGTAGGGTTGCGCATAAATAAAAAATTTGTCGAGAAAGAAACAGCGCTCTGATCAGAACCAATAAAAAACAAACACCTTTCAATAAATCATCCGCTTAAACACCCAACTCTGCGGTAAATAAGCATCGACCAATGCGCGTTCATAGATGGCGGCGATTCCGCATTATAAATGAGGCACAATTATGTCTAACAAGCAAATGAAATCAATAAAAACCCTTTCCGGCTAATTTTAACAATATAAATAGAGAATGGAAGAGAGAGGGAAAAAAAGGATGAGAGAATGAGAGAAAGTAAGTGCAAAAAGAGGGGTTGGACGATAGAAACATATAAGCGTGAAAATTTCCACATGTAGATCGATCTGAATGGTACGTACCTATTGAGCTCCCGATCTCATACTCAATCGAACCGTTTTTTTTTAAACTGGAACTTAACAACAGTTCGGACATATCTTTTTTAATTAATGACAGTGATAGGAAAATTTGCTACAATAAGCTAGAGGTGTTAACTGTTCTCACCGCTTACATTGCCTTCACATTCAACAAAAGCATTCAAAACATATCGTAATCGACAGTCAATCTTCATACGGCAAAAGCAAAAACAACACAATATTTTTACTGCTCTGAGTATTATTCATATGAATATTCTCAACTTATACAATAGAGTGGCCCCATTAAATGGTGATGATTTATTCACAAATGAATACTGCAGTAACGACGAAGCTAATTCCAATAACAAACGATGAAAATGCAAATCTTTACCATGCTACCTCAACGAATCGATTTGATGGGATCGCAACTGTTTCATCTATTTGGATTCATCTCAAAATGCATTTCTTGCACCTCAAAATGCACTTTTTTTTTGCATCGAACAACAATGAGTCATAACACTCACTGCATAGATACTTCCAAGCGAAATTCTCTGAAGCAATAATAACACAACAGCCATCGTAATTAATTTGTACATGACAACAATTAACTGATTAACAACAAAACGCAATAACGATCTATCGGAAAAAATTACGCTCAACAAAATGGGTGGAAGTTGCCACTTTCAGCAAGTTATAATTCTTTTATGAATGCACTTAAGAAATTGCAAGTAGTGCCAATGCTTTGACTTCATTCTCAGATTATGCCTTCTTTTTAAGAGTATTTTTTAGTTATTCAGCTTTTAACATTCATCCTTATATATTAGCTTTTTTTAATTTTCAGGGATTTGTTCCCAGGATATTTCAACATTCAAACGATCGATGATACTTTCACACAATAGAATAAATAGCGTTCAACATACACCAATATAACAATAAATAAACTTGCGTTAACAGCCTAAAAACAAACAAGAGCAATGCGACAAATTCAACGACATCTCAGACAACCATCATCTAGTAGTTCGCTTCTACGCCAAACCCTAATTTACACTGAAAGAATTCGCAATTTCTTTAGTAATATTACATCAACCTTTGCTTAAGAATATAAACCTTTCGTTACTCGCTATTTACCTGGCCAATTACCTTTATCACATCAATACTCAGAAATCTCATCAAAACAAAACAATAGCAGCTTACACGAAATAATATCAAACTTTTTAGACACATTGCTCTCCCCAAACTGATCTCGTTGTTGCTCAAAAAAATTCGACAACAGCTAAACAAAAACAAAAAATTGAATGAGAAACAAAGAAGCATTATAAATAGAGACATGTGGTAATAAATGCACAGCAAACGACTTGGGCCAATATGGTGGCATATGAATTTATGTCATTCCCTTCATAATTCATCAATACATGGATGTCCCATCGACATCCTGAAATTCTGCATCCATCTGTTGATTTTTCAAATTGTCGACTTAAGAAAAGGTGAATAACTAGAAAAGTTAAAAGGTCGCAAATCCCGAATAAAACGCCCTGAGGAAAGATCATATTGCATATTTGGATGCATGCGATATTCAATAAACGTATACCTCTAACGATTATGGAAAAACTATTGCTAACGTCTTATTGTTTTAGTGCAGTTCACACCTAGGTGATAAACATTGTTTCCTCTCTCCACAAAAGCGACTGAACCTATGGCTTTTCATTTGCCACCGGAACGCTCTACCGTTAAGCTAACGCCTCCATTACGAATAGTTTCTGCTCATTTCCGTCCCGTCACTCCTCACTAGAGCAAAAAGAACATTGAAAAATTTTATACGATTGTCTAAAATTGCCATCGACATAAACTTCCAAACGCGCAGAGATAAGTGCTAGCTCATACGATGGAATGAATATTTGTCAGGTTATGCGGTTGGAGGAGCGACAAGTTTCGAAGGCTAAATAATGGATAAGAGCTGAAATTGCCAGAAGTGAAGTAAGAAAATGGAATCCAATTTTTTTTTTTTTTGATGAACAAAGCAATGCGAAAATTCTCATGCGCGTCTCAGCTGCAGTATTAACGCAACTACCCTCTATAAAATTTCAACAGCATGAACAAGTTTCGTAGAAAATAGCCTTTAAAAATTTGGCGTAATACTCAATACCCTCTATGAAGCAAGCACCGATCTTCAAACAACACATACCTTCAACTCGTCTTCGAAGGTCAAATGCAGAGTGCACGGAAGTGATTCGTGCAATGTTCACGCTGTTACCTGAAGTAGGATTCGCACAGCCTTTAAAAATTAAACATTCAAGCTGCGCAAAATCTACTTTGAAGACCAGCCTGAGCTTTTGAAGTTCATACAGCTCTACTGGCTGTTCGAATTTGCTTTACAACACAGGGATACAATTTTAAGACTGGCACAGTTGGGGGGGCAAAGATCGGTGCTGGCTACAATGCTGATATCCTATCCTCAAAAATATGCTCCATGCAGCCTGCGCATTGCTGAGCTTCGATGCCCTAACGGAGCTGTACCCGTATTTTTCAAATTTGTTTTGCTCCTCATTTTTTCCAATCTTTATGCAAATCTTTGCAAGGCTAGTGACCACCCCTCTCTCTTTTCCAAATAGGGGGCACATATGGCTGTGAAAGAACAACTCTTGTGTTGGTAAGTAGCAGAAACTGCCTCAAAAAGCCGTGCCCTTAGTGCTGTAACAGGCTTGCATAAACCGCTTGTGCTGGCTGATGAGGTGAAACTACCCTACCTACAAGAAAACAAAAAAATTTAGCAAGACTCTCTGAATCACTTTACGAACCAGCTTGTGAAAACAAATTCAGCATCATATTTGAACACCCGCCTGTCCCTTCCAAATTATTCAAGAAAGCGGATGAAGGGAAGATGTGTGAAACCAACTGGCGTCCGCAGAAATATTGAGGCACATGCGAAACAGCTGCATCAAAAACCTCGTTGCAGTCCGATTACTGTCTCGCGGTTTCGGAGTAAGTGAGAACTGTACGAAAACTACGGCTCCGCTTTTAAAGAAACGTCTCCGATGCAAAATTAGTATGCCGAATAATCAAACAAGCTAAGATGGTAAATAAAGTTACAAATAAGGACATGAAATACAGTGCAGCCACATATCTTTTTGAAATTATGTGCAGCAAAATACTCTGCGGGAAAATTTGAGATAATCTGAAATGCATCAAACATTTAGGCGGAAAATTCAAAACTACCTAATAATAAACGAACGAACTATTCAAGAATCTCGAGTTCGCAACATGCACCTCTACGTAAGAAAAAAGAATAACGTTTATGCAAAAAAGTGTTGTTCAAGCAACAGTCTCGTGTTCACCCCACAAACAAATCTCCCGGCAACCTCAGACAATCACAACAGCCGTGAAAAGAGTACGCTGAATTAGTTGCAGAATTGAGGTAAAAACTAGAATCTGTAAAAATTGGATACCGTTTCGCTGGAAATTAAAAGGATCCTCTTGCCCATGGATTACACTGCACCACATTAAAGTCACCTATAAAACAGGCATAGAAAAACTGATCAAAGTGGTCACAAATTACACCTAGCAAAACAGGTAGGAAGCGCTTGAGGTAGCAAATAACGAAATGGGCAAAAAAACGCTTTTCCTTTTTACGGAGAAAACTGCAGAATGCCCAGAAAAACTCCATGATATATATATATATATATATATATATATATATATATATATATATATATATATATATATATATATATATATATATATATATATATGTATATATATATATACATATATATATACATATATACATATATATATATATATATATATATATATATATATATATATATATATATATATATATATATATATGAACCTTCATCTTCCTTGCTCCTACGAAAAAGAAATGCCCGATTTCGTATAAAATCCTCAAACGCAGACCGTGTGTAGAAATTATAACAGATAACATAAGCCAAGCCTACGAGACCGTGATAGAGCTGACTTCACTACTACTCTCCGTATCGTAACGTTCCGCAAGTGAATCGTCGAATTCTTCGGACTCTCTCACCAATCTTCGCTCAAGGATGACACGTCCTGAACATCAGTTATTAAACTATAAAGAAGTAAACCGAAATTCTGTTCTAATTGACAGCCCACCTCAAAAAGAGAAAATATGCATGCAAAAGAGGAATTTAAAAAATTCTTTTATAGCACTCGCTGTTAGCTTACAGCAAATGAAGAAAACAGAACACTCCCTGTAATGCCTCGATAGGGTTGGTCTCTGCCTTTGAGGGTGATCGGAACAGGGCTTCCGCCTTTAAGAGATTCACCTCCGCCGCACATATTACCAAACAACACTCATTAACTTAATAGGTCGACAAATACATATAGAGGTGACTTATGCGTATGCACGGTGTCGCCATAATACGATCCGCAAGTTGTTA
This sequence comes from Baylisascaris procyonis, assembly GCA_037389465.1. NCBI lineage: Eukaryota > Metazoa > Nematoda > Chromadorea > Rhabditida > Ascarididae > Baylisascaris > Baylisascaris procyonis. The sequence continues at coordinate 1,111,644 of JAZARR010000078.1, read as the reverse complement.
AATTAGCAAAAATGTACTAAAGAATTTTTCGTAGGGAATATACACCAGCCCTCGGGTCAGCTGAAATTTGAGTACGCTATTGCTTATGCTTTATCAGTTGCTGGCAATTTATAAAACTAGTTGCCCTGACAAACGTTACTGCGAAAGCGCATATGCTGCCAATTCCCCTGCCGCTTCCCTTCGCTTGTTTCCCTGATAAAAAAAAAAGTGGCGGCGAACAGAGCGCTTCATTCGCCATGATTGTCGCCCTATTAGTTCTTGAAAAAGTAACCGTCTTAATGTCATTTAGATGATATACCGCGGTTAATACTATACAGGAAGGTGGGTTTATGTGTAGTTCTCGAAAAAAAGATTTCATTAAGAAGTTTGGCTGCGAAAAGGATAGCAAATATGTCGGCACAAGCAATTTTAAATCAATGGTTTACTTGTCGGATGCTCCTCGCGCATTGTTGGCAGTTTCCTGTTGCTAGATACTCCCCTCCACACCTTCCTGATTTCCTGGATGAATCGTTTCTACCTGAATTCCTCCTCCACCCCTGACTCTAGTTTTTACCAAACACACACCTTTCAAGAATATGATAAAGAATCATGATGAATTTATAGGGCCAGTCTGTATGAGTTACTCTTTAAGCAAAGGGGAGAAGAGTATCTGAATATATATAGTCACCCATATGTTCGATGGCATTCTTATACACAGCAAAACCAACCTTCTTTATATTTCTGATCCGGCTCCACGGCGAACTCGTACATCCAACCAAGCTTTGTATTGCATCGCTTACAGAACACATCACGAACCAGATGCCGACCTGTCATCATCTCACGCGATTCAACCTCAGATTCTCGAATATTTACCACTCGTCGAAAGAGATATGCCCGACCCGTTGCACCTCAAATATTTCACAATTTTTCCTGGCAATACAATTCATGTATAGTTCAGCATTCCCCCCCCCCCCCGGGCAATCGGAAAAAAACTATAAAAGCAAGCGATTACTTCACACCGGCATTTTCAAACTTAAATTTTGAAAGCTGCTTACAGCATAACTAAATTGAATTGATTGGGAAATTGAGGAAACAACGTTTCATACACATTCAACGATAAAAAACTAATCAGAATCTCCAGGAAATATACATGCTCCTCTAGAATTCTCCGCCGCTTAGTCGACGGGAGACTCAGTTCAGGAAGAGGAAAAGTGTACCAATGGCCCCTTCCTCCTCTAACCCCCCCCCCCCCTCATTTCAAAGTTTATATACTGCTCAATGCCTACTGAATTATCGTACGCTTCCGCCTTGATTGTGGTAAAATACCGACTACTTAAAAGACTCACCGGCGGCAAAAAAAAAAAATGTATGTTTCGCTTCCAAAGATGAATAAAAGACGATGACAGCCTCATGACCTCTTATTATTTTAATCAATTTTCCAAATAAAAAGCTCAATAAAAATAAGCTGGCAATAGCCAGGCGATTCACAGCGAACTAAGCAATGTTTTCCTCGGTAAGCAATTAATACCCTTCCTTAACCGTACCTATGGAATGATAGCCATGTTACCAAGCAAAAAACATAAAAATGCAAATAGTTTTCCCAATTTTAGAGTATGTGAGACCACATTTTGTTAAACGGCATGGTTCAGGCACTTATTATACCAAACACCGTTCAATGGAAATATCCCTCAATGCCAGTGTCTCTCAGCTTATACCGCTGCATGTCGGTGTTGCAAGGTGAACAACTTCTAAAACGACTGTTACTTTCCATGCTGGTATGACTTGGACAAAAGATGTTGCACCTGTTTATAATACCTCGTCGATGTAACTCGCTTACTCCAACAAAGTCACACTTTACCTTGACAACCTCGTGATCTTCCCGTGTTTAAACTTTGTTAGACCAATGATTTAAAAAAAAAACCCCCCTCTAATGACACATACTGGAATGGCAACAAAATCCTTTAATGGGACATCCTGGAGCAGCCCAGATTTGCGGCAAGTGATCAAAAATGATTCATTGGTCACTAAATGGTGTTTTTAAAAAAAATCTAATAACCACCAAGAAGCCGAAATCCATTCAAAAAACTAAAGCAAAACCGAGCAATTAGTACCCTTCAAATCGATACAGCATAATGCTAAAGTCGGAATAATTTAAAAGTGTACTGCTCTCAAAATGGAAGAGCCTGCAAGAAAAATATATCGGTAAAAAACAAAGAAAGAGAAAAATGTTACCTCTGAAATTCGTTGACAGTACTTCGTGCCTATTCGACAAATACATCTCACATGTTTCACAAGAAAAAACACGTCTTCCACCAAGGTGCTCGTAAAAAATCCGTCCCATAAACCCTTAAATATACAACAGGTAAAGGCATCTAAAAGTAAGTAGTAGGCTGTTGGAGTACGACAGAAAAGGTATCGATTTCAACAACTTGTTTCAGAATTCATTACAAGAATATAAGTGATTACAGATAAAATCAGCAAGTCAGTCACACCATGAAACATTGATCGTAGAATGAGACGGCTGACCGAGCTAAAAGTAAGAGAAAAAATGCTTACATTACTGCACAAGTCACATGACACCATTTAACACCATTCTGGGATACCACATCGAGGGTAGCAAACAAATCAGCCAAGTATAAAAACTCTACTAGAACGTAACAAATTGGCCGGACGATAGGGAAGGCAACGTTGAACTAATTGCATCACTACACTACGACAAGTACAATGCAAACACCTGAGAAACAAACGGTACAGCGGGGAATAGCGCGATACTCAATGCGATCCACTACAAGTTGTAATGATAAGACAACAACACCTTGCCGCAACGTTTATATGCACCTATTATTGGGACATCAATGCATCTGAAAAGGCTCCGGCGGGGAGTATATTGCTTTGTACCTGCGTACAAACCGGAAAACGTCTCCTCTTTCTCCCAAAAAAAATCCTCAAGCGATAAAGGCATTAAATCGTCAAAAATTATTTCAATTGCAATCCACGAAGCAATTAAGACAATCGTAGATAAAATGTCCCCCATTTTGGTGGACTGAGAATCGCCATTTCCGGTTGGAAGCTAACACAGCCACGGTGCAATTACGCCGACGTCAATCATTCGACTACCGCTAGCATTTAATTAAAGAATAACAAACTATGCGTACATTTGGAGCTCGGAACGAACAACTATGAAGTATGGTTTTGGCAAACGTTTCTATGCCAATAGATCTTAGACCACCCATTAACTCGATTCTCTTACATGAGCGCAGCTACATTACACAAATAGTGTGCTGCACATTTAAGAAGAGCTCGTTTTGATCTCTTTTTAAATTTAACGCTGAATAAAGTAGGCAAGAATATAAAGACATGAACAGATCAAAATCACATTGAGTGTTCGATACTCATCGAGTCGAGACTTCAACGAGCAAAAAAAAAAGAATAAAACAACAAAAATATCTGATAAACGTTTTATTTCGATATCGAAGAACTAAAATCATAAAGGGAATTATTCAAGAAATAAATCCAATATAAACAGTGATATATTTCGATGGCGGAAGTAAAGCTTCACGCTATATTTGAACGTACCGTACACAACTTATGAAAATAACTTCAACACGGTCGGCACGGCACGTACGCATACTGTACATGAGGTGTGACATTAAAATAAACATACTGCAATGATTTCGTTACTTATATCAACGAGTAACTTAAGAGCTCACAAATATCAAATCCATTTTTAGAACAGTTCAGTACAACATTTATGCATAACAATCGATGATACTTGCTCACCAATGCTTCCACCAATAATGGGATAAAAAGAGACAATATGCTACTAACAAAATAAGCATGCATGCAATAGTGTTGTATTTGAATTCCCATTGTGATAGACGATGCCTTCCTTCATTTCGTATACAATACGGTTGAGTGAATCGACGACACATATCACAAATAAATGTAAAGAAACGGATACATTGTGCCAATTATACTGAAATAAACGTTTAAACTCATAAACGGGATGAAATGAATTTTTCGTTGCTTTCAACGAAAAAATATAAAAATAAAAAAGTAATCAAATTTTTTATCAAACGGAAAATAATTACCTATAATAAGTTGTCTTATTGCTTTGTTTTAGCCGAGTTCTAATAGATGCTCTTATTGATGAATTCATATTTCCGAATAAATTAACTAGCTCTTAAAAACTGAAGCAGTAAATAAGAAAAGAACCGATGCTAATATTTCCGACTTGCAGAAGACTTACTATCCCGTTGTCCACATTCTTTTACTTCAGCGATAGGCACACAGTCGACAATGCACTACATGCATATAGCTGCCGCGGAGCCGAAACATATTTACGTATATAAACATCAAGAAAAAATACATGCAATGCGTTGAAATAAATCTCAAAAAAAAAAATCAGTACCACCTATGCAGTCTCGAAATGATGCTTATATGCAAAAATCAAGCAAACACTTCCCTTGATGAGACTCGAAAATGGGTAACCAACTTCAGAGATCCAAACGGATGTAATTCTGCTTTCTAGAGAAGACACAGTATAGAACATACTATGAAACAAAAAGAAGCGACAAATCTGCACATGCTTCTATAATTTGCATACTATGTTTGGAGGCGGGCTAACGGTCTGTAGAAACGACAATGCTCTATGTGCCAATGACGATGACTTTCAGATTTTAGATTATCTCATTTCAGCAGCCACTATTGTGCCATTCATTTCGAATTCTATGCACATGCAACATATTTACCAGAAATAGCTCAATACCTCAACACATCGAATACAATCGTTTGGGTCAACCTAGTCGAGCCGAATCGTTTTCAATAATCGACACAAAACTCTTATTAAGAAAATATTGGCGACGATTCGTTCGAATTGCTGCAGTTCAAGGTTAATACAGCCTATATGATACGACGAATACAGGTGCAGTCCTCTTTAAGTGCATTATATGGAATTCCCTGGTCACATGACCAGATTCTGTTTTGTTTAGCTTGGCGCAATTGTATAGTAGATGAGTTCAGTTTTTTTAGAGCAAACACTGAGACAATATTGGTTCATTGAAAATCATGAGCAAACGATTATCAGCAAGAGAATCCCACACGAATTCAATTTCTTTTGCTTAAATGGCACATTTTGAAAAAATTCTGGCCCAAACCCTACCAAGTTGAGGATAAATCACCAAAGGCAAGGAATAAAACAGAAATAAAAGTATGCCTAGCAAAACTGCAATCATAAGCCAATAAACGGTTCAATCTGGTTCAATTCGTGCTAAACATAGCTGATGGTCGCTCCTAAATGAATTGACTGTAACAAAAGAAGCCATGGGAAATGTAAAATATTTTAATTATGCAGTAGCTTAGCTTAGTAAACTTTTTGTCCACTATTTAGGCGAATATTGAGCTGAGCTGCGACTTGGCTGGAAACTCTTTTCAGGAAGTACATAATGCACAATTAATTCCATCGCAACAGTTTTCTCGTTCACAAGCTGAAAAGGTTTCTCCAGGTGAAAGGTGACGTCCATCGCTAGAAGATGAAAGATAAAAGACGTCTGAACTAGGATCGCCTTTATCTTGCGGTTCTTTTTCGAGTGCAAACCTCCAAACAGTGTAGAAAACTCAACGCACACGGGACGCTGAAATCAAAGAAGGTTCAACGATCGTGAATGACCAGTAACCAGTTGGTGCTGAATGGGTTGAACGCTCGACTGATTCAAGACGAAAGACGAAGCCTCGGCTCTCTGATCTCTTCGACCGGGTTATCGATTCCATCGCTCATTTCAATCAACGCTTTTTCGAGGATAACCTTCGCTTCCTTATATTTCTGTGGCTCATTCATTGCATATTCATACATCCAGCCCAATTTCGCCTGAAAACACCACTCATACACTACTTGGCACTTATAATTTTAAGAGACCAATTGTTTAGATTCTACGCCATTCACAAAAATTAACGATCCGAGGAAAGGGAAGACTGCGGCAGCGGACAGGCTGATGGAGAGACAACGGCCCAACTTAAAACGCATTTCCGCTAGCGATGGGAACCGAGTGAAATTTCGTTCGGCCAGTAACCTACCAAAGACGTTGGCCTACAATTGTAATTCGGTTGCGACTGAACGTTTTTTTTTTTTGAAACGTCAACTTAGTAACGACCGAAAGCAACCGATAAAAACTGAAAGGAAAACTGATTTCCGTCGGCAAAACCGATCGAAATGTCGAGATGCAAGCAAAGTTATCTTAAAACGTGCTTGTCACATGGATAGTGACGAACATTATTTGATCAGTTCAGTCACAGTTCCCACGACCACTCTAACATGGAAGAGAAAAACGTTGACGGAGCACGTCCAGAAAGATCAAAAGAGAACAGCACTGTATGCTGCCCTCAGTAGAGGGGAATTAGCAGACACCCATCCGGAAGATCGATTCGGAAATTGCTCAGAAAAAAATTAAAAAACGGAACCTTACAAATAAATACCAGGAGAAAATGAAGAATGAAGGTATGACGATTATTTAATTCAACATTTGCCTAGAATAAAAACTGCTGCTTTCGAGTACGTTGTTTTTATCATGAAATCTCGGCACCACATTTACATTCTATTTCCCATTTAAAGAAACGGTTAAAGAAAGAGATGGAACTCCCACGTCTTACAGGTCGTCGCTGACCAATTTGCTTACCTCATATTATTCATCGTCTCCTTCCCCCCATTCCTCTTCCTACACTCCCTCAAACTCCCTTAAATAAAGAATCTAGACATGGATATTTAAGTGAACAAATGAAAATAAAAATGAAAGTTGAAAAGTAATGCGACACAAAATGAACTCCTGAGAATTTCATCGATAAGACGCAACAATAGATAGTAAAGGTGGGAATAACGTAAAAAAGCTTCAGAAATTGCTGAATACGCAAGGATGCATACGATCCGAATGTCACGTATGCCTATGAAATCGGCAGAGAGTGATTTTTAGATGAAAGGGTGATGAAAGATTGAAAATCACAGATTTGCTCACACGCTAATAATTCAAAGATCGATTAGCGCTACAACGGAATTCACACATTACAACTAGATAGACATAAATAGAGGTTAACGAATGAGAGCATAAAACAAAGCAAATAAACAAACTTTGCATCGTTTACACATCACATCTCTCACAATATGACGTCCTGTTATCATTGTCCTCAATTGTGTTTCCGAATATTCCACGTTAACGACACGTTCGAAGAGAAACGCCGGCCCAGTGGAACCTTAACATTCTGATGGTTAACACAAAGTAGCACAGCTCCTATCTGAGGCAATATTTATTCCTTAAATCAAGCAAAATCCCTCAATAAGCTTAGCTTCCCTCATCGACCACATGAGATGATAAATACTCGCCTCATATCCTTCTCCATCGCTCGCAACACCCCCCTCCTCATTCTTCGCCGTTATTGTCTGCAAAAATGAGTGGTATAAATCGATGCCTGCGACTTGTAGCATGCTTACAGCTAGATTCCCGATGTGGAGCTATCCTTCTTAAGGGCTCTCAGTTGAAACAAATGCTGGAAGAAGGACAAGCATCAAAATATTGCTTAATGACAAGAATTATAACGCATTCCTAATACAACTTTCAAAGACGATCAAACGCCAACAGCGTAAAACGATCCGCTCAGAAAACATGGTTAACGACTGCTCTGATATATGCTCGCGAGTGAATTTCACTTCAGAAACTCTTCCGAATCGCTATTCCAGAATTTCAGTATTGATCTCTCAAATATACCTCTAGCAGCTGATTTACTATAAACCTATAAAAGTGCGTTTGCACACATACCAATCACCGTTTTATTTATATCCATTTTCCAAAAATTTTCCGGAAAACTCACAAGAAACAACGAGTGAAACTGAAGTTGGAAAATAAACCTGTGAAATGTCTCGAGATTAATTCGTCTTCGTTCGTGAGGAATGCTTTGCAATTTTCGCAAGAAAAAATCCGACGTCCGCCCAAATGCTCGAGGAAATAGCGCCCCATTCACGATGAGCAATAACCGGCTACACCTCAATAGTTGTGAAGTATTCGCTGAAGTAATACCAACTGCCTTCACCAGTCGCAGAACGATAGGCTGCAAGATATCAATTCCAGCCTATAAAGAACGACGGCTATCTCTGCCCTTAACACAAATCAAGCCTCTATAAAACATCGACTTTCTTCTAAATACGAAGCAGGTGGTTGCAAGATATCAAATCCTGACCTGTCTCTATACGTACAATTCTGCGCGTAGAGGGCGGGGGGGTGGGGGGAGGGGTGCATCCACATTGCTTCGGCGCGTGGTGCAATTTTCCCCTAGGACGGGGATTTTTAGACAGAGAAAAAGAGAGGTTCCAGATGACGTACAAATTCCAAAGCCCTTTCAGAAAGCAAAGGACAAGAGTATAAGCTTTAGCCCTTGACGTTCTGGAATTTCGACCGCCCAGGAAAGCTAAACCAAAAGATGCAATTCCTTGACAAAACATCCTTCAAATCCCGTGAATGGCTCCTGAACGAACCTTTTCTTTAGAATTAAAAACTTTTAATCAAACCTCAAGTACGCACAAGGGAAAACTTTTGCTTGTCACAGCTATTGATTTTTCAACCCTTTTTACTATTCACCTTACACGTAAATTACCGACTTCCCAGAACATCATGCTCATATGCCTCAATAGTTCAGAAAAGCCTTAACTCAAAACAGAATTTGTTTTCGTAAATTTTGGTACATTTGCACAAATATACTGGGTGGAAATCATTATCACCCCTGGTGCTGAATAAATTTATTTACCTACAAACTTCTAGTGTACAACCAAATCACTGAATATTCTAAATAACTCCCTTCCAACAAAATTGGACTTGAATCTTCTTTGCAAAATTACCTACAAAATTGTTTTCGCATCCCAAAAAGCCATGCGACAATTTTAACTTCCCTTTAGCTAAGAAGACAAAGAAATGAGCTCGGGCACGACCCTGCAAACGCCTTAACGGAAAGTTGTGAACAGCGAAGTCAGGTGATACTAGACTGGACCACCTGCACGATCAGCGGTGTAATAGTACTGCCTACCCTGCACCTGAGGTGACGGGGCTCATATAGGAGCCAGCTTCCACTTTTTTTTAGATATAATCATACATAATGTGCTCCTGTTTTTATGCTTTTTTTTTAAATACTCCCCTAACTTCTATTCACACAACATTTGCTAGTTGCTCTGACTCAGTTATCAAATATCATGTCTATGTTCAGTGATACTTACAACAAAAAATCATTAATAACCTACATTTACCTGCCCTATATTTTTCATCTCTAGAACTCGAAATTCTGCTTACTTATCTGCAAATTATTTAATGCGTTAATAATAGAGTTATACGATGACGCTGATAGTTGCACATCCATAATTCTTATGTTCCCGCTAAAAACGAACAATGGAAACCAAATCAATCATTCTGCACCTTCGCCTTTATTCTTTCCCTTAATAAAAATCTATCAAATTTCTCCACAATGTTTCAACTACAGACCAGTAGTATCGAATATACTGAAATGAGGGCAAGAATGGGGGAGGGGAAGGAGGGGACAAGACTAGCGGTACAGCATTATCTCACTCCCATAATTTTCCACTTTGAGAGAAAACTTTTACAAAAATTCAACGCTAATTACGAAGGCCATATGGAAAACTTTATATTAAAAAAAAAAAAAAAATGCAACGGCACACTAAAAAAATGCTTGTTTTCTGACACTTCAAACAAAATAGCAGTGAATCTTTAGAAATCCCCTTCGAACATGAAAAATATGTGCCAGTAAGTGAAATGCGCTTGTCTTGCCCTCATTCTCCCTTCTCAACTCACAGCAACGGTCCCTCGATTTTTAGTGGATTTTTTTAGCGCTTGGCTGCACCAAAATTGATTATCAAAGAGAAAATTGTTGGTGAGCGAAGATCACCATTTCTACCGCCTTGAATAATGCGTTAGTTGTAGGAATTTTGCCGTGTTTTAGGAGTTTTGCCGATCTAGTCGAGAATTTTTCACTGAAAGAGAACAAAAATATTCAATCGTTTTTAGCTTCAACTAATAAAATTTCTTTAGCATTTCACTAAAGTTTCTATTTTTGACATCGTCGATAAGAAATTGTCGGCACGCTTGTCCTCATCTCTAAGTGGACAAAACAATAAACAACGCAATTGAGGTACTGAATCAAACGCAGTCTCGCTAGATGACAATATCTTGTTCAGCAAACCTATGAGATAAACAAATTTTTTTACACCGTCGTAGGATAAACGACTTCTGAATCAATATGTGCATTACAAGCAAAAATTCTTGTAATAAATACGCATGAGTCGTCTGAACGTAAAGGAGCTAAATCTGGAAACAAAACGGTGGGTTGATTCCTAATTTAGTCTATGTTTTTGACCACTCCGAGCTCCGATCCACAATACAACCCAGCGGAGTAGAAAAATATGAATATCCTCGAAATTAGTTCTGCAAAAAAAGTATTCTTCAGTGCATAAGCTATCAATGTCGACTGACGAAACAACTTTCACCAAAAATGGTGTGAGACCGGCATGATAAGTTGGGCATATAACAGTTGGACTTACTCAAGCAGATCCCGGTGAAACAGCGCAATCTAAGCAACCGAGGACACTCACGGCTCTTAGACGACAAACTTTGGGCAGCCGACTGGCATTAGGAATAAACGTTTTAAAACAAGCAATACTTCCGCACGTGTGTCCTTATGGGTGAGCAGAGTTCAGTGGGTGCGATGAATAGAGCCTTAAACTTAAAACGTCCTGAAAGTGTGCCAAAAGAAATTGTTCAATTTTTAAGATCAGTTACCACCTTTACATTACCTGTAATATCACAACGTTGAAAACAGTTAGCGATCGAAGCCGCTTACCAATCTGCCAACCTCAAGCCTGCACAACGACCACAACCTTCGGCAAACTAGATCCAAGAGATGCTAGTGGAAATGTATCGGTCGACTCTTAGTGTGAGTAACATCTCATAGCATATTGCACCATCAGCAGCGATGAAACATGCCAACCAATCGACAAAAGCACCAAACACCCACCCCATCCTTCATGCATCTCCCACCTTTCCCACACACCCCTCCACCTCCATCCATCTTCCAGAATCCACCACTACGAATTACTGCTAGCTATCTTCACTATCTGTCATCACCTCAGGGCACCATATCATCAGACTAGAAAAAGCTTTTTATGAAGTGATCGAAACTTTCGGTACAGCACCATTCTACACTATGATATTGGAGCTATTGAATAAAAGATTGGAGCCTATGATTGAAGTGGAGAGGAGCATTCTGTTTCAAGAGAGCATCTTAACGGTAGAATCATATCGCCGAGAAACTTATTTTCGACTCGATTAATATATGCACACTGAACAATTTGGCATCATCACATGTTTTGCAAAATTACGGTTGAATAAGATTCGCTCTAATATAATAAATTTCGCATCTAGCAGCTATACTTTCTGATGGAAATGCTGTTCAATTGTGCCAATGTAGACTCGATATAGTCTTTGCTTAATTAATTTCTCTCAAAGAGTGCAGCAGAGAAAAGGCCATTTCCGCTACTATCGTATAAACTTGAACTTTATAAATATGCTCTTCTGGGCAGAGAGAGGTCTTTATTTACAGAATAAGCGGAAATATTTGAAGGAGACAGTATGCAAATGAGGCATTAAAAAAAACATTGATGGGAAGTTACATATCGTCAGAATAAACACCGATAGAATTTGAGAGCGAAAAAGTAGACAATAAAATATACAATCGATGAGAGAATGCATAGAGACGCTCGACCACTGTACGAATCAGTGGTGAGGATCGAAGAACTGACAGCGGTAAAGCTGATCATGAAGACTTTCAAGAAGAGAAAAGAAGAATTGTAGCTGTGAGAGGAAGTTTCTTCCATTGTACAACTGCCTTCTGAAAGTCGTTTAGAGAAGCGTTAGAGTTGCAGGTTTTTCGTTACAGTTGATATCTATGGATACTTCGTTTCGCTCTCAAGGTAAGGGGGGGGGGGGGGGAGGGGGACCGAGGAGCGGAGGTGGGAAAAAGAGGGAGGGAATATCCTTATGTAATGTTCAGAGAGACAGCGAGCTTTCTTAAAGTAATTCAAGTCGAAAAATCTAAGCTACGATCGCGACTTACAACCTCCACACATTGTCATTAAGCGCTATGCTGACGAAGCATAGTCCAACCTTATTATTTCCCATAGGTAATGACGGATCGAACTCTTTTACATCTGGCTGCTCGATTTGCAGATATAACTAGCGTTGGCATTTGAAGCCCAAAACTTCAACAGCCCATTCTCCTCTCCTTCTTTCCCCCTGTCCCCCTCCCCCCCTCACCCACCCTTCTCGACAAAATTTATTCAATAAGCAATGATCTTGTGGACATGTTAGAAAGTAATGCTAAAATCGATACATTTTTGCACAACGTCTTTTTGTGTTTAAAGAGAAGCAAATTTTATTGAACATGGTATAGCATAAGACAGGCATCAATTACAAAGACGATGATGAAATATAAAAGCATAAAGTTCAACGGACTTTATTTCATCACCAAACGAAGACGCTTCAACGTTGTTTGTTGATTTATTTATGGCACCATAGAGAGTCACTAGACTAATTTAAATACAAAAATCCACGAATACAAAAATGATGAGCACTGAAGTTAGTTATGAGATGCAATCAGAAGAATCAACTCCGCACTAAGCTTGAGTCCGTTACCACTCTTCAACTCCCCCCCCCCTAGGTCTTATGAGTTGGTGCAGAATTTTGTTGAAACGTTCAGTACGTGTCTGCGACGTGTTTCTTGCTCCAGAGTAGCAGATTCTCCAGAATGCGTTTGTATAAACCTCCTATTTGGTCTTAGCTCCTTCTTCGACGAACATGAGACAATGTTTGCCTTTGCTCGTAATTCCAACCTAAACTCTGACTACGATTTTTGATCCTAGTCGGCGATTCCTTAATATATATTTCACCATTCAGGTGGCTATTTGTTTGCTCAGTTGTGAACAGCTCGTTCAAAAAAAAAGAAACTGTTCCGAAATCATCTCTTTAGTAGATTTCATCTAGCGAATCATGTGCTTTCATAAACAGTCAAGCGGTGATCTGCACACAGCCCACATGCTTTTCTCTTTTGAGATCATTTTTCAAACGATAGCGATCCGAATAACGAGCACTCTCAGCTATACTATCCACTTTTCTGACAGACCAATGAGGATTCCTTCCACTTCGAATTGTAGTCGACGCATATCCACTCCGTTGGTGGTCTTCATTACTTCCTACTTCCGCTTTCACAGTATTACTTAATAGCAAAAGAAGTAGTGCTGTTATTTTCAGTAAGTTGCTGGCTGATCAGCGAAGCTCGACGGCCGCTATAAAACCTCGTAATGATCGGCTCCCGATTCAACCATATTTCCTTCAAATACAGATTTATCGGTTCATTTTAATAGCCGGATTTATTTCTTCACGTTGCAATGTGCAGTAACAGGAGTGTATAAAAACTGTCCGCCGAAAGGCTCGGCATTTTATACTTGCAGCTGAACATTGTTTTAAATGTATGGAAGAACTTTTGGTCATTCTGAATGTTAATTGCGCTATATTAAATGGGGAACCGTTACCGTACTTCACATTTCTCTTCTCCCTTCAGTGACCAAGCTCGCTAGATCTCGTTACAAAATCTTGTAGGCAGTAATAAGAATTCATTATAGTTTAAATCAGTACCACCGTTGTGAGGTGGATTCTCTCCTGAACTCAAGATTTTACAAATATGGGATCAGCAAATGCTGTTCACTCGAATGATCTAAATGGTATAATGGGATGGATATTTGCCCAGTGAATTGTCTTCGCATTTATTCGAGTAATATAATCTTTATAATACCGAGAGGGCAGTAAACCACAAAGCCCTCAAGCTGATAAAATAATTTCAAATGTCCAATTTTATAAGAATTGAAATGTTTCGCATAGCAAAACACTGAGAAAAAGTCTCTCTTAACATTGTGGATTGGAATTCAGCTCACTATCCACGGGACAAATTTCATTGTCTTTTTTTAAAGAATGTGTTCTAACCATTAATAACATATATTTATTAAAAGCGATGCATAGTTCTCTCTGATGAGCTCAGCAGGAGAATTTAATGCGTCCTTTGGAACGTTTGAGGACATTTTACAGCTATACTCATGCAAGATTATATCAGATCAATGCTTGCGAAAAACAATAAAGACTCAGTAAATGAATTTTGAGGCACCTAGTTTCGATTACCAGATCCTCAGATTTAGTTCCGTTGGTAAAAATTTTTTAATTAATTACTACTTTTATTCATATTCTTATATTCATTTTAACTCACGTAGTAGTTTTATTTGCCTTCTAACACATTAAACATGTCTATTCTTATTATGATTTCGGTTTTGTTCTTATTCAACCGATGGCAATGCAATTCCAAATATTGCACAGTTTTAGCTGCCTTCTCGACGCTATTCAAATTTTCATTTATGAGTACTTATTTATTTAGTTGTGTCAATTTGTCCGCAATTCTTGTTCTTTAGCTTCCATTTTTTAAGGTGCAATTTGTTAGACTATTCAATTCTTTAATTCAAAGTATAAACTCTTATCTGGTATTTATAGCCTATTTATTAGGTTACTTCACTTAGCGGCCGACTGATATCCCTCAGCCATACTTGTCAGAGGTCATTTTTTGGTTACCCCAAACCTGAACCTGTTAAGAGAGACTATTAGTAACCTTTGGTTGTCCAACAATGCACTATGCATGACCTCTCCTTTACCTGGAACAGTGGGTAACCGCGCGGTCATTCATCATTGGACTAAGCTTGATTAACGATATCCTTCACGGACTTTAGTTTTTATACGCTTATTAACCATTCCTATTGCATATATCGTTTTTGTTTGAATAATCCTAAAGGTCAGTTGTATAAGCGAGCTATTTCTATACGTTTAGAATTAAATAAATATTGCTCTACTTCATAGTACGATCGCTTTGACCATGCATACCAAGATTATTGATTATCGCTCTTCAATACTATATTTCTCAACGGGACATTTATTCACGTAACTTTATACCATAATATTATATTATCCTATGTCTTTTTCGTTCCACCGTCCACCCATGCATTTGTTTTACGTGTAACGAAACTTCACTTTCTGTATTAGTATTAGGATTCTGTTTTAGTATTTTACATTAATATTTCCTCTTCAGAATGTTTTAGTGAGCTTCAAATGTTATTCATTATTGCTTCGATAGGTCTAGTATTAAACACAGATCAAATAAATATTGCTCTACGTGTTACCACTGTTAGCAAGATCCCGTCAACATCTGCACTCACATATATCGACTATCAATCGTCATCGCTTACTTTTCTTTTTTCACTCGTTTCGACTATATAGTTCCATATATACTAACTTTTAACCTGTCGTACACTCCATTCCTAACTTTATAAATATATTCTACATGTGCCTTAGTTTTCATACAGGCTGTTCTATTACAGCATTCTTAATCTTTGATTTTCCTTCATTATTTCGGACTATGGGATAGGTTAGTGTTATCGTTTATAACTTTTATATTTACTACAATTTTTCTTAATTTACATTTTACGTGTATTTAAATAAGAGTTCCCTTTTCATTCGTTTCTACTTTTCTCTACTCTTAGTTAAGCTGTCTATACACCTTCTTATACAAACAGGGTTATGCCTATCGTCCTGAAGATGGCCCGTGCATAACTCAGGTGCAACACGTCAACGGATAAGGGCCGAAACGTGGTCACATTTTATTCTCATAGGTAATCTATTCGCGTCTTACTTCTTGCATTCTTAACATCTATCTAGCATCCTAACAGCCGTCTACATCTTTATCTAACTACATGTTTACTAGCTTATTCGCTATTCTATTTTATTTAAACAAATACTATTTAAAATAATTCAAGGCATACCTTTGCATTTGTTTTTCTACTAGACCAACTTTCAGAATTACTAAAAGTCTACCTATTTATTTGTTTTTTATAATATTTGAATGTTTAATAAAGCCTATCTATACATTTGTTTTACCTTCATAAAACTTTCAAGCATGTTGCAAAAGATCTGCTTGCAAATTTGTTTTTACTCTATAAAATCATAGATTTTGATTGAAGTCTACATATACATTTCAAAAAATTCAAGAACGAGTACAAGTTTTTGCATGAGATATAGTATGAAAATCTGCCTGAAAAACAATTTCCTTACTATCAAATTGCTTAAATGATTCGACACCATAGGATTGGTGATCTGATTGACTTCCTGCTAATGAAATCGATTCGTTAGCTGCTAAATAAGTTGTGTAAATAAATGACCAAAGAACAAGGTATTTCCAGTGAGTATTCTTTCGATGATTCTACGCGAACACGTGCTTTTGATATTATGCATATTGACAAAATGCTCTTGAGTATGAGGAATAATAGACGAAAATGCATAGTGATTACTATCCTATAAATTTAGTAGAGATTATCAGTGTGCCGTTTGGTTGTATAACTCGCTAGTAAAACATTGGAAAATTTTGTTTGTCAGACAGCAGCGATAAGGGGGGTGAAGGAATGACTCACCGATTCGAAGAACCAGTTGAATAGCGCAAATTGCTCAATATTCTCAATAAGCCTTTCGTCATCTTTTCTCACTAAAGAGTTCCAACTTGCGGCCAAGTTTTTACATATGACCAAATCGCAGTATTCACCTTCAATCCCTTTCACAATCAACGAAGAATTTGACAATCATTTTTTAGAAAATGCTTTTTTTACAATCCTTCTCAGATTTCCGTACTTCTTTCTCATGTGCAACCATCATAACTTTGTTGCCATTCTGAATAAGCCATCCTTATGATGGACAGGGGGGATGGTGCTGTATCTTTATCACAAAAATCTTTAAGCGATGGAGTGGCTAAATCTCATTCGAAGTAACGCGTTGATTGTTACAGCACGCAAAGGATGAATAACGTTCATTCGGTTGTCATAGCTACCATAGTTACATGCAGATATTGCCTAATATTGATTTTAGTGTATGTTGAGTATGTGAATGTAGATATTGGCGTAGTCTACCGATTATGGTTTTCATCATTTTTTGTCGTCATTGGGGAAGTAAAAATAGAGGATGCAATAGGTTTCCTTTCGAAATTTCTGTTCGTTTTTCTAAGAAAACGCTGAAAATTTCATACTATTTAACTTGTTCATCTCAACCGTCATACTTCACTGCCACCTCGAAATATAGAGTTGAATCAATTAGGCGATCCTTTAGAAAGGGCAATATCTATTTAGTTTAGCGAACTGAAGGCAAGTGGGATTGGAATGCGGCGAGTATAAGAGTACCAAAAATTTAACAGTATTAGTGCATTTCCACATTTATTGGGAGAATTTGCTTTCGGCAATAAGATTTTCCTCTTCTTGCATATTTCATACATACTTGTGTAAAATTGCCTCTTTGGCTCACTACACCAAGAAATGCCCCTATTCGGAATTGCATTTGCCGTCGCCCATGCGAACGTTCGAGGGTTTTTTTTTTTTTTTTGAAAAGATGTTTTTACAATCTCATGAAAGAATCGCTGAAATAAGTAATTCAGATAGCCAACTAAGTTTTGTGGAAAAAAATCGAGTTGCCTGAACTCTATTTCCGTTGAAACTGGAATATTCAAATCGTCCTCGATGTAAAAGAAAACTGAATCCTGCTTATAGGTTGTGATAGAGATCCGTCAATGCGGCCGCATCATTAGAGTTGCATATCAATATTTGTGGTTTCGAATGAGTCATAACTTCAAAATTTTCACATGTCTTTCGTCTATCAAAATCATCACTAGCGTTGTCAAAATGTTTTCTCACATATATACGGCATTTATTTATTTGTTTATTTATTTATATTTTTGTGAAAATATGCTTGCAGTTTGTTGCAAACAACGTTGATTGATTGAACGAATTGTCGTTTACAATAAAACTTTGTACTCTTTCTAGGCATTTTTTTGGATTTGTTGAAACGTCCAAAAACATTGCAACACTTGTTATAGCTGACAACTCCACCAATAAATCAATGTATTTTGCAGTAAACTACATCGAATTTTGAAAGAAAAGCATCATTTATGTATTTCAACAGTTATAGATTCTTAGTGGGCCTTTTTAAATTCACAATGCGCATTATGCGTTTATTACTGTTTTTTTGAATCGCGAGGTTTATTTCACATAAAAGATAGGATCACATATGTTGGTCGGGGTGGCCGTCTATGATATTATAAGCCTCTAAGGAGGATACTTCATTGCGACGCCTGTTTTTTCCTTTACCTTTTCTTTAATTTACTCATCGCTTACTCGATAATTTCAGAGAGTGCAATAGAACTCTCTCACCTGAAGAATTTCTCATTATTGTGCAGTATGAGAAATATACGAAGAGATACATCGGATGTATTGGCAGTGAAACGTCATTCAAATTGCTCGTTATCTCTATCGCATGATAACTGCATATCGAGTGAGTATCTCATTTATTTATTTCAATTCAGATTGATAAACAATTATGAGAACGCTCACTGCTGGGGATCCATGTGTACCTATGACGGCTAGCCATCTTTGCGGCGAGTTTTTGCGCCGATCTGTGAAAGAAATCAAACATCATTATGAAGTGCATGCCATCCAAAACTCAATATAAAATAAAAGTAGTATGCAATGAAGACCATTTCGTACGCACAACTCGTCTAGGGGACGTGCAATCGCTGTGGCACTTTTCCTTTGAGTCATAGTGAAGTGTGAAGTAGCAAGACGATGCTAATGGCACTCTTGTGTGTTACATTATTTCACTTAATGAATCAACAACATCCACGTCACGAGGAATTTCCGCAATGGAACAATGAAGTCAGTAGGCGAACACTGTAGTGGCGCAAATGTCCCATCTCTCAAGTGCGTCATACCGCAGGCTAGTAAGGACGATTTCAAAATTATTCTGCAACGTCGTGCAAAAAGACTTGTTACACCGGCTAAATGCGCTTTTTGTATTAGGATTCTGATTTAATGGCATGCATATAAAAAACATAAATATTTATAAGCTATCCGGATTAATAACAAAACACTTTTTTATGCTTGTTTCCACCTGCGCACTTGATGTTTCCTCTTTGTTGATAAACACTTACATAAATATGCTCTGTTATGATAGGCTAGAAAGCGCAAACCGTGCCAAACGCTTGATTTTCAAATTACAATAATTTGGCTGTTTTTTTCGATTTGCGAATACCGTATCGCTCAAGATAACATTACGTATATGCCCTTGTGAAATATAGTACTGCGACCGAAGCAGAATATTTTTTCGGTGCCAAATTTATTTACAACGAAACACTATCGGTGAAAGAAAGCAGTGTTTCTAGTCATATTCCACTTCTAGAGCTTTAACTGTCGTTTGCCACGAAAGTTGACTCCATCACATATATGGAAATTGAAGCTTTATTTAGAAGATTCTATCGAAATATTGAGGTAGGAAACGAGTTGAAGTTGATTCTTAGGCATAACGATCGAACATGTGATTTATTCGGTATAACACATCTCTAATAAAAAACATTTTTTCTTTCTGCTGTGTTTTTGCCTTCAAATGGTCATCTCTTGCCGATTATGAGATCTGATTCGACGATACTGCAGAAGTTGAAGAGCACGCACGAGAGAAAGGCAGCTTATGTGGTCGAAACGTGCATGGGATGATGCTTTCTGAAGGGATGCCTATCGTCAATCGCCATGAATCATTTGATCCCAGCATTAATGGTACGTCATATTTTGAACAGCTAATATTACGATGCAACTTTCATCTGCCGTTCATTGTAGTCACAATCAATGTCTGCATGTTATATTACAATAGATGTGCTATGTTCTTCGAATTCAACTACCTTCACATATTCGCTTATATTGTGAGGATGGCTGTCGCTGAGAATTCGTGCTGGTTTATTCTTTTTAGAGGTGTGGAGGGAGAGGGAGCTTGTTGAAATAGAGGGGTATGAAGTTGTTATCAGAAAAAGGAGGAACCTAACTTCAGGCAAATTGTTGTGTGAATGCATATCCCGGCGAAGAGACTACTGTAATGCTGTTGTTGTTGCTGTTGCTATTGCTGGAAGTCTTTATTCACAAGGAACAAAAAAACAGTAATAGAGTGGTAAGAAGGTTATTGAAAGGAAGGTCGTCTGTATGCAAATATTACAGCATATCCTAGTAATAAAGTAATCAGAATGAAAATACATGTTAGTTAGTGAATACAGTAAATCGCAGATGGAGTGCAAAACAAAGGGCGCTAAGCGGTTTATGAAAGTAGATAACTTTTCGATCTCAATGACTCTTTCTGATAGTTGATTCTAAAATTGGATGTTCCCCGAACTAAAAGCTCTGCAACACTGTGGTCAGTTTTCAAGAGCTCCATCTGCAGGCCATGCACTGGACGCTATCTTTGCTCATCACATTTGAAAATCACCTTCATGAGAATGTCGAAGGGAGCATTCTGCAATGTCATATGAGAATGAGAGAAATCGAATTTGAACACGATGATACTACAACCAAATACGTTATGATGGGCTTTATAATCTGAGTTCTAAGGTGTTTTAAAGATTGTGAAAAGCGATAGAATTAACAGCTATTGGATTTTCGTTTCAGAGACCGGTACGGTGTGGGGAACGATGATCAGCAATTTTACGAAATTTTACTTCACTAAGAGTTTATTACACGTCAAAATGTTTTATGACAGTTTGCTTTACTCAGATGAGTGCTTTTCTCTCGGAGGAAACAATATTTGGAAAATTACTGGGTGAATTAGTCTTAATGTTCGAAACTGAACCGTGAAATTGCTTATAGATGTTAGCAATTCTTAACAAAATTTTGATAATACAATGGGAAGTTTACAGCAAAAAATTTCAGTAGGGGTTCGGTTACGTTGCAAAGAAGATTCGTTACGTCTCAATGCTGTAAAAGATGATGGTAACGAGGACGACCTCTCGATGCTATTGAGCCTTCAGAGAAAGTAGGTGATTCTAGATTGTTGGATAAATTGCGTTTCGACGCTTTTTCCTGAAGCTGCAAGTTATGAGGAGATAGGAAAATTTTAAATTATAAGCGCCTTCCAAAGGAAAACTCCGGTAAGTGGTTACTAATACCATTGATTTTGTTGGTGAATTTGAAATTTCTGATAAATCTGAAGTTAATAAAGGGTTGTTTCATTTCGTGATCCGGTTCTAAAGTTCTTCGGACTAATCGCGAGCTTGCGTTTCATCATCTGTTTGCATCCATTCACGAAATAGTGTGCTTATGGATTCGCCTCTTTGGTTTCTTGATTCACAAAAAAAGGTGCTGAGGTGACGTAACGCGAATTTTGTTGTCTGTTTAAACCTAGGTGACAAGTTGGGGTTACTATTATTGAGAGATGATATATTGAACAAATATTGCTGTCTTCTTAAGTGCACCTGTGTATTAACCGGAAGTCTAGGCGATGATTTTGACGTTCCTCTATGAGCACAGCATAAACGGGAGACAATAGCGCAGTGCATTTTCATAGTGCGTTTTTCTTGTTCAAGACCTAAAAGTGGATGCTGTACACAACAGCATCATGTTTAGTTCGAGCGATAGACATAAAAGGTATGAAGCTGATCACTCCGAGACTAGGTTATGCGGCTCCGAAGGCGAGTTTTCTACTATTTTATGAGCAATTCAATCTTTTTCTTTGATGAATTTATTGCTAAAGTTTTATAAATCTGTGTGGTACTTGTCGCACTTACTAGTATTGTTTTTCTACATTCGAGCGAATCCGTACGTGGTTCTATCAGTCATCGGCTTTAACTAATAGCAGCACTAAGTAAGATAGAACGAATGCATGCTATTTTCAGTCACGCACGGGATCATACGTTGGTTTTATGCAAGAGTCCACTACGAGAGCACGAGTATGATGACGATTCGTGCGACGAATGCAGCATAAAGGTTCGGCATTATTGCTTTAAGTTGCACTTTTCATGGAATATTTGGAATAGAATTAGGGCATTTAGTTCTCTATAGTTGTAGGCCTCTTTGCGGCACTTGGTTAGAATAAAATCTGTTCGTCGCACTGCTCTCGAGAAGAGGGTAAATTGGCCTACATTATGACGTAATGTTGGGCCAAAGACATGGCGGGTTGGATTTGAATATTGGCAGCCGCTCCAATCTCAGTTATTTAGAGAGGATTTAGTCTCAAATTCTTGAATTTTCCGGAGACCAGCCGCCCGCCAGTCGACATCAGATAATAGGCGAGCATCGAGAAGAACTGAAAATTTCAAAAACAACCCGTTCGAGAACAGATATTTCGCGGCAGTGATTTTTCTGCTTAATCGAACTTCATTATTTGTCATTCATTTAAACATCCTTTCCCTGCAATATTACTGTCCACATTCCAGCTTCTTTATTGAATTACAATCTGTTGTAAGTGCTAGTACTAGGCGGTGAATTGTGGCTGAAATGTGAGCCGCCAACTAAAAACTAATGGGATGTAAATTTTGATGGAAGTGATGAGCCGTATTTTTCGGTCGAAAGCAATTGGTCACGAGAAGCTGCTAGCTGGGAAATTTTCTTAAATGTGCGTCGCGGGAGGATGTCTGCTTGATCATAAGAAAATCGATCCTAATGAGGTCGCTTTCACCTTCTTTGAGAAGTGTTCGTCCTCTTGTGCAGTCTTTCTCTACTGCTTAGAGAGTCGATCTCTATTACGCACTTCTTCGCTTTAATTTTTGGAGCCTGCGGTGCCATGGCTGCTTCTAGCTCTTCAATAGGCTCCATCTGTTGTTGTGAGTAAACAGCAAATCTAACGCAAAGGTCGATCACAGCCGGCCCGTATGAGAACTGAAGGATTTGAATTAAAACCGCTTAAAAATCAAAAGTAGGGTCATTATACCATAAATACGGAGCCAATATCCTTCTTCATAAGCAATAACCAAATTTTGGTCCATTACTATAAAATGGGGCAGCAATAAGCAAAGAAATCATCCCGATCATTCCGTGCGCAGCTGCAATCCAGTCCAAAGATGCTATTATGTAGCACATTATTTCATTCCATCTAAGTAACACCCCCTCCCCCGATCAATATGTTGCAAGTGTTGAATGCAAGTTTTTTTGGTATGTGGTGGAAATTAGTGTTGCAATATTTTCGTTGTGGTCTATGGATTGCAATAATTTCATTGTGGTCTATGGATTGCAATAATTTCATTGTGGTCTATGGATCCCGCTCTGAGGTTTGATTATGCTGAATTCTGTTGTGAGTAGAATTCGAACATAAGTTGTTTATTTGAACGTTATGAAGTTCAGTTGTTTTTGTGCTGAGCGAACAGAAGATCTATGAAGTACAAAAGACTTTATCGTTAATCACACCTACGAGAGCACTTATTCACCTCTATTGCTTCGATGGCAAATGCAGTTTGATCGGTAGTAATTTTTCCATTTCACACATACTTATATAGTGGACAGAAATTGAATGTTGGTCATTTGCGAAGTGGAAATGCCTAAACGCAGGCAATAATAGCTGAATATTCAGCTGCAGTGGTCAGTAAATATCGGCCGAAATTTCGGTTGCAAACGATCCTCTGTAGCAATCTAGCTTACATCAACTTAGTCCACTCTCACTTTGGAATGAAAGACTATGATTTGCACCATATGGGAATTTTTGGATATACTGTTCATGCTCTTTTTATTGAAAGATTGAAAATTGTATAAGTCGCTAATAAATTGTTTGTATGCAGGATGGACATCGCTTTACGCAGCCATACGTTTTCAACTCACCGTTGGAGATTGAAAGCTCACCTCGGACCGCTTTATCCGAGTTTGTTTTTCCTCATAGTTTCTTATTGCTCGAACGAGGTATCGTGGTGCACATCTGTCTTTCCCGATTGTTGTTCGTACTTGGATTGAGACTACGATCCACCGGTACATTCGGAAGAAATTAGCACGAATATCAGGGAAGATTATAAAACGACGCAATCGCAAGCGTCCAAAGAATATTGCAAAATTTAGTGCAGATTACATCTCACCATGCCTTTTATGAGTAAAAGGTCATATGATGCTGACAAAATTTAGATAAAAATTAGATGATAATTCTACAACCTTAATAGGTTTATTATTCAACAAAGGTTTTATTTATTCAACAAAAGTTTGTAGGGTTTTATTCAACAACAAATAAATTGACTAGAGTATGAAGTAAAAGCCTTTCGATTATCGACCTCCTCCCTCTTCCTTGGTTGATTAAACGCCTCATAATCGCATATGCACGACACTTGAAAGCCACGGGAATCTGATGTGTTATAAAATTGCTATTATTGGCAATTAGGGCGATTTATTATTGATCTTCTCAATGGCTAGCACGGTGTGATATGAGAATTGCTTTTTTTTGTAGCGATGGCCCACACACCACTCATATTCACCTCAAATCAGATGCAAGAGAATTGCATAATTCTAACGAGAAGTTATATGATGGCATCGTGGATAATTGTGACGGCATTATGAGGCTCGTTTTCGACTGCGACTTCGACTGCTATTTTGATCCGGCCAGTGGTCAATACTACAAAGTTATGCCAAGGAATAAGACCAATCCATGAAATACATTCTAGTTACGTTTTTAGCGTAAAATTTTGAGCACTTTCTTCATGAATGAAGTGAGGTTAACTATTTGTCATGATTGATCCTGATTGATGTATCTGTTGTACTTATTCGACAGAGTCGAGAAAATATTTGGTTTGCGAAGTGAAACTCATATAAGTTTTCAAAGGAAGTTTTATTAGCATAGTAGTATAGACAAGCTACTTTAAAGGAATGGGTGACCTTTTCGTTGCTTGGCTGTAGGTGGAGGAAGCTAAAGGAGAAATGGGCGGTGGGCTGCAAAGAGTGTTGCACGGAAGCAGTTTCCGTCCCAGGGCTGTGAGCAACTTAGCGGGGAACAGGTGGGAAAGTTAGGAAGAAGACCAGATGGTGTTGTCATGAGGCGAGGAAGCAGTTTTCTGCTTGGGAGGTCCTCGCTGGGAGAACAAATTAGGCTGGAGACAGAGTCTCATAGGAGAGCGGTTTTCCAGATTTGGAGAGGGATCCAATGGAAAGTTAGAGAGAAAGAAGTAGAGGAATTTTTTCCGATGGAGGGTCTGGTTTAGAGAACCAAGTCTCTACGGTGCATTGTATCGGAAGTATTGTGCTTATAGGGTGGAGGACGGAAAGTTCACAGCGAAACGATTCAAGTAAAAGCATGATGCCTAAGTAGTTTTGATGCCTACCCAAATGTGGATTTCTTTACAGTTTTCTAAATGAAAATTTGTGGAAAGACGATATGATGAGTAGTGACAACGACAGATGTTCATGATTTGCCTAAGAGCACTTTTGACCTAAACAAGAGCAAAGGAATTCTGGCAGTGTTGGACATCCCAGTAAGCTGGAAGCGACAAGATCATAGAGACCTTCCATTGAATCACGCAATCCATTAAAAATTGCATGGAGTATCAATTGCGCGTCTCCACACTGAAAAAAAAGAATTAAACAAAATGGTTGTTCCTCGTTAGGAACATCGGTCTTGAAAACTTACATCAAGCGCATAGGAAAGAGAGGATTCAGAAGAATGGATGGTCTCTTTCCACCGAGATGGAAGTGTCTTAGTATGAAGTCGCTACAGTTTTTATTTGTCTAAGACTGATGAAAGTAAAGCGAATTTTATCGCATTATGAGCAGAAGTAAGCTCGCTTTCCATTGCTTCAAAAACACCTCTCTCCTATTGTTTGCAAACGAAACTGTTGAAGCTTACTTTATGAAAGGTGCGTGTTAAAGGCGCCTTATGGTGATGTTATTCGTACAGCATCTAAATTCTCAATAGGCCATATGTTCAACAATGAAAGATGCGTTGTTAGGGCGCAATTTCTGCACTTTCTTAAGTTGTGCGTGACAGTAACACATCAATGTGTTACAATCAAACATTTCTTGCTAAGTACTACCATTCATGGTATGGTTTATGAGATGTGAAATTTTCTCGTCCTCCCTGGCAACAGATCTCCTTTTTTGAAGTATTCGGGTTTCAACACCAGCGCCCGTTTGAGGTTTCAGTTATTATTGCATGCAGATGCGTAAGCATCATTGCTTTGTGCAAATGGCAATGATTTATATGTTTTCTTATTTCTTGTCCTTTGAACGGTAACAGGCGGTTGAATTAAGCTAATTGTAGCGTTATTCGTTGTGACAACCAAAGAAGTGGGAAAGCGAAGAATTTGTGTGTGCATACAATGACTTCATTTTGTCAATTTATATTCTGGAGAGAATTTTTTTCTCCATTCCATCATATAAAGTAATATGTTGTCTTTTGATATTGTAAGTAAGGACTGCTTCCGAAAGTTGGAAGTTTTCACTTATCCCCGCAAATTGTCTTCATTAAAATCTGAGTCATATTGAGGTGAGCTCAATAATAAACGTTAATCAAACATAATACACCATCAGTACATTGCCTATTTTCTAAAAAAAAGCACTTGGAAATGATGCATGTTGGTGATCGTTGCATGCGCCATTATACATATATTCAAATAAACTTACAAAATTTTGCAAGAAGCTGCCAACAATAGAGCCGCCATAACACATCTCTCCAATAACTTGAAGCACTGCTTGTTCAGTGTCCACACCGATGACACTGTCGTGAAAATATTTCAACACATCGTACACCAGGATGCATTGCACGCATTTGTTCGTTGTGGGACCCATCGCGGCCAAATTGATAGTCCCCTCTGAATATCTCTTGTGAATTGTTATTCGCACTGTTACGAAGGTATCATCTCAGGTATCACATTACCCTTAACGATTGCACTCTGCAGGACTGATCGAATTTAGGTCCAGCTCACTTCCACAAATACTTCATTTCGTCTTTCACATTTGGAAGGTTTTTAGACAATCGGGAATTCTTTTGGACGATTCTTGAGATTTTACGAGGTATTAAATTATTTGCGCTTGGATAAACTGCGCTAATTGGTTTTTGTTTCTCAATAACTTGCGATGGGGTGGGGAGGGATTTAATTATAGTGGCATCGAGTTAGGGGTGCGATGTGCTGCTTGCATTTCTCGGCATTAAACAAGCGATGGCACAGAGATAGATCTCTCTAGGTAGAAAAACCCTTGATTTAGAGGGAGAGGATCGAGCAGTCTTGAAACCAGTGCCAACTGGAACGGTGGATTCGAGAAGTATCGAAAATCAGGATCATAGGTTCTACCTATAGTCACATATTCTTTTAGAAAGTAGAAGCACACTACACTAGCGTTTCTTATTTGAAGTTCGCAATCAAGAGGGAGGACCTCTTTCACAATCCTGTCGCGTGCTGAGCGCCGCTTCTGCAATCCAGTCGAGGCGATCGTTCTTACAGTTCTCGAATCCAAGCGTTGGCAGATTACGGACGATTTCACAATTCTCCCATTGTGAGTTGCAATTTGGTAATGACGAGCAAATTGAAGAATTGCGAGATCCTACTAATAACGCTGCAAGTTGGCAGCTGGCACATGCTTGCTTACCTGAAAAACATCTGCTCGCACGTTGTTAACAATCTGCAAAGGCGCTGAAAATAGGTAAAACCAAAAGATCAGATGCATTTGGATCAGATGGATCAGATGGATGCAGAAACGCTATTTCATCGGAAGGCAGGAACATTTGGAAGTGATAATCGACAGGTCGCATAATCGATAGCGAGGATGCAGAAAATTCCAGATGATCGATAGGGAATGCGGGAAGACAGCGCATTTTAATCTATGATGTCCGGTTGCTCGAACAATTCAATGTTCAGAAAAAAAAGCTTTCCTTTATCTACAAATACAACTAGCATATAAATAACCCCTTGAGCGGGCAAACTGCTTACACGAATCCCCGATCAAAAACATGCTCGCTTTTAGTCTGCATCCAGCATGTTGTATGAAACTCGCCCACCAAAGTTTTACCGCATTCGAGATGTGTTGAACTCATGAAGAGGCAACCGATAGGAATGAAGAGGGGTATAAGAGGTCGCCTAAGGTCATGATAGCTCGGACTTAGCGTCACCTAAGGTTTAAGTCATATGCATCACATTTCATCATCTTCACATCGTTGATTCCCAAGATCGTGAGCCTGGTATCGTCATTATGCACTTTGATAAAATTTAGGAAGAAAGTTTAAGGAATGAAGCATTGTGATGCTCTTGTGCTCTGCAATCATTTTTTGGAAGAAGAACATTGTTGAGGTTAAAAGGCACGGAAATAGTAGGGGAAGCCTTTAACCTTGCTCATTTCGATTTCTTGAAAAAATATGTAGTTGGTAGTATTTATCTTTGAAGCAACTATACGTAGATGTTTAGCGATCGACTCGCTCGGACTGTGTCAGATTGCTGTTATTACAGTTGTCGCACAATGTGATTAATTTGTTTACATCGCACCTGGACATGTTGTTTCTTTGTAACTCATAGAGATTTATATGAAAGGTGTTTTTCCTATATTTCCCACTCTTTGACTTGCTTAGCTTATCACAACCGAGGTTTATCTCATCCACATCTTGCATCATCAATCGGTCAATTCAAGTATTTTATGTTTTGTTTCATTTTCGGCGGCCAACCTGTATGAGCCTCAATGATGGAGTTTGAGCTGTCGGACCCTTACGTGCAAAATGCAACTCCTGAAAGGCGAATCAGGCCCTGATTAGCCTTTGATCAAAGACCTAGTAAGCCTCGCAGTTGTCGTATTTTACTGATACGAGCAGATGGAACTCGCATTCCTTTGTCGGAGCTTGAGGCTTTAAAATGTTGTAGCATTATAATACAGCGGTCTAGCGGTCGAACGGTAAACTTTGTGGTATAGATGAAAGAATCGCTTCTAAACTTCCAATCAGGAATGAAGAGAAAGTAGCTTTAAATTTTTTGCGAATATTTGCGTGTTGACGTTAAGGCTTCATAATATGGTCACCAGAAATAAAATGAAGTTCAGATTTAGCCGGGAAATTATCTCGCAAAAGCTCGTTTAGATGAGCCGTTTGGGGAAGGTGAGATGATATTCATAACGAAATGTTGGAAGATTCTGAAGCTAACCTGTTTTGAAGAGAGACGAAATGACGACAGTTGGGTGAAGCGATGCCCGAACATAAAATGGCAACACAACAATGCTGACAAGCAACCAAGAGAGCGACATTGTTAGCAGCAATGCTTGATTTGCACTTGCCATTTCCTTATCTTGTTTGCTCTTTTTTTCTCGCATACGTCCGGTTGGAATCACTTTATTTCGGCTAGGAGAAAGCGACTTTCACCGGTGTGTGGCACTTGCTACTCGCAGTAGGAGGATCATACTGAGCCGAATCCACACATTCCAGTGGAACAATACTCATTTAACTGCCCATGTGGAAATTGTTCGCTTGGATAAGTGGAGAGGAACTGCCCTATGCACTTTAAGCCTCACAGATCCATCCACGGCAGTGGTAAGGCATCAAATAGACCATGCGTGTCCTGCTCGTCAGAGGTGCTATCTCCTCGTGGAAATACCTTCCAGGTAGTTTCAAGCTTTTATCAGATATACCTAGAAATTATTGCACTCGAAATTAAACCAATCAAGATTCCCTCAGGTGCTCGCACAGAGACACGATATCCCCCCACAATGCGTCATGTAAATGCAATTTTATAAAAGTGCAAAAAAGACTTGGCAAATCATTGCAAAACTTGTGAGTTACTTTGCTGGTTTTCTTAGAACAGCGTTTAACAGACATCACCTGATGGATAAGACGAAAACGCATTTGGGTGTCTAAATCAGTGCAATTTCAGAAACGAAACAAAGAGGGAGACAGGAGCGTAAGATTTTAAAATGGCCCGAAAGCACGTAATGAAAGCTTTTAACTAATGCTCAAAACACCTGTTCTATAAGGCACCGAGAATGCAACTTGCACTTTGGGATAATTTCTTAAGAATAAAGCAGTTCTGTAGAATCCAAAAAAGGTCATAATCATTCAAATTTCCCATTCGGCGACATACCCAGTCACCTGAACAAGAAATTAATTAAAGTACAGGTCTACTAGGAAGAAAACTGAACAAGGTAGCATTAGGCAGACTAAAAGGTGTGAAATCGGTCAGCAAACCATCTGTAATGGTTACCTCAAACCACTCTGTAAATAGGAAAAATCAAGCTGTAGGAAAATAGTTTTGCACACCAATGGTCAGGGGCTTACTGAGTTGGGGTGACACAAACGCTCACTCCCATAGCGAGAAAATGGAGTAACATGAAATGCTGCACGAGATGATGCTCAACGAAAGCTAGATTTTTTTTTTCGCTATCACTGATGGAATGCTGTCTGGGATAAGCGAAAGTTCGTTTCAAGCTTTACCAACCGTTCGCATAGTAGCTTTGCTCATATCCATGAAACCTAAGTGTTGAAGAGATCCTATCGGAACACCATCATCTCATGCAAAAGCGCAAAAGAAGTGCGCAATAATGTCGCATTCTTGTCCAGATTTCGTAACCGGGTCATTCCCTCGTCGTTCTTTAGGATGCACGCTTCATGACGACTTCTGAGTTTGCGGTCAACATAATTACGGAGCACCGCATTTCTTCAACTCACTTTCGTCGGTTTCTCGAATGTTTTCTAAATTGCGGATATAATCCTCAGAACGCTTTGTGAATAACGCCTAACCTTCAAACTTGTGCCCGTCAGCACATATGAAGTGTTCCTTTGTCGTCAACCAGTGAAAATTTTGCAGCAGTTGCTTACTTCTATATGACTTTCTCGTCGGTTGACAACTGGAATAACTTTATTTAGATAGTTCGTGAACGATTGGTATATTTCGTCAACACTGGAGGAATCTACGAGAAATAGCTTCAAACTGAAGTGAAACCACAGGCAAAGCATCTGCCTTCCTTTAATTGCATCTAGCCTCATATTTTTTCCCATTTCTCAACGCATGTTTCAGTTTCAAAACGGATGCTAGTGCATTCACTAAAGGAAAACCTTTGAGCAATATAAAGGCTCTACATTAGATATGATTCGTTTGTGGCTGATAATATTCAGAATTGAACGTTGTTGTTCTCTGTAGATTGCCTATCATATCATTATTGTGCAACTTACCACGTGATAGGGGTAGCTGGTTTTTGAAACAAGATTCTTCATCGCGAAAGAATTCATCGAACATCCACTTTCTCTTCTTTGCTATCACTTGTATTTATTTTTCTCTCAAGTTGCGTTTTGCCTTCTTTTCATTGGATTGTACATCCCATGTGGCAGCTATCGTTTTCTCATACGTCATAATTCCTTAACTCATTAGCTATGTCATTTTGTATTTTTCTCCTTTTTCTAACGTTTTCTTTACATTCGATTTTTCTCTAACGTTCTCTGCAATGACATCTATAATCACTACTGTATTTTCTGTGATTTGCTTTTTTAGTTTTTGCAGTGTTCGTTTCATGTTCATTTGCGTATCGTTCTTCTTCACGGTCATGTTTATTCAATTTCTGCATTGATATTTATGTTTGTACTTCGATCACTGAGTGGAAACTCTTCGTTTGGATGTACTTTTCTTGTGACTGGGAATTTTTTTTTAGAAAAAGTTTTTGTGCAAATACGACCTCTCAATACATTGTTTTACTTTTTTTGAGTTGGCGGGAGGGGGATGGGTGGGGGCACATATGGATTCATATATCGTTCTTATGAGCAGTAACACTGTTGTTTCTCAGACGCATGATCGATATATGTATTAGTATAATAGTTTTTGGTTATGACCATGTAATGCGTCGAGTACAGATGGAATAATCATTTATGCTGATGTTTCGGCTCTTTGAGCCATAGTCATAGCAACCAAGCTGAAATTCATCATATTAAATACACTTTTTACGTTTCATAGAGTTGGATGAGTTTCAAACAGAGTGATATGAATGCTACTGCAAGAGAACGTGGGTTTAATTTTATATATATATATATATATATATATATATATATATATATATATATATATATATATATATATAACGT
Organism: Baylisascaris procyonis; assembly: GCA_037389465.1. NCBI lineage: Eukaryota > Metazoa > Nematoda > Chromadorea > Rhabditida > Ascarididae > Baylisascaris > Baylisascaris procyonis. The sequence goes on along the minus strand of JAZARR010000078.1, from coordinate 1,079,692 downwards.
AAAAAGTGTATTTTATATGATGAATTTCAGCTTGGTTGCTATGACTATGGCTCGAAGAACCGAAACATCAGCATAAATGATTATTCCATCTGTACTCGACGCATTACATGGTCATAACCAAAAACTATTATACTAATACATATATCGTTCATATGTGAGAAAAAGTTCAAAACGAAGTGTAGCTTCAACAAAAAATTTAACCTCTTAGTGCTTTTTATTGGTAAAGTTGTAGCAGTTTGTATCGCTCCCTCTTAGAAATGATAAATATAACTTCGGCTCACTAGTATTTTCTAATTCGGCCTAAGAATTTGTCTGTTCATTGTTTATAAAGTAAAACTATCGGTTGAGGGATATTTAGGCGCACCGATGTTTACGTTGTAATGAATATAAGTGCATAATTTGTGCTTCCCTAAAGCAATCTGTTTAACTGCCAGTGGAGAGTTTCCTTTTTGGGGGTGTGCGAGCATTGCTGATTTATCGGAAAGAATGAATGACCTGTGAATTGAAGTAATCAAAAAAGGAAGTACCACTGGAAACGCAGGCGCTTAATTGAAGGAGAAAAATTTCGCGATTTAATGCCTAGCAATCGAGCACCTGAATTTGGAAATTAACTAAGAGTTGAGTATTTCGGGAAGCAAGGTTTTTTCGAAATTTACGCAGATGCATTTAGCATCTTTGAAGTGCCATATAGCATTTGCTATGTTAGAGTACCGTAGGCCTTCAACACAACCTCCCTTAAAATATAGTCCTTTCGTTTAGAGATAAGAATTCGCATAAATTTTCTTTATAATCACTCGCGCGTCCGTTAATTCCCATTCCGTGAGACGGCACTTTGCACGCATTTCATTTCAACCTCAGTCCTCTTTCCTTCTCTCTAATTTAATCAGCCTCTATAGAGGGGTGAAATATTACATCTCTAAGCGTTTAACTCGAAATTATACTGTATCTTGTTTAACTTGTAAGATGTTCCGAATATTATTATGAGGTTTTGTTTTTATTATAAATTATTACAAAGTCGACGAATATTGCATCGCAGATTTTTATGATTGCATTGACAATAGTGTGAACTCATCGAAAATAACGAACAATTTTTTATAATCATAGTAGGTGCTAATTGTAGCCTTTCTTATCTCACATTATTTAGGTTTCAAGATGCTCTTATACGATTACAGGTCTCAAAATTATCTGAAATAACGCGGAACGAGTTATGTTTGATTCTACTATTTCCACAGTTAGCTGCAGCCAGCTAAGCTCGTTTATTCAGCAACGTTTCAACTTAGAATCTCGCTCGTTTGGTGGTAATCGACAGTAAGTAGTGTTGACGCAAAGAATGGATTTTCCCTGAACGATCTTGCAAGAATCTACCTTGTCACTTTATCGGCAATTAGATCTGATAACATCGTATCTGCGAAAATCGCAATCGCATTCTATGCTAGGCACATATAACACACCTTGATTTTTATACATTTGTTCGTGTTGGAAATATCCACATGCTTTCGAATAGCAATCTCCCTGCACCTTCATTGTCAACAACTGTGGACAAAAAACACTTGGATTGTCTGCAATCAGGACGGGTTACGCCCTCAGGGATGCTCATCTTACCTCTGCCACTGGAATGATGGGATTCCCTCCGGGAATAGAGGGGCGGGCTCTTCAAGCGAGCACAGTCCTGTCTTCAATGAACCGATAAGGGAGGTGACCGTGATGAGCGCAGCATGGCAGCATTTCTTTGAGTGCCCATGAACTGCTGCTGCTAACCGTTTCACTTCTTTTGTTGTTGTTGTTGCCGTTTTAATGTTTTGTATGTATACGCACCCTCCTCGACTAACATTTTATTGGTTACTTTTCTTTGCCATGGGTAGATATGAAAGGGAAATCATTTCCCTTTTTCCCCCACAAGATCAGTCAATGCAATTGTTTCAGTTAGACAGGAATTGATTATTCTACGTTCAGCGTGTTAATATTATTTGCTTGGAATGTCCATATGAACGTTGCCCCAATAGGCAAATGTAACGTGGAAGTGGGATACCAGCCCAAGGAGGGCTGGTATCCCGCTTCCACGTTAATACGCGCTTTCCTAGTTTTGGCACTCAAAGCGACCAGCTGTTGAGTAAAGTTCAAAAGCAGTGTAATTACGCCTAATAACAGATTTCCATATGGGACCATCTTCTTATACACTTCGATATTCGAAAATTCGTAATTTATGTTATCTGACAAGCTCGAAATTTGCATACACAAATTAAATATCACTTTCAAGCCCTCAGTACTCGTAAGAAAGGTGATCACTGGGAAAGAGATTGAGTTTAGGAGACCATCAATGGTTTTTGTGGGTCCCCCGCTTGAAACTACCAGACGCACACCTAGACACGCGCAGACACATGCATACATATGCGTATGTACTTTCACCGTAATGGGCTTGTCCAAGAACTTGCGTTAACGTATAAAAACAAGCGATCGTACTCGGAAAAGTCTGTTACGATTGTTGACACCTTCGAAAAGTTGTTAGGTTCAGATTTCTGTTCATTTTTCATCCAGGTGGATTCTATTTTTTGTTGAATTTTCACTATGGAAAGAACTCCTCGCTTATAGGTGAAGCGTATGGTATTGCCTCCGTAACATATGAGGTTGTTCTTTCTAAGGCGACATAGGTGCAGAGGTGGAATTTTTCACTCATTGTTTTACTATAAAGATTTTTGTTATCAGTAATGAAAACACATTGCATGTTTTCAATTGCGATGATTGCATTATACGAAAGCATTCGAAAAATATCGCATCTCTGTTCCGATGCCAGCTTGAAGAAAACAACTCTTCATTCTACTCTTTTGAATGAAGTCAACAGAAGCACACCATTGCGTTCGATGTGTAAGATCGGTGTAACAGTTGGGAAAGGCAATTAGTTAATTGGATCGTTACCTGTGCCACGCTTAACGCTTGCTCTAGACTTTAATTAACACATCTTCGATTCATCGGAAGTAAGCTGTATAAACTATAGTTGCTAGTTAATATTTCAGTGGTTCTTATTTTATCGGCGATTTCAGATGATTTCACGTCGGATCGGTGCATTGTTTTCGCTAGTTGGTAAGACATCGGTGGATGTCCGGCATGCGAGTACCTTCCCTATAAATGACCACATTTTTGGACTCACCGAGGAACATATAGCGGTTACTCGTTATAATTCTTCTTTTTTTTTAATTGTTCGAATATTTTCGTCGACAAATTCGAGTTTTCTACATTTTTTAATAGCTTTTGAACTCTTATTTGCACAATTCAATTTAAACAATCGATTATTGACATAATTTTTCAAAGCGATCGTTTTCCTTAGCTTTTTATTCCTCATTTTATTCGCATAATTTCTCTGTCGTACTTTTTTATGCTGATGTTCGATCATATGTATTTTCATAGTACTTTTTCACTCAATTCTTCTATAGAGTTTCTTGGAGAACACTGATATATAAGAGGAAAAGGAAAATTTGCATATACGGATGAAAGGAGAGAAATATTCTAATCGTCCATCCACAAGTTATTGAAAAAAATCTGTGAAAGATTGAAATGAAGCATAAGCAAAAAAAAGGAAGAGAACTGAAATCCCATCGGATTAGTATAATCGAATTTTTTTCATGAAAACTATTAATTTCCACTGGAATGGCTATCAGTAAATTCGGTGTTAATCTTTCTCTAAGTAGATATGTAAAGCGCAAACTAATTTCTTCTTTTTCTTGCATTCTTCCCTTTGAGGACGTTTTAATGACAAGCTTTCAGCGCTGATTTAACAGCGTATGCTCATTTTGGGAGGAAAAATGCGCATTTCTCAACGCGTCTTTGCATTCTTTGCAAGTAACAATTGATGAATGCAATAATCTCGAAATGTCTTTAGAGATAAATCCTCTCGATTTACGTTTTCAAGTTCTAAATCTTTTTTCATGCAGTATCGAAAATGATAAAATGTCTAAGCGACGCAATTAATTTCAACAGTGATCAACAAAAAATAATATTTTAAATGCTTATTATCGTTCCCATACAAATAACAAAAAGATTACCATTTCTTGGCGAACTAAGCGATACGTTTTGGTTGCATTTTCTGTTCATCTGTCGCTAGTTACCCTATCTTACCCTATCACGAATGGAATTTTGTCATTCAACTGCAGAGAGATATTGAGTCGGAAAATGGAATCGCATGAGTATAATAAACGACTCATCAACGAAAAAAGCGCATCACTGTTAAATGATAGATAATAATACAGTAAGAGAAAGGCATAAAAATGCCCTCGTTCGAAGCAATATGACATTTTAATAATCACGACTTCACTCTGTTTGTTCTGTAAATATTTAACTTGTTAGATGAGTTCGTTGTTTAATAGTGCACTAGCGGAAATGATCATGCTTGATCTCCTACTGAATGGTTGTAGAGAACTTATACTTTAAAAAAAATTTGAGCAGAGATTTGAATGATCTGCGATTGAGATCATCCTATAATGCCCAATAAGATGTTCTAAAATAAAATGCTTTCAAGCCAAGATTCAAAAAAAATCGTTACATTCATTGATGCTTTCAATAGCACTCAAGTAGAAGCATTCTCTTCTATAAACCTTTTTGAAACAATATTTTCCACACTCATAAATTTCATCATAAAAAGTCCATCTACGTTAAGACTCCACTTACAACTTAATGTCACGTTACTGGTGACTTATCAGTGAGTGAATGGGACGAACTGCAAATTATTTAGACAACATAAAACTTGGCTTATGGTAAGGATTTATTTAAAGCAATCAAATTAGACATACAATGTGATAATAATGAAAAACTTTCTAATATTCCTATCTACGCAATCGCTCACATAAACGAAATTTTTTTGTTCACTGGGCCAAAAAGAGTGGAGAATATCATCACTAAAAAATCAATTAACATATCGTTTTTCAGTTACGAAGGTCAGTGTTTGAGTTTGCACAAAAGGAGTTGGCACCATTGGCCGCAGAGATGGACAGAACGAATAATTTTCCCGATCTCAGAGTAAGAATTTTTTCGATCTCAGAATAAACGAACCTTTGGCAGAAAAGTTGAGAGTAAGCAAGCGGAACGATTCTATTGCTAATTTTTTTTGCTACCAATATCACTACGAAGATTAATTTTTTATCAATTTTTTCAACTGAAATCGAACAGTATTCAAAGGAAAGAAATCGTACTAGCTTTATAGTATGTAAAAGTGTCGCTTGAAAATTTTTAACGGGTAAAAGCTTGTCAAAGTTATTGCCACATCTTATATATTAAAGTGGTATTTGTGTCAGTAACTGTGCACAGTCTTTCTTCGATGTACCTTCAAACTTGTTCTAACATTTTCAAAATTAACGCTTATTGGAATGCATCTTTCCCATCCAACCTTATATGAAAGTGAAATTAGTCTCGAAACAATAAACAGAAAAGTGAAATGTGCTTTTGGAAATTTTCTGCGGCTGCTGTCAATGTAATATTACTGTTCTTCAATTTATTCCGCTTCTTATTTTATTCGTTTGGTTCAATTATGCAGTTTCAAAATATTGCACTAGAAATGAAATTCGAATTGCTCGTAATTGGCGAAGTTTTCAGAAGTTCTGGCGGTCTCTCGGTGAGCATGGCTTGCTTGGTATCACCGTTCCTGGTTAGCGATCGCTTTTATATTAATTGCTATAGAGAACAAAAACAATGAAGGTTTTTTTTCAAATTCAAAAAAATTGGAAAATGCACCACAAGATATTCGTTGCTGCATTAGAACCACTAAAATTATAGATATTCTTCACCGAAGATTAAGAAATACAGGTTCTTTTTGGGAAGCGTTCAATGTCGACAACGTCATCGATTCAGGTTATTCTGAAATGCAGAAAAATGCGTTTGCTCTCACTTTCATTTGTTATGTAACCGAGAATTTCCCTTCTCGAATAGAATTTCCGATCATCGGTCAATGCGTGTACACATTGCCGATGTCCAGAGGAAAGATAATAGATTCGGAATTCATCCTTCTTATTTCAATCGTGAAGTAAACTCTCTTCAGTATCAGCGAAGAGAAGTACAATTTTCTCATTCCATTGGCCTTCCCTCGGAATTTCAGCTTATTCATATGATTCATTTCTTTCATCTCGTCGTTATGTTAGTGACCTACATTCTGAAATATTGTTATATTTAAATTCATGCGGATATATAATAATGATGACAAAGGTACCCATTCGAAGAACTTAGTGAGAGCAGAACTGTTTGGAGGTTTTACCTGACGATTTGAAAGTGAAAGCTGTTGAAGAACTGTAATCGAAAATTCATATCGAAATCAATTGCAGTTGAATACGGTGGTTCTGGTTTATCATATTTGGATCATGTGATCGCAATGGAAGAAATTTCACGTGCATCTGGGGCTATAGCACTCAGTTATGGTGCACATTCGAATCTTTGTGTTAATCAAATCGTGCGCAACGGAAATGAACAACAAAAGCAAAAATATCTTCCAAAGGTTCACGTTTTTAACTGGTATCAAATTGCCGATTACAGTTGAGCAGAGTGAAACCCACTACGAGGATGGATTGCATCCTAGCAATTTTGACATGCGACTACCGGCTAGATAGCACAAATATTTCCTCTAAGAAATATAATTTCTAAGGAGTTCAATATTAGAGACGTTCCATTTTTTTCAAGCTTTACTTGTTAGTAATGAGACGTTCAGTTTATAAATCTTATTATGTTTTGATTCAATGCATCTTTATTTGTAGTTGATAAATGGCGAGCACGTAGGTGCGTTAGCAATGAGTGAAACCGGATCCGGCTCAGACGTCGTTTCCATGCGCCTTCGTGCCGAAAAGATAGGAGATCAATATGTGCTGAATGGAACTAAGTTTTGGATAACAAATGGACCAGACGCCGATGTACTCATTGTTTATGCGAAAACAAATCCGGCCAAAAATCAATACGGGATTACGGCTTTTATAATCGAAAAGGTTAGCTGATTTGAATAATTTGCAGAAAGTTTAAATTTTTCAAAAAAATTACTGATGTGGAAAACTACAATATTTTCCAACGCTTTTTGTCTAATACTTTTTCCTCAGACTCATTGAATTTTTCATAAAGTTTTTTTTTCTAAACAATCATTGAGTACGTTTAAGGGCCATTGAAGTCGCTGTTGAAAATTCTCAACTTTTCAAATGCTCTTTGCAGCAATTTTTTCTCGTAATTTTTGAGCAGAAAACTTAAGTTTTGTGCAAAACACTCATTCGATATAGTATTTTTTTTTCATGAGAAGCCCGCACTATCAATTTAAATATTCCCTATAAATTCAATATTATGCGGCTTTTGCGGCGAAGATTTTTGGAATACAAATTTAGTTGAAATATATTTTTGTAGAACTTCAAAGGGTTTTCTTCATCACCCAAACTAGACAAGATGGGTATGCGCGGATCGAATACTTCAGAATTGGTCTTCGATAATTGCTATGTTCCAGGTTGTTTGTCTTGCTTTTTATTTATTGCCTTTAGAGGAAACAATTTTCTACAAGTTATGTAAGTCTAATATATTTAGAAGTGAAACAGCAAGTCGAGAATTATACGAAACAATTGTGTTATATAAAATTCCGTCGAAATTTTGCATTATTTGCTTTATTCATATAATTTTGCAGCTTCCCAAGTTGCATCCTCACGCATTCGCATGCATTTTGTGAATGGCAAAACTGTGTGAAATAATTTGAAGTTATCTGTTTATCTTTTTTTACGCTTTTTGGGCTACATGCATGATTTGGTATATATGGCTTGGCAGACATTTTGGTCATTTGCAGCAAGCAAGCAGCTTAAGATAATAGAGGGTCTAACAATGGGTTTAGACAGATGTGTTGAATACTGAAGAAGGTGGCTAAATACTTATGCTTTTTGAAGAAGAAAATGTTCTGGGAGAGATCGACAAGGGCGTCTACGTGCTTATGACTGGCCTTGACGTGGAGCGGCTAGTTCTCGCCGGTGGTCCATTGGGGTACATTTGTTAAACTGATATTACTTTTTTCCATAAATATACGTCTAATGCATCCAATTTCATATAAACATGAACTCAGAGTGCTTTCAGTGGCCCGTAATACGTGCCTTCTTTAGTTTTTTTGCTCTAATTTGACACGTCGTATGACGTCATTGACAAAATTGCGTTCATATTTGCCCCTCAGTGCGGTTACTTCCAACGAGTCATGTTCATTTGTATTCATATGTAGTTGATAGCCTATCTGCTTACTCAGATGTTGTTTGCGATAGTTTTATTTGCTTAACTTGCGTCATTCGACGCTGGATGCCGAGCTTGTTCTCTTTTAGGCTGATGCAAGCTGCATGCGATATCGCATTCAACTATGCTCATCATCGCGAAGCGTTTGGCTCGAAGATTGGCACATTTCAGGTTGTTTTTTGTTGGAGATACCAACGTCAAGCCGACCACACAGTTCCTTTTCCTTAATAAAGTGGATTTTCATTTGTTCCTTGAAAATGCAGATTTTATTTACTTCGTTTACTTTGCCACTGAAGGAAACAAGAGAATTGGCCTTTAGATGACAGAAAAGTTTTACAGTTTATAGTAGACAAATTTTGGAAATTTGATGCAGAGGTAATTGTAAGTATTTGTGGACAGTATGTGTCCGTCAACTCCAAACATTCAACTCTTGAACCAAGAAAGACACATGAACTTATTGAAATTGCTGGATTTGACTACTTTTATTTATCATGCTGACTTTAGGTCTGACTAGTTCTTGCTTGCCTCTTGAAGGTTTCAATTTTTGTTCTTTTTTTTGCTGAGGCTCGCAATTAAAATTCATGAGTGACCAATTGGCCACTGCATGTAATACGTACGCACATTTGTTATATATATATATATATATATATATACCTCGGAGCCCTTTAATCATCTCTCATATATCTTACGACTACTTTCAATGGAATTCTCTTTGGCTTTATTTTCAGCTTTCGGGCAAACAAGTTTCATATTAGTGAATGCACTGTGAAAGGCACGAGAGCAGCTTTATCAGGAGGTTTTGATTACCGTTAATTAAAAGAAACATACGATATTTACAGCGAAGTTGTTGCAGCTAATACAAGGAAAAATGGCCGATATGTACACAACGTTAAATGCTTGTCGATCATATTTATACAACGTAGCGCGTGCAACCGACGACGGCTACTTGACGAACAAGGTGAAAACGCTAAAAGATTCCGTTGTATACGGAAGCCGGAAAACAATTACTTGTAAGCGGTCTTACAAGATACAACTGGTTTTCGAAAATATCATATAGTTATACTCGTCGAAACACAACAAATCGTGAATAGGTTAGGATCATCGATTTCACTTATATAAAGTATGCTTAATGAAATGGCTGAAAGGTTTCATTTTCTGAAAGAGATAGAGAGTAGCATTGTTTAGGGGTCCATCAATATAGCAATTACAACTTCGGAAACGGGAACGCTAAAGGTAGTTGGGTATCCTCTAAAGGAGCACTTTTCTTGCACTTTTCTTAGATAATCCAACAAGAAGTTTATCTTGCCCACTTGGACCTCAGTGATTTTTGCTTACTTCCGAGCGATTTTCAGTGCAGTGTTGAACAAGTATAAACGACTTTCAGGACTGTGCTGGGGTTATACTATACTTGGCCGAACATGCGACGAAACTTTGCTTAGACGCGATTCAAATTCTCGGTTAGTCAAATATAGTAGGTATACGATTCAAATTAGACGCGATTCAAATTCTCGGTTACTCGGTTAGTCGGAGTATAGTAGGTATTTTACGGGATGATTCCTATTACCTTTGCAGCTATAATATCACTGCACTCGAAAAAAAAGAAAAAAATGGTTCCGTGGTTCAAGACTTCTAAAATGCTCGGAGCATCGGTCGAATCAGAAGAAATATTGCCTCGTTACTCTTTAAACTTTGAAAAAATAGCGTGAATGCTGGTTAAACTTCAATATTTGGCGGAGTATAGTAGGTATTTTACGGGATGATTCCTATTACCTTTGCTCATAAAGCTGAGAGATTTTCTGCTGCTGCGATTCTCTACTATAGGGCCAAAGAAATTCATTGCTGTTACTCAAACTCCATAAAAAGTTGCATTGATTCCCTAGTGTTGGAGTTGACTGTGCGTGAATTTCTATACTGCTAGAACTCGCTACAAAGCTGCAAGAATTCTTAGGAATCTATAGCTTTATATCAAATTTGTAGAGCTTTGCTGAGTTTATTATAGCTCTCTCAGAAGTCAGAGGGAATACCTACAGCAAGGATTCTCTACAAAGCTATAAGGCCCCGATCGCTGTCATCCTATGCAAAACTATACTCATTTCGTGCTGTTGGGTTTTGCTAGAAAGATATCAAGAACGCGCTGTGTGGATTCTACGTTGTAAAGATTTCTCGCAAGGCTGTAGAGGTTCCGTAGAAAGGTGCAAAGGTTCCTTGCTATGGTGATTCTATGTTGTATGTACAGCCTTCCGAGATTTAAGGATTGGATTGCTGATTCACTGCTTCAGGGATTTGGCTCTAACATTAAGGGATTTCATATGGAGAAGGTAGTCCTCGTATCCCCCAAGCCTTGCACCTTTGCAGGAGTACTCATCAACAGTATGTGGAATCGATGCTGCTTTCTTTCCTTTCATACGAAATTAGGAGCATTCGGGAATTGGTGCGTGTAGACATTCATAAGCAGGAATTGAACTTGCCGAGGGGAAACATAGACGCATATACACAGACGCACACACAGAAACGCACGTACACACGAACACAGACACGAAACTTAAACACTAACATACACATCATGCATATATAGATGTGGCAATGCCATGGCAATAACACTTCTGAGAAGATTCGATAACGCAGTACGAATGCATTCAAGGGATTGATTTAAGCTAGTGTTTTCGTGCAAATTGTGACATTCGTTTTTTGTACAAACCTCTTTCCTTGCATATAAAGAACAGAACAAATAAAGGAAAAGCAATTATATTTCATCGTTTCCTGTTTAAAAAGTTTCCTCAGTGGTCGGAAACATAAAAACACGGCGGAGTATGAGCGCATAAATACTGGAAATAGCTTTTTGGAAATGCAAAGATAAAGCAAAAAGGAAGGACAAGAAACGAATGCATTGAATACTCATATATCTTTGTTCTTTGCTAAGGAGTAGCAAAATGTTGTCACTAATGTTGTGGCTATATTTTATTCATAGCACTTTGGCATAGTGTATTCAACAATAATTTCTTTGCTTTTGTTTCTGTATGAAACAATAACTCGTCAATTTAATCGACTTTACTAAGCAATATAAAGAAAAAGTCTATAGAATATTCAATTTTTTTTTCAAGTAACCTTCCATCTTTAATTGTTCGTTACCATCATACAATGAAATGAGTTTCTATTAATTCAGGTGGGAATGGATACATTAATGACTACCCAACTGGGCGTTTTTTGCGAGACGCAAAGCTTTACGAGATTGGAGCTGGCACTTCCGAGGTAAATGCAGTGAATTTCCCTCTTTTCCTATCTTATTGGTTGTTCATATAAAAGGTGAGGAGGGCTCTTCACCTTTATCTTCTCAACCACCAACCGTTACCTCGATTGATACTGCAGGAAGGTAGGAAACGGATATTTGTTTTTAATCACCCATACAATACAACTACCTAAAGTTTCTATGCAATGTTTCAGCCGTACGGTGAGGCATAATTATTGCCCAAAAATATTTTTATTTATATTCTGCCACATCCACTGCACTAATAAATTGAATTTTCGAAGGTATTCTTCGGAATGTTGCACCAACAATTCCGGGAGAATATATAACATTTTTTACTCTCAGCTTTTCTGTCATTGTTCTGTAGGACTCAGCCGAAATTTCTGAAGCCTCTAAATTCGTGTGCTGTTTCCTTCGGTCTACTAGATCTATTCGCCAACGCGATTCACAAGGATATTGCAATCATCCGCCATATTTTTATTGCCTATTTTTAATGAAGGGGTTTTATTGGTCTTTACGTTCTTAGGGAGGAGTATGTGAAAGAGGAATAGTTGAAGAAAGTGTATATGCAATATCGAAGATGCAGTTTACAGAGTTTCTGTCACTGATAAATCTTTGAAATAGTGCTTTAATTTTATGTGACACTTTGTAAGTTAAATGCGTATCCTTAACATCTTTACATATGGAATTCGCGTTTTCTATGTTTAAAGCTTTTTTATAATGATTCAAAGAAAACGTTTCATTCTATCTTTTCAAATTGTAGTGCTTTTTTTTTCAGATTCGACGGCTCGTTATCGGAAGAGCGTTAAATAAGCAGTATCACGTGTGAAGGCAACGAGTTGAGGCGAGTTGGAGATCCGACAGCGGTACTTACACATGAAATTTATGACTGAAATAACCACTTAAAATTTACGCTATAATCTATGTGAAATAATTCCGCCGTAATGTTTGCGTATTTTTATAATTGTTGAAATATACAAGCATAAAATTTTTCTGCATATAAAATGACATCCCTAAAAATCCTGATGAATACACTTTTAATATAGTCCCACATGTTCATAAATACGCCAATATTTTATATATCAGATATTTTTATTCAGCTTTACCCAGCTTTCTACTCAAACAGTCATGAAATGAGATGAGGATATGCGAGTACGTTTGCTGAGATGAGAAGAGAATTTTAGGAGAGCTTTCTTTCTTGCATTCGTTTTGTTGAACGTTTAAGCTGGAAAAGAGGAAGTGAAGCAGAAGTATAGGTTTTGGACGGTCATCAATGGTATTAATATGGAGATTTGTTACAGAGTAGTTAAGGTACTCGGATAACGGTCGGTAATTTCTAAATATGTAAATTATGATAGGATTGCTTCACAGATCGAGCTGCGCTAGCATAGTCAAAAAGTTTCTATGCTTGAGTTCCTCTTCGGGAACATTTTATAAAATAAGAGCGTATTTTACAACAATGCACTCAGTTTCTTTAAAAAAAAAGATTGGCAGAGGAAAAAAATTGCTTCGCGTTATGAGTAGTGTGCTTTAAATCGTTTCTCGCCTTCAACATCTTATGCTCCTCCAACAATCCTTCCCAATTACAATTCTTTACATATGAGTATTTTTCTTTTTACAGGATTAAGATATTTTTTGTTGTGCGTTGAGAAGAGCGATTTGAAGTTGTTAGTTACTTCCTTACAAGCTAGAAATCATCAGCGAAATATTGGTCGCTCTTGTAGTCAGAGACCCCATCGCGTTCTCAGATTTTAAAGGTCAGTGGCATTCGTAGATTCTACCATTTTAGTGGGAAAAAATATGCAAAAACCTTTACAATGAACGTTGACAAAAAATACTGCATTCGTTTTGTTAATTTTTAGAATAACTGGAAATTGACGTTGGTCGCGTTTTTCTCTTCGCCTATATGAAGCAAGTATTTAAAAAATATATCCAGAAATTACCTGACGTTACCCGATGTTCAGTTTTTGCAGATTTGATCGGAAGTTTCATTTCTGAAATCCCACATCAAATATGCATATTTTATCGACTGAATTCGTGATAAAACCCATTGAACGTAGAGTGTTTTCGAAGAAGGATACGTTATTATTAGCAGTTGTGCATGCGAATAGAGGCTATCGGTATAACGCATTTCTAGTGCGATGTCGAGATTTAACTGTACTTTGTCTGAATGCCGACAAAAACACTTGAGTTGGTTTTCCTGTTCAGAAGTCATCGTTATTAGTGTGTTATTCGGAACTTCTAAAAATTAATCACTTTAAACAACCAAAAAGACACTTTTGTGCATGATAGAAGTAGAAAACAACATGATAGATAACTTTACTCTTTCGTACACTAAAATTATCATCAAGATTCACCGGTGATCCTGTTGTAAATGCGCTATGAACTCTAAGCTGCAGCCGGTGCAGAGGATCGACCAAAACGAAGTACGGTTTCATCTGTGACAATACGTTGTTGGGGGTCACGACTGAATCGCACAAGTGAATCCTCCTCTGGTGGGCTCCGTTTACCAAATCGGATTAGTGGGCTGCTCAATCCCTGGAATGTGACGCGCTCGTATTAATTGGTCTACTGAACTTTGAGACAAATGAAATTTTATGTCGGATCGTATACTCCTAAATTCCTATTTTTAAGTGGTCGATTTCTGACCAATTTTTGCATATCTGTGTGCAAACTGTTGAGGTTTGTGTGCTGGTTTGTTCCGCCTTAGTTGCTCACGTGGATTTTTAAGCGTATGCTTGAAATGCAGATTTCGAGCACTGTCTAATCTACTTCCCTTCATTTAATGGCAGATGCCACTCATTTAATTTGTGGTTCGCTTGCAGAGGAAATTATTTTATGTAGTGGCCAAGGTCTATAGAAATTAACGACAGAAGCATGTCTGGACTGAGCTGAATTCCCTAGTCGCTACAGCCTTAAGCTTTTCCAAAAATTGAGGCACATCTTAGACGTATTTATTTTTTCTAATTATTGTCTTCTTTTCAAAATTTGAAAAAATCCGAACTGGACACTAAGAAATCGAGTAAAAAAAAGTTAGTTCTAAAAATGCAAGCGTTGCTTTAATGAAAATCAAAAGCACGAGAAAATGAGTCAAAAGAAGATACGAAATGCGAGTAGTCTCACGTTGAAGTAAGTATAGAAGTTCGAGAGAACACTAACCTCAGCTCTTAAGTCCCTGTTGAGACGATTTTCTTCCATATTGGTTGTTCTTTTACCGAACCGTATTAAAGGATCCATGAGTTTTGAGTCCCTTCGTTCGACTACTGTGTATTCTGGAGGGGAAGTTTCGTGCATATAAATTCACAATCGGAAAGTTCTTGATAAAGTAGCCAGCTAAAGCATCAAGTTGTGACACTTAAGTCGACCACACCTACTCCCTCATTTATTCACTCTCTCCCCCATCTTTTACTACTTTCGCTAGATTTTAGCAAGTGTTGATCGTTTAGTCCAAGCTATATTGCCCTTTTAGATCGATGAAAAAGATTAGACTGTCCTCATGGATATGAACGAAAAACGATGCATTACTTCATATTTCCTGTCGAACAGGTGAATACGATCGAACAGTCGCATAAGTTCGTTAATTAAGAAAAGTTGTGCCTATGAATAGACATAGATGTGCCGCGAATGTCTAACAAAGGTTCTGTGTCTAATAAGGACGTGTTCTACTGTAAATGATGTTCATTCCTATCTGTCGGTTATAAATGAGCTCACCGTTTGGGTTGAAGAAAGATCGATAACCGTTGCCCCTTCTGCCATCTAAAACTGAAATTCAATCATATGTACGGTGATCTTATTCATCTCTTTCTTCATATTTACTTATGTTTGTTTCCGAATAGATTCACCGATAGCTTTATCGATTCCAAATCAGCAAAGTTGAGCCTACGATTACCATATCTCTAGAGTTGGTGATCGTATTCGGGGAGATGCTGGTCAGTTAAAAAAGCTTCATTTCAACCAAAAAACAAGGCATTTTACAGGCTCATTTGAAGGCTTATTTGAAAATAACTTCCAATGAATTTCCAGCATCAAGGAATGTAACTTCTTTTTGCAGGATCAGAAAAAAAAATATATCTACAGTGATGAAGTTATAAACGATCCTTCATATTTGTCTCTTTGTGAAGCTGTCACATTTGGTAATTCTTAAGCTTCCGCATTAAACGCTCAAAGTTAAACATTTGAAATACCGAATATTTGTTCTTTGCGAACACTGCTAAAATGAAGTAAAAATAAATGAAGTCGGTATGGCTGCCGCGAAGTGAAAGTGTTTATAAGAGTAGATGATAAGACGGTGGTAATCGAAATGGAAGCGATCTTATAGCTTAGTATAATGACCAGTGGGGGGGGGGGGGTGGAGGGAGGGGAGCAGGGGAGGAGAGACTCGACTGAGAGTAATGCAGCAGTTGGTAATAAGCATGTAAATGTGCTTACTGACGAAAACCTAGAAGCGTTCTTTAAAGCATCTTTTGTTGGCGAAACGCATTTAAGTTGGCGGAGAATGGGAATCAAATTTCATGTGGTTTTGCCTCAGTCAACGTTAGCAATATAAACATTTAAGTGGCATACATTCGGACTCGAGCATCCGGATTTCGGATGATTCCAGTGTACTAACGACGACGATAATCGTCAACATCGTAATCAAGCAACCAATCGAGTTTACTGCCATGTCTCAGTGCTCGCTCCGACAGTCGGCTGCTTCCTTTCAACCTAAAGATCATCCACCTATTTTTCACTTAAACAATATATTTTGGCAACGTTCTTTCGATTTGTCTTCTCTATATGCCTTGTTTTTTGTTCTCTCGATTTCGGGGATTCTGAAGTATGCTGCCCAAATTAAGTGCCTGAACTAGAATAAACCTTGGGCTAAGGCAGCAATTATTATGACACATGAGCATCACTGGAGAGTAATCAATGCTGTCAATAGACGCATCCAAATATTTCCACAGAAAATGAAAACACTCGAACAAGTAGTACCGTAAATCTGCTGTATTTGCAAGCATCCGTCAGGTTCTCTACATCAATACATAAAAAATTTCATTCCATTGTAAAACCAGATTAATATTTAACTAAAAACAGTAAAAAGAGTGCTGGGGAGGTTAGTACAATGTGTATCTTTAAACTGCCTAAGAGACCGACTGGAAAAGTTACGGAAACACATAGCTCTTTCATCTCCTAGCGTTGAATTCACCTTGAACGATGCTCAGGATCGAAGGTCGATTAGCGTTCGACATAAAAGCCAGAATGAAAGACAGCTCGCTTGTTGCAGACTTTACATGCAAATAGTCATACAAATCCTATGTCAAAAAAGTGCTTGTTTCACTACATCGGAACAAAAGCGGAACAAATTTGCGGCACAGATTATGCAGGCACAACATATTTGTTTATTTTCTCTGATATCAGTTTCTCATTTCTAAATCTCATGAGCCAATTGGGAGCAACTATAGGCTTCTTAGGTTGCAGCTGTATAAAATAACTACTGCACTTAAATCATAAGTGGCTGCTACTTAATTGATATTCGGAGTGTTATGCCTGTGAGTGTTTTTTTTATTTACCACAATTACTCCAGAGGGAAATGAGATTCTGGATGTGCTTCCTTCAACGGCCTCACTAAGCTGATACCAATCAAGTATTTCAATCCTAAAAATTGAAAGCCTGCATCGCTATGGGCTTTTGCAAATCTGCATTTGTAATGCGTGTTACGCAGACGCCATGTTTGTATGCTTGTGCTTGTGTGCCTGTGTATGTGTGGGTATGTCCGCTTAGTGGGTATAACCCTCGGCTTTAAAACCCGATATACATCGTTTCACCCCTCTTTATTTGCGACCCTATAATCACTGAAGGTTGAAGGTGGAGTTGCGAAATTTGGTAAGTAGAGTCTTACTCTTAATAATGTCCAAGATGATCCATCAACTATAGGTCACAGGAATTCAAATCGCTTAAAATTTACCTGTGTCTTTAACTGGTCAGGTTGCACTTTGCAAGGGCTCGGGTCAGAAATAAGAAATCTTTGTGAGCGACTCATATATGAGTGCATGTTTTACTGCGCATGTTTTACTTGTTGACAGCTCACAAAACTCGTTGATATGATGGGTAGGGCTACAAGAGCGCGCATCGCGTCATCTCCGCTAGCACGCTTTTTCATTTCATCTATTTCCGCTGGAAATTCATCGAAGAACAACAGATAACGTCGTTCAAAACATACTATTAGCACTAAATCTTCCGGCATAGACGAAACTTCTCTACCAATCACCCTCGCCTTATTAGAAAATAAAACCAAAAATATTGAAATATCGAGGAAATAGCAAAGATTTAGAAATTTTCGAGAAGAAATATGACGATTTCTCGAAATTAATGAAGAGCATGATGAACTTCAAGTTGGTTGAACGTGCTGATCGGCGTTCTATAGCGATGTATACTCACCGGGAAAGAACCTTAGCTCTTAAAGTCAAACTACATCCTTTCCGCTAACAATTCCGCACACTTGTCTCCGGCGAACATGAACATTCGAGAGTAGGCTCGTACGGGAGACATCACAGATGGCTGTTGGCGAATGAACATGTGAGTGAGTGAGATTTATATTTCTATAACGTTCGATGCTTGGCCCAACCCACTGCTCGGGCGGTTCCGGTTTTATCTTTCGTTGTGCATTGCTTACGCATATTATGGATAATTGTGCAATATGAGTAATTGAGATGCGAATGGGAGGGAAAGGGGATGGCATGACATTTTGCAATCATTTCGAGTGCTATTATTGCTGGTAATGTAATATTGTACACATTACGCTTATTATTGTTATTCTAGTCGACTAGCCGTTCACTATATGCGTTGAAGCTTTTTATTCACAAATGGGCATTGAGTGTTGATGTTGTTGCTTCGTTTTCTTGTCTCTTATTTCCATCAATTTTTTTCCATTTTGATTGGTTATTTAGAAATGAACATAGTAAAGTGTACCAACCCATTTTGGTGATTGCGATCATTTCCACAATTCGTATCTTACATATGATGACAGCTCGATACAGTCTTGAAAAGTGAATCAAAAATCACACTCCTCCATCTCATGAGTCAAAGATTTTCGAACAAGCTATATCGACATTACATATTCGCTGCTCAATATGCGGACCACTGGTACAGTTAGTTACCAGGTAAAAAAGTTCGAAGAAAAACGGAACATACCCAAGAGGAGGTTAAATTTCACCTTGCAGCATACATAAGGTTTGAGATATTTATTAGAAAAGTTTGAGGATTTAAGTAGAAATTAATTAAGAACAACCAGATAAGTTGTCTTATTTCTGATGTTCTCAAATTTTGGTCTACCTATTTCAAACTTCTGTGCGTTACTTGGAAGCGGATGTGAAAAGGCTTGACATCCGTTCGGCCCATGGTACAGCAACATTGTAAAGTTCCCAATGTGCGGAGAGAAGACTAATCCGAGTCGGTACAGGTTGCAGTATTTGTCGATTGTTGAGAGAAATTGCTATTGATTTATTATCTTCTTGCAATTCTCATACAATATTTGTTGAATTATTATGCAGCTAGGCTGAAAATGCTATGCATATTCGGTTGCATTCTAAAAAATTATAAATTTTGCACTCATTTTCGCAAACCCAAAATGTTTGCCTGCAAAGCGAAAATGGAATGACAGTTAATTTTCCTCTGTCTCAGCCGGATGCATTAGCAGATGTAGCATTGCATGCACATGCCCTATGTGGAAAAAAAATCCATGAAAATGTAACTGTATAGGAGTTCATAAATGCGTATTCATTGCCTGAGGCGACAATGAAAGCGTCTTCAGTGTAGTGACATCGGCGATCTTGTTGCGCGCATGTTTGACGGTCATCTTACTCCCGCCCGTTTCGCTGGTCGCCGATTTTTTCTTTGCTCATCATATCCTATTGCGCGTTTTTGATGATCTGATAGAATGGCCTGATGCGCATCAATGCATCGATCCGATTCGAGTGCGCATATAAAGAGATGAAGAATCGAGAGTTGAGTTATCGTCGCCGTTGTTCTCATGTCGCTGTTGCGGAACGTTGTGGTGACGACGTTGGCGGCGCTATGCATCGCACATCCGCGTTCGTTGCTCTTCTTTCACGTTCCTTATGGCGATTTACCCATCTGAAAGCAATCAAAATGTTTTGAAACTAAACTTCTTAATAAGTTCGGCCTTGTAACTTTGCCTTTCTCTTCACTCGATATTTGAGGTCTTATAATACACCTGCTGGTTTTCACATTGCTTAGAATCGAATTTTGTTATTACTAGTCCGAGTCAGTGTGGGCGGAAAAAATGTAAAGGTAATTTATGATCAGTGTGATGAAAGAAGAGAATCATCGAGAAAAAGATATCGTTGTCTTTAATTAACTAGACTGAGGATATTGGTCGCCAATATGTTTTTGAATATATTGTTCCTCTCCACCGATGCTTGTTAGATTCTCAATAGACATTTGTTATGTTGTTGAAGATAGGATCGTTGCCTTAGCACTTTAGCCGAATGGCCGCTTTACAAACGTAACGGTATTTTTTGAAAATTACTGTACAGAGTTCAAAGGTCGATTGTTGTATTTTTATAAACTTTTAATTTCCGAAATGTTTATTTACATACTCCCTAACGGCTTACATCAATGTACAACTCAAAAAAATTGTATTTTCTTTGAGTTACCTTGCTGATATTATCCATTTCAAAATTTTAGTGATTTCATTCTTGAGAGAATGAGCACTTTCGGCGGTAATATTACTTCTTAGGTCAACCTTAAAAAGTTCTGTAAAGTCATAAAAGTTACTCAGCAATTGTTAAATTTTGTTGGGAAATTCTTTTGCAATGATTGAATGATGAAACTGAAAGCCAAATTTAATATATGATACATATAAAGTGAAATAATGCATTTGCATTTCAATAATAGAGTGCGCTTTAGCAAAGTACGAAATGTTTTGGTGTAGCACTATACAAGAATAAGTTTAGAAATGCTTGAGAAAATGACTGTTGAAAATTTAGAGTTTCGCAAATTGGTTTGTCTGACAAAGGACCGATCTTTCCGTCATGGCAACGAGACGGCGAAGTGTCACCTTGTGTTGAAGGATGTTGAAAGTGAAGAACCCGGAAGGCCAGCACCCGAAGGAGCAGGATGCTTTGTGGTCTGCAAATTTATTCGCATTTTAAAAAACGATTCAGAGATAGAACGAAAACGCCAATATACTTGCCTAGATTATCGTTTGAGAAGTATAATGTAGAATATACCAATGCGAATTAGATTAACGCCGAAGTGAATGATGGCATGTCATTTTGAGGGGAATATTTTTTATGATCAAGTTAACCTCTGAAGAAGAAGAAAAAAAAAACAGGTCTCTGCGATGATAAAGGATCATCCACGTTGAAATGTGCTATTTCAGTCATATCACTTTACAGCTGATTTTTCATTAGAAAAATATTTTTCGTTTTATCGTTAGCTCAATCGGTGATGTTAAAATTTTAGAGTTCTTCTGCAAGTTGATTTTCTCGACAAAAGATCGCTTACTTTGGCAAAGCTTCAACGAAACTTTGTCAAATTATTAAGAAATATGACAAAGTATTAAGTATTAAGAAATATGACAAAACGACAAATAAACTTCGTCCACATACCTTGGACGATGTCCATAGAACGTAATCCATGGACCATTTCTCAGATAAAGTTGTTTTCTTTAAAAAATTCATAGAGGGTTAATAAATTCAAAAGATTTGCGAGCAAAATTAGTCATTTAGATGAAATCTCTTCCCATTAGCCACAGCTGTTCGAAATTGCTTGCTGCACTCAAAAATTGCTTTATATTTTAAGGGGAAAAATCTTATGTTCTCTAAGCAAATATGATCTAAACGCATATAAAAGCAGCTTAAGTAAAACGGCATTATAGCTTTTCTGTTCGGCTTACCTTCAATTCATCGCTCTACCGCTTCTCCCTCATTCCCCTATCCTTCTCTTCCCTTAGACATTTACTAATTAATGCACTTGGTTTCGTTGATTTAAGTGAGAAAATTAGCACTGTTGACGTAATAAGAATTTTGCTAACTTCCAGTGAACTGCAAGTTTTTAACGCTACTTGTTTTGATTATATAACTCATAAGAAAAGGTTATGCAGAATCGTTTTTGTGTGTTCGTTCGATTGTTTCAACTCAAAAAACGCCAAGTCTATTACTGCGAGATTTCACGGGTATAATATAATGTCTCGAATAGATACTTAGGCCATTCCTATTGAAACCCGTATAAATTGCCAACTTTAAAGAAACTATATGACGTGGGCAAGTTTCTTGCGTAATTGGCGTATGCGATTCGAATGTGACATTTTCAAGCTAGGAATTTCCCCAGTTATTGGGAAAAAGTCCTGGACTTGTAAATTTATTGCACATATCGGAGTGTGCTTTTGGGTACGTGTGCCTGCGTCCACGTTTGTGGTCTATCTGTTGCTGATAACAATGGTTCTACGCGATACTTATTTACGATTTCCCCTTACGATACTCGACCAGCATCATGAGCTGTAAAATATTGCACTGCGTGCGTATGTATGGGCATATATACGGCGCTCTAGTGTGTGTGTGTGTGTGCAAGAGTATGTGCAAATGTACGTGTGACCACCGTCCGCACATCATTTCTTTGTCTATGAAAGCAAATAAGGACTCGTCGGATTCGTTTCGAAACTGAGGAGTGCATTAGAAACCACGTTTTTGTGAGATCAACAAGGATCATTTTAGAAAGGTTTGAAGCCTCCCGCTCTCTCCCCCCCAACCCCCCCCCCACCCCTCCCAGATAATTAAAAGCATTAGTATCCTGTGATCTGCTTGAGATGAAGAGTAGGTTTCTTCTAACTTTTACTCAGTGCCTAACATTCAACCTATAAGAGCAACTAAGAGGTAATGCTACATGTTCGTGACTTACTTTAAGACCTAAGATCACGAGATATAAAGATTTATTTCTTAATAAATTTTCATATCTCATGATCGCTAGAAACAGGAAATAGGTTATTCGGGGCATTTTACTCAGAAACTCAATGCCCTTAACCACTATAAGCGACGTTGGCTTTCCACATAGGCTGCATATTTTTAGAGCCTTTTTTTGCGGTGGAGAAACACCGCATGCTTTGGCATAGAGGCATATCTAGGGCAAATAGCTGCAATTACTCCTCTATCCGATGAATGAGTTGCATCATTTAAATAACTTTCCTGTAATACTATCTGAGAAGTACATACCCAGCTGGTCGATCTTTTATTTACTAAAAATCCTTTAAGGGCGCTGAAACGTGTTTGAAATGGCGAATAAAACGTTTAGTTAACAGGAACTGTTCAGTGGCAGCTGCGTATGTGCCATAAATGCAATGCCTCAAGTGTGGCACTCCTTAGCATGTTGAACCTGTACAATCCGTCATGTTGGGGGGAGGGGGGGGGTTGAATCCGTATTAAGTAGTTTTATGGTTGAACCTAGCATGTTGAACCTGTACAATCCGTCATGTTGGGGGAAGGGGGGGGTTGAATCCGTATTAAGTAGTTTTATGGTTGTTGTTTTTTTTGTGAAATATTTATATAACACATAGATATGACATAGATAAACTATAAAAAGCAAATGTCGTGCCAACATCCTTGGTACTCTTCGTTGATGATTGCTCGACATGTGTTTATTTCGAAAGGGTTGATTTAATTTCTGCAATTGCTTTCTTGCGGTATATACTTACCTGCATATTTGTGCTCTGATCAAATTTAGCCAATCGCTTTATAAAGTGCTATTCCACCTCTGCAAAGTCAACATTCGTAACGTTTTATGCTTATATGTCACATCCCTTTTGATCGATTCACAATTAAATACCCAAATTCTCATTGGTCTGATGCGTTGGCATTTATTACGCCTCTCATTATGTTCTTCCTACTGCAGGGACAATCCCATCGCCATGAATGCGTTTCTGTGTATGTGTATTGGTTGCGTTGACCCTGTTTATTCGCCTCTATCGATGCAGACTGTATAGCAGTAATATTGACCTCAAACATGCTTGGGGTCAATGTGGTGAAGAAAAAGTATTTACACTCATATGATCCTCACAAAAGCAGTTTATTGGAGTTACTATACCGACTAAGAAGTCGGGGAGAAAAGAGCCGGCGAATTGCTCACCGACGGGATCTCGTCGTGCAATGTTAACCTCAACGCACATTAGAAAAAAATGCTCGGCATAAAGATTATTGCATCAAAACAGATTCAATACACTATTTCACTGCAACGAAATATTCTAAAAAAGATTGATGCCTCGCTCAGCTTATATAAGTAACTTTCTGTTAGAACCCCTTTACTTTTGATTTACTATATCAGCTTAAAGAGTAAACATGATGATCCCATAGCCTCTTGGAAATGAACATTAAAATCTTTAAACTGCACCCAACTTGCCCTTTACTTCAGATGTTTTACACTTTGAGTAATTTCTTAGCAATTTCCCCACTATAACATTATATAGAAAGAGAACTTTTCTATCTCGTGATAGAGAATGGGTCGTTGAAAATATTTTACTAATCAACTTGGTGTCCTTGTCCTTCGCAGCTAATTTTGAATTAACGCGTCATATTGTCCATTCACAGTCCTAAACTCAAAAAGCGCACCTTTATATCTAGTGATCTGTTGCAGATGGCATGTACCCTACTCATAATGTTTTATCAAATCTTTAATGCCCTGAACATTATGAGCCAATTTTGCAACAGTACTCTTCTACAATTCTGTTGTCTGAATTTAAATGGTAAGGCGTTACGCTTCGTCAACTGTTAAGGATAGAAGGAAGGTTCCTTAGAGACTTTTCCATGAAACTCCCTGCTATCGAAGGACATGGCGTACCTTGGTACGCCCTAGGATTTCATGTTGAGCAAAATATCTGAGCACTAGCCTATCTGGGAATCCTAACAAATACGCATATTTTTCCTCGATAAATTTTTGTGGGTTTTTTAAAAATTTACAGAATTTTATTTCACCTCAATTCAATGCAATGAAGAGGAAGATACGATTGTGAATTATTTTAATGCGAAGTGCACAATTCAGATAACAATCTGAAATCAGTCATTCAATGAATAATTATGAAATTGTGAAGCAGTTAAACGGTTTAGAGACAAGCATTTGAAGTTGCAAGCTTTTTTCTTTCATTTTGAGAGCAAATTCTTACCAGTTTCGCAACGGCAACATTGCCTTTACTCGACCTGTAATTCTCTAAAGGTCTTCAATTACCTACCTTCTGTAATAGATGTTTCCCTATATTCTAACCGTTATAACACCTTTTTTATTCCGAATAAGCGAATTCTACTGGGTTCACGTAGATTTTCTTGTTGAGTGATATGAATTTTTATCGTGCAGGATAAATACTTACTTTTCCTAACATATTAATTCGAAACGTCTGTTCTTTTTCTGCGAAATGATGCTTGATTAAAGTTTATCCACAGACGGCAAAATAGAAATAAACATTTGCGATAGCCCAAATATAGAGTTTTGATGAGGGAAAAAGCCGAAATTCTCAGAGTAAAATACAACCGAAGGCAACCTTTCACTGACAAATGTAAAATTCGAGCGACTAAAGTAGTTATCCAATTTACTATCAATCTAAAAGAGTCTTCTTGCGGAAATTCACTAAAATTTATAAATTTGATTACCTCAGAAGGAGATATTCTACATCAAATTCTCTATTTTGCAAAAATCAGTTTATTATAAGCTCCACTAATCGAAATAGATTCTTGTTAAATTCTCCGTTTACAACAAAACAGATGTTGAATCTTAATCTACAAAGTTTCGTCGTCGATGATGGTCCTGTTATTTTTGGTGTTTAGATTGTTGAGTAGTTATTTCTTCGAAGTCTAGCCTATGATAAAATAAACTGTCCTTAACGTTCATCTACTTGCAGGAAAAATTTAACGCCACTAGTGAACGTGTTTACTGTGATATCTTCTGCCCGAAGGCGCATACTGTAAGACAATTTCAACACTTGTCTTTGAAATGAATGTGAATGCATTATTATCCTACACACGTAGAGCATATGTTCTTGATGTGCGTCTTCTAAGGAGCTCTATGAGTGAACAATAAAAGCATCTAGTGTAAAGGAAGCATAAGGTAAGGAACATGTGGTCAAGGTAAGACAAATGAAAAAAGATCGCGAGGATGAGAAATTATATGCGAAAAACAACCGGAAACAAAGAGGCACTTGTAAATAAGGGAAACATAGGGAGGGTGTTAGGAAATGCTGCCGATATGTGAGGCATTCAAATCAATGCATCCAATGCGACCTATGGTGTGACTAATTGTCGCATGTAATGCGATCTCGTAAATGCGATGAAAGGTTAATATTGAAATTAATTTGGATGATTGAGCCTTGAATAATTATATTGCAGGTATTCCACTCGGCATTCGATCTTTTCCACCGATCATGTTTCAACTATCATAACTATCAATTGGTAGAGCGGGGCGAAGATTGGTTTGATTTCAGATTTGTTTATTTTATGTGTGAATAATAAACTTTGCTGCATTTTTAGAAATTCCAAATAGATAAATCTTCGAATCGAGGCGCATTGGAGGAAGACACCATCAAACTAGCGCACGAGAAAAACCTTTTCGCATTTGCATGGCTTTACACGAAAGCGTCGTTTCAAGAAACGGAAGGGCGGGTGGGAAAAGGAATACAAATGCCGTCGGGGAACATCAAGCAGCAGGGTGTCATTGTCCAAACTAGGAAACATCGATGTTCGACGGGCTTCTCAAAGTACCAATACACCACGACCTAAACTTCATGAGCAGTCCAACTTCTACACTCATTCTGAAACAAGAGAAGGCGGAGTGATAAGTATACACTACATATTAACGAAGTGCATCTGCTATTCATGTGTGTGTTAGCCTTACACTAGGCTCAGAATCAATTTTTTGCAGTCAAGCAATTCAAAGGGAACATTTGCGATACTACTTCAGTCTCGTTATCTTTGTCTCAATCATCTTGTAATATATAAATTCTTTAGTAATTCTTATAAGAGTATATGTGCATCTATGTTTTCCTAATTAAATACTCATTGCAGGTTCATATGGAGGTCAGATCGTTGCCTGAATTCGACGGCAACCTTCTCGATTGGGTGCAAATTTGATGAACCATTCCGCAAACGTTTCCCATCGGATGGTGAAATATTCAAACGACTAAGGGCACGTCATCGTGCATAATCATTATTATAGGATATTTGTTGGTTCAATTACTTCCTACTTATTTCTCACTGAGCACACATCACATAATTGCTTTCATCGTGGAAAATGATTGCAAAACAACGATTAGCATATAGAATCGTTTTTTATTAGTCGTGCAGTCACCGTAATTCATTTCGGGAATTTACATTTTATTGTCATATAAATATAAATCGCATTTAATTTTGCGAATTTTGGTATATAATCAGAATTTATTCCCCTCATAAGAGCATAAATAATACAATTGAGCTTTGAGTTTTCTGCAATTTTCGGTAATCATTTTTTTGTTTGTTTTGTTTCGAATTTATAGTGTTGGGATGAGTGTAGTATTTGGTCAGCAAGTATGGACATAACGTATTTGACTTCAAATTATGCTGCTAAATGTCAATGGTTTATTGCATTTTTAATTCAGTTAAGTATTTCATCTGTAATCAAAAGTTTTTTTTTTACTTATGTATATGTAAACATTGTTTTTTTGTTGTTATCACATCTATCACTTAGCAGTTCAAATTTGCGATGTTATAACAATCAACCTATGTGCGACTCCTCCATGCCACAAAGCTCTTGCATGTGGATTGGATGAATTCGTCTACTTGACTAGTTTAGGGCTTCGTCGATGGATATCTTAATAGTGGATGAAGGAAAAATCTTAAGAGAGAGAGGGAGAAAATAAATCGCCTGGCGCCGAAATTGATGTTGAGTTCCTCAATCTTGGACATTTCAAAACTATTTTGATATAAAAGCATTCTCTGAGCTTCATCCGAGACCATGGCGTTCACGAAGGCCACCAACCACTTGCATCCATCATTGCACAGCGTTTAAGTAGTTAGCAAGTTTGGGATAGCTGTAACGAGTGGAGTGTTTTAAAAACATATGCAGAAAATATTAAAGCAATTGAGGGGAGCCTAAGTATTCGTCATTACAGTGATCTCCAGCATTAGTGAGAGGAATCGCTCAAAGCTTCAGAAAAGTGTGTATTCACCCAAAACCGAAATGGAATAGTTCACCAGGACAACATCAAAACCGATCATATCGTTCAGTCAGCCACATACGTAAAGAAGTGCCTTTTAAGCATAACAGTTACCTAACCATCTTCATAAATAAGGCACGAATAGCGAATGAATCGACATCCTATAAAATTTGTTCGGTTCGTTCAGATGAATGTTACTGGAGCCCTGACCTATTGTAGTAACAAGATATATCGCATGGATAGCATGTTATTATCGTAATGCACCGGTTAAGAGACGTGAAGGCGTGGAAGGGGCTTTTTGGGGGGAGAGGGTGAAGGTAGGTGAGGCCGGGGAACATGTTTTAACAGTCATTGCTAGTGCTAGATAAGGGGAGCCATATTATTCAATAAAAAGCATTCTAAAAGAAAATTCCAGCAGTAGAACCAAAATCCTAAGGAAGCATGTTGAATGAAGAAGAAAATTTGGCAAAGCTGTTAGGATTTTCGACAAGCATAAAGGTAATTATGAGAAAAAAGTATCTTGTTTACACGGAGAGACTGCCTTCATCTCCTTTGTATTTGAATCACTCAACTATGGCTGAAAATAGTTTATTTATCTATCGAAAAGTACAGTGATCCACAAACGACACGAGGATGGCATAACGATGTACCATTCGCGACGCACAGTTAATGGTTAATAAAGCAGAGACCTACACTTGCAAGACGTTTGTAAGGATTTATTAAGCTGCCGCTAACGACGGTTACTTCTCCCAATTTTTGGGTAAGAGCCTATAGAACATCGCAGTTTTCATCTCGAGGATAACGAAGGGGATGCGTTGTCTACAAACAACACTTTTGCTCAGAAAAAAGTAATTAGAAAATTCAACAAAATAAAGCATTTCAAATTGTTGTCGTTGAAATGATTTGTGTTAAACTGTTCAAAATGGAATATCTCAACGGCAATTTAGAGATAATCCACTCCGTATATGAGAGATCTTTGAAACAAATAAAATTTTTCTTTGGCAGTTCTTACTCAGCCGTTATTCGTCAGATTCCGATAAATCCCCAACAATATAATGTACTTTAATCTCTGCACTGTGGGGTACTCTTATGGGCTTTTGATCTCGGATACTGTAATACCTTGTGATGTTGATCATCATGTGCACCAGCACATCGAGAGGTTGTAAAAGAGTTTTTCCCAGAATGATCTTATTTTCGGTTTGTTTCTAATTGCGAGGGGTGCTAGCTGATAGGCGGAGTACGAGTGGGCTTGCGGCGGGCAGCTTGTCCAGCTGAACGTTCCCCGCACTTGTCGGTTAAGAATCCCGTTTGGGCTTTACAGCTCAATGTTTCGGCATTCGGGTACAAGGCACTAAGAGGGAGACAGGAGAATGGAGTGATTTAAGTGGCGCTTATAGTGCCCTCTCGGTTAGCTCCACTTTTCGGCGATTGCATATTCTACCGTTTGGAAAGCAAGTGACCTAAAGTTGCAGAACGTTCTCATGCGATGATTTCGCTTCTATGTGTTTGAGCAATTGCTTACTGTATATAAACAACCAAGTGATGCAGTTGTTCGTTGATTCGCCCTCTAACAGTTGGCCGCACTTTATTAAACAATGATCGTTGGTGATTCTTCAAGCGGTCTTGTTCGGGGTTGGTGATCTTATGGGCGATATTGAAGAACTTTTTGATCATGATGTCACAAATTTGCTTTGCAGGAGCACATTTCGGAAACATTGTGTATGTATGTATGCATGTATATGTGTGTTTGACTATTCAGTAGTTCCAACCACTAAATTATGAACCGATTAAAGCTAAAATGAGCGTGTTGCGCTTTATATGTATGGTTCATTTTTTGCCGAATGCATGAACACCTTTCCACCAAGAAGCATTTATTCGTTCACTAATGAAATAACATCAAATAAAAATCCCTTAGCGAACATTTTAATTGGGAAAAGAGAATAAAAGACAGCGATAAGGTTGTTTTGGTGCAGAACAAGTAATAATAAGAATATATGGCAACAAAAAAGTTATTAAAGGGCTGCATGAGGAGTAATGGCTTTTCGTATGCTAGCAGTGTTTATCGAATCCCATATTTCTTCCTGTTTCACCATGAAGGGATTCATGGGTACTGGGAAATCAGATCGAAATATGACTAGAAATAAATGAATACGGCAGTATGTGTTCACCGTTCACAGCTGCCATACGAATTCATTTTCTGTGCGTTCTAAAACATAAACTTACCTGATCGCAGATAACGACCGAAATCATAGTGTATAGTAGATTGCATCCTGGACAGATGAGCCTTTTGGCTTGCTGGCTCGAATGTCTCCCCGAACGTATCCACCGCACACTTTATAATTTATTTTTATGGTTTGTTTTACTCTTCTTCAAACATTTTCTCTTGGAACATACCAATCGGGACCGTCTTTTCAAAACTTTTATGTATACCGTGATGGATTGTTGTTGGTGATGAACTCAGATATCATTTTTTGTACATTGTTTATATTTGGTTGTGAGGTTATTGGAATAAGGCGGATTAAACTCTGTTGGAAAGTGACAAATAATGCGATTAAAATTAATGATAAAGAAGTAAAGAAGTGACAAAACACTAATGAAGGATAAGCGAAGAAAAATTTTGTTCGTTTCCAGGAGAACATATATAGGGAGTGGATTATCCTTACATCGTCGTTGAAATATCCCATTTTGAACAGTTTAACATAAAACATTTCAACGACAACAATTCGAAACGTTTTATTTTGTTGCATTTTTCAATTAGTTTTGTTTGTAGACAACGCTTCCTCTTAGATCACGCTCGCGATGAAAATGTCTGCAATATAGCACAAAACGATTTATCGAGTCCTTCACCAAAAAACTGGGAGATGTAACCGTCGTTGGCAGCAGCATAATAAATTCTTACAAACATCTTGCAAGTGTCCTTATCTCCTTTATTAACCATAAACTATGCGTCGCGAATGGTGCATCGTTATGCGATCCTTGAATCGTCCGTGGACACTGCCCCTGATAGAATAACATCTGACATTGGATGCACACTCTTCGCGTCATATATACGTCATAACAAAATCCCTTTTCTTGTATTTTCGCTGGGAGAGTCAGCAAAATCGATTTATCCAAGCAGCCTTCTTACCTATAAGATCGTTTGCAAACTTTATAGTGAATGCATCACCGATAACCTGCGGCAATAATTTACTGAAAATGGACAAGATGTGGTATTACTCCGTTTATGAGTTCTTTTTGGATATACGCCAGTTTTGAAAAATCACCAACACTGCGCTACTCCTCCCTCTTCCCTTAAGATATAAGCATCTCCTCTGAGTGGCACCAATAAAGGTGCCATTTAAGATACAAACATACTGCAATGGGGCCAGCAAATTTGAGAGGAGAGAGGTCTTTAGCAGTGGGGCAATGATGGTTTCCTTGAGCGTACATCTTTCTCATTAAGTTTTTCGCAGCAAACACCAATCGTGTTGTCGTTGACTCAAAGTTCAACTCTAAGTTTTGATTTATTATTCACTTTAAATTCTTAAGATAAATGGCGTTCTCTGTATTGTGTGATCATGTACTTTGTACTTTGTAACGTCGATGTGTAATCTGCGCATTCCTTTGTTGTGAGGATGAACAACTTAATCCGAATATTTCAGACACTGAATAAACATCGGAATAAATTTGTAATCTCCCAGTTCCATCTAGAAGTGCTTTGTTGTGTTGAATGGGAGGGTCATGTAAAAAATTTAGATACACCTCAAAAAGATGTATGGCTGATTGGTGTGCGGCTTGTGTGGAGGGAAGGCTTCATTGGAAGACAGTGCAACGAAAACGCTATTAAAGAAAAAGAGTGCATCCGTTACCTCATCGCTGCGTCATCTCAAGTATGTGTAGTGCTGCTTTATTTTCGACATCGGGTAATGTGTGTGTGTGTGTGTGTGAGGGGGGGGGGGTTGTATAGCTACCGCTTACTTTTGGGTATTAGCTACCTCTGATATAGCTTTGTGGTCTTTCAAATATCGTTAAGCATTGAAACGCTTCAAACCACTATTCAATATTTAGTGGAATGTAACATTAACGCATAATGACGCTTTTGATCCACGTTTGAGTGAAACGATCTGTTCTATTCTGCTCATTTTAAACTATTATGATAAAGGGTGCAGATGTAATATGAAGAAGCTGAATGGTTTTGGTTGAGGTTTTTATTTAATTTTATTTATTTATTTATTTTGTTTCAATTTTTTGGCTTTTTTTTGAGAAAAGCAAACATCTTCATTGATAGTAATGTTCTATGAATGCTTCATTTTTAGTCGGTAAAGCGAATAATTAAAACGTATACTAAAGGCATACGTAACGCTTAAACCGCAAGACTGCTAAACGAACGAATTGAAAAGTTTACTATACTTTGACAAAAAATGTTTTGGCCACAATTAATGCATGTGACTATCTCCTGTGTACTTCGGTCTTCACTTGAATAACTTTGCTGATGAAATACGCTGAAAATTTATTAATTATAAATGGATTTCGCGTTTGCTGTTATCCTGAAAATATGAGTAATAGACGATTTGTGTTAGCTTCTACGGTTTTTAATTTTTCTTTGTTTTCGAAGATCAATATTGTGAACGCCCTTAAAACGATGATACTTTACGGATTGTTAATAAGCGTTCTAATAGCTAAACATTCAACATTTCCACTTTAAGGTTCGTCGATGTATGTTGGTCGATTCTCAACGTCGATATATTTAGTGTTTCTTCTCTCAGATTCCTCAATAGTTTTATCACTGAATCAAAATCCACTGTTATTGTTGATTTCATTCGATGGGTTTCGTTATGATTTACTTAACGCAACATTAGTGCCGAATATTTGGCAATTCGCTCAACAAGGTTCGCTCTATATGATTGCTTCATACGTTTTTTTCTTTGCTATTCGGTTTCCTTCTTCAGTACAAATGGTCGTTTAATTTGAGTATTTTTATTGCGTTCATTATACGATCCGCCTATAGAAAGATTAATAGCATTTCACTGCTTATCCACCTAAGCCATCGACTTTCAAAGGTTGTGGTTGACATATGCCAGTTTTCTTCGGGTTTAAGTCCATTCATTATGAATGTGATACAACCATCTCCCCTCCCTCCATTCGGTGCTTAGTGTTCTGCAATCAGGGAAGAGGTTTCCCTCGATCGTGCTTTGCTCGCTCAACACTGATCGATGAGTGGGACTGGATTTATGCCGTGCTCGTTTGGGTGCTTAGTAGTTCATTATGCAAGAGGGTTGTTGAGTAGGTGTACTCTCGTGGTATTGGCAGGTAGGGGTGCAACATGGTAAACCAGCATCATTAACCACAGCAGTCCACTCAATCCACCGAGTTTCGCAATTCCTTTAATACTGCGTCGGCTGCAGCATACGCAATATTTCTTGCGATCAGGCCATGCCTTACTGTTGAAGTAGACTTGAATCTTTGATTAAGTATGATTGCTTGAAGGAAAGCATGGATTCTTTTAGATTTGAGGCTAGTATTTGGCGCATCAGTACACTGGATGCGGAAATTGGCAGTGAATTTGCACAAGGTTTGTTAAGGAGATATGTAAACAATAGAAGAATGGAAATGCTCCTAGACATAAGCCCTTTCTTCAATTCCTTTTGAATACAGGCCTCAGTTCCTGCTGTTTTGCTTTGTTCCCTTCCTTCCTCTTTTCACCTCGTTCACCTCTCCTCCTCCTTCTGCCCTCTTTCCGTCTTCCCCTCTCTTCTCCCCCCCCCCCTTCCGCCCACTTCACCCTCTCCCTCTCCTTCTCCTCACCCTTTCTCCGCCTTCCCTCTTATTGCTGCAAGATAGGTTCGAGGGAGGGATCACAATCTCTGGCCATCGCTGCAACATTTTTGTGCACTTATGTGACAGGTCCTGGCTCAAAGGAACATGAAAGGAATTTTCTGCTTATACGCAAAAATGTCGTAACCTTTCTTGCAGCCATGGCAACCCACCTTTATCAAAAGGAATGAACAGATGTCCTGTGTATTGAATAAAAAGCGCGCAACGCGCTTTATGTATTCAGAAGAAATGCTTAGCACTCGTTGCATGTCGAAATGGGATGTATAACGCCTCCTTTATTCACAGTGGTTTGATCGGGTTTCATTGCTCTTTGTTTATCTTTTTAAGAGGAGAGGTGAAAATTTTAAATATTTTCTCTGAAAATTTTGGTGATGGTGAAAGGTGACTTTCAGCATGGAAGTAGGCTTATGCAACTGCGCATTCGTTTGGTGTTGGAGACTGCAAAAAGTTTGATTCCGCCGTACGATTTTTGGCAAACTCAGTAACGGCTGCAAAGGAGTTCACCTCTCTCCCTCGGAAGGAAGGACTTCGCACAGAATCTAAAAATTGGGAAGACTGTGTATATTTCCGAACAGGTCGACATAACGTGAGCAAAGTTACGAAACTCACATGTTATTGCTAAGATCTCATAACGTTGCTATGTTTGATACTTAAATTTTAATCTCATCAACTTTCAGGAGTACATTTTATTAGCGGCTCTCGCTCTCAATATTTGAGCTATACTGCGCCAAATCATGTCTCTATATCGACCGGTCGTTTGGAGGAAAGCCATGGCATTGTAGCGAACAGATTTTACGATCCCATATCGCACGAATTGTTCGTAGATACTTGTTTTCGTTTGCTGCTGAGCTAATGCATTGTTTCACCTGCACCTGTGTTACCTAGTTTCCTTTTCTCAGGTGAGATAGAGGAGAGTGGAGGGGGCAAGGGATGTCTTTATAAGAGAGCAGCAGACTAGTATTCTTTATGCGAACAAGTCTATGAGCCTCGCACCTTCATTTTTTTTTTTTTTTTGCTCCGATGTTATTCTTCATCGAAGGTCATACTTCGCGATACAAGTATTAATTTCTCTCTTGCCACAACGATCTCTGGCAGCTGAACCTTTTTCGGTTTTACGTTGTTTTATGAATTTTGCAGAAAAAAATAGTGACACGGAAATTAGTGCTAAAGAGTAATGTGGATTCCAGTCAAAGTAAATATTCCTCTTTTTCCTCATCTTGTGAAGTTTCCACCGTCCTTCGTTCTATCCGTTCCTCTGCTCTGATGCAGTCTGTACTTCCAGTTTTTCATGGTAAAGTGCTGATCCTGCTGCTTGATGTTTCGATCCTGGACCACCTTCAAGAAAGAAATCAAACAGAAGACTACAGAAACGTTCGGTGCCTAGATGATTAAATTATTGAACCTGCATCGGTGAACTTTTTTGTTGCAATAATTCGGTGAAGTTTCAGTTACGATCTTTTCAACGATACAGGAAAAGAGGGCATAATAAATGTGTCGCTGAGTGAGCACTTCTATAGTGGCGAACCTATCTGGCTATCAAATGAACGAGCACAAGAAGGAAGGAGATCAGCGTCGATGTTTTGGCCAGCTGGAGATGCACATTGGCCTCAGATCCCGCATAAGCCAACAGTTGTTAGTTAAGAACCGTTTCTTTCTTGTAAAATCTCTCAGTGTCCCAGTTATAAGGAGAACTGGCCTCATGTATTGGCACTCGATTGATATGTCGAAATTTGTCGAAAATCGAAATTGATACGCCGTCATTTATTGTCATTTTGATTCGGTTTCTTTCGGATGAATTTTTTTTCTCACTTTAGTTGGTGTCCTACGATTTAAACTCATACATTTTGATGTCGTAGCCTTAATTTTTGAGACCTATTGGGCTTGTAGTTTTATGGATTGTTTACGATTACTGAAACATTTTTTGTCACTTTAGTGGTGACGCTTGGGTCACGTTTTTTTGCTCATATTTCTTCAGCGTTTTTTCCGCGTTGAAGCAGTATTGGAGCTGAAGTGATACTTGAAGAAGTAAAGCTAATATAATCGAAAGCTCGTTGCCACTGTGTTCAAACCACATAAAGTCCACATATTCAGAATTAGTGAGGCTTCGTAAATTGACGTAAACCTAGGTCTGTTAAAATGACGTGATTAATTTCGTAGATTATGAGTTAAAAATATCGGTAGAAAATTAAACGTAGAAAATACACGGAAATAGACATACCGTATAGGCACGTATAGACATAAACGACCATATTGATTGGTCGACTTTGACCATAGACGAGGTAAACGTTGAATATTTTGTATTTTATGTTCATTCAGCCTGTGGTGAATGTTTTGCGTTTTCAGGCCGTGGCTCGGTTATAAAAATCGATCGGAGTGGATGGAGGATTTTGATGAAATCATGGAACTTTTTACGCGTCCCGACAATCCAGTCAATTTTGTTGCTTGGTATTTATTCATTTTATCATTAATTGCACTGCTTGCATTTTAAATTTAAACTAAAGACGATTACAGATGACATAACATGGCAACACTGATCTCGTGCTCGCAATATTTTGTTGTGTAATTCTTAGTGGGATTTTTTACCTAGATATATGGCACTGTATGTGTCATGGATGTTTTGAAAATTGCTGCTAGTTTGTGAACGCTGCACGATCAAAGGGGGGGGGGCGTGTGGAGGGAGAAGCTGAGAGGTAGCATGAGCTGGCTGCATTGCATTACCTTGGCGGTCAGATTTATTCTTATGAAAGCTAATTGTTTGGACAGTTATGTTTTCAAAGTTTTTTTTTATTTCTCTGATCCTGTTCTCTCTTCAATTAAAACAATGGTGTATTGATTGTAGTGATGAATTCCACTGAATTCAGGGGATATTCATCTTCATTTTGAAGGCCTTAAACAGCTGAGTAAGTCAAATAGTTCTGATTGCTTGGGTAAGAAGAGCGCTATCTTTTGCAAGGGGAGATTATTCCTGAGGGATTTGTGTAATGCTGATCGTCTTCGGTACTATGGGCCTAGCAAATAAATGTAACACGTAAATTTATGCATGAATAGATTTGACTCCCGAATTGAGGTGTTCATATACTTCATCCGTTCCTTCCTATTATTACCAAGCAAATTTTGGATGGACCATACCTGTCGCTAATGGTGCAATGTCAGTGATGAAGTGCTGAGATGGCAACATGACTAAGGTCCTTAGATTTATTGTTTCGTGTATATTTTCAATTTGTTTGTTTGTTTCCTCTTTGTCGGTAATCTCTTCCTATGACACTTCTATGAGATTCATAAGGCGGTTCACTTCACATTGATCAGGTGCATCATTTTTCAAAGGTATTTGGCCGAACCAGACCATACGCTGCATCAAAACGGATTTCACAACGGAGAGCTAAGGAAGAAATTAGCAGATTTGGATGCCACGTTTCATTATGTGCTGAAAAAAATCGAAACAAACGAGCAGCTGGCGAGTAGACTCAATATTATTCTTACAGCCGATCACGGGCATGCCGAGGTTAGTTTTGCATTGGCTCGGAGGTGTTATATTTAATGAGGTATGAAAGCTGAAAAAAGTTACCGGAAGAGTAGTAACGAATCTAATATTTAAAGATGCTCATTGTTGCATACCTGAGTAATATAGATCTGCGGTCAACCAGGAGCATACTGGATCTTATTCAGTCTGTTTTGCGCGATCCTTAATTGATGAACTTCACAGTAGCTATAGAAAATGGTTTGAGTCCGTGGTGGATTCTGCTGGCTTGGAAAGATGGTTGAGAGAGGTTGTTAACGCCTGCCCATCCTAATTGCATGACGCAAACTATGTTAAGGACTTGCTGATCTTGCCCCTCCCCCTTATTTTCAGGAGTTGCGCAAATATTGAATGTTTTTTTAGCCATTCATGCTTTCCCTCTGCTAGCTGCTGGATTCTTTGGTATAAATTTGCCGATTCGCCATGTTGTGTTGAAAACTTTTTGGCTCCCTCCTCAATGGTAATGTTCTCTCATATTGGCACCACGATCATTGATCTAACGCTTTTAAGTTGTATGTGATGGATTCTGAACGACAGCAGGATATATATATATATATATATATATATATATATATATATATATATATATATATATATATATAAATTGGGGAAGGCAGTGAATGTAAGTATGAGCTGAATGCGCAATTTGTTGCCTCTGTATTTTTTTTTTTATTAAGTTTTGCTCATCTTTATTTCAGGTTAATTGCATGAAACTTTTCTTGCAGATAGGTGCTCCAAAGAACGTTTTCTGCATTTCGAATTATGTGAACATTACGAACATTAGAATGGGTGATAACATGTTGTATGTGACGGATTTTGAACGACAGCAGGATATATATAAAAAATTAAAGAAGGCAGTGAATGATGGTAACTATAAGGTCACTGTCTACCTCAAACAGGTTTGCGCCTATTACACATCATTCTCATCTTCACGTTCTTTGAGGGCAAAGCTCTCTCCTCAACTTGTTCTTATTTTAGGATAAGACATGCTAGTTATCATATGTAGGTTCAAAAATGGGTGGTCTGGTTCAAAAACAAATCACCTTATGTGCTTGAACGGATGTAGCTTTCAGAATAACCTGAAAATGGACGCCTTTCCTCGAATGTGAGACAACTTCTTATTATGTGTAAGCAGGCGTACACATCCACGTATGATACTCCCTTGAATATAAACCGTTTCATCGGATACCGTGAGAAATTGGTACCTGGAAGTTTCTGTTCATATCAGTGTGCATATTTCTGTATATGGGCATCAGAATTTGTTCTCGATATATTGATGTGTCTTGCTCTAACACCGATTCTTACAATTCACTGGCATAATAAGTGGATTCTCAAATTGAGATTGGTAACGTAATCGGAAAATCATGGGCGAAAAGGTGAAATGCCTCCAGTAATGGAAAAATCACTCCCGGAGTTGTCGCAAAATCCCAATTCTTTTATTACTGAAGGTCCAAGAAATTGATTGAGAAGACATTCGAACCGCTTTTTTTGCGACGTCCACCAGGACACATGTAAGGTTATCTTCCGAAATCCTGAAAATATGCTTATTGCTGCGTCCCCCTGAGGCTTGACTTGAGGCTCGGTTTGAAGCTACATAGATGAAATAGCATCTCGTGTAAGTGATGGCATTCCTGTGACGAATTTATTGGTTGTTGTTGAAGGATTTTCCCGAACGCTTCGGCTATAGAAATTCACCACGAGTGGGAGATATTATACTGGAGCCACATATTGGATATGCGATTCTTCCGACGTGCCCTTCGGTATGGTTTTCTTGCAGTTTGATAATTCTGTGAATGTTTTTCATATGTTCCTTGCTAATGCTTCTTTTGAAAGAGCAAAACCCATTTAGGTGATTACTGTTGACGTGTGTGCTAAGAGAGTATATAGGCGCCACCTTGTCACGTTAATGACGAGGGCACATTTATATGTAATTTAGATCCATTCAGGTCGTCTATTGTATAGTTTTCTGCTAGAAAATGGAGGAAAATAATTCATGAAACCCTTCGCCCTCCTCCAGGTTTCGAGCAACTGTCTGTGCAGACCCTGGCAGATTCAAAATTCGTAACTCATAACTCATACCTCAAAAGGTATCAGGTGAAAACTATAGGCATTTTGAAGTGTTTCAAAGCAGGTCACGTCTAACAACGCATGATCACATCGGAAGTTGTTTAGGAAACTTTCATTTCTCAGGTCCAAGTTATATGAGATCTTTAGCAGTGTTTCCATTTCAGCGAAAATCATCTGAATAGATTTTCGAATGTGAAAACAGATTTAACTTCTGACGTGCTGAGGTAAAAAAATTTTGCATTTTCAGTCACTTGCGACACAGTTTCCATCTTCCCAGCGAAGTGACTGTGTGAAATTATGTGAAATAATGCGGGCATTAGAAGACAGAATTGCAGTAAGTTGATAGAGGAATCAAAGTTTCAGTAACTGGGTTACGTGTGGCGAACTGAAAATTTTTGAAGAAAGACGGACGAAGCGAGAAAATTTTTATCGCGATCGCATAGGGTGGTAGCGTAAATCTAAGTACTGCACGTAGAATCCGCTCAGCACGATTCTGCCGACATTATTTGCGCTGTTGTTCTGAGTAAAATAAAGGTAGTGCGCTTGATCTTTCTTTGTTAGTCTTGCAGTAATTTCTCAGCAGTTTTTTTTTGCAGTGTTGCATATTTTTTTCAATAAACTGTGCAGCTGCTTGGCAGTGCTTGTGCTTTGCATTGCATATATATTTGTTAAGTTTTTTCTTAATTAAACTCGTTCATATGGAATCCTTTTTGGAGGACAGTTAAAGGAGACGAAATAGCGCTGTATTGTGAACTGTCGCTTAGCTACAGGTTACCTGATAAGGTGAGTATTCGATGAAATTTTCATCGCTTTCAACAAAAATTTCTATGGTTTACAGCTCCCAAATAAAAAGATATCTTAGGAGCTTCTCACGGCAATTTCTCGAAACGAAACTGCATTGCATATGTCGACGCATGGCATGAGCCCGGATGAGCCCGAGATGAGAGCAATGTTGGTTATGCGGGGACCAGCATTCAACGAGAATCTCAGAGTAGGTACTCTTTTCATTCTTTTTTTTTTTTTTTTGAAGAATATTCGGGGCACTCTTATTTATTTTTTGCCCCTCCCTCAAAATCATCCGTACAGTGCATAGCCATACACTTTGTACGATCGATCTGTACTATACGGCGTTATGTTTTCTGCCGGCACTAAAATAGTAGGTAAAAGGAATGTCCTTTACAAGGTCATCATTTGCTAGAAAAGCTTTTCTGTGATAAAAATTGTTGTGCGGAGGATCAGGGAAGTGGGAAATCCCTTGGGGTGTTCAGCCTTCAGCGAACCATGCCGGACAGCGGTGAGAAGTGTTCGTCGTTTTCTATTGTCGTGTCTTACCCACCTGGAATAATACACCATTTCGAGCATAAAATGATGTGCACAACATAACGTTGCTTAGTGAGAAAATTTGACGAACCGAAGAAACACATTTTCCAACGTCATTAATTGCTGCATCCATTTCATAAAGTTAGGATGATGTGGGAGAGTGTATGCAATAATATCGGACGATTACGAAATGAAACCTGCGTTATACTTCCGTAAGCGAAATGAACAATTGCATTTCAACGGGCTTCTAGTTTTTGAAGAAGTGAAGCGTTATACCTTATGCTGATCCAGAAAAATGCTATTCACGATTTCTTTTTTTTTTTCAGTTTGGCGTTCGGGGAACAAGTTATTAATGGCCTATATTTTGGATCGTTAATGAATGTTTGTATAAGTGGGGTGGTACTAGACGTCAGGAACGCTGGCAGTCGGGAGGTTTTTATTAGTGATATTCTGAGCTGAATTTGCAGGTGCCATCTGTAGCAAACAACATCGATTTATATCCACTAATGTGCCATGTACTGAGAATACTTGAAGCACCCAACAATGGGTCGATCGCTAATATGCTGGTAGCGTTACGTGTCGCCAAGGCACTACCGTTAGCTATGCCCGACGAACCTTGGAAGATGGCATTGTTTAACAAGGTGGATTGTTCACTGTATTGCATGATGACTTCATATCGCGATGATAGGGGAGGAAGAGAGAGTGGTCACGATTTTGTGCATTTGTTTGCTGATTTTGTTCATTAATAGCATTGCTAGCAGTCCAGATTACACGTGTCTAGATCTTTTTTAGCTTCGAGATATGAACTGAGGTGTAAACTGAATTTGACCATGAACTTGAATTGAGCTATTTCATTTAAAAATAAAGTGGAACTATGCGAACAGCTAATTTTGGTTGACAGGCGACTGTCCGGTTCACTCTGGAGATATGCTGAGAAGCTCGTTTGTCTTTCATAATGGTTTCCTTAGGTTGGTGGATTTTGCAGCATTGCTGTGGATCGATTTGCCGGGTTTTCTCGTTTTCATCGAGCCATCAGGCGTGAAAAGATAGTAGAAAGAACTGCCCTTTGCATCTTTTTTTTTTATACCGAAATCATGCATTCTTTAGATATTTTAGTGTAGCTCATATTGGGGTTGATTTCGTTTAGAGTTGGTTCATAGCGCTGCTGTTGTTCAGCAACTATGTTGCATTTCGTTCTCTTTCAGTCTTCATTACAAGAACGATCTTAGCTTAGAGGATGCTCGAAAGGATCATTTCTTTTGTGTGGAATAATGTTGCCTTGTTTTCAGTTGCCAACAGTATTGGTGACTGTTGTGGTACCAGCGTTTCTGTTGGTCATATTCTGCACAGCAGTCTACTGTTTCGCTGATTCTACAGAGCGTGGCGATATTTTCTTACCGAAAGGATATCGGCTGCTACGCAGTAGAGACGAAGCTCATCAAACGTATCCTCTCAAGAAGAGTCGGGATCCGGCGACCTCGCATGAAAGGCCTGTTAATGATACTCTCATGAGCATAACTAGTGAGGATGAGCTTTGATAATTTGCTAATTAGAGGCTTCTTTTAGCTGTTCATTCCATCTGCGGCTTTGATGAGCCGTCCATGATCAGTTAGCATCACATATTGGCGGATGGGGGGGGGGGGGGATGGGAGATAAGAAACTGAAACGGGTTTGAAGATCCTAGCTGCTTAGGCGATGCATGGACGCAAGCGCGCTGAATATAGAAAACAAATTGTCCGTCTATCCCCTACATTTTACAGTGGACCCTCAAGCTGCTGAGTCGTCCACTATGCACTTTATGTAAGCGTTTTGAGAATTTTTCAAGGATATTGACAAATGTTGCCTTGGTTATGGATAGTATGGCTAGCTGATTGAACAGAAAATTATTTCATAAAAATGATAAAGGGAAACGAAAGTCTTATGTTGTATTGTTATACTGGAATATTAGAGCTATACCGAAACATAGTTGTGAAATATGTTGTGTTGCTTTTTTTTCTCCGCTATGTGTTTCTTGGCTGCTAATTTTATTGCTATTTGCACATTCCTGTTGTCTTACGAAGAGTTTTGCGCTGTATGCATGATTGCTCAACAGTTCATGCGATATTTGATTTGTTGAGTATGTTAGGTAATTGTTTCCTACCATCGAGCTTTTTCTTCCCTGAGACTCGGTCTTCTTTGAGTGAGGGAATCAGTGATATAAGTTTGCTGTGTGAAATAACCCTCAAGCAAGTAAACCTTTAATTTTCGGTAGTGAACAGGTTGCTCTCATATATCGATGAAGGGACGGGTCGAATTTCGAAACCTCCGTTGTTTTGATCACATAATTTTAGAATAAATATCATAGTTTTCAAAGAGATTTGATGCATTGTCCTTTTTGCTTGCCATTTTTCTTTCTGTCGTATTGCAATATGTTCATATGTTTTTGAATGCTCGTAGCACATGATTCCTACGCACTGTGATATGATAAAATGTTAAGTGATAATGTTAATGAAACAACAGTTGCAATAATTGAGCTACTGTTGGTCTTGTTCTAGGAAAAATATTCAAGGCATTCGCTGTCGAAAATGAGTTTTGCTAAATTCTTTGAGGGCCGTTTTAATTCTTTGATGCGTTGATGCGAAGGAAGCTTCTTTTAATTCCTTTTTGCTTAAAAACGGTTGGTGGAAAAGAGAGATATAAATCGACACTTGAGTGTAATATTTGGTAAATTTTTAGAGCCCATCGGAAAACCTTGCCACATGCTTCTTCGATTACAGGCCCTTCTTCCCTTCCTTTCATTCCCTTCCCTCCCCATCCGGCATAAAAATATTGGAAAACCTATATATGGGGATTTTTAAAAGTGATATGGCGTATATCTAAGCTTATATGATGTTCCGTTAGCTGTTTTATAGTTCCTCTAGTACGGCCATTACAATACGAGGATTGGTTATCGTCATATGTGCATTCAATTTGTGCCTATAACATTGCAGAACTTATTAAAAGCTTTATTTGCATTCACGTTTCTTCCATGTAGTTTTATTAGTGAACAATGCATAGTAGTTCACGTTGCTTTTTAATGCGCTTTTTTCATTTTCAAGTTTTCATTGGGTAAGATGACGGCTGTGTTGGAACTTTCCTGAAAGGGAGAAGGGGGAGGGAACGTGGGGTGGTAGAAGGTGGTAGAAATAGAAATGTTTGAAGATGAATATTGGAGGACGGAGTTCCATTTTCAGAGAGATTTTAAAACGAGTTGTTTTGTTGTTATTTTCTCCCTGAGTGATGGATGTGTATTCGCCACATAGATTGAATAAATGCACTAGTAAAAACCTTCATATGTGAAAGAATGAAAGATGAACAAGCGATGCCCATCGTTGAGTATATCGCCGTCGAAAATTTGTTCTTTTCTTAGCGCACAGTCATATGGTTCTATTGATTCGCACCTATAATGCCTCTTTTTTAAAAGTGTCTTTGCTTATGTTGATATTAATAAATTTTAATCAGTCTTGAGTAGCACATAATGAGTGTGCAGTTGAGTATGTTGCTAGCGCATGAAATATTTTCAGCAAGACTGTTGTTTGCTTATTTTGCTTGATAACATTACGAGCAACAACATCGACTTTAACGAGTTGTTGGAACGCCGTCTTTCGCAATTTCATTTACTCGATAAGCAGGTTTAGGAACGACAGGCAACATTTTGGTTGATTGGTTGTGTCCCACTCAGAAGCAGAAAGAACAG
The DNA here is from genome assembly GCA_037389465.1 of Baylisascaris procyonis. Taxonomy (NCBI): domain Eukaryota; kingdom Metazoa; phylum Nematoda; class Chromadorea; order Rhabditida; family Ascarididae; genus Baylisascaris; species Baylisascaris procyonis. The sequence goes on along the minus strand of JAZARR010000078.1, from coordinate 1,035,639 downwards.
GTCACATATTAGTTGGTTAGTTGCTGGTTTATCTGAACAATATATGCCAACATTATGTTCCGCTTGCAGTTGACGCCGAAACTGGTTTTCTGAGGGTTTTTAGGTTTTTACTACTTGCTTCCTTGCAGTAATTAATTCTTGTTTGTTAGTGATTGAATCGATGGTTTGATTACTTTTTGGAATTAAGCGGTTGATTTGATTTGAATTATTTGTTGCTTAATGGATTTATCCGTTTTTTCGTTGCTTGCTAAAAGTCAACAGCCTGAACGAACAAACTGCAACACAAATATTGTAGTTATAAAGTCACATCAGTGACCTCATTTCGGCACGGAGGAGGAGGGTGGTCGGAGACAGGTCTTTCCTTCAGCTCGAGCTGCGAATATCTTTATGAATACCTGACGGTAAACAATGAGCAAATATTCGAGCAGGATCGTCGGAAAGTAAACAGCTACGATCCAACCGCTCATTTCATTGTTTTTAGATAGGTCTCCGCTTACCTTCATTACATAAGCCCGCAAAAGTTGATTGTATACTTACCTTTGAATGGATGAAGTTCTCCTTCAAAGGACAATATAATTCGAATCCTAGAGGAGGCAAAGTCCCGCAGAAGACGTTATTAGCTGCAACCTAAGAAAGTGGTATATTAAATGTGAAGGTAGCTGGTGATTCTCGTGAATTGGAAAGTGATATGGGTGGTGATTATTTAGTTATTTTATGCTGAACAGTGAGAGCCGAGAGATATGGCAGGTCTCAAAGGTTTTGAGGGAGTGATTTCGCGAAATGAGAATAAGGCAGAATGAAAATTTCCGTATCGCCAGAAAGATGTGAGGAAAAGTTTGTTGAGCATATTTGTTCCTTAGCATGTTATGAAGAGAATTTGAAGAATACATAACATTACTCACCTGCCCTCCTAAAATTACCTGAAAATTTTGGTGGCACCTGTGTTTGCTGAGAATTTGCAACTCACTCTCTTCTATTACCACCATTATCATTATAGTTATTTTTTGTATTCTTTTTATTAGCATTATTCGTTTGTTAATTAACATTATTATTGTTTTTATTTATTTATTTATTTTTATTTATCGTTTGTCTTACTAGGAATTTATTTCCACGAGAACAACTGAAGTGTTTAGTTTGTGTAGCCTACTGTGGCCACCTTGCTTAGTGTCTACAAAGTTACAAACCTGGAAGATGTTCTGTCCTTTATCATTTTTCCTCACAAAACCGATTTTCAAGTCCTGGAACAATTCGCAATCGATATGTGTTTTTTATAGAGTGCCAATTAAGAACTAAAGAGCTCTAACGGCGCTAATAATTTCTTTACGGATTTTACATGGAAAGGTGCATAACGACTTTGTTTATTGTGTTTTAATGAATCGTTATGAAATGTTTACTATCAAGTTGCCAAATATTTCCACAAAGGTTGTGCTTTACAATGAGCATCCGGAAGCGGATAGAGATAAGTCTTCTTGGAGCTAAAAAGAATCAACAGCGGCGACAATGTGGTAGTTGAATTTGAAATTCGAAACTTTTAAGTGGTTATATTTTTAGGGTTGCACGTTACGTTGCAAACTTGAATAATTTGTCCAAGACTCCCTGTTCTACCTAATATATTAAGTGCGAAAACATTGTTCCATCTTCGCTCAATCCATTAACTTTGACCGTTTAACCGCAATTCAAAGTTTAGTAATCATACCTTGCAAATAGCAAATTTCAGACTTTTTCTTCGAAAACATCTGATGACGGCAGTTAGCTTAAGATCGGAAATTGTAGATAAGAATTAATTTTTCCTGATTCTTATATAATGAAAAGGACGGCAGGGATAAGCCTCGGCATGCAGGAGCGAGATCCAGACGAAGTATTTCGATACGCCATAATTTCCGTAATCGAGATTTATTTCAAGAAATAGAAGAATCCGAACTGGGATAGAATATGAATTTTACTAGCATTGTAGAATTCCAAGTCTTTCACATGACACCTAAATACGGGGCTCCATTAAATCGCTCCCATACGAAAGATGCGTCAATAGGCAGTAACGTAGGTGGGCGCACATTATAGGCAGCCGAACATATTGAAATTAGAAGAGCATTTTAGTGAGAATACAGATTGAAAAAACTAGTTATAGCTGATAGATATATAAATAAATAGTAGTGACCATAAAAAAGGTGAGATTTACAGTATGTTCTAGAGATTCAATATAAAAAATTGCAAAGAACGTTGACGTGCGAAGTAAGTTTTTTTTTTCGGAGGAAGGGGCGAGGGGTAACTCATTGACCGGCCAGGGGTAACTGATCGACCGGCGAGCGGGTAACTCAATAATTAGCGAGTCATGATGAATGAGAGAATTTGGTGTTCAAATATACATTTAATCATGGTACGGGATTTGTACATATATGGTACCATTAAGAGTAATTCGGAAGCACTGAGTTTACAACGAATAATAGCCTTTCTAAATCATCAACGGCAATCGACAAGCAGTGAATCTCGCATTGAGCATTGATAATACTTGTGAACGTTATATGAATGTGTAAATCTCTGAATTCTAAATGATCCGTCACCATCTCGCAAAGAAAGTGATGTCTGCTTTCGCCGTGTTGACGGCGCATGCAGGGATAGGCACTTCATTCCGAACTTGCTTTTCCTTCTGTTCGTCCATTGCATAATTTTTCATTCAGTGGATCTTTTGTTGTGCAACGATTGTGATCGTAGTGCAGCTTGCGCTGTTAGAGGTAGCGATGTGATCGTTGGGCAGCTCGCGCTGTTAGAGGTAACGGTTGTGATTGTAGAGCAGCTCGCGCTGTGAACTGCTCTTATAAGTGCCAATCTGATGCTATGAGTGGGGTATATAAGGGTTGATGTTGTCTACTCACCATTCGATTCTCTATGGTTCGCTGGCTCGATGGTGGGGCAGTCATGCATCTTGTAATAAAAGGTGTGTTCCGCGTTCGTCAATGGTGCGTTTAGGATATCGGGAGAAGCACTCGGTGTCGACAAAAGGACCGTGGGGGCCCGAAAAGGAACTTGGGCCAGTATATGGGGACATCCATTGTTTGGTCCGCAATACATGGGATAAGTCAGGCAGTACTAGTAATGAGTATTCATATTCTTCAGTGACTAATTCCGATACATATGTACGACAACTTCTTTCACACACCATATCATTCGCCCACAGTCAAATTGATCTCAAAGGTTTTCGTATATGCAGCAACTTCCTCTACCTGTTCAGATATGACGCTCTACAAGCTTAATCTCTTCTATGGTCATAAATTTCATATTAACATCTGTCGTCTATACCTGCAAGCAATTTTGTTTACTAGTATTTCCCACTAACAACTTTGCTAACTGCTGCTTTTTCTACTGCAAGCTGTTCGATAGCTGTAAGATGCGCCTCTTTTAGCTTTTAGCATTTTGATCCCACCTATTAGATCAAGGGATTTATTTGAATATCGCAGTGTTTTTGGCAAAGTGTCAACGCTGCAGTATTTGTTGAAGCGATATTCTGTGATGAATTTTGCCTTAAGAGCGAAGAGTTGTTTCTCTTTCAAAGCGGTAGGATTTCGCCTACGCGGAGCTGTGTTTAGAGCGATTGTGTTTTAGGCCACCCATATTTTAGGCATCGTGGAGGTGTTGTGTTGGTTCTTTTTTTTCTGTGGATCCTGAAGGTTTTGCAATTTTTTCCACTAAAGCATTTGACATCGGTGTTGTTCTTGCAGTATGCGTTTTTATGTGTCTGTTTGTCTGTGTGGTGGTCAGAACTAGCAGATCATAGAAATTTCGAAAGTGAAACTTGATGGACGCTTAATGGACGCTAAATAACCGCAGGATGACCCCAAGTCTTGTTTTGGCTTTGACGAGGTGAGTTTTGGATAATTGAAAGTGAGTGATGCCAGGCACTCAATTTTTTAAAATATTAGCTGGGGCTGTGGGCGGAAAGGAGTTTTCTTGCAAAGGATTTCACGGTCAGGCAAACCATCGATGAAACGAATTCGGTTTAGAGCATGTACTGCTATTGAGTAAAGAGTACACTTCCTTCGGGGTTGTCAAATTGGTGCTGAACGTAGTTGGGGGAGGGGTTGGTTATTTTTTGAAATTTTACCGCTCTTGAAATGCCTTTTCGAAAAGCGAAGATTCAGATTTTGAGGATATCTCAATTCACATACCCACTCAAAATCGTAAAACATTTCAGCTCATCGAAGACTTTCGGTCATTACCAACCACCCAGGAGAATCTTTGCCGAATCAGAAAAAATTGTTTTTCAAGAAGTGTGGTCATGGCTGTTACAAGCAGGGGGGCCCTAAAAGATTGAATTCTGAAGGTGTCAGGGTGGGTGAGGAGGGTGAAGGAAGAGTGAAAAGGAGGAGAAGTTTAGGATGGCGTCGAATAGTCTCAGATGCTTCGGTTTTTTGCAGTAGCCTCCTCGTTCTTTTTTGTTGGTGTAGATCGGATTTTTTTTTTTTTCGGAAATGGCATCTATGATGCCCGTAGGCCGCTGAACTTGCCAATACGATTTTGTCGACGATGTGACAACTTCGAAGGGTGGTCATACCACATTGTGAGCGGCACTAACCCGAGACATAAAGAGGGCATTCGAGATCAAAATTTCCCACCTTCGAAGATGGCATCTATAGAAGCGGCAATTTTAAAAATGAACTTGTAAAGTACGGTGGCGATGTTGACGTTTTGGAGCTTTAGGCCGAGTATAGTTTGATAGAGTCGTGAAGCTTTTTCTTTCTTAACCAACCGGTCTGATGAATAAAACTGCGGAAATGAAATATCTTTTCTTCTGTCACGTTTTCTTATTCTCATACACCTATCTGTTGATGAGTCCACATTCCAAAAGAATTAAGCATTGTGACCGTAGCTCTTAAAGCTCAAATGGAAGGCTTACTGGCAACAAATCCGCCACTTAATGGGAATGCTGCAAAGTGTATTTGTGTTTTATTTTTTATTTTTTGATATTCTATCCGCGCGGTGTGTAATTGGACTATGACATAAAAGAATATGTGTAAAAAATTATCTAAAATTTTATCAAGATATTCACGCTGTGGTACGATAGCTGGAGCAGACGCAAGCGTAAATGATTGCGTCAAGGAGCACTGCGCGTTAAGTGTATTTTTTAGGAGGGGAGAGGGGGAGGGGGAGGTGCAGAATGATACTGCAATTATTTCGATAGTTTTTGGTTCTGCGATTGTGCTAATAATGCACCACCGTATTGTTTTGTTTTTGAAAGATGTCACCATCCTCTTTTGTAAGAACTTAGATCTACCTGCCAAATATCTCTTGGAACTAAGGTCTAGTTGTTTTTAACAGTGTGGCTGCCTTGAGTTCACCCATTGGTTGATTTGTTTCAACTTATGAATATTTGGGAATTCGTATATAAATTGTAGTAATCGAAACAATAGTTTAATAGGCAAGGTTTTGTGCATTAAGAGGTCGCACCTCCAGCTTACCAGTATATCTGCGTCAGCAATGTGCCTAAATTACCTAAGCCAAATATACCTATGTTAATTAATTCCATCAGATTTCCAATACGAGATGCGACCATAACTGTGATCATAGTTTTATGCGATTTTGGACAGTTGTTTGCTGCAGCTTTCTGACATCGTAAAATTTAAGACTGCAAATGATAATGTGATGGATTCAATGAAATTTTTGACACGATGAATTATGATACAGTAAAGTTTATGGAATTTCGAATTAGTTCCCATATGGAAGAGTGCAGTTAGAAATTAACGCTTAATTAGATGTAATGTTTTTGATGTGAAATGAACTCTTCACATACATTGTGGTGAGTTGTATTGTGCTGTTAATGAATATTTATAGGGTATCGTTTTCATCAGGATGCCTGTTTTGCCGCGTTCTGCGGATTCGTTTGCGGATCCTCAATTTTGGCAGAAATTCTACTCACAATTTTCTGCTCCATTCGAATGGTAAGTCCGTCAAATCGTTTTCTTTATGTTAGTAGTGAGCGCCGTCATGCCCTAACGTCCACCCTTTGTCTGTATCCCGAAAGGTTGTCTCCGACGTGCCCATTCTGTCATTCCTCCTGCTGCAACCATCGCTTCACCCCCCCCCTCCTCTCCGCCCAACCTTCGCCTTCTATCCTTTCTTGTTCACTATTTTATTTCTTTTTACCTGCGTGCAGGTTATATAAGCATTGTGGTTGTTTGAAGTGGTGGACAGATAACTCCACATAGCCTCTCTTACATGTAATATGATGTTCACGTCCTGCATCAGAGTGCTTCGAAAGAAAGGAGCTCAACGTATCTTGCTGATTTCTGTTCTGGCACTGTGGCTAATTCAGTGACAGATTATTTTTATGTACACCTGAAGGAATGACTTTATCTCTCAGTACATGGAATTCTCTTGCCTTCGAGATTCTCGAGGAGATTGCCAACAGGTTCATTGGGAGCGAGAACGTAGTGCAATTCAAATCGGTAACGCGAGCATGTAGTCGTACAATTCCTCACCTGTGCGCGCTCTTTCCCCGCTCTCGTTCAGCACAATTTTTTGCACTGCTGATTAATTTACCCTATATGGCAGCAAAAAGTAGCAAGCAGAACCTGAGTAGTTAATAAGCTTGAAGTATACGGGAACTTGCTTCCATAGCACCTAACTGTTTAAATCACTTTTAAGCTTGCTGTTACTTTTTAACTTGTCGTGCTTTTTATGGAGAACATTCCCCATCTCTGTGGTATTTTTCTCTATTACAACCGAAGTTCACTGCATTCTCGGATCACCGGTCGCTGAGGGCGTTGTTTTGTCACTGCCACTCATATTGTTCTGTCATCCCGCTTTTAGCTGATTGTTAAGCCTGTCTGCATCAGTTGTGAATGTAAATAGCCGTTAAGTCCATGAAAGTGCATTGCAGTCGAGGGGAACGCAGTTTTCTAGAGTTTTCTGATTTGTGTTGCCACTCGCATCATTTCGTTTTGTTCGTTTTGCGTATGTAAACCGTAACCATTTTGACACTGTTAACGTAATTCTTTCGCTCTAGGGGAACTCATTTCCTTCCTACAAAGCGGACGAGGAAAAAGATGTCTATTTGAACTCCACTGTAGCAATTGCTGTGCCCCTGGAAGCTGCTTGAAAAATAAAACTAAAAAAGGAGAAATCTGTGGGCATTATGGCCATGTATTATTTTGAGCAATGCTTTTATTCCTGTTTTTTCTTAGTTCGTGGCACTATGTCTTGAAAAGCATCGCTCTATCTTTCTCGAATCGTGAAGTCGCTCGCACATGCAAAATGGCTGCTTATTCTTGTTTGAGTTGTACCGACAATCCTATCGCTTACCCAATTTTACTGAGTCTACCTGTATTTTGGGTGCTATGGATGAGCGAAGAAAATCCTTCTTCATTGGTTTTCATAGTTTATTTGGCGTTTAAAATGTACTGTTTGAATGATATTGGGGCAGAAAAACGGAAGTATTATGTTCTTTTCAGGTATGGAGATTTCAGCACTTTGGGATCGTCATTGGAGCGTTATTTGAAGGCCACTGATCGCATCTTGCAGATCGGCTGTGGTAACTCGAAACTGGCAGCTGAGGTGATATTTACACTCCGTTTTCATTTCCACACTCGTTTTAGTGGTCTTTTCACAACTTTTAATTGAGTTTGTGATGATTTGTTCTAATGTAGTCTATTGGATCGGCAGCAAAATGTTAGTGTAATTTAGCTTGAACCTTCGTTAGGTTCGGAAAATCGAAGTCGCTTTGAAAATTTTACAACTGTTGATTTCGTTATAGGTCTTTCACTAATAAAGCATATGTTGGTTTTCTTTTAGGTCGTTGTATTTTGTTGATGGTAACGGTTTTGTGAGACGTTCATCCAAGCTTGCTGGACATTTCGGTATTGGAGGCTGAAAAACAATTGCATTGTGCTCTTAAGTCAGAAGTTATTATGAAAAGTCACGAAAGAACCGGCAGGAAAAAAAGGGAAAAGACGAAAGGAGATTAATCACGACTGGAAAGCAAAAATATATCGGTTTATGAAACGAGAAATGGGCAGAAATGCAGAAATATGTGAATAGTAATGGGAGGTGGGGAGGGTAAAGTTGTCGCCGAGGAAGTCGAGTGCCGTCTGTTTGCCACCATTATTACGAAGGGATAGTATCAATGCTGAACGACTGCCCTAATCTCTTATTATATCCTGTGGTTAACTTTATGGTTAACTTTTTTTTTATATTATACTTTATGGTTAACTTTGAGTTTTGTTTAAGTTGATTTCTACTTCTATAATACTTTTTTGCGTTGGGTCGTTGGAGGCTCACGCGACTTATGCGGCCGAGGTTCTTGCTGGCAATTTCTTGGGTGACAGTTTTCGATTTAGCGTAGTAACTAGTAACAGTTCATCCAGCCTTACTAAAGAAGGCACGGCCTTTTATATATACGGGTAGACATGTCCAACTTCATGATCTAACCTAAGCATATTTTCTGCAGAGGGGGACAGAAAAGTAAAATGCATCTGTGGGATATCATATGACTGTGGAGAGGAAAATATCCAGGAATCGAGGTGTTCATTTAGAGTTGTGATAGACAAACATCTGAGAGAAATGGGAAACTTCTGTAAATGTTTTTGTAGTCCACTCAAGACGGGGCATAAGACAGGAAATCCTTGAGCGTATCTTCGAAAAATATAACTTCCAATCCTTCGTGGAATTAGGAGATGCTATTTGACCAAGGACTGGAATTAACCATAAGGCGGGAACGGTGAACGTCATGAGATGGCTAGCATAAATAAGGCGATCGACCATTTGATCTCATTCTCATCACTTCTTGGTCACGGATTTCGGGCAGCATTTCCAACGTAGGTAAATACGTTCCCATTATCACCCATCTCGTTGAGCCTCCTTCTATTTATTTCTCATCTTTATATACTACCTTATTTATGCTCTTCAATCTATTAACGCCACCCATTTTTGTTTTCTTCCTTTTCTGTTTATTCCTGTTAAAATTGCTCACGATGTGTTCCAACTTACATGCATAAACCAATTTTCTTACATCAGTCGGTGTCGGCGAATCGTCGGGACGTTGGGCAAACTTCAACAAGTGCCAGACGGTTGCCATCAGCAGAATATGAGTTTTTCAGCTGTATGATAGCGGCTATCGAAAAATTTGGAATATCGACACAGATGAGGGAGTAATCAAAAAGCAGACCGAAGAAAACTGCCCCGGAAGAAAAGGCTTAGAATTTCTGTGCGCATCTGCTCAGGAGGTTTTTTTTTTTTCACGTCGTTCAAATGACTTCGTTCGAATATGGTGCGTTTTATTTAATATAGCAGCATGGAAGGGAATAGGTAGGTCTTAATGGGAACTCATCTGAGCGTTTCTTCAAAGATTTGATGGGGAAGCATTATTATTTCCGCCCTAGCCGTCGAACCTTTTTTACCGGATTTTTGGAATTGAAATTAGCAGATTTAGCAACTGGACAGCGCTTTTCTCTCATTCACTAAATATTTCTCCGCAGTCTTCCTTTCATTCTGGGCTTGCTCCCTTAGCAATTAACTAACCATTTTTTCTCTTTGCCTATTCGCTTGTGCAATTTAGGGCCGCGCAGAAGGACTGCTTAGTCTCCTGCCTTTCAGTTCTAATCAGGATGGAAGTTTATTCCAATTTCAGTGAACTTTTCCAAATCTTGTCTCGTTTAAATCTCGTGCTAGTTTTTCCACGTCAGGAACAATTGGATTCTTTTAATCATTTTTTAATCAGTTTCAGGTTCTCCTCACCAAAAGCTGTTTTGAGCTGTTATGAGTCTGTGCGATCATTTTTGATTGTACACTTTTGTTTATATGGAAATATTGCTGTATTCGAAATCAAATGCGACCGTCGATTGCGTCCGAAATACCCGTTACCATTAGGGCGCCTAGTATACTGACACTGGTATGCGATATTGGGCCAAATGATCTTAGCGAGTTCCGAATTTCTTGTTTGCAGCTGCCTTTCGATGACGGAAGTATGAGCGTGGTGCTTGACAAGGGCCTGTTGGATGCGATACTGCCACCGGAAAAGGCTGATTCAAGTCATGTGGATGCTCATGTCGCCGCTGTTCAGATGTTTCGCGAAGTGAATCGTGTGCTGGCGTTCGGAGGGCGTTATGTTGTGGTGAGCCTTGCTCAGCAGCACGTTCTTCTCAACTTCATCGCCTATTTTTGCTTGCAGTTAGTCTCATCTTTTGTTGTTGAGCTTTCTTGACATTTTAATAAAAATCGTTTTTGCACAAAAGGTGATTTCCATTCTATGATATAAATGTGCAACGATGAAATTGGAGGCCTCTATTGGATTTTCTACAGTTTGACTTGCTTTACGAATTTGCTCAAATTGCCCTAAACCTTTTCAAGTCATATATCAGAAACAAATTCTGTGCTACCGGAAAATGATCTATTACTATGGATTTTTGTAGCCTCTCACACCTCCTCGAGTTCAAGCTGGCCTGTTGCATAGTATCCAGTATGAATGTGCAGGCATATTGGAAGTGCTTCACCACTTCCTAGCTGTGAAGGATATGAGTTGACGTTCTATTCATTCCCTATTTATGAGTTGCTTTTGTCGTTCAGCGTTATCCCAGCAATGTATTGCACATTAAGATTAGCTAGATATTTGCCTTTTCAAAATAAGAAAGGCAGATTTTTTGAACTCACTCTGTATGTTGCTTTCCTTTACCTCTATTTTCTTCATTTGCTTTAGGAATAACTTTATAATTCGTGTGCAGCAAGTTGAGCAATCATCGCGCACTTATATGCCAATCTTTCTGTTGATAGCAACCAAGCTTCGCGTTCCGCTGAAGACGAATGTGAGTTTTATAAAAATTAACGCAAATGTGAGTCTGAAATTGGATATCTGCGTAATGGCAATTTGCTTAAGATGCTCATCTTGTCTTATCTCATAATTGAGTATTAGTACAGCTTTTCGATGGTCTTCGCCCATTAGTGAATATTGAAAGAGCCATGTCCAAAATACTTCTGCCGTAAGGAAAGAAGGCACTAAATAATGACGAACTGTCATTGTACATTGTCACTGAGGTACGATTTTACAGAACTTTCCTAATGCAAGTAATATTTCAGAGAAATAAATTTTGATGTAGAGAAGCCGTTACACTTTTCAGCTTTAAAATTGTTATGATGTATCCGTTAGCAGAATTGAACTTCAGCATGAAATAGTATAAAAGAAGAGAGCACTATGGTTTCCTCATTCCATGAGGTGTTTGATTGTTGAAGACCTTAAAATTTTCGCGCAAACTCTCTTTAGGCTAGTTTGGTGAATATCGGTCACATTTGGATTCCTATGCCTCTAGTGTACGGATGAGTAGTAGAATGTTCTGCTGTTGGCACTGAGCAGGATGGAGACGGAAAGCAGGGAAAAATGAAATCAAAATTTTATGGAGGCAGCGGAATCAAGTGGGACAAAATAATTAAATAGAAAAAGATGTAATTAAACAAAGAGGAAATATCCATCGGAGTGATTTTTTAGCTACGAACGAGAGTGGGATCAAATAGAGCGAAAATTAGCCACTGATCCTAATCTCTCTACGCACTTGACAGATGGAGATAGTCCGACCTATTGTGCAACTCATATATCGGTAGGGATAGTTCTGTTCTGAGTTGGAAGGTGATATAGTCTGGATTTTCAGTGTTATTTGGTTCATTTGCCGAGTTGTTTTTACATTGTTCTTTCTTTAAAGGTATTCGAGTTTGCCAGGACTGTTGAAGGGAAGCCAGAAAGATTTGAAGTTAACGCAGGACTTCGAAACGCAGTATCCGCTGTGCAAGAATTCGCATGGTTCTCCCACGCATGTAAAACGTTAGTGCCGTAGAGCATCGTTTATTGTCGAAAGAGTCTAGCGACCGTTTTCGGAAGGAGGAGCGCCCAAAAGGGTGCATTTGCTTGCCTCTATGCCAGTACTACATGCATTCTTTTAGATTTTAAATATTGGTATACACGCCGAAACTGAAATCCTTGTTGCTGGAAGCTTTTCCTCGTCTTTCATTAATTTTTTTTTTTTTTTTTTGAGGTTCACTCGTCTTAATTTGTAAACACGGCTATATCGCCTTATTTTTGATAAATTACCTCGAAACGCCGATGGAGTTACGCGCAACATAACGGCTACCAAGGCGGAAATTCATTTCTTCCACAATGCTGTTGGGCCTTTTATCATTTGTGCAATGGATCGCTAGCTTATGGGCGACAATGCGTGTTTGCATGTAGGGATACCGGCGTAGCCAGTTTTCGAGGGGGAGGGATCGATCTTACTATCGCAATTTGTTTTTGAATCTCACGAAAAACAAAAGAGTGCTTTGTTAATAGATAGTGAGCTGGCTAGTATGTGTATCTTTACTTTATCGGTAAAAATGAGGAGCAGTTTTGTAGCGGAATTTAACTTAGTGGAGGTCTTGGTGCTCCAAATTTTTCCTGAATATACCGATGCAAAGGGCATTTTTTAGATAACTTATCTTTAGAGTCGAAAATAAGCAACATATCGCAGATTTGTAATCGGAGGTGCGGCAAGTTTGAGGAATTTTAAAGATTTGTAGCCATTCCATACTGGTTTTTTCAACAGTTATTTGTCTCGTTTTCATATTTTCACAACAATGTGCTGTTGTTTACATGGTTGCAGCCGGCTTGATCATCAAATGAGTGTAACGATGATGGACGATTCCGGAGAACCACGTTATCGCATATGGATTGTGGATGATCCGAATGGGAAACGTTTTTCCTCTTTTGCGGCTTTCATCGTCCCATTGGGCAGGTGAATTTCTTTGAGGCTTCTTTTTTGCTATGTTTGTTTGGTTATTTTCAAGGCGAAATTCGTTGGATGTGCATAAGGCTATGTGCTCGTTCTTTTTTCTTTTGTTTGCTTGGTTGCTTAGTTGCAAGTGATTGTGGGAAGAAAAATGCAGTAAGCATGTAATCGAGATAATTGTTTTTATAAACGGAGCGATTGCATCAAGTTTATTGGCAGTAAGCGGTAGATTTTTCTTTTTGAAAAAATATTGTTTGAGGATATATATATATATATATATATATATATATATATATATAATGCAACCATTTCTTGTTGCAAACAACTATATAGAATTCCATGCTTTTACATGCTCATATTCCTGTCTATATGAAATGCCTATAAAAAGCTTCATATCCTCAGAAGCAGAATTTTTCAAATTTTTCTTAAAAAAGGTCTTTGCGCAGTTGTTCTACAGATGCAATGTATGAAAATGACTCCAGGATTTCCAATATAATTTTATTTGCACTGGCGTTGCTTATGGATGAAACCGATGCAATGAACGAATGATAGGTGCTGGTCGATCACAGTTGAGCATAGGCGATGGTTCTCCATTAGAGTGAATGATCGCTTAGTGAACTTACTTTATCTGTGATTTCTTATAGGGAAGGCGAGTGGATGTACGATACCGAAAATGGGCGATATCTTCTGCTAAAACAAAGTAAAAAATCGCGTCTAGCAGTTGTACTGCCTTTTCGCGATCAGACTTACAAAAATATGGAGACGGTCAAGAAAGAACTCGACAAGATTATCATTAAGTTCGCCCCTGCTGATCTCGAGAACGTATGTTTTTGATCAATTTTATATGTAGCCATCGCCTCATCTGTCAGGCGATATTGAATGAACTGGTCGGTTTGCAGTTTTATGTTGTTTTTTTTTTCGTTTGATTAACTTATATAGTTTCGATTATGGCGATTCATAAAATATCCATTTTTGCTTATTAGGATGCTGCAGATGGATGGAATTATGGGTCTGCACGTCAAAAATATTTTCAAACAAAACTGTGGCCTCACTCCAGAAATTTGTTCGGCCCATCTTTTTACTCATTTCTATTCGGCTCCTTTGAATCAGCATCCAAACGCAAGGATATATAATCATCGTTCCGTCGCTCGTTCCCGAATTTCCTTGGGGTCAGTGTTCGCGTCGTGTCTCCTCCGTCTTGGTGGACCGAGGGCGTTTTCTGGCGCTAGTCCGATCTTTTCCATGACCTGCCTGATAGTATCCATCTGTCGCTTCTTGGGTCTCCCATGGGGTGGCCAGCCGGGCGAGCTGAACTTGAGAATATGATTGGTTATATATAGGATACATAGTGGATATATCCTACACAATACTTCGGGTATACATAACGGCGGAGTAAATTCATCAAACGGTGGTGCTGGGATCTCAGTTTTTTGTCCATAAGGCACCGTAATGTTTTGAAAGCGTTGTTATTTGAACAACGCAACAAATATGAGTGTAACTGCCCAATCCCATAAAAAACGCGCTGCGATTGCAGCATCGCTCCATACTTGGTTCGCCCCGCTGTTTGACTTTTGCGCTCAAGCAGCATGGCTTTAATCTTTTTCCTTATAAATCTTTGTGAAAATCGCAATGGTCAGCCAAATAAATTTCCGTTGCATGGGAAGGGCAAACTGATAAGAGGGCATCGCCGGTTTGAATGTTCAGAACAGGGACTGAGAGTGCTTCGCTAGATCTTTCTTTTCTCTCTATTTAATTTGCATTGTCCCATAAAATTGAGGAGTCGTTATAGTTTTTAATTTCTAACTGCTAGCTTTCGATGGAATTACGCATATTAAGGAGATGCGGAGACATAGTTCAAATTTTCTCTTGGGGCTCTGGTTCAGTTCCGTCGGTCGGTTATTTTGAATAATGCTTTGGCTTTCTACTGACCTATTTTGATTCAGTTCGTTCTAATACAAGCAGGCAGCAATTTTATCTTTTCTCGTGATTCGCTGCTCCGCTGTATCTTATAATGGAGGGCTGCATCCCTCGAATCGTATCCATAAGCTATTCTTTGCTATAATATGCTGCGCTTATCCGGGTTGGATAACGCTTAAGGTTTTTTTAATTTTTTTATTTTGCTTTATGTGTATGATTTCACTCGAAAATTTGCTCGATACGCTTTCGTTATCATAACGTCCTCCACTTCCTGAGCGTGTAAAAAATGTGGGTATTTTTATTTTTATGTAGGGATTTTTTTACGTAATGATTTTCAAGCATTGATGAAAAGGCAAATCGCCGTTCATTTTTTATGTAGATTGGTGGCTTTATGATTTTCATTGATTTCATTAATTATGCACATTTTTCAGAATAGTAAGTTTAGTTGAAGTGATTAAGAAAGGCTGTCTAGTTTATGGGAAACTGATTAATTTTTTTACAGGAAACGATAGAATATCTCTCATTGGGGGAAGTAAACGTGCTAAAGATACTCGCAAGTGGAAAATCTGAAATCAGTGACAAATGGAGCGTTGAAGATGTGGAAATTGGAGGCGCGCACTATAGACGACTCATCTTCCTGTCTTCGAGCAACGTGACTCAATCTGAGGCGAGAGTGATCAGTGGGTTGTCATTTGCCCACTTTATTTTTAAGTCGTATTCGCTTGTTTATTTATTTTTTACTTTCAGTGTTTTCTGTGTATCAGTGGATTGGGCTTCTTCAGTCGTGGGAAAGAGTTATTTTCCACTGGTAGTCATATTGCGTGGTTAAAACACTAAATACAAAAAGTCAGGTGTAAAACGATTGCATTTAAATTTAGAGTAGCTCATCGAGGAAGTTGACCTTCATATATCTTCTTATGATTAGAACTCAAAGGGGAACTTTGCAATTTTCTGGCGCAGAAATGCTTTTTTATGGTCCTTTGTTTATAAAACGAAGATCCTTTTCATATATTCTTTGTTCGAATGGGACGAGTTGACTCTATTCTGCCTCAAAATTATGGTGTTCACCTCATTTCATTCTCGACTGCCACTGACGACGACACACACTAGTGACATCAAGAGCGCGCAACGAGAATACCACCAAAGTGCCATCAAGATCGGCGCTTCATAGAGACGCTTATCTTGCTAATTGGATAACATCCGACTTCTTTCCATTATTTCCTCCAGGAAGTAATGCTTGTTTATTTTGTGCTTTGCCCTTTGTCTTACGGTTCACCCCACTTGAAATTATTTACAGGAAATAAGAGGGGGAAATGGATTGTCGATTTGGACACGCTGACGTGCAGACATCATGAGGCGATGCTGTCTGCTTTCTCATTCTTGCCTCGGCAAAATGTGCTGCACAGTTCTCCCAATGCTCAACTCAGGTAATTCATTCGCTTACTTTTAGTCTTTCACTTTTTCATTCTCCGTCGTTCTTTCTTTAGTGGCAGTTTTTGTGCTTTTCATTTGTGGTTCATGTTAGTAGCAACGAGATAGAGTTTTCCTGTTTAAGTCAGCGATACCGATCGCTTAAACTCCATTGGATTTTGAGACGATTGTGAAAAAATTGATATTGAAAATTAACAATTTTCGAAAGTGGAGATTTCCGTTGACGCATTGTTGAATGAGATTATTTATGTTTGATTAATTTTTTAAAAAGAATTTTGAATAGCGAATAGAATGCAAAACTTCAAACGTTTAGACTCCCTCAAGTTTCATTTGGCTAATTATTGTATCATACCATGCCGAGTCTCATCACACATCAGGTGGCTATATGTTGCACAATTTGTGCATTTTTGGCCCTAAATCATTTCCGCTGCTAACTGTTGACTGACTGTAAACCATAAGCTAATGCCACCAGTCCTTAGCGGATGAGGCTTATTCGAATGTAAATGTGATTCTGGTTAAATTTCTATCCACCTGGTGGGCTGAGATGATTTGATCGCCGATCGAGTTGGATTCTATTGTCCATTTGGATAGGGTCTGTGCGTTAATTGCCGCTAATCGAATTAAAAGTGAGAAAATTCCCTCTAGCTGAGAATCACTGAATTTACGATATCGAATTCAGTATTATCCACGAATCAAACGTATATGGCACATTTGGATTGCATTCTTGCTAATTTAATGAGCTGTGACAGCGTCCACGATTTTTGTTCTTGGTGCTCAAAGTTAACTATTTTATTCTAGGCGTTTGTATGTAGAAATATTTAGCTATGAATAGTGTTATCCCGTATAGAAAAAAGGGATTCTTTTTGTTGATTCCCTCGATTTCAGTGAACTGTGTTTATCCAGCTATGTTTATCTTTTATGCGCTTTTGCAAGTTCTTGCATAACAACAAGTTGTGATGCTTTGCTTGCATATGTGCATTTATTTCTGTCCGTCCAATACTTGGAATTCGCAGATCATAAAATCTAGGGCAGTGAAATTTCATTTTCCTCATATTATAGTCTTTCTCATAGATTGCCTTCGATTCCACAATTTTGTTTAAATTCGTCACGTTATTTACTTGTTTTGAACTCTTAACAACATCACAAAATATGCGAATCAAAATTGATAGGCTAACGCTTCAATGTAGCGGAAAAACGAATGTATTGACTTCTCAGCATTGCGAGCGGTCTATTTCGTAAGAAGTAACGCCGTTAGGTATTTTATTTATATTTGTATATACAAGAAAAAGAAATTGACATGATGGGCCGAAACACTGTTTCGGACACGTTTTCCTTTTCTTTTAAATGTCGCGTTTTGCATTACTTCTTTCGTCGTATTGAACGAATATTAGAAAAAGAGCTACTTTCTTCGTGATTATACGGATATTCTATTGGAAAGCAGATGGCATTTTTCTATTCTTTTTTTTTTGCTCCGAGGGAAATGCATAGTGCACGCATTTACCGCTTAGCAACTGAAAGTCGTTAAGGGGAGGCTAGAATTTTTCGGGATTTTTTATTTGGAAAAAAACGTTAGTTAGAACTTTTTCATATTTGCGTTTTTTTTTTTTTGGAATGAAAAGTTTTCTGCAGATAAAAACATTTTAGCGGCGGTTTCACAAATTTGCATTGCAAGATCGTATTATGGTGTTGCTGTGAGTTTGGTCGATTGCCATTCCGCTGATTCTAACTCATGAAATACCATGAATAATGTTAAGAAATTTGATAAGTCGAACGTACATCATAGAACGATCGCCTACATCGTATTTGGCATTGATTAATAGGTTTAAGAGGGGCGGTGAACGGTTAGAAATGGAAATAAAGAAGCGTAAGTTTTGCATCAGTCGCTTTTTTTTTGGTTTTGTTTCGTATCAGTTTGGTCGCAGAAAAATATCTCTCATAGGAGATCAGTAGAGGGCTTAGTTCAGCTGAAGCATCGAACCGTTATTCTGTCTATTTTATTTTTTTCTCTAGATGATATATGAAGCTGCTTGATCTGCTGAGCGAGACGCAAGAATCACATATTGCATCGTTTCTTCTGTCATAATTCTCCATTTATTATTATTTATTTTCTGCTCTATTACTGATATTGTTAGCGTTATTCTTTCGATCCGACTTGGTAAGTTTTAGTTGCGATTTTCTATTGAATGATGATTTGAGTTTTCAGGCTAGTGGTGCTTGGTTTGGGTGGTGGTCTGCTGCCGTCATTTCTTTATCGTCGTTTCACGAAGGTTCGTTTACACTGTAACGCATGATAATAGAACGCTCTTAGAATTGTTTTTTCATCTTTTAATTGTTTGGTAATTCATAAGATCGCGTTTAGAATCAGCACATCAATGCTGTCCACCTTAGCAGCATACGTGTCAAGTTGCGAATATCAAAACATCTCTATCATCCTTCTTAATTATGACGTCATATTTTGATGAGACCCGTGCTCGTTTCTGCGATGTATGTCCTAGGAAACACATGCAGGTATAAAACTTAATCAGGCAATATGCCGCAGCTATTTACTCATTGAACTAACTTCGGCCTTGTTTTTTAGAGGGAACGTAGATGTGGAGAGAAAGAAAATCACTTTTTTTCGGTGGAACCGTGAAAGATTAGTGCTTATCGTCTTTTTCTTATTGTAAACGAACGCTATTAGAAGCAATGTTTTTGTTTGTCCCGTTTGTCTGCCTTTTATTAAGCCCTGTGTGTTGATTTTGTCGCGAACCTGTCGCATTCCCCATGTATGACTTTATTTGTTTTATAGGCGAAAATAGTGGCTGTTGAGCTAGATCCGGAGGTGGTAGAGATTGCAAAGCGTTGGTTTGCTCTTCCATCTAATGACGGTCGTTACTCGGTTGTGGTTAAGGATGCACTTCGTTTTCTCGAGGAGGCAGAGAAGAAAGTGAAAAGTAAGCATCCTCATCAACAGTGCACGTTTTCAGTAATTACATGTGCTCAGTCATGAGTTTGATTGAAAGAGAAACAGCTTCATTTTAGCAGCTATCATGGTTATCCTCTAATGATTTTTATGGTTGAGCAACATTGCTGACATACTCCCTCCCAGTGAACTCATTTGTTAGTGTTTTTACGTTATTCATTGTAACGGAGTATGAGTTTGGGAATGCACTGTGCATTCACCATCGTATCGCTTGTGTCCAACGGATGCTTTCAGATGTGTTCAAGGATGTTGAGGTAACTGGAAATGTTGTTCCTTACGTTTAATACAAAGTTCTGGAATGTTTTTATAAGTGGTTAGGCGTTTTGTCAAATATTTGTATGTTTTGTGAACACCAGAGTTGAAAGAGCACTCCACCAGCGCTTCTGATCTCAAGATTTATCGTCATCTTCCAAAAGTTCGCTCTCCATTTGCGCATGAATTGCAATTATTGCTCCTTTGCCATTGTGTACCTTCAGAAAACGTTATAGGTTTCTCATAACTAAGCGAATGTTTCCTGGTGGACATTTGAGTATGAGGAACAAGCAGTAACACCAACTCACGCATTTGCAGGTAACAAGTTGCCTCCGTATGATATACTTTTTGTCGACATAGCTGGAGCAGACCCTTTACCGGGACTCAGTTGCCCCCCAATTGAATTTCTCACGACGTCGGCATTGACTACGATGAATAATGTACTAAGTGCCAGTGGTAAGTGTTTATATCTTTGTGATGATCGATTGTTAGTCGCGTTGATCTCAACAAGTTGTGTTGTTTCTTGATTTCCTTATAGCCGTGCCGTAGTTTACAGTGTGATTTGCATCTATTTATGTGTTTGTTTTTAGGTGTATTGGCATTGAATTTGGTGACACGGGATGTCGAAGTGTCCCATGCGGCGAAGGTCACCGTGATGGCGACGTTTCCGCGAGTCTACCTTCATACAAATGCAGAGGATGTCAACCAGGTTGCTTATGCTTGTCTCTTGGCGATTCCACTTCACTCTTCCGATTGATATTAGCGGCTAGAGAGATTGTTTTGCATTCCACTGCCAATTCTTAGTGTGAATGCTTATTATATTCTCCCGAATGCTGTTTTAGAGAGTGAGCTGGTGAGGGATTCAGTATCTATAGAAATTTTAACTTATGCTAGTCGTCGGAAGAATTTTTTTTTTTTTTTTTTGGAGTTTCAGTCTCATTTTTTGGAGCCTCGAATTTCGAGAACTTCAGTTTCGTTCAGGTATGCTCGAGTCTCATTCGGACAGCTAAAAGAGTCTCGAATGCGGATGATATTCACCTTCATTATGCTTACCATGGCACGTTGAGAGGTTAAACTGCCATCACTCAACGCTAATATTGAAGTTTAGCTGCTACAGTAGTGCAGTTATTTTGAGGTATTTGTTGTTGATTCTAGTCAGTGTAGAAAGCTTTCTAGCGGTTGCGAGCATTTTTTCATTAGATTGAAATGAGACTTTTTCTACTTCATTTTTTTTCAACATCCGAGAATTTGTCCTTCGATTGAATAAAAATTATAAATTTGTGCATATTTTAGAAATTTAGAAAAGTACAAATTCATATCTAACCGTTCAATTCTGCGAATGGGAGTCGGAAATTGAGATATATAAACTATAGTTTGCAGCATGCAATTCCGAATTAAAAAATAAGCTGAGTAACATTGCGAGAGGGTTTATCAATTGAGAATTTCATGTAAATTTTGTATTTTTATTGCATTTTCTTGAGAAGCAAAAGTTTTTGCACTGAAAAATCTAATACACTCTCTATAGGTTTCGTTCCACTGAGGACTGCTTATATTCACCACTCATATTGAAGGTGAAAAAAATTTGTTAATTTTAAATCGATCATTTTTGAAAATTTATTTGCTCAGTCAGAATCAAGAATGTTAGGAGGAACCAATCATTTACATATCACTCAATTTACATATTATCGTTCGCATCCGCTGATTAATAACTTTGAGGTGATGACTTTTGTTCCCGAATTGCGATCCGCAACGTTTTTATATCGCTTCGTTTTTCTCTCTCTCTTTTTTTTTCACATTTCCCACACCATATCAATATTCGTTGTTTGTGGATTCAGTTTTTTTCTCTATATTTTTTATTAGTCTAATATTCTGATGGATTCTTCTTCCCTCCTTCAATTCACTAGTGAGTTAATTTAATGTTGCTCATTTCACGCAGGTTTTTTATTCGTATTCCTTAATTTTTATGTTCTAATCTTCGAATACAACTGATTTTCATTGTGAAAATACACATCAAAAAATATTCGAATACGTATTTTCGCTACCTTCGTTGACGTTTTGTTTGCGCTTATTTAATGCTGGCAAGGTTTTTATTGAAAAATAAAAGTGAGTAGTAATGGAATTTTTGCGGTTTATATGCAGCAATTATTGCTTTGACACTACAACTTGACGCTGTCGTTTAGTGAGAAGTTTTTTTAAAGGACGAAAATGTTTCGTTGAAGTGGAATCGTTTGGAAATGTTTTATTAGGAGGCAATTTTTGATGACGCGTTCTTCTCGTAACTAATAAAGTGTTCGTTAAATGGCTGTAAGATAACTGTGGAAAATCATTAGTAGTTATGAAGTATTTTTTGTTCAGAATTGCTCGGAGGAGGTGATTTTCATATACATTGAAGTTTGATTCCCCATTTTCTCATTTAATCCTGTTAAATTCTTATTCTTCAATATGCATGTATCCTATTAGAAGTGTATAGTGGAGTGACTGCGAGTTTGGCACGTATTAAGCGCTGTTAAAAGCAGAGACTCGGTTAGTGAATTTCATGGCTAAGTTAAGTTTAATTCTTGACCTGAAATGCAGCTCATACCAATCTTCTAAGCTTGGAAAAGTAACTCAGTACTTTTATTTCTAATCGGGAACCGTTTATATAAAGTGCAGCCTCAAAGAATTTTAAAAAATATGGATCCGCCTATGGTCTTCTTTTCGCGAATAGTGATAATAATTTGTAGCACATATCCATCCACTTTTCGCTGTTTTTTACCGTTTATTGAAGTTCTTCTATTTTTCTTTGAATTATATATTCATGTAGGCTGAAATGGCCGAATTCATGCAGAAATCTTCACTGAAGTTCAAACTTCTTCCAACTTCTATTCTTCTGTTTTCAACGGTTGTAGATAAGTCATTTGTAGGTGAGTATATATATATATATATATATATATATATATATATATATATATATATCATGTTTTTGAAGTGTTTATGCAATCGTTAAGTGTAGTGGCCACAATGGCAATAAGCGCGTAGTTTGCATCCCTTGTTAGCGCATTCCTGCTTTTCTGCTTTGCTATTTCTAGCAGAGGTAGTTCTTGCTTTCTACTATGTCAAAATTAGACACGACTGTTTTCATCATGCGTCTGCATAATCGATAACAGTTCTACAGTGCGGGATTTAATTGAGTAGCAACTCATTTCATGTGGCTGGTAGCGCATCCATAAAGCAGAGGTGAGAATGCGGGTCCAGTGCGCCCCATTATGGAAGGAACATTTGTTGCTTGAACAGCTGCTTCCAGGAAGTCAGTAATTCAAGACTATCGTTGTTTTCCCTGTTATACATATGCCTGTTTGCCTATTAATAAGAAGGGCAACCTCCAGCCATTTATAGCTAATTGCATTCCAAGTATAGGTAGAAAAATTTTTGTTTGGCATTGTGCATCTGAGAGTTATTCAGAGTCGTCTGAGCGCAGGGAACGACTTATCGCTAACACTTTTAATCGTATTCGACTTCATGGCCCTATTGAGGCCACAGGCCCAGCTGAGTAATGAACCCGGAGAGTTTATCAGCCGATCTTTCGTAGTCAAGCTGCCGTCGTTAGTCTGCGAATGTTGTCCTATATTTAGGTGACTGAACGAATTCCAGATTACAAGAATCTGTTTCAGGTGCTGGTCTGCCCGAAAAGTGACGTAACGTTTGAGGAAGCAGTGAAGAAAGCGGACGATGTGAAAGTGGAGAAGGACTGGTTGAAACAGTTGGCGATTGATCTCTCCTCGTTGACTATCGTAAAGTGAAAGGCAAGTAGTTAAAGAAGCCTTTCTGTTTAATTTCTACTTTTACATTTATTTCATTTGTGGTTGCTTCAACAAAGTATGGTCGTTTTCCATTCTTGTTAAAGTTTGGATGTCGATTTTTTTTTGGGGGGGGGGGAAGGGGGAAGAAAAATAGCATTCGCTGAAACCGAATATTTCCGAAATATTTTTCTTTTTTTCATTCTGAGTATTTCTCATCTTACAAGTGCTATTACCTCATTAAGGTTATTTCTCTTGCCTCATTGTGACTCATCGTTTACTTTTCAGAGGTGAGCATAATGCGTGGACTAATATATGAGCCTCCTTAACACAGTAGTTATCAGTTTTTTAATCGCCGAAGCAGCTCAATGATGAGATATCTATTTGGAAATCAATTCTGTTTATTGCACGTGATTATTGATTTTTTTTTTTATTTTTGAATTCTGTTCTACAGTTCGTTTGTTTATGAAGCCACTGTAAATGCTGTTTTGAGAAGTTTTAGCATATCGGCATTGGTATTGCCTTGCTTGGCGTCGTCAGGATGTTGGATAATTTTGAGGAGTGTTGGCGATTTTGTATGTGCCAAGAAATTATTCTGTTGGCTATTGTTGGAATATTGTGAGGGGCTTCCGATGATATATTGTTTCTTTGTTGGCGAATGATGCGATTCAGTTCTTCAATATTGGAGTCACGTTTTTCTTTTTTCATCATTGTTGATTTTATTCTGATGGATTGAAGTTTTTTTGTCTGTTATCTTGCTGCAAACGCTCGCTAACGTTCTATTCTTTGCCGTATTGCTGGAGCATTTACCAGCGCCTATGCATATGGACCTTATCACATCATATCCTGGTAAAGTGACAGAAGCGAAACTTCAAGAATGGGATAGACGCGAATCGTATATCATCCAAGGAATTTTTGTCTTTTTTTTTAGTAACAAACAAGTCTTTTCGTCTCTTTCTTCACGTTTGGCCATCTGCAACAGTCGACAGCAAATGGCGTTAGTATCTGACCAAATCTTCTGGTGAGCTGTGGTTGTCTAACTAAATTCTTCCGGTGATCTCTGGTTATCTGAATAAACTCCTCCGGTGAATTCTGGTTATCTAACTAAATTCTTCCGATGAATTCTGATTATCTAACTAAATTCTTCCGGTGAATTCTGATTATCTAACTAAATTCTTCCGGTGAATTCTGGTTATCTAACTAAATTCTTCCGGTGAATTCTGGTTATCTAACTGTTCTTCCGGTGAATTCTGGTTATGTAACTAAATTCTTCCGGTGAATTCTGATCATCTAATAAATTCTTCCGGTGAATTCTGGTTATCTAACTAAATTCTTCCGGTGAATTCTGGCCTTTTGAGACTTTCACCTGATATTTCGCTATGAAGAGTCGAGTTTTTACTGACGGAAATGAATGATCATCATAGTTGCGGAAAACTTCGCATTGCTTCTTCATATTGCCAGGCGTTTTCTTATTGTACTTTTCGTGTAGTCGGGATGGCTGTGCTGAAGGAGACGTTTCTGGACTGTACCTCTGAAAGTTCCAAGCTACTGAATAAACGCATCAGTAAGAAATATTGAGAATCTTCATTCAAATCTCCGAAGTATTCTTCGCATTTTATGTTCACTAATAACTGGGAGAGATTGGATATTTGCTACACTTTAGTACTACACTCTTCAAGTCCTACTGGAGCGTTTATTGCAGTATTCTCCTGACTTTTGTCTTCGCATGTAGAATGATTGGAATTGTTGCACCACCTAGGGAGAAAAATGAGAACGTTGGGCATATTCATGTTTCATCCCTTACTCAGTGGAATTTTCATGTGAGCAACAAAGCAGAAAATGTGAATCGTCTGAAGTTCTTGTTTCCTTAATAATATTTGTCATCTTAGTGCCTCACATTCGTTCGTTGTCTTGCTGTGCGCATCGCAGCAGACTTTCACCGCAGCTGGTTATCATGACGATTCTCTTGTCACTCTCTTGTCATTGAAAACACCGTTTTACAACTGATATGGCTTAAAAAAATAATGTTTCGAGAAGCTGAGTCCATTGAACTCAAGTACCATACTCGAGCGAACGAGGTTGAATGGGCTTCGTGTGTGGCCACGAAGGCCACTTCGAAAAGCACTATTAGCAACACCCAGGAAAACTAACAGAGAAGCATATCAAGCGGACTGATACGATATTCGTTTTTGTAGTCATGCCGAAACCTTGCTGTAGAGAAGCAGACGACTATGAGTGGAGCATATTAGCCAGTAATTGCAGCAAGCACATCCTCCAAATTAGCAATGTTATTCTGCAGCTGTAAAAATAGGTTCGGTTGTATCGGCTTTTCGACAAGTCACATGATTATTGACGAATCAGATTTGGTTGCTCCCCATTGCTTTCAAGCGGATAGAGCGATCTAGGTTTGCTACGTTTATCCATTTCTCCATCTTATTTTGCTGAAGGCTATGAACTGTAATTCAATAAAAATTTTTTCTCACATTTGTTTTTTCCAAATGGAAATTCGAAGTTTCTCACTTCATTTCACCTATTTTTTCATACTTCTGTACGAGACGTCGGCCACATAGGCCTGAAACTTTCATGCACGCTTCCATCTTCCCAAATTTGCGACTGTTTGCTTCTCGAAAGTTTTCGTCGAACATGATTGCGGAGAATTTCTTTGAAAAACTATTTCCCATAGATTTTGTGAGGTATCGATTTTTTGGCAAAATGTGCCCATGTGTGATGCGAATCCGTGACAGCTGGAATCCCGCTTGATGTTGTAAACATGCTACAGGATATAACCATTATTAGATATGGACTACTGTTTCTTCCGCTATGCACTGTGAAGTATTTTCTTTCCGGATATTCTATCACTTGCCGATATAAGGTTTTTCAGGCGACTTTTAAAAATGATTCCAATTACTGGCGACGACCGATCTATGAAGCATAACACAGTACGTTGAAAACTGGTCGTACTGCTCCATCCGAGCAATGCTGAGCAGAAACAATGAAAAATGCTAAATCCTAGTAGAATTTGCCTCTCTGTAGTTGTGCGCTCAAGTATTACACATTTTTTGCTAATCATGCTAAGTTGTTAGCACGACTGACATGGGAATACGCATTAGAAAGGTGGGGAGGGGGGGGGGTGCGGTAAGTTTGGAATTCATCGACGAGGTCATCACATCAGTAAATTTTTATTTGGATGCCACTGAGAAAATAGCGAAACAACAAAACGTTTATTAGGATGGAAGTGAGCATCGTTTCGGGAAGGGTGTCTGCCAGGGAAAGAGCACTGCAAAACTTCCAATCTCAGAAGTGACAGACACTCTGAGACGGACGCTTTTTTCGTTGCGAATGTACGTTGCACCACAGTGATCGTGCCTAGTCTCGTTTGCTTTCTTTTTCTTCCGGTTACGCATCAGAAACAACGAATACCGCCGCTTGCATTACGCAATCGTCGTTTCATTAAAATACACGCGTCGCGACATCGAACATAAACTGCGAATATTACAAAATGCATTTTCGGCAATAATTTTTTTTCTGTTGGCACCGAAAAACTCTGATTACGAAAGGTTGTTGTAATATTTGCCTTTCAATTATCGTTCATGCACTCGTAGCCTAAATATTAATTCTGGTGAGAACTCGGGAGAAGTTAAGTCATATTTGAGTCTGACAAAATGGACGACAAAGCAATCTTGAACCCTAAACAGGCGTAGCTTGTTCCGTTTCATAAAAGGCAACTGTTCACCAAACTCATCGATGGGTTATTTCAATTGTAGGAGCATATAAATCAGAAGTCTATCGTATCCCTGGCGTGATCATACTCAATAAATTTGCCGTCGTTTAGTTATTTGTATTCATTTCTTTCCTCTCGTTGAGTACGATCGTAAGTTGACTTTTGCAGCAGCAAAAAAATTGTCAATATTCTCTCCTCGAAGAAGCAAATAGCTGCACCTATGGTTTTACTGAATGTCAGTTACATACCTCAAGACTAAACAGAAATGAGTGAGTGGCTCTCTTTATTACTGCTCAACAATAAAATTTGAAGTGTTTTCCTTATAGCATACATCATCTTTTCAGTGTTCCGTTGTTACATTTCTGTTCTCTTCAATGATTCAAAATTTCCAACTTATCGGCCTTTTACCTTATCGTCTATGGACTAGATAATTGTACAAGCGGAAGGAGCTTGCTATGGAAATCCGATTCTATTGCTAGATTGTCACCATTAGAACACTCACGCTTGGATGATATGCCTCCCAATTCGTCGTTTGGTACCGGCAACAATGTTACCTTAAAGGTGCTACACTCATTTTTCCTCTCTGTCCATAAAAAATCGTTCCATTCCGTATACATTATCAAGAAGTTCACAAGTGATATCGCAAGGAAATGAAGCAAAATGCCGGGTATTGTTGCTGCATATCGTTAGTCATTTTGCTCCTCAATTTACTGCTATCCGCATAATGCTGTCTATATATTCCTGTTTGCAGACAACCTGTATTTACTCATCCTCCATTATGTAATAACTTTGCCATCATCCAACTAACGTCCATTCGACGCTTCTTTTAATTTCCTTCGCATATCGTTTAAGTACGCAGTGGTGAGGCAATAGGGCTGAAGTGATTGCCAAATCGATTGCATGAAACTGTAAACGCCCACTGAAGCCACATTCGTTTTGACTGTAGGAGAGGTTTCTTGATTAATAGCTGAAACATTTTTCGAAGGTCAATCCACTCCACCTACATTCTTTCAGTACTTGAACATTGCCTTAGGCCTTGATCAATAATGACAATAAATGTACAATTTTGTACTGTATTCAAAAAAGAAAGCATAAACTGCTAAGTATGAGAAAATATTTCCTGATTAATAAGAGAGGAAAGACGATCGGAGAATTTGTGAGAGGTCAACGATTTATCGTGCAGCAAGCATGGATTATTGGCGCTTTGCATAGGAGCATTTTTCCACTGAGTTCTTTGTAGGCTTTTTCTCATCATGAGCAAAGGCTGTTAGAATTGATATTATTTACACTCATTTCGATAGGAATTTTAGTGCACTTATTCTTTCATATTGCATGTGAAGCGTTCACTCTGTTTTAGTATTAGGTGTTCGAATTCGACATCAACGATGAAGGAATATATGGGTTTATTGAAGTTGAGTATATTATTTTCCAATTTTATTGACGTAATCTAAATTTCTTCCACCTATGGGAAAAAATTCATTTCATCGTAATGAAAGAAACGCTAAAAAAATTTTAATGCGCTAAATTAAGGACGAATCTCCATACGTAGACATGTTGGGGTGCTGCTCAATATGCGTTACTACAGTTGAACGCAAATATTGAAGAAGAAAATGCCCCTTTTAAGTGCTTCAGATATTTCTATTTGTTTTTCTGACATCTTTGATTGCACATTACTTTTAATATTACAAGTAAACAAATGAGCAAATAGGCGCATCTCTTTATTCTGTTCATTTCTTTCAAAGAGCACTTCCGGTGTTGCTATAGTAAATTTGTTTCATCGTTGCGATGTTTTATAACATTGCAAACCGGTTTTTTGCCTCCATTATATAAATTTTCCTCTAAATTTTCTTCTAATTTAACGTTTGCAAAGCATCACCTCAAGGCAGCTATCGTTAATGCTAGAGCTAGCTATCTGGAAATGAAAAATCGGAAGGTGAGAAGCAAAAATAGCGATGAGAGGAAGAAGGGCACACCCATTCGTTAGCTCTAACATTGTTCATCTTATAAGAGAAAGTTGACCCTATGTTACCGTGTTCTTGGCTATTAAACAGTCTTATAGAGCATTTCACTTCAAAATATGTGCCGACGTTTCCCATTGTCAATCACAGCAGAAATATACGGTTACCTCAAATGCGGTGACATTTATGCAATCACACGAATACCTTGTGAAATTTCGTTCCATTTTCATTGGACTGAGGGTTAAAGAACATGAAGCTGTTGAGCTCTGGTAGTAACGTTGCTGTTTAGGTGTACTAATCACCATTTCATAATTCTGCCGGCGGTTTTCAAAGCAAGAATTTTTCATGTGATTTTATATCATTTTTTGATATTTTACTAACAATTTTTTGCTACATTTTTCCAAACTTTAAATGAAAGTGATATTATCTCATGTTGCTATTACTACATTTGAGTGTTTCACTAATCAAAACTTGTAGAACGTTTTGCTTATTTTCAATTTAGCTATGCTCTTGGTTTTGTCTGCTTTTAGTGGGCATTCTACAATGAGAGATTTTGTCATGGGAAATATTCTTCTTCCGCTTAAACAATTCTTTAGCTGTGATAATAAATTCTTCACTTCCTTCTTCTTATTTCTTTCCTTTATACACCGAGAGTACGACTATTATGAATCGATTCATTCCTGAAGAAGGCTAATAGAGAATGGAAACGAATCGCCAAATTGACTGTCGTTCTTCAATGTGTTCCTGCACTCCCTCGCCACTCTCCTTTACGTTCATTGTTATCGTTGTTTGTTGAAACAGCGGCGACTGGATAATGTTAACCGATATTTTGAATACACAATAGCTGTCTTTGTATGCATGATCAAATATACTATTGCAAAATATAAAACGGTGAGCAATACACCTGTTATATGTCAATCTTGTTCCGGTTGTTGTTTAAAATTTTGGCAACAGGTGTGCTATATATTTATCACATCACCATCAAAAGCAACGTAATTTTGCGAATGAAAAGAGAGCGAGTGAAACAAGATCCGCTACCTGGCGGAACAACTAAAAACTCATAAACAGTAACAAAAATTGTTAGAGCGAGAAATTACATTCAGTGAGGGAAAATAGTGCGACGAACACGAAACTGTGGAAGTGGGGACTCGCAAAGAGGAGACCAGTTTCAATGTGGCACAACAAAAAAACTTACTTGCTGAACGGCGTATGTACGACGACGCTGATCGACATACGCAATCCGCTCGGCGCATTTATGCGTCTTTCCTCATCGTTTTCACAAAGGCCAGTCTTCCGTCAGTATGTTTAAATGGCACCAAATACCTTTAATCCGTGCAAGGCATCCACTGAATACGCAATCCCTCCTTATTAATTCGGAGTCAGTGTTGTTTGTGAAATAAAAAATGTTCTTAACCAGTTTACGTAATTCTCTGCCCTCTCATTTTCTTCAGCTTGACGTTCCGCAAGGTGGGAACGTTAAAAAAGCCCGACTGCTGCTTTCTCATTTCAAAGATATCGTTTGGGGGTCGTCGTTTTCAAAGCTATCTTCTGGTCGGGTAGCAAGTGCCAGGCCTCACAAAGAAATGTGCTTTGCAGTCCACCTTTTCAGTATTTGTCGAGCAGCGCGTGAGCGAGATGGTATAAATGTATAATGATAACAGAAATCTTTGTTCTGCCTAATACTTGCTCTAAAGTACTATACATATAGGGAGTGTTATATAAGGGAACCTTTAATAAAGAGTAGTGATGTGTGCATAATATGGTTAGAAAGCTCGCCAAATAAGACATTGTTCATAGAAGTTATATTATTCTTACTGCGGCAACAGTTTAAGGAATATGATGCTGCTATTTTTAAGAGAAAAGTATACTGGCTTGGTTAACCAGAAAAAAAGCCGTGGAATAACAGTGTGAGGATCTGCTTAAAACTGCGCAAACAATTTTCACGTTGTTTTAGACATTTGCATTGTATTCGTAATAGATGACCGTGACGTCGACGATTCATTTCTTAGAAAAGTTCTGCATTACTGTTTGACGTTTAACGAATACAAATAAGCATTCAACGTTACGATCAGAGAGCGAAAAATTTCCTGAAAATTGAAAATAGTGAAAGCACAAACAATTGCATATTGGCAGTGATGCTTTGCATAATTTTATACTGCGAGACGATAATAGAAAAGATTAACGTAAGCGGGAGTGCAGATTTTCTTTTATTTGCTCTTCGAGTGAATTTGTCGATTTCTTTTGCTCGTCAGTATTTCCACACAACTCGATTTGATAATGGAATAGACCAGATGTTAAAATTTATGAGCGATAGCCATTTCATTCTCCTTCGATTCTCTTTAAATACGGCGTCTTTTCTTTGAAATCGATGTGTACGCGATATGACTACATTCAAATGATGGTAGCGATAAACGTCTATCAGCTGCATTGTTATGATACTGAGTGTCAAAAAACTATCATGAAAATGTTGGCAATCTGAGAAGAGAGCACATAGTAAATTTGTTTATGAATTTGCATATAAGTGGTCTACCCTTAAACGATACATTTACTTTAAGCTTTGGCACATTTGCATCGAAACTAATGCTGTGGCGAGCACCGGTGGATTCACGATTTTTATTGAGAAGATTCCCCAACGAAAAACCAGTGTCGATTGTTGGCGATGAATTTATAAATGCTTTATGTAAAATGCATAGTTATAAAGCGTTGATAGAATACAACGCACAATATTGACAAATATGAAATAGGAGAGAGAATGCAATACACGCATCGCAAAATTGTTTCGTCTCGCAGCCACTCTGATTCTCTCGATCATCTTCTGTATCGCAAAAATGTTCCAACGAAAAAAGAAACGACGAAATTTAGCATATGATTTGTTGTTATGTTTTTTACGAAGAAGAATATGCAGGGATAGGATTGCTGCTGCAGTGGCGAATCCTGTGTTTTGGTTGCTGCATAATATCTTTTTAATTCTTTTTTCTAATATTTAATTCTTATTCGTTCTTTCCTGACATGTTTGATTCAAACTGTAGGTAGTTTTTGTTGGGTGTTAAGCTAGTAGATGAGCCATGATATTATTGGTGGAAAGATACAAAGCCTTTGAAAATTTTATTGGTCATTTCCGACAGAACGAACTCTGCTATTTTTACCCTTGAGAAGAAAGCAGACACTGCTGATTCCTTTCATAACATCCATCTCCGTCGTGGACATTTTTTACTCAGCTTTTGCTTGAATATCCACTCAAGCATGTCTGGTAGGATGGAACTTTGACAAGTTCATCTGCTTTTTTCAAAAATCATTTTTGAAGTTTCAATACTGCATAAGAATGTGGGTGGTCCTTTATCACAATAATTTTATCTCTTTTTGAAATTTTCAGCACAGTTTGCATATCACTTTTATTTATCTGCTGATTTCTGTGAAAAACCTCCCATCCAACATTCTATCGAATAAGTTTAAAAGGTTTATTTTTGATTGAGAAAAAGTTACAAGAGAGTGGATGCATTGTTCTACGATTTTCCTCCATTAGCGTTGCTACCGTGATAGAAGTACGTGTATTTGCTTTAGAAAGAAAAATGATGAAGCAAGACTTAAGTGAGAGGATGGATGAGATTCTTTTGGTTAGCACTACTTACGAACGAAACCTAGCGCCTCATTCAGCATATTTTCCAACTCCATTTTGCGTTCCATTCCCTCATCATTACACAGACCCGAGTTTATTAGCTGGTTCCGCATATGCAGTGTAATATGCTCACTTATAAAAAGGAAAGCAACGATGATTGTGTGTATCTTAGAGATAAATTATCTCTGCTGGAGCGCACTACAAGGGATCGTAGGATTTGTGACTATATCATAAAGCCTTTCAAAAGTATAACACAAGTGAGTGTTATCAGGTGCATTTGGAAGGCTAGAATTAGATGAAATTCTATGATAGAATGTTGTCTGTAACGACAGAGAGGTGCAAAAATTATGCAGCATGAGTTTGACGTTTTCACAAGGGGGCGGGTTTCAAAATGCTGCGCAATCTTTTTTTGTGAATCGATGCACCTACTACTTTGACGAGTGATGCTCAGAGTGTCGCACAGAAGCTGCCCATCATTTCGAAGCGCTCTCTTCGTATGTCGTTCACTACTTCTGCTTTCATTCCTGCACCAATTGTAAATTCCACATCATTTCCTTCCGAGATTACTCCCCACACAATATGATCACCTTTCATACATACCTGATTAGCATACTTCATTCTAGATAATTTGTTATCGCCGAAATATGGGCTTGAACGTATTCGATGTTATGTTCGGAATAAATAAAACGTCATAAATGGCAACTAATTTCCCGTCCTATAAATCTTGGAGAACATATATGAGCTTACAGAATGATAGAGGATAACCGGAAATTTCGATCCATTTGTTGAGAGTGCTCGTTGGCATATTAAATGATATATAAGCAAGCGATTAAACAATAAAGGTTGGTCCTTATGAAACCGTCAAAGAAGTCACACATTTTCAACACAATTTGAAACGTTGCCTTTGATGGTTATATGTGAATAAGAACAACAAAGATTTATTATCGTCAATAATATTCAGGCCTCCAATATAACTCTCTATTTTTCATAATTTTAGAAGGAGAGGGCTCAAATTTCAGGCTTTAACACTTATTTTCGTGCATCCATTTCAGCACAATCAAATTTTGCAGTTTCATTGCCTCTTCGAATGCGATTGTATGTTTTCAAGGAGAATAACATTAATAGTAATTCTGGCAGTAGTTTGTGCTCACCCCTTTGACATAGTTAATGATATTGTGTTTTTTAGTACAACAGTTCACGTAATTTCTAACGATCTCATGCGCACTATTTTAATTTGGCTCTGCATTTCGGATATTTGTTTTGTATGGCGTTGTTCTTATCTGCCGAAATATCTCACTTATAGGAGATAATTGTTGCATTTAAAGGGCTATATTCTCTTGATCAATCTCCCTCAGAGTTCCTTTCCGATGAAACTTAATTTGGAGTCTTTCGAAGATGTCTTCACGCGTTTCTTACTGATTCAACCATTGTTTGCATTTCTTGCTACTATTTCATCACACCAATATGAATATAGGCCAAACACATCTTTCATATACTCTAAAGTTCAAGCTCAGAGCAGTGATTGCTTATACAATAACGAACACCTCGGGGGGGAGGAGGGGGCGGGAGGGGGAGGAGAAAGAGAACAACAATCTGTGCGTTGCTTGCTTCATTAGGCAAGCACGATGCTGAGATGGTTTATTTCGCACACATTGCCCAGGCTGCATGTTGCGCTGTTCGCTTGCAGTGCTCCCCAACCCCATAGACCCACAGCTGGCATCCATTCGCTAGTGTTCCATATTTACTTTCCAAAAAACTTTCAGTTTCCTATTCATTCTCTTGGCATCATTTCTGCACGTCATCAGTTTCATATGCTTCCATCAAAAAAATCTTGTGTTCCGATTTTTTTTTCCCGCATGTATCGTTGATTTGTTGTGTAAATGTTTGTTGATCTAAACGTTGCATCATTGGTGTGCTATCGCTGTATTCGATAAGCGGCTGAAGATATGAAACGTACGTTGAGGAAAGAATTTTTACAGCTGCTAGCTTCATTTATGTTACATATGCTACTTACCTTTTGCGGGTTACATGAAGCGCTTGCTTATTAGGCATTTTAAGATTGTATGAAGGATGAGGGGACGGGATTTTCATGCTGCACAAGACGTCAACAGTTTCAGTTGTTGATTTTCCTCCACTACCGCTGCAGTAAGTTTTCATCGTTCGCTTGAGCATCGGCAACATAAAACAAAAAGTTTGCGGTCGCTTGCAAAATAGGGTTTTATTTGGGCAGTGGGCGGTGCATCGATGGAAACGAAAAACATTTTTGAGGTCTGTGATTGCGGTTGACGTCGTTGTTGTCGTGTGCGTGCAGTCGCTCCCCGACGTTGGCTTGCGGAACTGGTTGCCTCTAAGTCTTACAATTCGCCGCCAGGATGTGGCCCGCCTTCCTGCTCCGCAGTGCTTACCCTTCTTCTCAGTGCGCTACTGGAACTTCACGTAGCTCACTTAGAACACTTCGACACTTCTCCCTCGTGCACCCTTTCATGGTATTCCCAATCCCGCCTCCC
The DNA here is from genome assembly GCA_037389465.1 of Baylisascaris procyonis. Lineage (NCBI taxonomy): Eukaryota > Metazoa > Nematoda > Chromadorea > Rhabditida > Ascarididae > Baylisascaris > Baylisascaris procyonis. Next base: position 1,000,765 of record JAZARR010000078.1, on the reverse strand, counting down.
TTCCATTCGTTCAACTCGTGCTCGAATGGCTTCTCTTTTGCCACAAAGTAGCGCTGTCGATGCGATCAAAGGCAAACACATTTTCGCATCGAACGCTATAAGGCTATCGCCACAATACTGCACATCAAAACTCATGGTGTGCTATATAACTCATTGCCCCATGCAGGCCGTCGTTTTGGAATTCAGTGTGATTAATCATCTAGCAAGGGAACTCTTCGACTTTTGTGCTTTGGTTTTTAAATGGATTTTCATCTTTCCAGTTTCCATTCGCATTTTCACTTCTGTGTAATGTTTAACGCGTCAGATTGCTTGTGCTTGATAACATCTTGGGGATCTGTATACATCTCACCACAGCGTTTTACGGGCATAGAAGACCCAATAATGATAGCCGTGTAACAATGTGAAGAAATTTGTTTCATGGCTATTTTCGGGTTGGCGGTGAACGTTAATGGCAGAGCTGCAATCGCGTAAAGCATAATATGCCATTGCCGAAGCAAGCGCTCATGCTAAAGTTATTTCGCACGCGAAATGCGCAAAGTATGGCATGGAAATTATGCCCACACATTTCAGGATACTATGTGTTACGCCTACTCTACTACATTCTCTCTCTCCACTATCTCACTTGTACACTTACAGTCTTCATAACTGCTTGCCCTGTTCTGCTTTCTTGCTTTCATCGCACACGGTTTCGGAAATCAAACTCCATTGTCTCAAATCTAACGGTGTACTATTCTCATTTCGCATATAAAGATGCACTATTCGCATGTCACTTAGTAATAGTTGTGTGCGACGTTCGCGGATTTTCGCAAAATAACGCCATCCTTTCAGATTTCCACCACCCTCTGCTAACTCATTCTCGGTGAAATCCATATTGTAAATAAGAGAACATGTCTATGAACTAATTTGACGCAATCGCACTCGGGCAGTCTTCACATCCTTATCCTTTCTTCTCCATCTCACTTAGGAAGACGGGAAGCCGCAGCTTTGGAGCAGGATTAGTGAACCTCAAATATTTACAAAGAAGTAGCGATTCACAATCTTCAGCCAAAAATTGTAAGCAGGAAAACTTTCCGGCAACCGGACAGAGGGAGGAGGCGGGGATGGTGAGAGGTGTGGGGATGCCTATGTATGATTCTATCGCTAAAGTCGATTTCAAATGCCAACTCTCTTCGACGGATGTCACACCAGTCTCTTGTACGATGTTCGCATATGTCGTTGCGGCGATCTAGGCAAACTGTAACCCCGATATGCACTCTGCTGTAGGACCTCCATCGCTTCCTCATCTTTAAAGCCCTCTTCGCTCCATTTGTGCTATCGAGACTCTAGGTGTGCACCAGGGTAGGTCTAAATATGTCCTTGGGTGACCGACGCACGGATGATGAACTGCGTCTTCCACTGTTATTTACTTTGGTTGTTTTGTAAAATTTTCAGAAATTTGCCACTCACGGCATTCCTTTGTCATCAATGACTCACGTTTGAAAGATTTAGCTGATGAGTGCATTTGCAGCCTGAACGGCGATTGTAGCCGCGTCAACAGCACACGCATTCAACAACGATCTTTCGAATTAGATTCGGTTTTGTTTTTGCTGGAATTATTTAAAACTATGAATGCACAGTAAGTTAAAAACATGAAGTTATTTAAGAACTATAAATGCAAAATAAATTAAAGTAATTGGACAAGAAAGTAGTGAAAATAGATCGTAGTTGTATAAAGGATATGTAGCGAAAAGAACAAAGAAACCTAAGTGCATATTACTCCAGAAGAGCTCTAGACTTTTTGTTTTTTTCCGTCAGTTTTTTCTCTTTCTTCATGTTCAAAAATTTCGCGCATTTCTCTTAGCTATCTCTTTTTGCTCAATATGAGTATATGCACAGATATTTTCTAGTTTAGAGCCAATTGAGTTGGCTCCTCTAAGCATTTCGGTTCCGAATATGGCTAGATGAGAAAGAAAGTCGAGCGTAGATCCTGAGCGTGAACTCATTCCTTTAACTCTTTACAGTTCTTAATGCGACCGTACCCTAATATGAGGAGTAGACCTATCAGTAAAGTATGACTGCACGAAGCAGCCCCTAATGAAGGCTAGGAAAAAATGAAGAGAAAGTTTTTCACGCATTTGTAGAGATTTTGCGAGAAAGACTTATGTGAATAAGAATGTTGATTTTAGTTGCGAAAGCAAAGCGCAAATGAAAGTGGAAGATTGAATTGTTCGCTATAGCCTAGAACGGAGGTTGTGCTGACCAGTTTGTATGAAAAAATTTTGCAGCGGGACGTCTGAGTTGCGCTAAGCAAAGAGCGACGAAACCAAACTTGGCTGAGACCAACTAAGTGCTCCAAACCATCACCAGTGAGGTTAAATAATTAAGAGAACACATCAATGCTATAACATGGAGAAACACAACAATTACTGCTGAAAGGTTTCACATCCAGTTATGATGAAAAATCTATGTAGGACCACTTTTACTAAAGAGTGGAAGTGCCGTCGTAGAAGTGCTGCACGATGTGATGATGCGCTGTTGTAATACAAGCTGCTAGTCACTTCTTAGAGGCTGCATAACGCCGATGTAGTCATCGAAACGTTTTTGTGTGAATCTTAGAAATAACCGAATGTTCTTGTTGACGGGCACAAATTTTTGCTATTGGCAGTGGTTTATACAGCGCTTTCACATCCCACTCAATTGTCAGGAATATCGCGTGCCACTAGACGAAGGCCTACTTTTGCCTTGTGATAGTGCAAAGCCCACATTGCTGTTGATGGTAGAAGGTGTTGAGATGTGATGTGTTGCTTCCGTTTAGTGAACGATATTCATCAATAAACTATTTGTGTCATTGGCAATGCTGAATGTAGGCAATCCTCTGAGCTTCCACCAAATCGCCAAAAAAAACGGCGAAAGATAGTGTGATAGTGAAGAGATTCTATAGTATGTTATGCTTTACACTAGGTTGTTTTCTCAGTTTGCTATTTAAAAACATGAACTTAAAGGTCGTAACCTTCGAATTCAACGAATTTTTCATTGGTGTTTGCAGGTCTTTCTCTCCCCACAACAATAGGAATTTGCAATTTCTTTTTTCTCCAATTGTCTATTCAACAAAATTAGCGTTTTTTTTCTTTAAAGTGTAAAAAAATAAATACTAATTGATGAGCGTCCTTGAAGCTGTCCACGGACTGAATTTGTGTTTTGAAGTAATCAACGGTTCATTTGAAGAAATTAATCACTCTTACATGTGTTTCACGATCTGTTAGTAAATGAATGTTTTACGCTTTGAAATAGAATTGAAACGATTTGTAATGCTTTTTTAAATAGTGAACAATTAATGACTAAATTCTAGTAGGCGATGGATAATAATGAATGATACCTTTACGATGAGCAACCAATGCATTTGCGATGGGCAGTTAATGTTTTTTTTAGATAGTTAGCAGCGAATGAACAGTTGAAGTCGAATCTTATGGGTAGCCGATTTTCAGTTTCCTTTGAATCTAAAGATACGGGATTGCTACCATCTTTATTTAAGTTTTGCTGATTCGCTAGCATTTTCCGTTTATTTACACTCAGTTTTGATACTTTTTTATTTAGGCACTCATTTTCTCTCTACTTCGGTTCCACTTATCTTCGGTACTTCGAAAGCACTTCATTAAGAGTATGCCGCAACGGCAACGATTGTATACTTCAATTTTTTTTCTCACATCTGTCTAGTGTATCTCATATGAAGTTTTGATAACTATTACGTTTATGAAATTCTTGCCATATTCCGCCTTCAAGTTTTCACTCTATGTAAACAGCTTAGTATTGTTTTGCTCCTATAAGATTTCTGCTACACAACGAAATTTTCGAACTCTATGCGACAACTCAATAATGTAAAGTTTTTTGTATTATGAGAGACAATGACGTGACATCATTTCCAAATATTAAGCAAGGAATAGAATCCCTGCGTTGGGTGAGAATACGCTTCCCAATTCAGGAAGATCCTTAAATTCAACAAGTATCCTGACTGATTGTGGCATAAATGCCCACACTGATCGTCCACTTGCAAACTTCAATCGCAACGATCCTTGAACAATGCAAGCGTTTACAATACAAAGTAATAGATGAGTTTTCTCGCAGCGCAAATTTCGTCCCTTTCACATGCTGGTAAGGAAAATCATTGAGCGGAAAAAGCGCGAACAACCATCCTTCCTTTTGAGACAAAAAAATACTCAATAAGCAGAAAGTAATCGTAGTAATGAATGGATGGGTTTGTTTGATTACCAGCAGCGTCTTCGACCCTGTTTGGAGTCTTTAAATGCGCTCTTTGCTCTGCCTCTTCCTATTCTGGCTTGCCATTTGATTTAACGGTTTGTTACACCTGAAATATTAGTTTACTGACAACAAAGAGAAAGTACCTTCATCAAAATGGCAATTGCCAACTGCCGTCCGTCTTTGATTTTGGGGCTACAAGATCATAGAAATATCGAGTATATCCGAAGAAATCTCTAAACTTTCGCCCTTTGAATTTAGAGCTAAAATCTAAGGAAATAAAGCCAAAAAGCTGCTCAGAGCAGCATGAACAAATTGCGCATTGTTCTTTGAATACTATGTCTTAACGGGAGAAGACTCTCTTTGTAAAGCAATCAAAAAGCGATTGTTTTTTGTTCGTTTGCTGATTTTGCTGATCTCTTCTCCAAAAATTTTTTATCTGCTAATTATGAACTGATCCCTATGTGACATCGTTCAATACTTTATTTTCACAGCCTATTCGGCTTCAACAAATCTAGAACAATAGGGGCTTAGAAAATGTCAGTGATGTGGAAGTTGGTGAGATGAAGCGACGTTTTTTTATTCTCTGAGAGTTTTCATATTTTGCAATTCGTTTCATCAATATATTTGTTAGAATAAAATGCAAAGCTGCGCTGCTCTTCCGTACTTGTTTCTATTCCTTAATTATTCCGGTGATTCGTCATTCTTTATAATCGAACCTATTCTATTTTGTTGTACTCGTTGAATATATCGCTTTCATCATAGCTCAACTTGAGAACGTTGATTTTTAATAGAATGTGTACTTTGAAAAAAAAAAAATAAAAGAATCATTCTCTGCTTCAGTCATGCGTTGTGCAAAATAGCACCAATTCTTACAGGTAAGTGGTGGTCTTGGTTACTAGCCGATCAGCATCACCCCTATATGAAAATCTTGCTATCCGTTTGCCTCATCACATCCAGAATGCTTCCTTCAATTATCTGTGGTGTTGTTCTGCTACGATGAAACGAGATATTTTGCAATGAAGTTGTCTTTTAAAGAACACAAATTTGAATTGCACAACAAATCCATATGAATTTTTCAACATCAGAAAACATAATGGAAAATCTTTAAAGGTTTGCGCAATTTGAAGAAATTTACAGACGAATCACGCAGCCGAGAAATATCGAAATAAATTAAGAATAATTGCACTCAAAGAATTACATTACCGTGCGCCTCTCCTCTCATTCTCCTATAATTGAAGAACTAGTGTATCAAACTGTCATTACAGGTAAGTGATTTTCGGAAAAAAAGGTGTTATGCTTCCATTACTGTTTTATGAATACAACTATAATACTTTATGCTGTAAAATATTTCATTAATGCGCCAAGCTACCGTGAAGCAATTGTACCGATTACACAACACTATAATAAGTCCTACTTCTTCGTTATCAGTGTATAAATTATTATTCCGGTTAACTAATATACTTTTCTTTCCATATCTCTTTATTTTTCAAATCTCATGTTAGTATCATGTGTGATGTCTATAGTGTTTTGTATCATAGAAGACAATAGTGATGTATTTACTGATAGACAGACGACTTATCTTTTCAACAGATGGGGCAAGACAGTATTATAATCGTATTATGGACGTATCCTTTATTCATTATGATCTTCTCTATAGAATTTTCTTTTTTTAGTTGACTTTATTGTAAATATACAATAATTGATAACTATTAAGGCCTCTAGTTAACAGTCAGCTGTTGGTAGTTACGTTTTGGTATCTCAAAAGTTATAGACGAATTTGCGACTATAGGTGCTAGTGAAGCTCATTGACGGTTGAGATGTTCGAGGATCAGTTGTTTTCTATATTTGTTTTGTACAGTGCATGTTGTATTTTATTTAAACGAGTGAGCATAATTTGAGCCCTTCATACCTTATTCTCTTAGTTCTTTTTCATAGTCATTATTTTATCGTTTATTTTACTAAAACATTCGTCGTCAACCTCTCTATCCCCAGATATACAAATGGTAATGTCTTCTTCTAATCCCTTCTCCTATAACCCTTCTTCATTCGGATCCTTTCTTCGGCTAGTTTGATGCGTCATAATTGCAGTATAATTATTGTCTTACATCTTATTGAAGTGAATTTTTGATCCCTACGGAATCCTGAATGATATAACTAGATGTGAGACGACACGAGTAAGTCTTTTAGGAAGTTTGCAAGTAATATGATATATGGAAACATGCCGTCAAAAGGTGATAAAAATGGCTGTACCCAAGCGTATGCTTCACAGAGTACAACAGGGCGAATTAGAGGACGAAAAGGAGCCACTGTATGATGAAAAGCACCAAACGGTTCTCATAACGACCTTGCACTTCGACCGCACTTTAACGTTCGTAACGACCTTGGGCTGCCCCTATTTCTTCATTGCGGTTCCACGTTCTCCTCCCCTTTGAAGATTTCGTTTCGCACGTCATTCGTCAGAAAGTTTATTCCCGGTGACTTTTAAAATACATCGCTGATAATAAACTCTTCATTAAGAAATTACTTAGGGCTTGTTTGTAAGGTTCTTGAATGTCCTGTTTATAGGCTGCTTAGATAGACATGTTTGAAAATTGATCACTGTATGGCATAAGTTCGTGATATCGGTAAGGACTTTTAAAAGTTGAAAGAAAAGGTGGAAAGGTTGCATTTTGCCACCAGTACCATTGAGCATAGGTGTGCATATGGGATTCATATGTGGTCAGTTTATAAAGGTTTGCGTCTAAACTCATGGATGCAGGTCTCTAAAGGTTGATCCGTGACAGTATATGCTAACATGAGCGACAAAGAAACGAAGACGGCTGAGAACGAACACAGTGGTAGTACTGTAAAATTGTTTGAATATATCTGTCCAGTTCAAATCAAGTTGATTTTGTAAAAGGAAGTAGAATCAGTAGAATCAGATCACCCATTTGCATTTCCCTCATTTGAAATGCAAAAAGCGGCTCCTTGTTGCGTTTTTAGTCTCCAGGCTCATTTTACAGCATAATTTTGGGATTTGTGCAAGAAAGCATGACCATCGAGGTTGAATTTGCCTTCCGCAGCTTTCAACTAAAAGCAAATTCTTCTGCAGATTAGTCCAATTACCGATGAGGATTGGTGTTGTTCGCACTTAATCAGTTTTTATAATTCTTGATACTTGAAGGATGTCATCATCCTTCCTTCTGCTGCTTACGGATTGCTCCAGTCGCAGTTATACGTTGTTGCACTTATAGGTTATTAGCAATTCCCGTTGCAATAAAATGTTGTTAAGAAATCACCTAATTTTCTCTTTTCTCGAAACGAGGACTTAGCATGAGTAATTCGGTGTATGGGTATATCACCGAATTACCACGACTTTACCACTCCATAACTGTGAAGGTTCACTCATTAATCTAATACCTGGGAAAAATGCGTCAACTGGAATCTCAATTCCATCTTTGAAAGGATCTGCATATCTTTTGAACCGAAATAGTACTTTCTTACTCAGAAATCGTTCGTCAAAGCTGGATTAGTATCTCTTTCGACCCATCAGGCCTAATATGTTGGTCTCCCTGCATAAGTCGCACTAGAAATTTGCGTACTGCTAAGTGGGTGCGCTAAGTACGACGACAATTTTAATCGTACAGCAAAAGCCTGAAATTTGCTTTCGAGTACATCTTGCGAAAGCAATAAACATGAATCAGATTTCGTTAGCATTTAACAGTCATCTTCAACTTTTTTATTCGTAAGGGCGAGAATCATTTTCAATTTTATCAGAAAATTTTTTCATAGTTTGAACAAATTTACAAAAAGTTTCAAATAGGCGTTCAACGACTTGTTCTATCGTTTCTCATTGAAAAGTGGTGCCAACCTTATCATAATGAATTTTGATAACAGAAAGTCTATCCATAACAGTGAAAAAATTTCCAGTCATAAAAACACCAAAACGTGGTTTATAATATGGTACAGTGGAAACATAATTTTACGCTTCTCATTGGAAGGTTTGACTGCAGATTCTCATAGTGATGGCGTTGATGATAAGGTCGGATTGGAATTCGATTTCCGTTACCACTAAAGGCGATAATTTTCCGGAAGTGAACAATTCGCAAAATTTTTGATGAGGAAGAAATTTATAGGTGCGCGACGGAGAACCAAGATACCATCTTTCACACCTGAATGTGCGTTTTGCTTCACAACTCTCACATAAGTTTTTTTTTTTTTTTTTTTTTTTTTTTTTTTTTTTTTTAATGAAACCGAACGTATAAATGAACGGCTGCAGTCTGTCTGAGTGTACTTTTGTGTACAACAGCACTCACCATTTGCCACAATGCGTAGGTTGCCTACTTTCCTGTTAGTTTTAGCAATGCAGTTCGTTGATCTTTTAAACGTTGGAGCTTTTTTTTTGTTAGTTGCTCATCGTGGAGCGATTTCTTAAATATCTCTGGGTAGAAGCAATTTTTGCAATTATTCAGAGAGGTTATCGATTCCTCTTGTTTTCTCCTCTAATTTTGATGAGTATTACTTAAGTATAATCATCAAATGGAATTTAATATCTAACAAATATCTTATTTAATTTTTGATTCATGTTTTTTAATATTTTTTATTACGCATTCTCATGTTCAATTCTAATATATTATTTGCAAAACGATTTTTCATTCGATCGTTCATAAATTTGGGACCCCTCCTCTATGAGGATCGCAAGCGCATCTGCTGCCGATACAAGAAAAACTGCTATTAAGGGCTTTTCTAAAAAGTTATCAATGGCCACATCATTGCGACTTTTCTAGTTTATTCCCATTTGCATTGAATATTTCCTGCTGGTTATATATGTTGTGGGGGTAGTGATTTTTTTTTTCAATTTGCCTGCGTAAACCATTGTAGACCGATTTTGCAGCGTAATTCACGAATAGGCAAAAGAAATGTTAGGTAGTCCCAAAGTGATTGAGAAACGAGATTACGAACCTATTGTGAAAACTGGTTTCGGATGGTACTCTATCATAAAAATGCGAGGTTTCAAAAAAATTTTCTCCACATACCTTATTGATTCTTGTTAACCTTTCTGTGCTTCATTTAAATTCCAAAATACCGAGTTGGCTGCTTTGACTTTTTTTCTGTTTTTAAATTATTCATTCTGAGGAATTTTTCATCGTTTTATTCTTTGAGAGGATGAGTAAGAGGCTGCTGCGGGAAGAGTTTTCATGAAATAGTTTACGTCTTTACAATTGTCAATCATTTTTTACTTTTTGTTGCCGTTTTCTTAACTTTTCAGCCGAGTGATGAAATTTTCCGATGTTTCATTTCTCATTCACCAATCCCATTCAAATACGGCCCTTTCTATGAAGAATTTCTTTCTGATATGTCACCGTTTTTTTTGAGTTCTATTACCACCGAGCAAAGTTCTGTGGAATGATGTGTCATTCAGCGGAGAATATTTTGCATCTGAAGAAAATTATAAAGTAATTGCTTACCGAAACATTTTTTCGACATATTTATGTTGTTCATATTTTGGTTAATGATACGATGGATGTGAGAAAACATGTTGCGTGGCGAGAAAGAGAAGGGAGGAGCGATTCAAATGTATACAAGTGAAAGTTCAGCGTTTGCCATAGTTGGCTTATTTCATCGTAGAGAGTAGACTTTCCGTTTATAGCGATGAGATTTTAGTGCGTATTCTCGAGGAAAATCGTGAGGTTTATTGGTGCTAAGTTGATGACTTTCTTCTCAAGAGAATTAACGCAGAAGTTGTTGGCAGCAATTAATCAGTATAGGAAGCATATGCTCGAATACGGCACCTTCAGAAAGCCTAGGAAATGATTTTTTGTAGTGTCGTTGAGGTGCATCAGGTGTGTGTGATTTGGAAGAAGTGCTGATGGAATGACTAAGTATTGCATCGGCATGCTCTGCTGACTCTGACGTAGAAATGCGTTAGCTCGTGGTGTTGCCGGAATGTTATCGAGAGAAGGGCCATCGAGTGTCGTCGTTCGAGGTGCGGATGGTGCTGCAGCATACTTCACTGTATCAGTAGCATCAGCCACACCCTTTACGATGTGTGCGTTTGTGTGTGTGTGTGTGTGTGTGTGCGTGCGTGCGTTCTGCACATTGCTTGCTGTTCGCTTGTATATACAAATCGATAGATTGTGCAAGTGAAAGCGGCTGATCTCTCTCGGAATCGGGAGTTTTTATTGAACAGGCTACCGATTTGCTCTGATTGCAACGAAATGCGGTGGCGTGGCTAAACGTTTGCGATGACCGCCCCAAGTCGGATGCATCGCCCTGCAATGCTTCTCGAACTCATCGCGTCGAACCACACGCGCTTCAACTCTAGCTCAATTCGCCCTAGCCTTCATAGTTTATTGTGCCTTCGAACGTTCGGAACTTACATTGCTCTTGCTTCTTTGCAGCTCCAAATGAGCACTATGTACTCGCTACTCTTTCTTGTGTTGTCTGCTGCCTCAGAAAGCTTCTAAATTTAAAGCCGTTTATCTCGTTCGATTAGGGCAGCAAATCTCAGAAAGCTCTTCCTCTCTCTTCCTCTCTGTGATAACTTATCATTAGGTAGGTTATTTCGTTTATCTTTGTTAGTTAGTCTTTATTGATTCCGTGGAGAGTGAATGTGTACCACGGACTTTCGAATCAAGGAAGTGCCTTCACGAGAATAGCGCACGATGATTTAATCCTGTATTTGTTGATATGATTGCTTTCAATTGCTTTGTTTATTCCGTTAGCTCCGAACAGTTAGTGTCCTTTTGATATCTATTGCAAGTACTAGGGGTAACGCATGCAGATCCTCTATTATCAACATGGAATAGGTAGCATATCGGTAGTTAATTCACTTCTGAGCTTCGGTCTTTTCGGTGTGAGACGTCTGGGGTTGAGCGTTTCATATGTGATCCAAAAGATTACTTGACTGTTCACTGCAAGAGCTGGTGGGTTTAGTGGTAATGGATTCCACCTGTTGGTTTCACCTTTCAGACTTTCTTTTCTGCACTCGATCTCCTCTCTCCAGAGCTTCTATTTGGTTTCATTTGTGCTTTTGCCTCATTTGCATTCTCTTGATGAGTTAAACTACGGCCGCATTATTTTACGCTCTTTGAGAGGGTTGAAGAGGAAAATGACTTTACACAGCAAAAATTTGGTCACTTTTTTCATTGCTTTATCTACGAGCGCTTCTTGTGTACTGACATTCATATTATCACTGAATCAGAGAAGAGTTATAATCATCGAAAGCAAGTTCCAATCATCGGATCATTGAGAAGTCTCATAATGGCCACACAAATTTATCCATTTAGCTTACTAAAACGAAAATTTCTCTGCTTTATTATAGTTAAGGTGTTTTCCCTCTATGAAAGCTTATAGTAATTTTCTTAAGGTTCGTTCTCCATTGGTTTCGAGTCCTTGAAACGAGATTTTACTCACTACAGCTGCACTTATTGAATTTATAAGGGAATTTATCGCTTTCTCGAGAAGTTTATTTGTGTTTGACTGTTCGCACTGTTTCGAGTATGGTAATGATTGGTCTGGGCTTTGCTTTGATTACGTACAGGTATTTGCGACCGCTTTCAGCAGGTGAATGAGTCATTAACTTTTTGCTGTCGGACCGGTTCCTTCTCTGACCTTACGTTGCGTCTTCATCAGTTTGTGCCTTATGAACGGTCGCGAAATCAACTCTTGTGCATAGATTCCGTCTGCTCCTATAAAACGTTGCCCTGTTGCTTATTCATATACCTTCAAACAAACACGCTATGCAATACTGTGTTTGTGTAGGGGAGCTGCTGTGTTTTCCTAGTCGGCTTCATTATTCGATTCGGCCTTCGGCGGTTTCAGGTCCATAATTGAAGTTTCGCTGAATACAGCAACTTATTTTAATGTTAATTTATATTTCATTTTAAGTATATGATATTCTAATTTAGCAGTGTTTATCCTTAGTGTTATTTCGAGTTTAATGCAAATGATAGAACAGCCCATTGGTACAAGGCCAACGGCTTTAAATTTGTGAAACATATCATTTTGTTCACATAACATCATTTATGCTCTCGTTACCCATAAACTCGTTGTAGAGGCTGCTCTTACCCTGAGAGCTAGCGTAGGACGCTCGTTATTTTCATTTCGTTACCCAGGCGCCATAACCTAGCGAGCATTCTATTCTCCATTTTTTTCACATCTTCTACGCAGTTTTTTTCAAATTTCAGGGCGAGGCGACAATGCCCGATTATATCAAGCAAGTCACCGTTACCGGCGACGTATCCACCATAGTCGATGACGTAAGTGACTGTTTCGAAAGTTTGTATATTAGTGTGGTTACTGCCAGCCTTGATTACTACCCTACAATGGCTAATAGAGGTTCTGGGGCAAAGATCGTTAACAATGGAGACATTTCGCAAAATTCGACGTCCATATTTGATTACCAAGCATTTATCACCGATTGCTAACTGATCAAGCTATCGAGTGAAATAGATCAGTCCCACTAGTTTGGACAGTCGAGTCTTGTAGGATACCGCTACAAATGAGCTTTGGATTCCATAGCCTGGAGAATGGAGAAATCTAAATCGAAATTGCGTCTTTCTATCGCATCAGAAATGCAACGCTCTTTTGCAGTAAAGCGCTGTGAATCTGTTAAGTGCAAGATGTGCAGCATTCGTGCAAATTTGAGTAATGCCTGTTAAAATTAGGATGAAGCCCTCCTGATCTATAAAGATTTCATACTGTCTAAGATGTTGACTAAATTTTTCAAAAAGTTGGTATTTTAATTTCCTGCTCAAAAGCATACGGTGGTTAAAGAGAAGAAAAGAGAGAAATGGGAGCCGTAAGTGTAATTGCTTTGCAAGAGAGGTCTCACGAATGCATAAGTCATGCGGTTGCGGAAAAAAAAATTGTGCGAGAGTAAAAATGAAAGCGTTCACTGTGGGCGCAAACTTGTCTATTTCGCGTGCATCTGTAAGCACAAGAGAGGAAAAAATGATAATGATGAAGTGGGCATTACATATTTCGAGGTGTTCGAGCATACTTCTTTCTTCTCCTAGGCAAAAATTCTCCATTCTCCAACCTCGCTCATCAAAACATAGCATCGGAAAAGTAAATGGCTGTCTTGTTTTTCATCTACTATTCATTATGATTGAAACATAGGAAATCTATGAGATTTGAAAAACATGAGGAAATTTTTATGTCAAAAACTATATTAATATTTGGTTATTACTAGCAAGCTTTGAAAATCTTGCGAACGTATTGTGGCTAATGAGAAAATATTTTTATAGAGATGAGCATCAGTGAAAATTCTACCTGGAACTTTGTTGAGAATTACGTTTCTTCCTTTCGCTTCACTTCTTTTGGAGCAATCTGTCTGAATTTCCTTCATATTTTCTTTCTCTTCTGATGTAACATATGCATCTTCGCTTGAATCTTCACCCTTTTTAATGCATTTTTGTGAATTTATACGTACTAGCTCGCGCTATTGCGTGCGTATATGCGCTTGTCTGTGCCTGCATGTTTGCCTTTCCGTCCGCTAATTTCAAATTAGCAATTACCCAGCCTAGTGTTATGAAATTTCGTACCTGTAATGTATACCATAGGGCAAATTCGCAGCCTACTTTCTGTTCCATCCTTCAGCTTCAAAGGAGTTATAGATGCATAAAGGAGCCCAAAAATTCCCAAGCTACCTGCCCGGAATTCATTTGATATCAGTTAGAGCACATGAGATGAATCTTTTGTAGGAGATTTGTAAAACCGATGGGACCAAAGAAATTTTGAAGGTATCCTTCCACGAAGTTCATTATTAGTTGGTAACATACGTAAGTGATGAGTGAGATGAGCGGGATGCAAAAAGCGCATAACGTTTAGTTTGTTTTAAGGGAGTATTGACACAAATATAGCGTCATTTATTCAGCGTTCACATCAATCACGTTCTTAATCCTACTTCAAGTACAGAGTAAGATTCGTAACTTCTTAACACGATGAAGCAATTGCTTTCAGTGAGTCTAGCACTAATGTTAAGCAATTGCATCTGAGATGTGCTTTAATTTATTTTCTTTTCAATGTCAGCTAATATTTCATGACCAATAAAAACTTTGTCCGCAGACGGAGACGAACCTGGGGCCTCTCGCTTACCAGACGAATGCTGCATGATTAAGTTGCTTTAGTATAGGTTGTAAGCATTATCAAAATTGGGAGCGTTTTTATGATGTGTACTGTGTAACACAACACGGTAGAATATAAACAGTAGTCTTAGCATTTTACTGAAAGATTTCTTTAATTGCTTTCGTTGACGGTAAATTTTCGGGAAGTGAGCAATAATCCGTTCGTAGTTTTGCAAATTCATCGAAAACTGGTCCCGTCTATTAAACAGCGAAAGAGGGAATGAGGTGCAGTACAAGCCTAATGCTCACTCACCCCTCAATTAGACGCATCTTTCGGAAAACTCGCTTTGTTATGTCGACGAAGTAACCAGCTTAGTTTTTTCCCTCGAAAATTCTTTCTTCTCTACGTTTCTTGGATAGAAACGAGTAAAGACGAGTAGTGGGCACGTAACTTAGAAGATTCACTTAAACTTTTTCTTTTGTACTACTCTTTTAGTTTTCAGTATTTTTCGCTCCTGCTCATTATCAACAAACAGTACTCATTTTTCCAATTTAACACACTCCATTCTAAATGAGTAAAAATGTTTAATACTGAGCAGGTTTGTAAATAACTTATTGTTTTTTAACGAGGCTAAATTAGATGTTCGCAAACAATATTGATAACGTGAAACAACTCCAGATTGATCATATTTTTTCGCTATCCCTTCTCTCAAATACTGAAATGAAACGAGACGCTGGAGCTATTTTTGCCTCTACTTCCCTCTCCTCCAATATCCGCAGGCAAATCACTGAGTTATGATTCTCTCTTGGAAAGGAAGGGAATTCGTTGGAATAGAAAAGCTTTTCTTATTATAGGCTTAGCGAACTTTCTAAATTCATCTCTTGCAATGAAATAGTGGTGAATGCTCGTGTCACCTCGAGCTGAACACTTTCTGTGCGGACGTTGAGCTGTGAATGCTAATTAATGTAATGTAGCACAAGGAGCCATTTTTCTGGAATGTAGAATCTTCATGAACCGAAAGTCGAGAGGAGGACGAAATCCTTCACGAAAGAACTTGGAGAGTCGAAGAATGAAAAAGATCCGGATTGCCGTTGGGGATCGAGAAGAATATATAGAATTCTTGCAGAATGAGCGGAAAGCGAGGATTTTTCGAGGACGAGAACGGGTAGACAAAAGTCTTAGGAAGTTCCTTTTAGATGTCAAATTCTCAAAAAGACGGGAGGCTATCCTAAACAAGTACTTCCTCGAAATTGCGATCTCAGCAACGCAGTGCTTTAAGTAGAGGATCGAAATAGGCTCTCTATTCGATATAATTCTATGGAAGGATAGGCCAGAACAGCTTTTGCTACTAGTGCAGAAAGGAACTGCTTGTTCTGACCGGAAAAATAGCCTCTGTTAAAGGCTTACGGTAGATGAAGAGAGTTGCGCCGAGGTTGTGGTTAATTTCTTTCGATGAAGCATAACTGTCAATAGATGCGCAAATTACTTAAGAAAATGAAGCTAAAGGGCTCCTTCGATGAAACCGCGGCCTATAGAGCTCCATTCGGCTCTAGTGTGTTCACATTGAAAAACAATAGGCACTATCGGAAGATATAGTCAGCTGATGGTTAGAGCAGAAAAATCGTTGCGGCAGCTGTTGTATGGAATTCTCAATTTTTCTACTTCATAAAAAAGTAGCGCATTGCCTGAAACTGTAAATAGGCTGTGGTGCTTACCATCGCTCGGTAGCGCTTCTGACATATCTAAAAGCCAAACTTATGTTTTTTACAAAACTTGAACTTGACAATTTGTGAAATTTTATGTAATTTCTCGGCATCAGTTCGCAATTAAGCGTAGTTGAATGCTCATTCAGTTTGTTGGCAGTTTCTTAACGTTCTTCTACGAAACTTAATTTGAGTGAGACAGATATTTAAGGTTTTTTACACATTCAACACAATTTTGCGCCCTATTTGTCCTTATCGTTTTGGTGATACATGCTCACTTCAGCTCAGAACAGAAATGACTTCATTCGATTTTCTAGATGATAAAATACCGTATTCTCGTTGAATAGTGCTGTATTTATATTCAGTTTGAATTGCTGCGGTTGTTATTTATGTTTTGGGGAAGAGTGACTGCTATATTTTATAATTGGGATGAATAAATGAAAAGATTAACTGCTACATTTTTTAAGATTTTAACGTATAAAGCACACTTCGGAATACGTTTTTCATGGGACATATTTTTACTGTACGAAATGATGGCAACGAAAAGTTGTCTTTAGCACATCTGTTATCTATCTTTTGCATCATTCTTGTTAATGGCGAACGCTGTTTTCGATTCACTACCCGCCGAATGTAGTAAAAAAGGGCTGAAAATTTGCAACAAATGCATTTAGATCGAACTTATAACGCGATCTTTCACTTTTGATTAGCGGCAACCACTTTTATAAAAACGAAGCAATATGAGGCCATATATGCGTCAACGAAGTTCTCTCGTAATCAGTGCCTGGAAGTGGACCTCATTTTGCATCCCTATGCTTTCTCAGCTGTCACTTAGAAAATGTTGTTAAAAATTACAACATGAAAATGAAATATTATCTACCATATCGTATAAAAGCAATTTTCAGTATTGTTTAGGTTATGCAGACGTGACGGGCATAAGCAGGATTTTACTTCTTTTATGTTACCCATGTATTACAAGGAGCATTTCTTAACCATTTGCTGCAGTGCTACGTAGTCGACTTGCTGAAGCAGAAAGAATTTAGTGAATAAGCGATCGCGCATATAATGAATTTGTAGAAGCGTCAACAATGGAATCTGCGATTCTTGAAATGGCGGAGAGAGGTAATTTAAACCCTTCTAAAAATGCATTAACAGCTTTCAAAGCAAATTTAAATAAAAGTTCCCTTTATTGCACATTACTTCATGGGACTTATATGTTATATTCAAATGCCTGACTTGAACACGTTGCACAGTTCGATTGTCGATTCGAATAAAAAAATTTAGATTATTACTTGAGGACTGTGCCATTCTTCTATTTGGCGACGAATCTTCTTCGTTATTGCCACCAAAGCCGACCTCTTATTTTTGGTCTTCTTAGCAATTTGAACAGACGTGAAGTTTCGCTGACATCATTCATTTGAAAATAACTCCATGAAGTTGAGGTAGAGGCACTATCTCAGCAACTGCTTATCTGAAGGGGCGTCCTTCTTACCGATGTATAGAAATGCATTCCGGATGTACTTCATCACTTAGCCCGTAGCGATCCGTAGCGTCTCTATCGATCTTGTTTGCTATAAATTGGTTAAGTCTTCACCTTGTTTTCCTTGAAAGTTACATTGGTTTAATTGGTTAAATCCTCCTTGAAAGTCCACCGACAGTTACATTTTCATCTGGATTTCAACAGCGAGTACGTTTCTGTGCAAACGCCTCTCATCACAGACAAAAGCGAACTTGTCAATTGACAGGCACTTAGCTTAAGCTGACTTTCCCTCGATATGGAGGAGTGTGAAGCTTTGCATAAAAAGGACACCGGGCAGGCATCAAGTTGACAATAGTCTCAATTTGCTCGGATGACGCGTCAGTTATTGTTTTTACGCTTCATCCGTTATTTCATTCTATATTTCTCTTTATGAGATGAAGCGTTGATTCATCAACAGGCAGATGAGATGCCCTAACTGATGTTAAGATCGCCTACTCAGTACTGGACTTACATAGTGCGATCCGCTCGATCTTTCAAAACGTTCATAGCAGATATTCTGCAAGACGGCGACAAGTTTGCAACTTCCTATTCCATTCCATTTCTGATGGCGCTCTTCACTATTGACCTACCCGGTTGAATCTGATGAGGTGACTGGGACGAGGATTGAGGTAGATCGGCACTCACATCCTCGTCTGTTATCTCCGTACCCACATCACGATCTTCATCCTTTCTTGTCTGTGACGATAAATCACCATCTGAATCGGATAGATCGTCGCTTTCTGAATCAGCATCCGGATTGTCTGAAATGCACGAGATATCCTCACTTTAAAGGCCAGCTTGATGCGCCATGATTGGAGACATCTATCACGAACAAAAAAAAAAAACGCTGAATGAAGAGGCAAATTGGAACGTGCACCAGCGAGACTCAACACATACGGCTGTCGGACACTGTATGCTGTTGCGTTCAGTGGAGAAAGTGCAGTGGAATCCAATTGACTTCCTCCCTCCTCCCCTCCTCCCCCCCCCCCCTCCACCCCTATGCTGCTACAGGAGTGCACATGAAGTGTTCATGAAAATAAACATTTTGCAAATTGTAATGCGTTACCGTAGAACAATCAAAAATCAAGAAAACGTCATAATATCGGGGGAGTGGCTGTGAGGAAGGACTGGAAAAACTACTGCATAATATCAGGAAAGAAAGCAGGAAAAATAACATAATAACAGGAAATTGGACTGGAAAAAGAAGTTGGAAAGAGGGATCAGATAAGGATTATTTTATGCCGTTCCACATCTCCGGTATTATATATTGCCTGCATTTGAGGAGAATCTTCTGCAAGATTGGTGCGCGGAGGTGGCTAAAGAAGTTTGGGAACAAAAACCGGAATTCGCCGTCATTCATATACAAGGTTTGCGTGCTGCAGAAAATCCGGATAAACTCGCCGATAAAATAGTGAAATGGTATGTGAGTTGGTTTCTGAAAGAACGCCTTTTTTAATTTTCGAAATAATCTACCAATCGAACATCTTCGTATATCTGTATTTTTATTGGGATATCACTCTGGCGAGGACTGTTAAAATCTTTTTGCGTAAGCGAGCGATTTTTTTTCTTTTTGTGAGAAACGATTACAGTTATCGCATTCCGCTGTGTTCCATAAAGAAACGGCTCCATGATACAAAATATCCTATTAATTATATACACTTTTAAAAATATTGCTTATGTTTATTTTTATAGCATCCTTCGAGATCCGGCGGAAATATCAATTCAGTTTTCTACAAGTCGCGCATTTTTCGATACACGCGAAACGGTAGAGTTGGAGTGATTTTCATCAGTTTTTATCTTGGTCTTTTCGTTTCATTCAAGATGGTTATGCAACTTTCACTGATTTAGAAAAATAACGGTAAGATCTTAGTCGGCATGATGTATGTTAGCGAGATGGTTCTAAATTTTAGTGACGGGCGCAATTAATTATCCACGCACCTCACACTTAGGCCGAAATTCACCGAGCAGTTGAGAAGACATATAAAGGATGATTTTTTTTCGTCTGAATCGGGATAGTACCAATAAGATCGGTTCGCACTATAACTCTTAGGGATTCTACGATATGCCTCATCACTTCTCATCTCGTTTTATTGCCACTGTTCACTTACCTTACTCTTCCGATTAAAAAAATGCAATCCAGAACGCTTATTATGGCGGTGGATGCCGACGTTTTCACATCTTTAAGCTGAAAGCTTTTAACAGTTTTTTCATGTTTCATGAGCCATATACGTTTGAGGTGATTGACATTGTTGAGTGTTTTCTAAAGATGAAAGTGAATGCGTACTTCCATAGCTGTTCATTTATGAATAGTCATTAATTTTTCGTTTTATGAATAGGCTGCTTTTCATAGGGATTGGGATCGATATATCTATTCCGTAGCTATGAAGAGATCGAACTATTCGATCGCTATAGCAATACCGGCTATAAAAGCCTCCGTCCGGGCCATCAGTACGAGATCGGTGCCCGCGAATGTGATGGTTTTATTGCAAGCACTTTCGGCAGTGCGTCCAGCTCGCATGGTAGCAATTCGCTACGATACGAAGCCGACTATTATGTAAGTCTGTACTGTTCGACATTCTAAAGTTGAGCTCAGACCCTATTCTTAGGTTAGTCAAAAAGAAGTTTCGTTAAGCTAAATTCAAAGCGAGTTAGAAGGTGCTGTGTTTACCAGCAAGGGGCGTGATATAGCTTCAGTGAGGAAAGCAAATCGAATTAGAAGGGATTTTTTAAGGTGCTGTGTTTTTGGGCTAATAAATTTTATTCTGTATTGAATTTTTAATAAGAACTTATCATCCTATTCACTACCGGCGTCTTTTGTTTCAATAAATATAATTCAGTCAGCAGATTTCGTTGAATTCCTTGAATTCAAGTTTTAGCCATTGAAATATGGCAATATAAAATATTTAGAATTATTTCCTTTGTTTGAATTATGCTTCTGTAAGGTTGGCGGCTCATCAGTCGTTTGTTACGCATCGATGGCATAATTCGGCCAACATGATGGTGATGAGGTCTCACGTAAGATCAATTTAGCGCCATATTTGAAAACCATTTCCTCGAAGTGATTAACAAAGAGATTCGTCCTGAGGTGGAAAAACGCGATAGCATAGCACTGCTTCGAATTTGTCATCGTTAAAAATTTTTGCATATGTGTTACAGTTCGAAATTGCCGCGATTTACGAAAAATATCGCGCAGAATTTATGGCTTGCAAGTGATTGATTCGCACTTTTAAGACGTTTTGGCTATGGTTATACCCATCCTCGAATTCGCTATTTGGCCAATCGACCAATTTGAGTTGGTAAATGAATTAAATAGTGGAAAGGAAGTGAAAAATTACCGAAAATGTGAAACGAGAAAATGACAGCGCTGTATTGTGCAGCGGATGCGAGAATACGAGAAAAAAAGAGGCGAAAAGTTGCACTCTGAATATATTTGACGAAATGACATTTTGTGACTGATTTGTAGATCGAATGTAATTCATTCTCAGCATGTCGACGGTTCGTTGTGCTGAATACGTGCTGAGTATTATTTCTGAATATGATTCACTTAAAATGCTCGTTTGTTTCACCAAAAGAAATATTGGCAAATCATGCCGACGAGACGAGTTTTTAAAAGCTTTTAGCAGTAATGCCTGATTCTGCATTTTCTCTTCACTAACCATTCAGTGCACACTCAAAGTAGCAACGTTAACGCTGTGTCTGCTGCATTATTCATCAACGAATAAAGAAGCGGAAGATTGGCATGAAGTGTGCTTATACATGAGTATTAAACTTTATTTTCCATCCTACATCTTTGATCATTCGAGATATGGATTGCGAGATGACTGTTGCGTGGGAGTGCATCTGGCATCAATCTTCGACCTTTCATTCAACAGCTGTCACGTTGATGATGATTGGATGTGTTATTTAAGTGGCTGTTAAGGCGGTTGATATGTAACGACAGGAGTAGTAGTACAAGAATCTTACGTTTTTCAAAGTAGCGCATTATGTGCCGCAGTTTTCGTGGTGATAGGGGTGGGGGTGGGGGATACATGCTGTAACCCTCAATGATTCATCGGCCGTAAAGGAGCAGGAGTTTTCCTTGAGCGGACAGGTATTTTGGAAATGAAGCATGTAGGTTCAACAGTGCCAGGCGAGTATGGTGGTGATTTTCGTCAAATGCACTCAAGCAACTGCGCACATTAGATCATCAAGCCAAAGCGTCGCCAATTGAGAAGCACGATGTTAGCTGAGGAAGCGGATCAACAGCCATCTTCCTGTTCAATGCATTTCAGGATTGGCAATCATTGTTAGATTTTCCAATGCATTTGCAAAAGTGTAAAGCGAACTGAATTACTGCGAGCAGCTACTGACCGCTAAGTGTGGATTTCAGCGTAATGGTGGCTCCCGCAACGAGAGAGGATCCGATATTCCTCAGCAGACAGGTTATCTCATGTCGCGCTTCCGCATTTATGGACGCGATTTCACTTTCGTCAATCTAAACCTTCATGCTGTGCCTTTCGAAGATATCAATGAGCTAGTAGAGCAGGTAAGCCCTTACACATTTTCGAAGATCTTTTGAATTTTTAGCGGTTATTCTATTTTTTGCGTTAAAACGGCATTTGAAATTAAGAATTATGATATTTGCGACTGTAAAATACAGCTCCTATTACAATTTGAATTTTTCTTCTTTTTACCGAATATTTGAGGTGATATGGCAGTATCCATTCGTTAACCTGTTGAGTGTGTCTGACAGTGAAGTTTGACGAGCATTTGTCTGTGAACATAATGAAGAACTTTCGAGAGTGGTAACCTCTCGTGTTAGACGATTCATTGATTCTATGAAAAATTGTAGTGCAAATATGGCGATTCATAAAGAAAACATTTGGCAAGATAGTTGGCCTAATACTGCCAATGTGGCTCAATGTCCAATATAGCCTAAACAAATAAGGGTTAGTTAACTGCAGTACAAATATAGCGCTTCACATGGAATACATTCGGCAAGATTGCGCCATTGAATTACGAGATAGATCTTCGTAGAGACCTGGAAATAGTGCATTTCGTTTTCGTTGTTCATTTGAACGGATCCTTGTTTCTTACTTGAAGTGTTTTAGCCAGAGCAAACAAAAGCGGCTCGTTTGCGCCAAAGCCAGATCAACATGCTCCTGAAAGAGTTAGTTTCTATAGCCTAATTTTGATTGGTGGCCAGTGCATTGCTCTCGAAAAACCTACTGAATGTAAGCAGTGAATTAGTGCTTAGCAGTTCTCGAAGAATATTGAATATTATATAGTAAATTCGTATTGTACTATCGACATATTAACGAATTTGGTTATGGGCTGACTTATTTCTCGCGCTATATCAGACTCTGTCGAAAGCAGCAACTTTCAATTTTTCTCTTTCTTTTAGATAATTAAACAATGTTTTCAATTATTTCAGAGTAATTACAGTTGCTATTAGTAGTATGAATCGTCTTAGTCGAACGATACAGATCCGTGGCGTGGTGTTGTGATGGAGGAGAGTTCTTTTCAGAATAGAATCCGAAGGCCTGAAGGACGATTCGATCCTAGTTGCGGGTGCGTTCAACGCACAGTTATTCGAAACTCAATTACTCAGCGTAAGTTTTCACTATAGAAACCTTTGAGATGTGGATTCGATAGCTTCTAAGGAAAGAAACAGCGCCAACGCTAATATGTTCGGCATATTACCGTACAGTTGGCTGTGATGTGTTTGAATGGTCCAGTGCCTATATATACAGTAACAAGCCTGTATGTACAGTAGCAGTTATATGCCCGAATCCACACAGACTGAATTTACTTGAAGCTTAACTTCCTTACATTATTTCGTCTCGCTGCGCCATCATGTAATGGCTACGAGAAAATTTTCATTCTGTGCTAGCACAGTGTAATAGGAAGCAGGATTGGAAAATTTGTCTCTACAACAATGCAATGACGGAAAAGTTTGGAATTTTTTTTTCCAGACCTACCGATAGGCCTCGAAAAAAATTTTTGGTCATTTGTGGTTGATTTTTGACTATTTTGATGCCACGTTTCATTCGTTGTTGATTGAAGAACATTTTGAATCAGGATATGGCTGACACTCAAAGAGCGACGAGTTACGCGAAAAAGTCCTCCGATGGTAGGCTTGAGGGCATCGAACAACGAGACCGCTACGGAAGGGTACAAATCTATTGAATTTCTATATTTTAGAGGTTTACGTTTAATTGGAGTCAGTTAACTGATTTTAAGCGGCATTCATTGGGAGAAGTTTATTGAGTTCTAATTGCACCACATTTGGGAAAAAGGTCAAAATTTTGAATGGACGCTGCTTCAAGCAAATTGTCGATTGCATTATATTTGAAATGCGGTTACAATCACAAACCACCCATGACGTTCGTGAAGAGTTAATACACTTGATTGAAGTTCAATGAACTCCATTTATATCTCAAATCGATTTTACTGCTTGCAGTTTTACGCATCGAAAATTCATCATTAACAGATTTGACTGTTAGGATTGTGCTTGGAATCGTCCGATGATATGTGAACGAAGAA
Organism: Baylisascaris procyonis; assembly: GCA_037389465.1. Classification (NCBI taxonomy): domain Eukaryota; kingdom Metazoa; phylum Nematoda; class Chromadorea; order Rhabditida; family Ascarididae; genus Baylisascaris; species Baylisascaris procyonis. The sequence goes on along the minus strand of JAZARR010000078.1, from coordinate 976,735 downwards.
CATTCTTATTACATTGTTGACAGTCATTCGAGATATGAAATTTTCTTCTTGCCGTGATGAAAAAAATCAACAAGATTTTCAAATTCTGATGTCTCATTCTTAAGCCACAGTAGCGCGCTTTAAATATGAATTGACCGAGGATCTCGATGGTTTCCCTATACATTCGATCAGCGACTTCTAAGGACAGCTGGGTTGAAAGCTCTTCAGCTAGTTGCTTTGCTGTTTGCTGATGGAAATGAGTCGTCTGGATTTATGTTAACGCAGTGAAATGCGATGAAATTGTACTTATGAATTTTCGGTGGGAAGTGAAAACTTGATTGTACTGTGATAAGGACTTGTAACGAAAATGGCGGACAAAATGAGAGCAGAGATGGAAGTGCGTGTGGGGATGTGTCTGCAAAGCGCTGTTTTAGAGCGTTGTGACAGTTGAGCATCATCGCTTCGACCTGCATTCCATTCATGATTGGTTCTTCCGCCTCGGAAGAGGCCAGATGGTTAAGAAGTACAACGGCGAACTGGCACAGGTGGCTTTCGGAGGAAAGCTCCTCGAAGAATCCGTGTTCTTCCAGGTAATTAAATTACCGAATATCTCTCGTCAAAGACGGAGTCTTAGATAAGAGTTCTTTTAAAGATATGCCAAGCAGTTCTGTTTCACATTCTGAAATTGAGCGGGTGAACTGCACGTTGAATTTTACTTCTCGCTATTTGAGTTCGCTTGTGTACATGAAGGTTATTGACGTGAAGTTTTCTTCCAGCCGTCTCGTCATTACGGGCTAAGCAAGATCAGCGGTAAAGAGGAATTTATGAAGACTCTCTGCCCTGCATGGGCCGACAGGGTGCTCTACAACGAGAAGCTTAGCGATCTTTTCAGACACGTGAGCCCTCATATTCATAATGCAGATAACCCCAATAGGACAATTGCGACGTGGTCAAAGTTTCTTACTCATCAATTTTACCGTATTATTTCTACATCTTTTCCCTATTTCAGCAAACGTCCTTCACATCGAATAAGTGTATCCTCATGAAGTCTTGCGAAATTAGCATCTCCACTTTTTTTGGTTCAACGGTTGCCCAACAAACAGCTCAGGTTTTGGCCGTTCTTATAACACAAAGCTTACCAATAACGATCTTATGCAGCAGAAAACTATTGATTACTGTATTTCTGATATGACTGCAAGGCAGAAGTACCCATCATTCTGTAAGTGCGTGCCTGCGTGCTATATGTTAGCCATTTGAACACTCATTTGACGGGAAAAGGTTGAGGATTCATGTATGTATGGTGCAGTGAGTTTTTCAAACATATCTTCCTTGAATTCCACTCACCAGTTTCTTGTACGAAGCCTTCGCCATCGAGTTATAGCCACACCGGAAAAATCTATTTGATTTGCTTGCCTTAGCTCTTTACCTTTATACTGAGTATTCGACCTCACCTGCAGTGATCTGGAAAGTGATTAGGATTGATGCAAAAATGCTGATTGCAGGACTCGTTCTGCGCCTCTGGACTTTATTACGGACTAGTCGCGGAGAAGAAATTCGTTGGACAACAGAAACCAGTCGCGTTACATGCCACTATTTGCTTGAAATAAAGCCAGAGAGCAACTCCCGAGAAGTCGTGCGACGTTTGATTGTCAACGTGTGACATCTGGATTTTGTCTTTCTGGAATATATGGATCGCCTTTTCGAAGCCTTGAGTAATGACCGCCTTCTGGAGCCGATCGAATGACTTTCTCGACCATTCGAATTTGTTTTTTTCACAGTCTTCGATATGACTTTCTTCAAAAAAGAGAATTCACTGATGGCCCAGTTGTTTGTGTGCATTGTGTATGTTTACATATATATATTTCGAGCCTCGTTTGAAAGCTGCCCTACATCTGCATCATACCGCATAGTTTTTTTTTCCTGCAACATATCTTTTCTTCGTATTCTGTCACTGTTCATAAATAATCGAAATGGGAAACTTTGATGTTCTTGGACGACGCAAGGTGAGGACATGAAGAACCATTAATCTACGAAGTGGTTTATAATGCTGTGAAAGGTGCATTTATAAAACACTAACGTTTTCGTTGCGATGCTCACCTTGGCTATCAATGTGTGCAACGCTTACATCGTCATGCGTATAAACGTTCGCTGATAATATCAACACAACCAATCGATTGTTGAGCAAATTTTCTTGCTATTGTATAGAATCTTTGCTTGCGGACTTTCTCATTCCTAGTGTGCTCGGTCTTGGAAGTGTGGTCACATGGTCAACGGCACGGCGATTTTTTCTTTTATGAGTTCGTACTTGCGTGGATTTTCACTACCAATTTGCTGGAATAAAACATTACTGTGGTTATTTCACGCTTTCTTCGGAGGAATCGTCCCGAATGTCTATAGGAAGATTGAAAATATCGTGAGAGTAAACGATGTGATGAGAGTGATTCTGCGAGGTTTAATGCTTCAAAATTTGAGATGCTGCAAGCTTTTTTAGGGACCCTAACTGTTTCAATAGGGGCTCTTTTTTGATCAGAAAGTTGAAAAACAACAACGACCTTGTCTTCTTGGTGGATTTGAATGTCTTCTTGGTGGATTTGAATGGTTCCTCCGTTTTTCTTGACTAAAGCGATGAAAAGTAGGAGGTTCAGTATTGGCAGTTAATTACACTTCCCGACTCACATTTTAAATTTCCTCCATTCTCTGCTCTCTCTTTCTATCTCCCGCTCTCTCTCCCTCTTTCAAACTCATTAACCGTGAATAAAAACAGGAATGATAATCTTTGTCTGTTTATTCGCTTGAGCATGCATATTCAAGACTGAGATGCGTGAACTTCTAAATGGTTTTTGAATGTCGTCTCTTCGCTTCATATTCCTTAAGATTTTCAAAGTAGATAATCTTGTCATAGTTGTGCTTTTAATTTGTTTTTTTTTTCTTGTTCAAAATCAATTTTCTTTCAATTTGGATGCGAAAATTGTATTCGTTCGTGCTCCCCGGTAACGCTATCAACGAATAAAATATGGCGATTTCTTTTTTTTTTCATTTTTGCATATCCGTTCTAAAATTATTTACGCAATTTCGTGTGTTTTTATTTCCATCAAATGAGTTGTTTCTTCTCTTTTATATAAAGGAAAACGACCAATTTCACTGTCAAACGGTCTGCTGAAGTGATTGCAAACATATCAAAAATAGCATACAGACGACTATCGCAAAGAGAATGCTCATTTCCACCAGCACGTTAACAAATCGTCAGTCTGTTGATGATGTTCTATACGCGAGAATTACAACCTCAAACGGGTCGTGTCACATTTCGAGGAAATATTCTTTTTCCTTTCGCCATGGATGTTGACCAGTAGAGAAAAGGGGAATGCGATAAGTGGGAAGGGTAGAAAAGGTGACAAGATATTTGCTTTTGCGCTTCTCCACCAGTCGACTTCATAACACATCAGTGAACGGTAAAATGTGCACAACAATGCATCCATATGTTGAGTGATGTGACCACAATGCAAATCTGCGAATTAGTCGTTTTTTTGCATGCGCTGCGACCTGGCTGGTCTAGAAATGTACTCATTCGAGGTTTCCGAACACTTTTAAGTGTCCATAACCACCTTTGAAATTGTTTGGTCAATATGAAAGACGATGAAAATCACCTGTAGAGGAGGCGATCGAAATCGGAATCGAACTTAAACCGGACGGTATTAGGCAGACGGGTTGAATATGATGGAATATTATTCTCGACGGATGGTCGCTCCTGGGTGGGTTAAGGCCAGTGGTGCTAGCGAGTCCAGGCTTAACCCACTTCCAGATGGTTACAAGTTGAAGAGGCTGGCGGTCTCGGCCACAACTAGGATTGGACGTAAAGAAGGTTCTATAGGGAATCTGTTGAATCGTCGCCGCTATGGTCCGTTTCCAGCACGTTGAGCAGTTGCGCTCTGGAAATTTTCGCCACAGGAACTCCTTCGTCGAGCGGTGCTCACTTCTTGCTCATTGTACACTCGTTAAAACGATTCCGCAGGAGTAGTTGTGCCAATAAAGTTTTGGCGATTGTCACAGGTGCCGCGGATGTTCGAACAGCAGACAACTAGCTGTTTCCAGTGAAGATTTAAGGTGTAGGAGAGAAGAACGGATTATGTTCACCTGGTCGCCGAAAATGGTTTGGGTTGCCGAAGAATGTGTCATGCAAATGAATTTGCCTATGAATTCATAAATTTGTTTTAACCTGTCAAACACAGGGTTATTTCACTCTATTTTATTCCTTACACCACCGTGATGCGAGAGGTCTTACGTTATCTAAAGCGAATAATGGCTGTTTTCATTGCCTGGAGTATACAAGGAATGCCATTAAGCTTCTGTTGGATCGTCACTCAAGCTTGCTTCTTTATTTTCTCATGCTTCTTTTTTTGCTAATCCGAGCCACAAGCTTCCTGAAAGTGCTTGCTTGCCAGTTTGTCTGATGCGTCTGCACAACGATCTTATTTTACAGCCGATTGTTTGAAGTTGCCCCTCATATGTCACAGGAGATAGAAAGCGTTCTTTTTCCACGTCACTGGGGAACGAGAATAAGGACTATCTTTCTGTCATATTTTCGCACCGTGAGGCCATGATCGCACCGCCCTACGACTTCATCGCAGAATCCGATTAGTAGACTAAAATGAATGTCCTTCGAGTTGACAACGAACTTTTTGTATGGAGAGATGAGCGGCTGAAGACAATAAACGGACATATATCAGAAATAAATAGGCTTAAAGGAATTCAAATTGCAATCCTTTTGAGCTGAAAAAGGAGTTGCTGCAGTTGAAAAGCTTTCTCAAAACGATGCTTCGGATACCGTACCCCATGTCGATATTCTTCGGTTCGCTGCGAAATGTCTCGGCTGTGGAGGATGGGTTCTTCAGCAGGGCGAGGTCTTCGGTGCTGCATGATTTAATCCTGAATACTGCAAGGAATATGTATTGACAGGTGGACAAGGTTGCTGAAAGAAGCGTCTTCCGTCTTGCTGACAGTATGATGTATCCCGCCCAGCCTCCTATATAGTCCAAGATTAAGAGGTTGGTATTTAATTTGTTCTTGGTTTGATGTATTGATAGATGGAGCGGTACTTAAGGTAGATTAGAGGGCCCGCGATCATGTCATCATTTCGGTCTACCGGCGTCTAGGAGATAGTGCCTGTTAAGCAGGTAATAAAGACGAATATGTTTTGTCGTGGTACATATCAACAAAGACCATTGATGCTTCTTGACCAACGAGGTGGCCGACGTTTGCGCCATTGTGCAAGCAAGTGGGCGTCATCGTGAATGCCTCTAGGGTGTTCACTAGGCACCTGGTGGGAGCAACGATGCATAGCGGCGTATTTCATTGTCATGTTGTCAGTGAGTGTGGTCGTGTCATGAGTCATGTGGGCTATTTTATTCGTATGGTTATGAGTCATTTATACTGCCGTTCGGCGTTGTAGCAGTTTGCATAGGATTTTAAAGACAGTTACATAGTTTATGTTTTAACCTATGCACACCTGTTTACCTGTTCTCCTGTTTACCACCCTACGCATTTCCCTGATGAGATGTGAATTTTAATCCCGCTTTTCTGAACAAATGTTTAGCAACTGGATGCATTCTGGGGACTTTGAGCGTCATGGCTTAGCAGATCTCGACATAACACCTTAAATGCCCTATCTCACAGAGCCTGTTTCTCAACAGCATATGAAGCAACTCAGTGCTCGAGATCTCCCAATCCGAAGACTTCTGAGCCTCGACGTTGACACCTTTGTGTTCGTGAGCAGCTGAGAATGTCTTACCTCTCGACATCTCTGGCTTTCGAAAGCCCTGAAGTCGGTGGCCCAGAGCCGGGCGTCGCCTTCCCTCGAGCTCTTTAGTACTTACATTTAGAACTTTATTTTATGGAAATACACTGCGAAGTAATAGCATTGGTTCCCATATTGTTTTTTATAGAATCGGTGAATATTTTGCGCAATAATCGACAGCATTGTGCGGGGCGTTATTTGAATAGCCCAGTGACGAGTGTCGACGGGCAATATGCACGGAGACCAAATAAATGGTTTGTTCTTTCTGATAATTAAAATCTTTGCTTTTATGTTTTATAAAAATTTACCAGTAAAGTAGTTATCAGAAATTGTTTGCCGAACATTTCAACTTTATCCCTCTATTTAATTGTGAAAATAATGTAGTGACAATAAGGCTGCAAGTAATTGACGAACTGTTGCCTGATCAGGAGGTCGCACTCTTATTTGACGTTGAATACCATATTACTGCAGATTAAACTGTGCACTTGAGGATGAAAACTTCTGCAAATTTTAGAAAAAGGTCGTGAGTGGAGGGGGAAAAGGGGTTTTTTCGCAGTTTTATCGAGGTGGGAAACAGTCTACAATGTGTATATGCCGCTACTTACCTATTGCGTACATATATGCAATGCTATATGTGGAACAGTTTACATATACAAGTACTATATTTACAGTACTATCTTGTGATGAAATGACTGGCGCAGGGGACTTTTGAAGAGGTGTTCTCCCAAAAGCACACAGAGATATTCATGTTTGGGGGAGGGCTTTATCCAGAGGCGGGTCCGTTCAGGTCGTACGACACGTTTACTTCACAAACATGAACTGCCAGCTTCGATGATTGCGCAGTTCATTGTGTCGGGAAGTGCACCTTTTCGCTGGCGCATTATATCTGCATAAGCATTTGGTAAGCACCTCAGATGGTGTGCTTAGCAGTGCGATAATGCAGAGATTTTCCACTTAAGCTTTGGATTCGTCGATGTTTCATAGGGTCATTGGTTGATAGTTGCTAAGTGACAGCGAAAGCAAGCTTTCCCTGATTTATTGGATTTTAAGTGAAACGTTGGTGTCTGACATGTTGTACAAGTTTGTCCAGTTCTGAGGTTCGCTGTGACTGCTAGTCAGCTTATGATTCGCTAGCTTGTACCCATTCCTGTGCCTTTGAAGGTTTACCATCGCTCTTAGGCTTTTTCCACTGCGTTTTGTATGTAACTTATTAAGTGCTTTATCTAGGCTGTCTTCTTTTATATCCATTTATATGCGCTTAGCAAACATTCATCATTGTTTCGATTGCAGATGTGCCGAGTGGAAAAAATGACACCAATGAGCTAACAAATGCATCGCGTATCGTCAAAAACAACACAGCAGTCACTTCAAAAGTATTGAATAGTGCGTTCGTTGAGGTATTTTTTATATTTATAAGTTTGCTTACTTAGAAATGTATAGTTCTCGCTAAATAGGTATAAACATATGAGGGAGGTTCTCGCAGAATGAAGATAAAGGAAGGTACAAGGAGGGGTGCCTATTTAAAAGAGCCGCAGCATATGCCGTAGTAGTAGCAGTATGATTTTTATTCACGTGGTATAATCATTAATCACAGGAGAATGAAGAAGACTGCTCCCGAACAGTGCAATAGAGGTACGTGTTCACGTATTTGCTTTGATCGGAATTCAACGCCTATTTTAAGTGACATTTGCATGTAACTGTTTTGAGGAAATTGGTTATTTTGACGGTTTCATCATAAGAGCGATTCGCGACCACATCTTATCGTCTGTTTGTCACCATGAAACAACCAAGGATGATTCATCATTCAAAGACTGCAAGGTACTTTCTTTCCTGTTTTTTTTTTTTTTTTGCACGTTGGACCTTCTTGTATTCAAAAGGCTGAAAAGTAAATCGCATGTAAGAAGAGGAGTTTCGTCTGTCTGCAGCAGGATAGGAAGGTAGGTGATTTTGGTTTCTGAAATGCATAAACACTGACGTACGAATCTGTGTGACGTAGGTTTGTTTTCGTTTCTCAAGCCTGAGTAATCAAGGGTTGTGGCATTGCGATCTGCTTTTCTCTTCCGTCTCCGCCATCTTTCAGTTAGATGACTGGTGTAGAAATTGGTCAGTTTTGAGAAAATAACATCGAAAACTTCACGTGAAGAAATTTTGCTTTTGCATTTCCTTTTCGAAGTGACGGCTAATGATAACTGTCACTAGATGTGTTCTGCCGTCAGAAGTTGCCTACTAGTTTGTGTTCATCCCATTCTTGCAAGAAAACAAGACTGAAGAATACAGTTCGTGATAAATTGTGGCCAAGTTTAATCTTACATAAAATATTCGGTGCAAAATGGGTAGCATTCATGGATAACAGTAAACTTCAGTTCCACTGTGTAGGGGAAAATCGCACTAAATTGTTGGATGATGGGCTAGACATGTATGTGTTGGTTAAGATTGCTACTAAGTTATTCTAACCCCGTCGTATTAGAATACGTTTCGGGCATAGTCCATAATTTAAAGAAAGGATTCTGTAGCCCATTTCAGTGCATTCCGCTTATCTTACCTGATCGTTGTTTTCATCATTATGAGAATACAGAAATCGAAGCGAAAAATGCAGATAACGACAGATGATTTTCATTTTTAAGGTGTGCGAATACAGGGCAGAACTAAGCCTGCCTCATTTGCCGGATATGGTTTTCCCGAACAACGTGTTGATGATACAAGATGTAAGCCGACCGGATGTAAAAATCTTTTTCAATGCACTCGATGCTCTGAGGATGGTCGATGCCGCCACACTTCCTGAAGTTCAAGTTCGTTTATTTTGAAACAACGTTTCTGATGATTGGGATTGGGGAAGGGAGACGAAGTATTAAAGACATGCTCCACGCACAAAAATAGTCGCTTTACTCGACGTTTCGGTGTATAAGGCAGTCATCAGGAACGAGCACTAATACATGGACTAACAGAAGTAACGTATTTCCTCGTTTACAAGCGTCGGGTTTGCAGTGTCCCACCGTTATACTGAAAAAGGGAGGGGCTGCTCATAGTAGTAGAAAAAAAGTTTGTGCAGTTAGCAATTTCCAAAACGAGGATACGGGATGTTCTGCAGACGAGGGTAAAGGCAGAATCACGGCGAAGTGCTCGCAAAGGTGGGATGATCCCATAGCCAACTCTATGCGTTTACAATGACATCATCGTGGGAATAAATATCCAGAAGTTTTCATTAATTGTCTAATTCGCTTTAAAGGCGGTAATGAAAGTAGTAATTTATTGATCAATAGTAATACTCGATGGCAAAACTTGCCCGTTTCCTACGATAGCAACCTTCCTACTCCGCGGTGACAGCCTGACTGTAATTATCGAATCTGCCATGAGGAAGCAACAGCGGCAAAATAAATGTAATAACGACCTACCCAAGATGATTTCCACCTGACCACACAGCAGTTCGTTACTGCATGAAATTTTCCTTTCATCTGTACTCAGGCGCATAGTTGGCGACCACTACGCCTTGTGTTCTTGGCTCTGTGTCACAGTTCATTTCGCACGCCATCTCGAATTTTAACAGCATCTGCTTTTAAATTGGAATGGGTCAAGAAACCATTATTTTGTTAATATTGCAGCAGATTGCGCCGTATTCTCAAAAATATTCAGATAGCTTGGCGCAGAATAAACTTCATTCTTTGACATTTGGGAAAGGGGAGGGAGGAGCATTTTTTTAAATTAGCCACGACATGGGAACTGGATTCCGCAGGGAAGAAAGTAAAGGCACTTTGAGCTTTTAAGAGCAAGCCCTGTCGAATTAGCTTAACTTCCATTTGAACATTTGTTGAATGAAACTTTGGAAAATTTGCTAACAAATCCACCTCTTTTCCTGTAAAAAATTTTTCACGATTCATGTTCATCTGAAAAAAAGGAACTCTCTTGTCTCATGTACACTACGGTCACTAAACTGCAGAACAAAGTGGAACAGTGAGATGGTGCCTGAAATTGAATTGCCGGCTTGACGGGCAAATGACTTATCTGGTGTGTTAAGTTGTAAAACCTGTGGACATGGTCAGTCTAAAACTACCTTGTTGAAAGTGGCAGTATACCAAATTACAAAAGCCTGTCTCATGTTCAAATCGAAAGAATCAAGCATGAAATGTCAAGCGATCGGGAATTTATTAGTATTTATTCCATAAGTGTTTGCACCACGAGGGCTTAAAATTCATTGTGACGATCCTACCTTCTTCTCTGTGATTGCGCAAAAATAAGTATGAGAATAAGATGAACGTTTTGTCTTTTTTGCGGAGATCTGTTGAACATTGAGTGAAATTGAGTCTGCAGGTTGTATTTAATTCGCCTATAAAACCCGAATTTGTGTCAGTGCTGCTGTAATGTTTAAAATCTTTTTTCTTTCTATGCTCCACCATCGGGAATGGAGGATAGCTTGTGAAGGCGGTATTCGTTTGGCAGCTCTCCATCTTTATTTGCACTTCTGCATTGGGAATCTCCTACCTCCTCCCTCTCCTTCCTCCCCTCATCCACTTACTATTTGCCAATCCTCACTCACCTTCCTTATGGCTCCAGCCTCAGTACGTAGCGTGAAGCACCGTTTTATAATGATAGGATTTGTCGACATGAAATTACGTTTCGATAGGTGTTATTGAACTCTTTCGCTCGTAAAGGATAAGTTTTGTGTGTTGAGCATTAAGGGACCTTTTTTTAAAGGTTGGGCCGAGTGTGGTTTGGCAGCAGTCACGTATGGGTGCTGCAGCTGCACGACAATTTAGCAGCCCTTTCGATTGGACTTATTCTACCGATTATCAGGGTACTGTCGAGGGATTCAAGGTCGGTTCCGTATTTCCAAGGAAATTCGTAAAGCTAAAGACAATTGATTTTATAGTGCAGAGTTATTTTTTGAGAGATTATCTAATGAATTTATATATTTACATGAGCATAATGCATGGGTTTTCCATTCGTCATGATTTGTGGACACTTCTGAAATGTTCAGAGGTGACGTTTTGAGCTTGAAATAAAGCACTGCCCCATGGGACGATCGGAGAGATTCAAGCATAAGACGTGAAAACATATCCCATTCAGAGAAGAAATTTATATTGTCAATTCTTCATCCATTTCCCGCGGGTAATGTTATTGGGGATAGCTGAGTTAGTTGTATTTGTGCGTTGCGTATCTCAGGCTTTTATTCGTCGTTTGCAGGTTGAACCGACCGGTGAAGCTATTGATATGGATAAGTTGATGCGACGTGATCCTATTCACTTCTATTCTCAAGTTGCGCTTTATGAAGACGAGTTGGCAGACCATGGATGTGCTCAGGTTTTATTTTTGCCACCTTACTGGCTCATTAGCATACTCGAAATTTAATCGTGAGGACTGTTGACCAGTTGACCAGTATAAATGGGACCACCTTACTCTTCGCATTTTCTCTTTAGAAAAACAAAATATTCATTGGAAATTTCAAAAAGCTGGGGAGAGGTTCTTTCCGGTTTTGCTCGGAGAAATGCATTAAAAGGTATTCCGACCTGATCTTCCGGAAATTCCGACGAAATGCCGCATTTGGTCTTCCTGATAGCCGTTAAAGATGAACCCACCAATCGATTTGCACTGTCTTCGAAGATTAGTGATTTGTGAGTGGCCATAGACTTTTCAGTAAGGCTCTGGCCCATGTAGTGTTTCAGTCGAAGGTTCTATCGGTATTGAAGCGTTTAATACAGACAGGGTTCGAATCCATTATCCACGGATCATTGGTTCCTGTGTAGTCTGCAGTCTAGATTTTCAGCTACCTGCACTCCCCAAACAGATTTCAGAACATCGATGCAAAACTTGGTTGAAAAGAGAGGGGGGGGGAGGAAAAGAAGGGAGGATAAGCTGACTAGAACCGCTCTTAAATTCCGAGTAAAAACGTTTGAAGGAAACCTCTTCCTTCTAATACCCCTCGTTAAAAAATTGAATTTCTCAGCCCCATTGGGTGAAAAATTTTTGACGAAAAAAGTTCACTCATTGCTACGAGTGCAGCATAAAATTTGCAAGGCGTTTGTGAAATTTCAGTTCTTGTCTACTGTCATATGCTTTCAGTAGTTTGCGCTTGTATACGCAGAACAATATGGCAGCTTTGTCTTTGTGCTTATATTTATATATTTACATGTTTGCGGAAATGTTTAAATTCTAGATCCACTGAAAGAAATTTCGTCGATGTACTGTGCGCATTGAGGTGGTTCACAGAACTAGTTATGTTGTGAGCGAATTCCGCAAATGCTTATCTTACAGCTTATGCGGCATGCCTCTGTGTTTATTTTACTTGCCACTTTGCGTATCCTTAACAGCACAACTCACTGCCATCAACTGTTTTCTAGCTTATTGCCTTCCCACTCTTTCATAGGAGAATATCGTTACATTGATGACAGCTTCGTGATAAAAGAATGTCAGTGAAGTATTAGGGAGCTTCCAGATTATTTGATATTAAATGAGTGATTTTGAGGGTATTTAGGTGTCGCTTCTCAAATCGCTTCTCCCCTTATGTTCAAGAACCCTCCAGGGCATGTGCTCGGAAGAGTTAACGCATAATTTCAGTTGAATGTTCGAATACGTGTGATGCCTACATGTTTTTTCCTCCTTTCGCGGTTTTACCTTCGAGTCGACGGTGTGATGCTGCGCATTTGTGATACACGGCTCTATGGAGAGAACAACAGTGGGTACTTCATTCGTGAGTGGTCGAAGAGGGAAGCAAAATACACAGAATTATCTTCTTCGGTGAGCAAGTTGTTGATGGCAAACCTTGCCGTTGCTGGAAAATAGCTGGGTTTAGGAACTCCTTGATGTCAGTTTGTAGTTGCATCAGGCAAGTTTTAGAAACAGGAGGTAAGGCCTTGTACTTTTATTAGCAAATACTAACTTCTTATTAAACTGTCTCGCTTCACCCCATGTATTTCAGTGCAGCACCATACGATGTTTTACCAAAATTTACTGCTCTTGAAGCGAAAGTGCGAAGTGGACACTCCTGCCCAAACGTTCAGCGTTCCATCGATTCCTTACTCGTTTGGCAATGGGTATGCGGGGATTGCTTTACTAGTCAGACCTAAATGGTAATGTTTTGGCTTAAAAGGGAGGTGTTTGCAGCTGCTAGTTGTCCATCCAAAAGACGCTGTCTTGCCCGAATGGGCAGGAAGAGAAGCTTTCTTTTTTACATTTTCGCTGTTGAATAGAGCGAACGTTCCTCTTTCCTTGCCCAACCAAAAAAAAAATTTCGCTACAATTTTGAAGTAGTTTTCTCAATCCGACCTGTTCCCTTGTTGACATAGCAGTGGCGAGCATATTTAATGTTGTGTCTGCTTAATTCGACATCTTTCCGCATAAAAGTAATTGCTTAATTTTGCGCCTTGCTGGAAGTGGATTCATCTTGAATCCACTTCCAGCAAGGCGCAAAATAGCTGCATTGCAGACTTTTGAATGAAAAAAGAAAAAAAAATGTCGTTTCCCGGCAGCCGTTTTTTGTTGTGTGATTAGAGTTTTTGCAGTGCGATTGTCATGGGCAGTTAGTGAATTGAGAGAGCGAAGGTAAAAGTCCCCTACAGAAGACAGTGAGGGCCACCGCACGTTCAAAGAATTAAACAACTTTATCCTCTTTTTTATCTCTCATTTATCCTTTTTTATCTCTCATTTTCCTTTTATCTTCTCTCTCATCCGTCATTTTTTGTTGATCCTTTTTTATCTCTAATTTTTTGTTTGTCATCTTTTGCATCTCTTATTTGATGTTTGTCCTCTTTTTTATCCCTCATTTTCTGTTCCTGTATATCTACTCTTCTTCCGTCGTTCTCCCCTCAGAGGGAAAGGAATTAACATATTCTGCAAGTAATCTAAGCGATGGTTTCAGAGTAAAAGAGGAAGCAGCTTCTGAGATAAAAAGGTTGGTTTTTATATTCTTTGGATGTGTTCCAGGTTTCTGTGTTAACACCCCAAAGGCGCTGCACTTGATCTTGCGCTTTATTCTGCTGATATTTTATAGCTGCTAAGAATTGTAACTTTAAGACCGATCGCCCATTATTGACTCATGTCACTTACATATTCTCGGCAAACTGTTGCTGATCTGCCTCATTCCTCATAAGCAATGCGTTTTCTGTGCAGCGATCTTTGCAGGTCTAAAACTTTGAATTATTGAAACGTGAGGGAATTTGCCCTGAAATGCCAGTTTCGTAGATTTCGCTCCAGTAGCAGCAAAATTCGAGGTGAATTTACATGGCTTTGGACAAGGCTGAACTTTGAACAGAAGTATCGAGAAGTTCAGGCCCTTTTTGATTTGAAAATACTTAGAACAGTGACTTTTTATCATAGTCACTTTAATTTTCCGAATACACTGATTCCGAATACTTTAAAATATGCAAAAAACTAGGTTTCTACTTTGCGGTTCGAAGTAGCTTTCACTGGTCAGATGCAATTTGTTTTCTTCCTTCAGTTGGGTCTCTCGAAAATACAGCTGCAGGTTTTTAAACAGAAACTAATCGCTTGCTGATTCAGCCTTCTTACGATCTGAATCTAACATCCTTAACTAACTTTCTGTTTGAGAATCTAAAGCTACTTTTTTCGGAAAAACCAAAGACTTTTTTAAAATGTTTCAAAAAATTTGAAATCTTGTTAGGTTTGAAAGTTTCTTCAGGTTGAAGGATGCTCTGTTTGATTATGAGAAGGTCGTATTGCTGTACTCCCTCTAAAAGAAGTTACGGCCGGAAAGTTTTTGACGTCCCGTTAACTAGATTCAACACACAGATGAAATTTTTGGAGACCGATTGGTATTCAAAGACCTCAGATGGCAGTAAGGATTTCTAAGGTGGTAATTTGGGATGGGAAATGAAGTTTTAGGAGAAAGATCAGTTTTCGTGAAACGAAGGATTTGTTCATTTCACCCTCACAAGTTTGTGCCTTTTTATCTTCGAAATGAGTTATTTGCTAGCAATAGAGCTTCGACGTATTTTATTGTTTTATAATATCTGCGAATAATATTGGTGTGCTTACGTGAAAAAACTTTCATAGTTATCATAATTTATTCGTTCGTTACCTGGAGTTTTTGGTACTTACCTTCGTGAAAGTCACTAATGATCAAATTATCGATTGATCGGAACGTGTAGGTTCATATCGAACTTCACGCAGTAGGGCTGCTTTAGTAGAGGTGACCAGAACGGCTTTAATCTGGATGTGCAAATTGTATATCCTCACAACTTACAGCAGCAGTTTCACTTTCGCTGCTGTTTAAGCAGATTAGCCAAGCTATATTTCTCTCTTGTACGTAATGTTGTGGAGTGCATTAGGGGCATACCATGAAACGCATTCAAGCATCAACAAGGCAATGACCCCGAAGCTACACGTCAAGCACACTCCCACGTACTAAACAACCCCCCCTCCCCTAAACGACACTTTGTATTATATAATTTCTTCTGTAGCAGAGCAGTAATGTGAACAAGTGGAGAAGCGTGTCAAAGAAGCTGGTACTTTATTTTCTATCATAGTTCTTCCTACCCGGCTGGGGAGTTCTAGCGGACTTTACCGCTTGTCTTTCATGTGTTCATGGGAATTTGCAAACCGCATTATTATAAAATCACATCACAAATAAGTATATATAAGTTCATTGCCTTGTCTGTTCATGTAGTAACTTCATTAGAGGTCCACAGAAATTCGAGCTGCAAAATTTGATGGCTCAGTTTGTACTGTGGGATGCCTGCTGACACCAGGTTTCAAGTTGATCCGTCCTTTGCAAAGGAGTTATGAAAAAATTCACTTTGTTGAGAGTTTGCTCGCGGTTTGCAACTCGTTGTTTTATGCTTTATACCGGTCGAGCTGAAAAGCTTGTGAAAAAAATTCTATCGTATCAGTCAAATATGTCATCTTTGGCACTCTTCTTTTTTTGTGTCGCAGGCCCAGCCGACATAAGAGAAATACTCTGCCGGTTGGGAAATGTATGTAAGTTCTTGGGGCGTTTCCGAATATTTGAGACTTTTTCGAGGTTGATTAGTCAATTTGGGGATTGCTGTTGAAAGGGAATTATGCAAACTGCATCCTCCGAATTTAATCTTTAGGATTGGTGCTTCCCAAGTTGAAACTATCGGGCAGAGAGAGAGGCATGCATAAGCACGGACACGGAAGTCATGCAGACACGGATGTCATGCAGGTCAAATGCAGGTTTGGCAAGAGCGTCTAAAGGTATCAAGAAAAGCATTCAGCGTCACAGCAAATAGCTGTGATGATTAAAATTCCTAATGAACTGTGGGTGTTCGAGAACCTCAGAAACTGTTTAGCGACGATAAAATTTTTGGCTGAAATAACCTCCTAACTGATCAGTAGAGTATTGCATTGCTTGTGTATTTGCACGTTGGTTTAATTTCATCATTTTTTGGATGCGTTATTTTTTAATTGTTTTCCGTGCCGAGTGGTGAATCTGCTGTTTAGGAAGAAAGAGGTTTTGGATTTTTTGTTTTTGAGCAGCAGCATTGAGGTAGCAAACTCAGTGGAGAGCAAAAAATTTGGTTCGTTTTCTCCTTACACTTTGCAGAAGTTTTGTAGCAAAAAAGTATCGGAATGAAAGCACTGTTTGACTTGTTTTGACCTTGGCGATAGCTAGGTTTATAAACAACCGTGTAGTTGAACATTAATGCATCTTGTTGGAGTATTTTCGGATATTTTCGTTTTCAGCTATTAGAGGGCTCGATTTTTTTTTTTTTTTGTTTTGTTTTGTTTTGCGTTTCTTACCCTCGATAGGGAAGCAGAGGGGTGGAATGTGATTCTGATGACATAAGGAAGAGGGGGGGGGGGGCTATATCCGCTGTTCCTCTGTCATTCCTCGCTGTTTCTTTCACCTCGAGTAATCTTTTTTTCTGTTTTTATTTCTTGAAGAGACAACATTTCAGCTGGCACCGTCAACTGTGAGCTGTGCCAAGCAGTGTTGACTTCCTGCTAAAAATCTCTTCAAATGTGTATCTTTCAGCTGTTTGCTCAGGAGATCGCTCTTGGCAGTGTCCTTCAAAAAAGCGTTGGTTTCTTCAATTATACTTTTTTGAAGAAGACTTCTTTATGTTCTTTTGGAAACGTTTTTCAATGTCCAAATCGGTTTTGCAATGTAATATTAAAGTCAAAAATGCCGGGGCAAATAGCACATTTTGGTGGCTAAGGGCATGCTGCGGGTAGCAGAAAGGGCTAAGAATTTTTAAGGGAAGACAATCGAACCGAGCCGGAAATGTTTCAGGGTGAATGGAGCAGGTGGAATGAGTTTTTCTGAGCGATCGAGTTGAGCTCAGTAAGTTTCATCCAGCTGGCACGAATGAATTTCAGCAGAAACTGCTTGTTTTGTGCAGAGGTGTGCGGATTGTGTTAGAAATAGCTACTCTGCAGTTGTAAGTAACATTCGTGCAGATGCACCCTTCGTTCCAAGTAGAACTGGTGTAGACTGCACGAATCTTCGCAGGAAAAAACTAACCTCGCCTTCTAAAGTAAGGTTGGAAGAGGTGCAAGCGCTAATCTCACTCAGAAGAGTGACATTCGTATTCAGAATACGTATGATATTCGCGCCACCTGATGCTCAAGGTGAGGACTGCTTAGCTGGTGCAAGTCGTACTCATTGCCTGAATGTTGAAGCAGTGATGCATCGATTACGCGACTATTCCCCAAATCTTCGAATGGGATTTGAATTTAGGCGCAAGCTGTCCCTCGCTCTGTTGCCTAGTGTCGTTCCATCTGTACTTCTGTTTTTTGTGAGACTTTTACGAGTCGTCGATATGAGCAAAATACGAGTGCGTTTTATTATTTATTGCCCGCTTGTAATGCCGGTTGATCTGACAAGGGAAAGCTTGCCGAAGCGCATACAGTTGCAGCTCATCTGGCGTACGTTCCAGCCATTCGTTGTGCTTTTTTGTTTAGTTTAGTAAATCTCTGTTGTTTGTTTAGCTGTTATTTTATCGTTTTTATTTTATTTAGTATTCCACGTTTTTTTCGCTTCTTTGATTTATTTGTCTCCTGTTCAAGCGTTCTTTCGTCAACGTAGAAAGGATGTCGTATAGAAATGTAATCCCCTTTACTAATTTTGTAATATATATCGTAATATTTGTAATATTTGTATATATTTGTAATATCCCCATCCTGGAACTAAGCAACATAATAACATTTACTAATTTTATACTACTAATATCGCAGAAGTGAGCAACGTAATAGCAAGGCAGTTGTTATGCCGTTCACTTACGGCATCAGGTTTCACATTTGCCTGATACTTGGACTAGAATTTGCCTGATAATGGCTGTGTTGAGAGAAATATTATCGAAAGAATTACCTCTATTTAATATCTCGTCTGGGTGAAATAAGAGTCCTAACTAAGGTTTGGCGTCTCACCTATCCTCTTCTGTCTCGTTCTCCTACAAGAAGGAATGGTTGCCCATTTTTGTCGAATCACTGCTTCTGCTAAACGATTTCTCTCGCGTACCCTGCTGTTTTTGCCACCCTCCTTGTCCCTCTCCTCCTACTACTTCAGAGGGCAACTGAAATGGGATAAGTGACAAAAATTTGTTGCTAAGAATTAAAACATCTCTACGGAATACTGCTTTGACTGTTAGTCAAAGTGCAGCCACCAATTTTCTCGACAAAAATGGGTGCGGAAATTCTTAGCTCATTCGGCGATACACGCGAAGATCGGTATGCGAGACCGAAGATTTCATTTCACCTTTGGAAAGTCGCGGGAGTAGAAGCCTGTCGTCTTCCATCGCAGAGGAGGATGTAGTTGGAAAGGATGATTCCATCTAATCTCATCAACGCACCCTTTCGTCTTATTTTCCTTGTCATGCCGGTCTTTGTCTTGGCTATATATTTTTGTCACTTGGGGTCATAGAACAAGATGGCTCGTCTAGTTGTAATGTGCACAGTAACTTGCGAGGAGTCGGCGCATGTGATTGTATGGTTTGAGTGTTTAGTTATGATATTCCTTATGTTGTGAAATATGTATGAAATTACAGGTGCTCGAGTATGTGTTGGAGCCAAGTGCAATCTGGCAGCATATACCTATAATCGATTTCAACAGAACTAAGTTGACAATTCCGATCGATGGCTAAATGGCGTCAGGTCACCAGTGAATTGGAATCGGACAGTGTTGTGGACTACCCGTTGCCGAAGTTTCTGATTTCACGGTTGAGGCTAAGATGCGTGGTCGACAAGGACAATCGGTTACTGATCGCGTTTCTCATTTGATCAACTATGCACCGATTGGCCGATGTGTTTTCTAGTCAGTTGGATTGTGAAGGCGTTTTATTTCCTTCCCGCTTTCGTATGGTAATGGCTCAGGCGGTTGATAAAAAACTTGCAAAAAAGCAGTGAAGTAAAATGGCATGTATGCACCATTTAATATGTTTCTTTTTAAATTAAGCGTTGGTTGCTTAGATGGGAAACGTATGCGCAGTATGATTTATGCTATTCAAAGTAACGGTGCCATGCCGTCAGCGTCAGACTTTTTGCTTGGCGAAATTTTGTTAGCAAAGAATTCTGAAACATTGTCAACTCTCCGATGGCAAGCGGCGATATTTGCACAGCATTATTGCTTGTAAATTCCAAGCGGAACTTTGAAGTTTGTTGTGATTTAATTGCAAGACGTAGCGATATTTCCCACCTCTGAGAGTCTGTTCTCAATCCGGTCAGATCAGCGTTAAATAACGGCGGATCTGCAAGCCAAACTTCACACTTCCTATTCGTGCACATCGTAATGTGGCGTTTGCGATTTAAAAAAAAAAATCTCATTTTTGATAAATGAGTGAGATGAAAGGAAAGGGAGGGCTAAGCGGTTAACTTTTTGTTCGTTGTTAAATTTGATTGGATTTCTCTCGTTGTACGGGTTGTCGCATTCGATTTGATGGGAAGGAACGCCATCACCAATTTCCAGGTGTGCATTGTGACTTCTGCAGGTTTTGCTCAAGCCTCTCGTTTGTTGACCCCCCGGTCATTGTATCGATTACAAGACTCTGCTTTACCAATTATCTCTCAGAAGTGTGTCATCCGGTTGATGCAGCTCTTATGGTCTCCATCTACAAATATATTTGATGTGTGTATGTGGCCTTTAATTGCTTACGCATTTTCTCAGCTCTACCTTTACATTAGTACTGCAGCCGATTCATGTGCTTTTTCTAGGTCTTTTTCCGAGATTTTCAACCGAACGTTTAAGAATCGTGGAGCTATTAAGAAATAGGTGGGAGAACTAAACTGGAAATTTGACGAATCGAGGGATTTCATAGTACGGTTTGTTAATAGCACATGCACCTTGTTGGAGATAGCCATTGCTCACTTGGTCGGATGGGATATTTTAATTCGACGTTCAGGACGGTGGCAAGCAAAAATAGGTGCGTTACATACATGTATGATATGGGGAGAGGAGAGAAATATTTGGTGAGGGCGAAGGAAGTGGAGCGCAGCCTCGTAGTGATTTGAGGGAAACGATTTCGATGATAACCTTACTCTTTTGCCCACCGTAGAGGTAAATTTTGAACTCATTTTAAATGTTCTTCATTTTGGTGTATTATGGAGTTTCATTTTGTTACATGCTTTATTTGTAAAATAGGAGAAGGCTGGTCATCATATTCTTATCACACAGGGCGTTAGATGATGGAGTGCCTTGTGTGTAGCATTCATATGTTTGCCTTGCACCTTTTGCAGGATGTATTTCCCCGCCTCACTCATGAAATGTGTGTTCTGTCTTCGGTTTGATTCAATACTCGATTTGTGCCTGTTCCTGAACGTGTATGGAAAAAGAGAAGGAGTATGGGGATGTCATATGGTAGTGGTGGGTGAAATTTTTTCCGGATCACGTTCTTTTTAAACGGATTGCTTTGGCGAGAATTGGTTTGCGGTGCCATTATCCAGCAGAAAGTCGTGCTCGGCGACGAATCGTACTTTGTTTCTTGTAACATAGTCTCCCATCGAATCGTATGCGAAGTAGTTTAACCGCTAAAATTTGAAAAAGTCACGGAAAAGAGGCGTTATTGATTTGTTTGAGCCGTACAGTTGTTAGAAACCGATAACAGTATATGTGCTCACGGATGAAAGGAGTGGAGAGGTCCTCTTAAAGGAGCAGGCATGATGTTTGGTTTTATATTTTACCTATCTGGGCAAGGAGTCTCATATTTTAGTATGTGGTGCGATATTAGTAATGTGCGATATATTAATATCATATTATGTGTCAATAATAGATTTACGAAATGTGCCGTTTGTATTTTAAGTAACTCGGTCGCTTGTACGAATATGATGCCTGCAATTTTTTCCAGATTTAATTGTTAACAATTTCTCAAAGGTGAGGAGCTAAAATGAGAGGTAGTATGGGAAGTCGGTGTGCACTTACGTTGTAGGTGAAAAACTTGACGACTTTGGTTTCAGTGCTTCCTGAATTGAAACTACCGGACAGACGAGTGGATGTGCGCAACATGATTTTGATGCAATGCGCTTTGCAAAGGTGGATTTGGAGAAGCGCATGGGATGGTCCGTAATGAAGTTTCGGATCCAAGTTGAAATGCAGGTGAGGTGAGAACGGCGAAGTAATAGCGCCGTTTAGGCGAGAAAATTAAAATGTGAGAGATTGGTTCCAAACTATATTATTTTTCTCAGTGGATTTGTAGACGAATCACTGATGCGAAGGTGTGTTGCAGCCGTAGTTTGTAGTGTTATTCGGAAATGCACCATAGACGGGGCTAGGATGCAGGTGGGTTCGTGTTGATTTCCCCATGTAGGAAAAGGTCAGAGGGCGCAATGCGATCTTTTTGGACGAAACTGTTGTGGCATTTCCATCCTCAAGGAAATCAGGATGATCTGGCCAATTTTTTCTTTTACGGAATGATCAGAGATTACGGTCTCATCTTTTCTTTGACAGAGGAGTGCGACGATTCTTTCCCACCGTTTTCATGATTCCTCCGAACGGGATGCAGGATCAGGATGCTTGGATGCTACCATGCGTTTAAAAACCCAAAAGGCGGTTAACGAAAACGAGGACCAGAGATCATGAGGGACAAAGACACGTGGGAATGCTGAAATGAACAGGTGGTAACCAGTCATGGTCGACAAGTAGTGGATATCGCAGATAGATCGCACTGCTCCAAGCTTCGCTTAAAGCATGACAAATTACCAGCCATAACCACATCATATGGTAAGGGATTCCAGATGGGAATAACACGAAAAGCAAAAAATTAAGCACATCAGTTCAACTTGTTGACTTCCTTTCAACTTGAAGAGGCTGAAGCCTCAAGCGTAGTGCAAACTTTGTAAAGGAGAAAATGCTCTCGAACGGAATGCCTGAGAAACCTTTAACGATCTTAAAACATAAATGTAAATCGAACTGAGGTCTAAGATACCACAGAGGTTTTAAATCAAAAGTACGAGGTCGCTGCTCCTAATTAGGCTGAAACGGTCCACGGAAGGCTTTTCTAGAATTCATGAATCAGAGTCTCATCATCTTATATATGATATTCAACTATAATTTTTTGTGCATTTGATTCTTCTATACGTGGTCTGATTAGCGTTCGTCGTCCGTTATAACCATTTCTCCTACTGTTGAGGAAAAAAAAGGGTTGTGACCGTTGTGCGCAAAAGTGCGCAACAATTAGAATGCTTATAGCAAGAAGTATTATTTGCACATGAAGGATCACAGACTCCTGTACCGTTTCCATCAGAAGCATTCAAAGTGGTAATCGCTGCAGAAAATAATCACAACGGGGCCACGGGGAGGCACTGGCGATGACTGCGTCATATATCGCTTTTTGGGACGGGCATTCGTTGAGACGACGCGGACAGCATTGTTATATGTATCTGGTCATGGAATACCGAAAAACTTTGATGTTTTCGTTATTCTATTTAAAAGTGTCTATATGCGTTCACTTGATCTCAGTGGATAGCCACCAAGTTTGCTGTGAACGGCTTTGCTGCTAATAGTGTTACATATATGTGCTGATTCAGTGAAGCATATTTTTCATTTCCTGCTCCTCAATGCTGATCCATTTATATGATCTTAAAAACAATTTGTTTTCCTTATCCTTCTTCCTGATAATATGCCCCCTAAGATGGATCACTGGGCCACATTTGCCCCTTAGAGACCGTATGCAAACTGCTCAATTTGCGGAAGCGCTTTTCTCGGCATTCTTATCTCAACCTTTACTCCGCTTCCGCTTAGGGCCACAAGAACAGCCACAAAGGGAAGACGTGCTTTATTTTGTCCAGCTAGATCGTTTGGTCCTCTTACTGAAGAACCACTGATCATGAAAATAAGAAGCTTCAGTGTAGTAACTAAAAGCACTGATAAGAGAATTTCGGCTTACAGTGTCTCGATTGTCTCATTCCGGGTTACTTCATGGCCCACATTTCGATGTGCGACGATTAAAGTGGAATCATACGGTGAAGAACGCATATCTAAGGCAAAATGGTGGGTCCGTCGCACCATCCATGCATAGAATAAAAGTTACAACGCTAGAAAGCATTACTTAGAAAACCGTACAAAGTCAAGTATAGTAGCAGTGTACTTATCATAATGAGACATAAATAGTTTATTACTGATAACATTTAAAGATAATACAGCGACCAAAAAAACAAGAAAGGGAAAATTACTGTGATGATGGACTGGTGAAGGTTTTCGAAAAACAATGGAGTTGCGAAACAGACTAAGAACACTTGCAAGGTCTAATAGTAGATAACTAAATGCATTATCGAAACTTTTAAATCTCTCCAAGCTTCTTCCTCTGATTATAACTTTGTTTGCAAACGCTTTGAGAGATTAACAGTGCAACGATACGTGTCCGCATCAACACGTATCTTCAGTAAATTAGGTTTCACGCTCTACGACGTGGCACGGTATTTCCATAACAATGGACGTAGCGAAGAAGTGTGTTACACTGATAAATTTCTTTGCTTACCTACGATTTATAATGCATTCTCGTGTTGCAATTTTTGTACTGGAGTGATAAACGATTTATGCCTACTCAAAGACAAAGCGATCGACCAACTAAACTCCCTCATTAAAAAAAAACAAAACAACTAAGAATCATAATTTGTGGCTCACTTAGGTGTTGGAAGTGCTAGCGCCGAAAGCACGTTTAACCTGCCATTTTTTGAATTATCCAACTTCTTTGAAGCTGTGGCTTAGCCGCTTAAAGCGACGTGCTAGTAAGGCAAAGAGAATGTTCCTTTTCGCACGACGCCATGCTAATGTACACGCGGTGAAAATCGGCGTACTTGAATTACGCGTGGTCTACATATTGCAGCATTATTATTGCAGATGTTTAACAGCAATGACTATCTTTCTTAATTATAATTCAGTATCGTCTTACTTTGGATCTAACGGTTTGCATACAAAACTTTTCACCTTACAACCTTACCTCTGCTATGTTCACCCTACTGTAGTCGAGAGTTAGCACATTGCTTTCCTGCAGTCGCGATACTCAACACTTGTGTTTCATTTGTTTCGCTGAGCATCCCCCTTGTGTCCCACCTTCCACGCCTTCGTTTAGTACTTATATGAGTGGATGGATTTATTGTTTCGAGCATTTCATGGTCTCACTAATATAGGAAAAAGGACTGCTGTCTTCCAGTATTCTTTATGAAATATCGACATCAGTTTATTCCCACTGAACTTTATGTGTAGATTTTGAAAAACGGAAATCCACACACAAGCTGTTAAATGTGCTGAGTGGCTGTCTTCGCTTAAAGCTATAATCTAGGTCAGTAATTGATGAGGCCAGTAATTAGTGTTCGAAGCTACGGAAAATGATGCTAATTCAATTAAGGTCATGTTGTAGGACTTTGCTGATAAGACTAGCCGATTGGGAAAACTCGAACTGTCGTTGAACAAATATTGCAACTTATCGGTAACAATGAAATCTCCACGACTTTCACTTCAAAATCTAGTAAAATGATCAATCGATTAAACAACTATATAACTAAATAATTAAATGATTTATCGAATAACGGTACAAATTTTTGCAATATTCGCCATCATTGTTGCATTTTGCATTTTTCACAATGCTTTCTTCCCATTTTGAAGAAATAATGCATCGAAGCATATTTTTGTGTGTTGAAAATAAAAACTCAAAGAAATGCGCATTATCAATAAACACTTGAGCTAATATCACTAACAAAAAAAACAGTAACAATTATTGATTAATTCATAAATGAATGATCGCTGCTTTGATCAAAATGAGAAATAGTTGACGACTAGATAGAGAAGAAATCCATGAAAATTTTGACAGGACAAGACAATATCGACTAGAAGAAAACAATGGCAAGCATCTCGCTTGATTAGAAAAAAGAAGCAATATCGTAGATCATAACGTTCTAAGTTGATTTCATGAATTTGTACATTTGATCTATAAAGAAGCGTAATCGACAGTTTTGGACCACCACATTTTCTTTTCATTTGCATATTTCAAATATGTCCTTTATGTCTCTTTTACGGACTTTTATCTAGTGTAAAACAAATCACCATATTTTTTGAATGCATAGAAGTAGAAAGTGCTTCTTTTGCTTTTCCCTTCTGAGAGTGCTGCTAAAATCTGATATTTCAAAGTCCTCTAAACGATTGATTAACTCGATAGCTGAAGTAGATTAAAGTGGAAAAGCGGCCTTTATGTGACCACCGGATGATGTTAATAGCAACCATATTGTTTAAAAAAATGCGTGGCCAAAATAGTGCCAAAAATAGAATCAGTTACGACAATTTGTGGAAGCGCTTTCACATCCCTGTTCGATAAGCGTGCAGAAAACAATTTTGACATTAATAAAAGCAATAATAATAATAATAATAATAATAATAATAATAATAATAATAATAATAATAATAATAATAATAGTAATAATAGCAATAATAATAATAATAAAAATAAAAATAAAAATAAAAATAATAATAATAATAATAATAATAATAATAATAATAATAATAATAATAATAATAATAATAATAATAATAATAATAATAATAATAATAATAATAATAATAAACATGACCATTATAACAGGCATGACACGGAAATGAATAACACCGTGAAATCTTTTTGCATAGGTTAGCGACAAACGCAACAAGCATGCATCATGAAGAGAACGGAAAACGATCAGCGAAAATATTCAGTGACCGCCATTCGAAGTAACCAAACATGGCTCATAATGTTTTTACGAAATATTCTCAGTAGTCAGATCGACAAGCAGCAAAAACACTTCCTGCAGTGAAGTTTCTTATATGAAAACGTTGCAATTCTTATGCTTTAAGAGCAGGATATCAGTGTCAATCTGCCATTCTAGGTTCACCTTTATGGAAAACCCTACAGTGGAAATGGAACTTTCGTTGCAGTCTGTTAGGATCAGAAGACAAATTTCATCGTTCACCTGATGAGCACTAGAGCCAAGCTGATAGCTACAAGTGTTCGCAATTTTCGCGCTTGGCACTGGTGACAGTCTGAAGGTGAATTTGGGCCTGGTTCGATTCTCGGAGGCTCTCGAGGAGTAGGAGGCTAGGCCTATGGTCTTATCTGCTTCCGAGGTGAGGGATGAGAGCAAATTGGCGCGTCTTTTTAGTATTAGTAAACTAGCACGATTAGTGGGACTAGCAATGCATATCATTGACAATAGCCAAGTTTTATGACTAGCTTGGCCATATCAGCCAGAAATTGTACTCGTGGTAATTAGTAATTGTACTAAGTAGTGATGGTAATATTACAGTAATACTGATAGGTGAAAGTGATAAATCGTTTAGAATCACTAGCAACTACTACTAGTGGTAATGAAAACAGTGTTAGTGCTTGTAGTGTGTGACATTACAATATTGGCCTGAGTGGCCCTGACTTTCAAGGGTCCTCGAGGTAGGGAATGAGGTCTGCTGAGCTAGTAGGACTTCGACCTACGGAGCACCCGAACGAATACAACTGTATACTATCAGTTTGAAACGATGCTGACGTAGGCATTGAGGCAGCGGACCTCAATATGATTTACCTTTGCCCAACGAAAGAGTACCTTTCTCCTCATTCAGGTCCAGACCAAAAATCTTCCATAAAAATAGCCATACTGTGCTCGCCAATTTTTAAAGCACTACTTTTTCTAGTCACAAATTTTTTTTCATATCCTTCAAATCCATCGCTATCCTCACTGTGGATTTGTGACCTGCTCCTCACTTTGGTATATGCTACGAGTGCGCTAAATTCATGTTTATACAAACGGTTTCATAATTACTCATCTACAGAAGAAGTTCATTTATTCTTCCGATGTTTTTTTTTTTTAAATTTTTCGAGCAATTGTAACACTAAAAAGGCACTCAAATTTCATTATTCACTCTATTTACAACCTACTATCAAGAATTCCTAAACGAATAATTTAAAATATATGTCATAATATAATAAAGATAAATGTGGGATTTCCTTGAGGAAATCTTTCAAATATATTTTCTTTCTTAAAAATTGCAAAAAGACGACATAACTGGCGCAATTGCTATGAGATTAACCAAATGGAGCAAGCAACGCACACTGGGTTAACCACTATGTTCTGTTATCGACTCCTTATTAAAGGCAATGGAAAACTCTAGCACGAATGTTTTCTGAATAACCACATCTAAACTGCGAAAAGCCACTCAAGTACAGCCATACAAAACGTTCAGAGGGTTGTTTTTGTCCGAGGTTGATGATTGAGTACTTATATTGTTCGTCTGCACACCTATATTGCTTCAAAATTTGTAAAATGCAGAATTCACTAAATTTATGAATAAAGAGTTAAATAAATTACCGAACACTATGAATGTTACTCTAGGACAACATTCATACTCTTCTTCTACCTATTTTCTCCAGGTACGTCGTTGAAAAATTCGATCATCCATGAATTTTCTGTTAGTTGACTAGCGTATTTCCACGTGAAGCAACACCGAATCACACTTTTCCACCTCTTATATGAAATTTTGCAGAAGACAAAATAGAAATCGGTCCATCTGCAGTTAAGATATCACATGGAACAGCTCATGATGGCGGACAACAAAACACACGCAGCTTCGCCGCGCTCGCCACATCCTCCCACGGACCACTCCTTTTCCAGGTCACGACAAACGGCTCTCTCAAAATCGCACCAAAATTGCTCCATCCGGAACCGAAATATGGCCAATAATGCGCGTGGCACCATGTGCGGCGATACCGCGCGCACATACTCAGTCTGCGCTGCAGATAGTTATTTGCACTCCGTTCGTATAACGTAGGCTGCTGCTCCCCCAAACAACCCCCTCCCCCCAAACGCACCGCACACCACACACATCATACGACAAACGCACCACACACACCACACCACACACCACACACACTACGCATACATAACACATACAAAGACACAGACCCACAGTCACACATGAGCACAGACACAAGACACACATGCGGACACACATACAGACACAGACACAGACGCACACAGACACAGACGCACACAGAACAGGCACACACAGACACAGACGCGCACAGCACAGACACTCACAGACGCATGCAAACACATACAGACACAGGTGCGCACAGGCACGCACGGACACAGACATACATAGACACAGACGCATGGAGACACACACAGACACAGACACACACATGCACACACAGATGCAGACACCCACACGAACAAAGACACACACGGACACATACAAACAGACAGACACACACACACACCAACCACGTAACATAACACCACAGGCACCACACATCGCACACATCACGCAGACATCACACCAACACAGAAACACACGCCACACGCTACGCACACACCACACCGCACCACCAAACACACAAAACCATACCACACTTCACACCACACCACGCACTACACAACACAACATCACGCTCACCCCACACACATCACATTCCTTCATCGATATACACACTCATGTACAGTCCTCTAAGTGAATGACGCGAAGGTATACATGTATATATATGTAGAGAGTAAACACTTCTCTAAGAAAGAGAAACATAAAGAACACCTGCAGCATATGAAAGGAAAGGAGGATACGAAACTGTGGCAAATGTGAGTAGAGGTGAAGATACGACGAACATCTACTGTCTCTCTGGGTGCTATTTCAGTACTTACGCTAAGCACAAGGAGCTCCACCCCCTGTAACGGGGGACTGTCACCTTGATCCTCGCTTTGGTCTACGTACAACCTTTGTTGCCGATATCACACTTCCACACAACACCCTCCAGCCTCGGACACATGGGAGTGCTAAGCCCGCCTCTATACCACGTACAAACAGAAGTACACACACCACACGCACCGTACCACACTCCCCCCCCCCCAAAAAAAAAAACACACGACACACGTATACACACACTGCCCCCCTCCCCCTACACACACATACCACACGCTCACCTCCCCTCTATACCACACACAAACATACCATACACATACCTCATACGGAATCGAACTCTCCCCCCCCCCTTCATTTTGTCTTTATTCTTACTCTCACTCGAATGCGTAAACGACTGCGCTATTGAATGCACGTACAAACCAAAGAGCAAATTTCACCTCCTAAGGGAAAACGTATACACACACACACTCCCTTTACACCAAACGTTATATCCATCTCAACCACTAACTGCACTGCTTGTTGTTGTTGGATAGAGCTCACATTATACTCGTATTTGCTACCACAAACATTTCTTCTACAACCCATTTGCACTAAACCTGTCCCAACCAAAAAGTATAGGTCTGGAGAGTTCACCCTAACTTTCATGAAAGAATCACACTTCTTGAGCAATTCCCTCGTTTGAAAACGTTGGCCAAAGGCCAAAATTCCTTACGATTCTCTGTATTAAGTAGAAAAATCGGATTTCCACCGGAATAACTCCTCAACCAGCGAAAGAATATCCACCAAAATCTACACCTCTGGATAGCACCCCCACAACACGAGATTCGGAAAAAAACCACACCCCTTCAATAAATTGTTAGTCAAATAACGTTGACCAAAGCCGAAATTTCCTCACGATCTTCTGAAGTAGGTTGAATGAAGTTAAAAAAAAAGTATAGGTCTGGAAAGCTCAAGCTTGTATGCATTTTAGTGAAAAATCCGTCAACTCGTTGGTTAGATAACGTTGACCAAAGAGTAAACTAGCTCGTAATCTTCTGTATTAGGTGGATAGTGATCTTTCGTATCAAATAGAATGCTCGTTGAAAGAGGCACAAGTTAATGAAAGGGATTCCTCACAAATGTTTTAATATTCATTTTAAAGGTAGCACTGATAAATTTTTAGAGGTATGTGTGGTCATTTCTCGTGCGGTCACCATCATCTCAAACAGACACATTAACAAATGTCAATGGTAACATCTTAAATGAGAATAACTTCAAAAATCGGCACAAATGGAATTGGAAGGTGAATGGGCGATTCGTTTGGCGCCTACAGTGTAGCCTTCAAAGAAATTTCACAACCCAAATCAGACCACCGGAAAAGGATGAAAAACTTGAAAAATTGAAGCAAATTTAATCAGAAAGGACCACATGAGTTTTAATGTCGCTCAATAAGTGGAACTGAAACGCAGTGATCATAATAAAAACGGATATGCCTAATCCTAACAACTTTAAAAGTGATCATAATAAAAACGGATATGCCTAATCCCAACAACTTTAAAAAACATCTGCTGCAGCACACAAAACGCTTCAGTAGAAACTACCATTGGCGCTTTCTGTATTCCTTTTCATGAACATTTCTCGTTATTTCTCATTCCTGAAAGTTTTTAGTGCTTCGTTTGCCCGGAGAGGATATTTCTTGCAAAAATTTTCATCCTTAGAAAACAATTAGAACGATGTGTTCATCGACTTCGCTCATATCCATGAACGGTTAACGAGATCGATACTAAGGTCATTCCGTTCCCTACTCTTGTGCGGGGAGCATGCCAAATTGCAGCAACCTTAATGTGTAGAGAGAGGAGGCTAGGTGGGAGTGTGGCGCATAAGAGAGGGAGTGCTGTGCACATTTCATGGATGCACCTCTAAAGTTGCTCGAAAACAGGCGGAGGTGGCAACGGGCTGAGCACTTGTTCTTCGGTTGCGGTCGACGAAATCATCGACTGTTCCTCTTCTTGCCTACTACGATCATGACCACGACGTCTTGCATTCATGAAAAAGTTGGCCACTGTAGTAGGATCAAGTTGCAATTGCTGTGAGATCGTCAACTGCATCTCTCGTGAGGGACGTTTCGTCTCCTTGAAAATCGCCTGCAGTGGTATCGTTTTATGAGCTATGCTCTTTTGATGACTGCTTCGAAGTATAAGTTCCTCAAATTGCTATCCCATATCAGTTACATCGAGATTTTCTTCTTTGTAGGGAAACGGACCTCCACCTCATACTTTCAGACATTTTGTAGTCAATACCTGTGGGTAAACTATGATGCTTCCTCTCTAATGCACATATTGCGCTTTTTTCATGGCTTTTTGATTACATATATTCACGAGGTTTTGTCATGATTCAAGTGCTGAAAAACGCGACTGAGTGCTAGGTGGCATCAAAATGAAGCGAAAAACGTCGTGACCGTGGTATCCATTTCAAAGACGCCTTTTTAAACCAGAATCTCGTACAGATAAAGAAGCTGAAGAACATATTTGATATGCACAGGTCAAATGTTTTTCCCTGGAACTTTTTTAACACTGCATAGCATGAATGAGCATTTTTTCTCACATCAGACCTCATTTTTCATGTCGTCGTCGCAAATTTCAGGTTTTTTATGAAGACAGAGGACTACTTGTAGAATCAAAAGAACTCGATATCAGACGACTTGTCATTTCTATGCATTTTTTTTTTTGCAAATTTACTTGTAAGAGCTCATTGTGAAAGCATCACGTTTGTGCATACTCGCTTATATTCGCGCAATAGTTTCATCTCGCGAACAATCCAGGCGAAATTTCGGTAAAAGTAATCCAAATCATGAAGTAGGTCTAAAATCAAGTTTCCTCTTTTTGATTCACATGTACCGGTGCAATTAGGGATAGTTGCCATCTTCAGAACACCTGAGAAGAATAAGAGACGACTTAATAAAGGTTTGCGCAGATGGTTCGTCCACCTTTACCGCGATACTATGCACATCCTTGACATGTGTGAATCAATGCTGTTTAGCGAGCTTTTCGACAGTTAGAAGGCACAAAGGAAGATGTTCAAGAGCTATCAGGACTTCTTTGCATGTAATTATTTATGTAAAACGATTCATGTGGTACATAGAGGTCCAAAAGTCAACCTTATGTGGACTCTTCCAACACGTTTTCTCGCTTATTTGAAATGAAGATACCCTCGAAGCCTCAAACAGCAAAAACAGTGCTGTTCAAATTTTGTTATTTCTACGATGGCACTACGTTGCTTTCGACACTGAATAACCTGCAGACTAACCTGAAGAGTACGCCGCTGTATATCGGTGAAGACAAGTCGCGGTTTCTTTGGTGCGACTGGTTGAACACCTCCATTCACCTGCTGCTCCTCTTTTCGCTTACATGCTGAAAGGAACAATAATAAGATAAGGTTATGAAATCTCTTCTACTTCTCTCTTCAAATGAAAATTTATACTAGCTCCGGCATCAAAGTGTACGTCAAAAGCGAAAATTTTTCAAAACAACCCATAAAATTCCTTCCATTTTGGTAAAAGCGAACAGCCCTTCCACTTTGATAACCTTTCCTCATGTCATCAAAATTTTCAGCAAAGACGGCTTGTTTTAACAATCTAAAATGCTATATACTCGTATATCTATACATATTAGCAGAATCGCATGAGCGCATTTTGATTACGATCTTCAATCTTGTCAAGTTTCGGGAAAAATTCCTACAGAAAACCATGAACTGCAAGCCAGAATCAACAGTTTATTCCGTTCGAATAATCCAAATCCATAAAAGCCTCGCTGAATTAATATCGAGGCAACTAGACTCGTGCCATACAGTGGAAAACTTTGGCAAGAAAAACTGTAGGCTGAAAAAAATCGTCAAACTTTTGATTTGCAAAAGTGGCGAAAACAAATTGCAACGAGAAATAGGATTGGTGTGTAAATCTCAGATTATTTTCCGCAAATATTTTTATGAACTGTTTTGGACGAGAAGATTGGATTACCAAGAAAGTGGACAGACTATTCGAAACTTTGCAGGTTGGCGTATTCTATAAAACGTGACACTGAAGCTGAACTTTCTATTGTTTAATTGCACTTCTCATATCATTTCACAACATTTCACGTCTTTCTTAGTGCTCTCGAAAACTTTTAATCGGTTTAGGCTTGTTTTGATGCCACAGCGTTCAATAAGGGATTTCGCGAGCACCCTGAGGTTCCTAACATGCTAATGCCATGTCCATCTCAAAACAACGTGATAAAAGACGAGTAAGTTGCTCAGGATAGTAGATTTAAGAAAGGAGTGTCTAAAAAATGATTTTGATGCCGAAGCAATCACTATTTGTTCGATGCATTTTAGAAATCTAAAGATATTTTAAGAGTGAAATTTGTCTGATGATTTTGGCGATTTCCAACTGTTCAAAATGTACAGTTTTCGTTGAATACAACGAAGAATAACGATCCTAAAAGGCTGAAATTCAGGTCGATCCTAAAGACTGGCGGCGTTCTTCATATTTGTTCAAAATTTAGAGGAATTTTTTTTTCAGATTGCCAAATGAACAAGCAAAAATGCCGATTACTCATTCCACGCGAACAAAGGTTGGCAGTCACCTTAGGAAAAAAATGATCCCAAGTCTTGGGCAAACCTGACCTCTCTCGTAGCGGAATCAAAAGCATCATTTTTTTTTTTTCAGTAAAACCTTTGAACAGTGAGGACAGGCAAAAACAAACGGCAAATTCTGTGTTGAAAACATGAGCAACGAATACCAACTTTTTTCGCCACTTTCTTGCACGAGTATCAACCGATGCTCTTTTTTTGCCTAATAGGATTACCTTTCACAGCAACACATTGGAGAAAGCAAAATTTGCAAATTTGAGTTCTCTTTACTTTAAATCTACTCTTTGTAAGGCGACGAAGAGCGCCCGTTGCGTATGAAGTGCGTAGTTAACAAAACAGCATCAGATAGCAGCAGCGAATGTTCTGTCCCAAGGGTAAATTCACATGCAGTTTTCGCATATTTGACATTTCAACTCTCTAAGGAAAATAGCCAGCAAAGAAACTCGGTAGGAAAATAGTGAAAGTTGCGAAAGTCGAGGTGAATAATATAACATCAACTAAAATGAGGTTCATAAAACGATACAACACAAGAAAAATTATTGGAATGCTTAGAAATATTCAAAAAAGGGAATTATGGCCAATAAAAAAAAAAGACGAATTAGAATGAAACATTGAAAAGGACGAATGCCATATCAGCGGATTCACATCGTTGTTGCTCTATTTTAATATTAAGAGCTTCAGAGGTGTTAAAAATAAACAACAAAAAGTGTAATATCTATCAAGTGATTGGCATGATATGGATTTTTTACAGCTTTCTTTCTTAAGAACGTACTGAACCGCGCTTGTCACAAAGCATTTGTGCCACTGAGGTGGTTTTCTTTTCTTTTTTTTTTCCTTTGGTGGAAATGGCTGGCGTTATCGAGTTTTTAGTTGTGACATTTCATACAGTCGCTCTGTATGGCTTAAAATTGCGTCAACAATTAAGTGTTTGAATTAAAAAAGATTTTTTTAATGTGTTCGTTTTCTTCCAAAAATTTTCACCGTCCTCCTCCCTCTCAACGATAAATTTGCTTTTTCAGGCCTCAGTTTTCCCACACTTTTGTTCCACCTACTCATATTTGTGTAGTATGTAAATACCGAAATAAAAAGATGCAATTCTATTCTTATGACATGCGGAAATACGTGCAAATTCGGGCATGGAAAGCAGTTTGTGAGGAGATAGGAATTCATAGAGATTACCACATAAGTACCCTTTTTCATTTCTTCTCATCCAATCAGATTTCGTTTAAATTGCTTCTCGCGTATTATTTCATTTTGACGGTTAAGATCTTCACAATATTTCATTATCGAAAGGGACAGCCGCTTACCCCCTTCACAAGAAAACGACACTCCACTCGCGCATCATCAACCGCTCTAGCTTGCATTTGACCCCTCCCTCCCCACCACTCGCTCCACCTTTTAAAGAATAGAAGAATGGTGCCGGGAATAATGGCCCTTACTTCAAAGCAAACAAAATGTTTGATATTTTTTAAAGCTTTCTAAATCTCCCAGCTGCCCTTATATTGCCATCGTTCTGTCAAAAGATTTTGAGACGAGGCGGGAAAAAAGCGGAGAAGCCACTATGACTGAATCCATAACGAAGCGACACAAATATAGTGCAAAGTACAACGTACATCAAAGTACATGAAAATAAATGCGCAAAAGATGAACAACACAGAGTAATTTTTGCCCATGAATAAAGGATTGCGAGGATGAAACTCAAAGAAAAAAATGCTTTGTTCAGGAATGTGAACTAGAATTACCCTTATGTCAAGAACCTTTCAACCTTACACAACCTTTCAAGAATAACCCTTATGTCAAGAACTTTATTTCTTTCGCACTAAGCAACATACTGTCGCTATAGTTCTTCGTAGCTCTCCGATCGGCACTGTATGCGCTGGCATACGCGCGGCAGCGACGTTTACTGTATGTGGTTTAGATGTTAAGAAAAAAAAAAAACCTGTGGTCTCGTCTCTGCTAGCTACAAAACTCTGAACTGTTGGAGCTATTTCAAATATTGTCGTAGTCACTCGATGAGCCCCTTTCTAGGGATTTTATGCTCCCAAAAAATAACCCAAAACTGGTGATGAAATGAAAAACATATAATCACGAATAAAAATCCGCCTGCTTAAGCTCCCATTTCAAGAAGCAGATGTCAGCGCATCTTGAAGGCCTCATCAATTTCAGAGGAATAAATGGAAGAGGATGCCAGAGGAGTTGAAACGTTATGCGCTTTTTTTATTCCACTTGCTTAACCAACCACTTCTATAAGTTGGCAACGAATAATGAATATGTGAAACAATGCCCTCATATTTGAAGTGAAACAACCGCTCATACAGATCTATGCAAAATTTGGCGACCTTAAATTGACCATTTTAAAATTAAAAACATTCAACGAAATACGAATAAGTTTTTTTCATGCTCAAATGTATGTAACCTTCATTATAATTTGTGGATCCACGTGAAATATGGTCTTTGAGGATTGTTTTATGGTGGATTTATACCTACATTTATCAAATTTTACATTTTACTATCTTCAGTCGTTCTCAAGCTGAGATTACGCATACACATACACCTTTACGCCAACGCTACTTCGTCATAATGCGCTTTGCCAAATCCGCTCTAGTAGAGCTGTAGAACTTATACTTGAATTACATACAATTCACTTATAATGCGAAAAATAGTCTCACGAACGGAGATCAAACTTCGCATCGTTTCCTTATTGTTGCATGAGTGAGTTAGTTTTAACATTAGGCCTTCTACAGTTCGTAACACATACTACATCAAACAGATAGTACTTATGCGAAAGGAACACAGAAGATGAGAGCGCAGTTTTCAACACATCAGAAGAACATTGGAAGTAGACGAAACAGATTGGATGCGGATCATGGTGGATGCGAATTATACGACAACAGCGACACTATTGGCGCAACAAAAACTTACTGGCCAATAATGCTCTGTTTGGTCTTTTTTTGTCCAACATCCAATGCGATTGATCTTTTCCAGGAAAACCCTAAAAAACTTTAAACCAACTGGGTATTTTTGCCGTTGGAGATCTCGAGAAGTTTAAAAGCCGCTTCATTTTTTACCAAAAATTTGTTACTGTTGACCGATACTTTGATTCAGAAACGACAATTTTAAAAACTCTGTGGAATGATTATTTGATGATATTTTCTAAAGATCGAGCACTATGCGCAGTGGCAGAATTTAGGGCCGAATATGAGGTGCGCGTTTGTGATCAATAGTTTATAGATTCATAGCATTGCAAGATTATTTCGGTAATTTTATACCACATCAACAGCCATACAGCTTCTCGGTTGTATCTCATCCGTTTGCGTTCGGAATTATGCACATTTTCTGTCGTTGTCGATTTTCTTTCGGCTAACTTGCATGAATTCGTTTCTCGTTAAGCAGACCACCCATAATTTAAGGAGGTGCTGCATGCAGAAAAATGAGCGAATACTCTTTGTGCAATATGAGCTTGACTGCTAAAAGGAGAAGCAGTATATGCCCCAGCAGCTTTCGTATTGTTTCCTGCAATCGCTCGTCCCCCCCCCCCCACACCATCACCAACGCGCTTACTACCACATATAATGTACGGCATGAAAATAGCCATCTGTCGTAGACAGCTGCCATGCTGGCACACATGCATATGCTTTGCTTTGCCTCTCTCTTTGCTTCCTGTTCCTCGCTTATGCTCACATACCTCTTTTCAGTCTCTCCTACTTCTTAGTATGCATCTACCACGTTTCTTTGCCTCACGAATTGCGTCAATTAGGATCCCCAAACAAACTGGCTAAATGAGTTGTCCAACACGTTCACTCGCAGAAGATACTCATAGGTAAACGTAGATCATACTAGAATGGAACGTCTTGTGATTGGAGTACATTTTCAAGGAAAAATTGGGAGCTCACTTTGGTGCATTATTAATTATAGCTGGTTAAGACATGAGTATTGCCTGAAGAAAAGCACTTCTGTGAATGTGTTTCATCCGTTGCTTTATTTTAATAATGAAAACATAATGACTGACTATCGTTCGAGCATAGTCGAGAAGAGGGACGCAACCTACATATAATAATGATCACCCTAATCAAAGCCTGCATAAAAACGCATGATCGATCCTTAGATTCCTTTACAATGTTCTATATTGACAGTGGGTACAATATTTCCTGCCACATAACAGCTAACGTAGAAATGAGGAGCAGGGCGGATATTGACGAGATTTGGAACAGCAGAAAATTTCTTTGCTAGACATTACTCCTGTCCTTACTGGAAGCAGCGGAAACAAGTTGTCGTCGATGAGGAGTGCCCAACTTCCCTCTCATTTCTATGATGCACTGGTACTTTATGCTTTAGATTTATTGAAAACAAAGGGCAAATGTTCAAAGTGAAGCTGTAAGCACTATAAAACACAAAGTGAGAGGTGTTATGGCAACTACGTGGAGGAAGATGCAAAGGCCAGTTATCGCTATGTGGACATCTTTTTATTAAAAGGAAAAGTGTTAGGGAAATGCACCCTACAAATGCTTTATCAAGTGATAAAAAAACATCACGAACCACTCAACTATCATTAAACTTTGTTCAACTGAACATACCACCCCATATTATCATAGTTTTCATAACGGTTTCTGAAAGAAATGAGCAAATCGTAGGTTAATGGTCAAATCCGTAACATCAAAGAATTGAAATCTGTGTTACCTGCAAGCCGTAGTGCGGACATCCTTTGAAATTCGGGCTCCTGTAACCATTTCGCCATACGTCTGAACGTCTCTCGACCACTTTTCAATTTCGACCATGGCTTAGGATTCCTCAGCAAATCAGATAACGTTCCTTGCGACCTGAAAAACTTCTTTTTGCCGCCTTTTTTAGCCCACTGCCTAGAGAAGCTACAACAGTGAATATATTCTAATTTATTTTCCGTAGACAGAGGATTTTCCAAGCATCGAGAGGTTAGTCAAAAAGTTTTGTGGCTAAACGTGGGCATTAGTTGAATACGAGTTGTTCTATATGCGCAGCAATTA
The DNA here is from genome assembly GCA_037389465.1 of Baylisascaris procyonis. Lineage (NCBI taxonomy): Eukaryota > Metazoa > Nematoda > Chromadorea > Rhabditida > Ascarididae > Baylisascaris > Baylisascaris procyonis. The sequence goes on along the minus strand of JAZARR010000078.1, from coordinate 938,310 downwards.
GGGTTTTTTAAATCCTTACATGTTTTAATTACCAACATTTATTGTTGAAATACTTGAGCGTTGAGACGTCGAAATCAAGTAATACGCAACGGCGAAATATTCTGAAATTATAAATCTCAGCAAGGGAACTTGAACTTGCTCGACCTCTATTTGCGAAATATGACCGGTGAGAGTCGCACATGACCTTGACCAAAGTTGCAAACTTCCAGGTTCATACCATTGCATCTGTAACACTATAGAAGCTAACGGAAACTGCTTTATGTTTCGTTTCTCTCGTTAGACTGGTTTTCCCAGTATAGTTTTCATGCATAAGTCAAGCAAATTCAAAGTCTCTGTTTTAGTTTCAAAAGTTAAGAATTTTCGACTCTCCTATAATGACTCTCATGCCCACCTTTAGCATTGGAACAATGAATATTGTCGTTTAATGTTGTAATTTTTGCAATGGAATTTTCCCTTACGCTATCATGTTTTTAGCATTTGCACATTTAGTATCGTCATGCCTATAACAGTTATAAGAACGTGATTGCTTTGAAGGAGAAGATTCTATGCTCATTTTAAAATCAATTTCATAAGAGCTGCTATTTTCCTTTTGCCTTTCTAGTAGTTCTATCCTGATGATCTACTTGCACTGACATTGATGTAAGTCCTTTCCAGTCATCAAAGTTCCACAGTGACTTTACTATCGAAATGAGGTATTTTCTTATATAGCGTTTCCGTATTTTATTTATATCACAGCAGCAATTCTATGGTGCGACTTCTGATATTAAATTATGGTAATGAACCTCTGTATCAAGTACTTTTTGAAGACGATTTCCTGGTTGGTAGTATTTTCGACCGCAGTCCCCCTAAAGAATGAGCTCCTTTTCATCAACTGATCACACATATGGGACCCATACAGCAGCTCATTTAATGAGTACTGCTTCTGTGACAGCAAAGATAATTTCCAACAAAATAAGATCACTGCTAGCAAGCATACGTATTGCAGTAACACTTCATGTGGGGCTGGTGGTTCGAAACAGTTCGGAGATCACGCCAAGAAGACTAATGCGAAATACGCTCTTTGTAATTCTACGTACTGATCGACCGGTCGCATAATTATTTAAAGTAGTCGCCATAACTCATGCAGCTAGTGGTCAGTAAGAAAGATATCAGGTTTCAATGGTTCCCCAATTCGTAGATTAGGAGAAATTTCACTGCCAAACTGTTGTAGTTTGGCGATGAAATTATAACTAAATATAATGTCCTTGTAAAGTACTCTTTGTAAAGAACCGTACTGCATAAAAGTAAGGAATCAGGTGAAGTGGTCGATGCACTCAATTTTGTTGTCGTTAAAACTTCCTCCCATGTGCGGAATACAAACAATGACGTCATTTTCAAAAACAAAGGCAAATAGCAATCAGCTAAAAAAGCACAATCAACAAGAACACCAAAATTTCCAGAAACTAGATAGCATACTGAATGCGCATAGGGTATTCAAAGCATCCAAAATACGTTCCTAGGAAAAAATCAACTCTTCATATTGCATCGCTAAAATTACTTTCCAATGCATTCCTACATCGGAGATCGTTTTCAGATTACAGAACTACCTCGCAACAATAAATTCAGTCCTGCCCATTCCTTATGTTTTCCAGCGAATAGGTCGAAAATTGTATTATACAGTTCTGAAATTTTCTGTCTGCGATGGACCCTACGATGTTAAACAACTCTAGACAAACAAATTCACTCTTAATAGCCTTTATCACCTTGTTAGTTAGCATACCATGGATTTTACTTTTAATGGTACTGAAAACTGAGTTTATTATGACCCCAGAAAAACTTCGCGAATATCACTTTGCCGTTATTGCTTCGATCGATATATTTTTCATTTACACGACTGTTTCTTTCATTAAAATTTGCGCTTAAGACTTCTTGCCCAGATGAATAGTTTATGAACATCATGAACGCAAAATGCATATATCAAAAGTAATGGTCGCATTTAGCATCTGATCTCATCAGTGAGTGTTTCACAGAGATGAGGGCATTTTTAGATATATGACAGCTAAATACCTTCGAGATATAAACACCACCTTACGAAGAGTAATGTTAGGAACTATTGCCACCTTATTAGCATTATTTGATTGTGCTTCACATTGATAAAAATCAACCTACGTACAACATGCATCTGACCGCTTGAAATGCGACTATTATGAGATCCGTAATCATGACTGTTTTAGTTTGCAGTCTATAATAACATAATGACACCTTGAGTGCTATTAGGCTGTTGATTCCTTGTCCTATTTCGCGGAAATTGCTTTTGAGGGTTCTTTTCCCAAAGCACACACATATTTTAATTTCATATTGTTTATCGGTAAATACAAAAGGAGGTCAAGAAGACAATGCAAGATAACCAACCGACAAAGGACGCGTTGGGCGAAAATAGCTTGCGGAATAGAATAGCGTTTCAATTCGGCGGAAATCCTCTGCGCTAAGTCCTTAGTATTCAGTTCGTCCATATCACTGCCTGAATCAGGAGAGCCAGATGGAGGTGCGGATCGCTCTCGTATTGGAGATGAACCACTCTGCAAATGTTTTAAAGTTTTAAACTTAAAAGAATTCAGCAACTTAACAACATTCATATTCACCACTTAATTTTCTGATTATTATAAGAAGGACTGGACTCTAGCAATACCCACTCAAATGAAACGGGCCGATTTTGCAACTCGTTGTTTGATGAGCAGTGAAACTGATAAGCAGTCGAGCTTTCACCACCCATCCAACAATGGCTGTCGTCTGATTCTGAGCCAAACTAAAACTGGGCTTTAACATAAGATGTCAATTCATTAGTGAAAAACTTAACTTTAAACCAGATTACCTCTATAAGAAATCATAAATCTTGTTCCACGTTTCAGTGCCAGAGCTCATGGAGAACGATGAATCATAAGTACATTACTATTGCAGTTCAAATATGCAAAAAGAAAGAATGAACGCTAAAGGTAACAAAAAAAGTGGCGGATGAAGTGTGAAAGTCGTGGAGATGGTGATGAAAAATGGATTTCATGTGAAAAGAAATTGCGATGTTCATACGGTATCGTTATTAAAAAGGTGCAAAAGAAGATGAAGCAGGTTTAGTCTGTGCTACGTTTTGGACTGTGGAAAGCGTCTTGCTATGCTCAATATTTCCAAAGTTATTGCAGCGCTGGTTTTATTTATAATGCCATATGCACTTCCGGTAGAAAAATTTGTCTAACTGAAAGTAACGTATTCGTTCATTTCTGATTCATTTTGAACCCACCGTGGAAAGAGGGAATTTGAGACAATAAGCATGCCTTGCTCAACTTTGGTTACACAACTTCAACCCATTTGGCGTAAACAAGATGGAAAAACGGGAACAGAAATCCACTTGATATAATGATATGGGCTGAAAAAACTTCAAAAGCTGGCAATTCGATGCTCCGAGTAAAGAAACTTCTAAAGAAAGACAATAATAGTGGGCCAGGATGGCTGTCGAGAAAAATTTTTTAAATTGCTGAAGGCTCCTAGGAGGCAACGATTCCATGCGGTGTGCCAGGTTTTTGTTTTTCCTTCATCGACTGTATGCGTTGTTATCTGTGCAAGTTGCCTAAATTTGTCGCTGAGGGAGGAGGAGGGGCATCAACTTCTCTCACCATTCCTTGACTAGGTCCGAGGCTGCAAAACAAAGGGGGGTGTGATCACAACGAAATGACAAGTAGTTCTCGATGGTCGACACCTAGGTGAGCGGTTTGGTAGCATTGATGCCATTGCATTGCGGAGTTGGTACGGTACGCGTGATCTCAATAGCGGCGTAAAACTTTTCAACGGTTCGTTATGCAGAGGAGGGAATGGTTATATACGCCTGCACTTCCTAAAATATCGTGGAACTACAGTCACACGGAAGAACCGAAAACTGGAGCGGAAACAAAGACTTAAGCAACGTTACTTTTAAAAACTTCCGCTTAATAGAAATGTTATTGTTGAAAAAATGAGCATAAAATTCAGAAGTTTGGAAAAAGACTACAGTGACAGTAGAAAGCGCTAAGACTAGAGAAAAAGCTGATAAATGGCCGAAAAATAAAAGCTAAAGTAACTGTAATTTATGAAATTGTCTTCAAAATGTTTCCATCAAAAAGTACTTGCAAAACAACGGCCGCCATGAAAACGTGTTGATCGCAATTACAATACAGTATAAATGTGAGAAGCGTAAATAGTACAAAATCATAGCAAAATAACTGGAGAATTGTATCAGACGAGTTGCTGCAATGTGCGCTTTTGCGTTCCTCCCGCATGACCAACCAGTCTCATAAATTACTAAGGAATAATGGATATACCTATAAATGCCACCATATTTCAATTAACACAACCGTTCGCATAAATTGTTCATAAAAGACACTTTTTTGAGATCCGATCGATCAAGAATGAAAATACTTTGGCATATTTTAATATCTCAAGATTCTTCAGAATTGCTGGATCATAAGAAATATGATAGAGGTGATCTCCATTTGGTGCATTACATGCACCAAATTTTGCAGCTTCATCTTCAGCGGCTGCCAACTTAGGATTGCCAAAATGTTACCTGCGCCAGAGTGTCCCAACGCAAAACTAACTTAGGCCCCCAATTGTCTGATGCCAAAACGCCTCGAGGAAGAAATGGCAGTGCCAAAACTTCCTGCTGCGATTGTTTGCAGCTCTACGTTCAGAAAGAGCAAAATATGTTTTTTACAGTCATCCAATCGGAGAATTAATTCGATGTTCACCAGGCACCAGACGGTCAGCAAAGCGGGAAGTGATTTAATCCTCTCAATTCATTCCTTCATGCTCTTAGTTCCCCGAGGACTCCAATACAACTTTTTCCAGAGAACGCTACAAAGCATTTTTAAACGCATTGTCGAGAACATATTGTCAGCGATGTTTAGTCTGTAGATTAAGTGTTAAGCAATAACATGATACTCAAAGCTTCGGTTCGAAAAGAGTAAAAAACAGTTTCGGTTTTTCACGAAAGAGAAGACCTGACAATGGAAGTTATCATTACTTTCGGTAGCGATAACTGCCAGTTTTTATAGTTGCGCTACTGACTGAATAGTTAATTGTGTTCTCGTTGTTTACCAATGCAAGCTCTAAAAAATTTTGAAACCACAGGCTAATGCCCGGGAGAAGCGTTAGGAGAATATGTTGGTAGATTAGCTCTTTTCTGCTACGTATTTTTCACCAAAGATGTCGCCTTTCCCTGAACAATCCATTCAGACACCTCGAAGATGCTCACCTTCAATGAATTCACTCAATACAAAATCAGACATTAAGCTATTTACCGGAGCCAAAAGTGGATTTCGGTGGAATTCTGGTTACATGTATTTCATATTTTGGCTGGTCCATAAACACTGATCGGATTCGTATTATTACATCAACCGACAGCCAGAATGCTATCTTTCTCTCTCGAAAAAACTGAATTTGCGTAAGCCTTAAGCTGATGAGCGAGTGTGAGTGTAAACTTATTTTTGAAAAATCCTTCCTTTCTCAGCTTTCAGCCGTTGTGGGAAAATGTTTACACTTCTAAATGGCTTCACACAAAAACCGATCAGACGGACATATTTTCACTTGGAAGTTCTGATGAAAATAGTTTGACGTCGTTTTTAAAAGCTGGAGAGAAGTTTGTCCCAACACTTTTGTTCATCTGAAACAACAAACAACCGGCCATACATTCGGCGAACTACAATACCAAAAGGTATGGAAATGGATAGATGGACTTAGCAGGCTTCCTATTGCCTGCTGAACTTGCCCATTTATTCAAGCATCAACAACTAAACTAGGGTACGTCGGTTCTGCAATGACAAATTCTACTTCTTGGTCCTCAGGTTTTTTTTTTGCTTAGCAAGGACATTAAGAGGTTTCGCCTTTTCTTTTGTCCATATATTTTATTCCCGTGATCTACTGCACCGATTCGAATGAAATTTATGAAGTAGTCGAGCTAAGGTTCTCAAAATTGCTCTTTTGTGCCCTTACTCTCTCGCTCTATGAAAGCTCCATTTTCCCACTTTGTGAGGGTTCTGGTGGCACTCCTCGTAGGAACGAAATCTAGCTCACTCCATTGATTTAAGCACATTTTGTGGACACAGCCATTCCTCTTCTGTGGTCTCAGTGCTATGAATCAAGCACACAGACGCTTACTCTGTGGCAAAAAATGCTTAGTGGCGGCAAACATATGTCAGAAGATTGGCAGTAGCATTCCAGATATTGAATCCTATGAAACATGACCATAAGAGGTGAACCAAGGATAATGCCTTTCTTTAATGGGATCAAGCAGCACTTTTATGCGAGCATTGCCAAAATTTTCAAATCTTCACATACAGCGTGACTGTGATTACGAAACTCGGTCTTATAAAGAAAGCCATGAATGACTTTCGCGGATGCAGTCACATGGCACGATCACTTTTTGAAGCATTGTTGAACACTTCAGAACCTCCATCTTTTTTGTTATATTGGAGCAGTGACCACGAGACATAGTCTCAGGAAATGGGCACCATGTCTTCCACTCACCGGATAAAATAATATCCTCGCATTCTTGCTGCGCTGCCAGAAATGAAGAAAAATTCATTTGTAGTCTGTTAGCATGATCTGAGAACTGGAAGATGGTTCTATCTCGTGCACGGCTGTGATTTTCTACGTACTCTTAACTCTTTTGCAAAAACAAAAAAACCCACACACACATGTGTCCTCTCCTATATCGTGCCTTTCAATTTTTTCGTTTTTTAGCGTCGTATAAGTGTCCACTGGAAAGCGATATGATAGATATGAAGTATATTTTTAACCGAAAGTGTATGAGGGCGAAACAAATCTTCGATGAGAAACGAAGATGCGCGAAAAGTAAAGGCTCATGAAAGTTGTTTTACTTGTTAGCACCACCTAAGGTCTAGATTTTTGACTTCAGATTCTGACCAGAAGCTATCTGAATTAATTGTTTGTCATGCTGAAAACGAATATAGTATCCATGGTTGGGGGGCATTCACTTTAGTGTACACCCTCGACGCATGTTGATCACGGGTGGAATTTCTTCCGCATATTTCTATTTGAGGGATTGTTTCCTGCGGTGTAATGTAGCATATACTCCGACACTGTCGTTGATATGTGTGTAGGTGTTTCCTTCTACAGCTGATTTATGCTAAGACGCTAATCGCTTACCGACAAGTTTTATTTCTGCATTGGAGAGCATATTGCTACAATCGCTATTTTAATTGGCTTCTTCCTTTTTCGCATAGGTAGGATAAGGCATCGTAGAGTAAAACTCAAGCGAAAAAACTTGGAGCGACTTTCTTGAAATTTGCGTTGTGGACCTTTATTTCTCACGTCCTGGTGTTTGATTGTCGAATCTGGGACCTGAACTGGATTCTATGAATGGCCTTTAAGGTGCTAGGGATTCTGGAGACGGACGCAAAATGAAGTCGATATTTGTAATCTCCTTCTCTCTCCGTCCTCCTCGCCCTCCTTCATATACCCTGGTCGAAACTTGAAACTAAATGTTTAGGCCCATGCGATCCGATAATGGAGCGACCCAATTATATAGAGTACACATTAAAAAAGGAATAGAAAGGACGAAACGCGGCACTGGGAAACCAAATGTGGAGAAAAATCAAGGCGAACAAGTGTTTGCATTTTTCAAAGCAAAACGAAAGCGATGGTACCAGCTCAAGCTCAGGCCTCAGGCTGCTTTATCGGATCAAAACATGTTGTTCATTAAATTCTGGAGCAGCTCATCAGTCTTACAATCCACCACCAGTTTTGTTCATCACATTTTTGCATTTCTAAATTCAGCTAGAAAGCTCTAACCCTGTCGTTGTTGTCGACGCTCGCGGCTTCAAGAATATCCGTTGTGGTGCCAAACGTGTCGAATGCATTCGAAGTGCCAAAGCACAATTTTTCTTGCTTCGGCGGTCTCAGCTCCATGACCGTCGAATAGGACGGTACGTAAGGGGATTGTGACGGTGAGAAAGGCTCATTAAGTTGCTGTAATTGTTGCGGCAGTGTTACCGGCACAGCTGCATATTCACCGGGTATACCACGATGCGCTACAAGTGCATTGCTACCGGCTGATGTACTATCTGCGTCGTTCGACCGTTGCGAGGGAGTTTGTTGCTGTGATTGTTGTTGTGGCGGTGGTTGCTGATCATCGGCTGAGTCCTGCTCGCTCTTCATATCGTACTCATATTTTATGTTCACATTATAAGCGAATGTGTTGAAGTTGAGCGTTGCAGGACTTGTATTTGCGACCTGTGATTGCTGGAAGAATAAACTATTAGCTGTTGCAGTGTCGTTATTTGTTCGTGCCTCAGCAACAGCAGTTGGACTGCTTGTACGAGCACCGAATTTTTCTGCGGAATTTGTGACTGTCGAAATGGGTGGCAATGGTTGTAGCGGCTGTAATGTGGTATACTGGTTGAAAACGGCACCAGCAGACGTCGACACAGTTGTATGAGGACTAATACGACCACCATTCAACGTGTGATAACAACTAGACGCCTCGTTGAGATGAGTGCGATAATCATCAGTGCCATGTGCTGATGGCACTGCTGGTGAACGAGTCGATAACGCCGCTGATAGAAGCGGGTCCGAGCTCGAACTGGTCATTGGACCAGATTCGAGAGCCTCCATAATCGTTGAGGTGAGGCACTTTTCACAAGAATGAAGTCGGAAGACAGTGAAAGAAATCAGTACCGTAAAGAATTTGGTGATCGTAAATGGTGATGAAGGAGTCACTTTGATGCCGCCTGTTCTCGAAGGAGACGAACGGCCTTCCGGTCGAGTGGAACGAAACCGTTCAACCTACCAGTTAGACGGAGTTCAGTGGTTAGACAGTTTCAAAAGTTGGCCTGTACAAACGAACAGGTCACCCGGGAGAAAAAGCTGTCCTGGCCCAACAGCTGAAATAAGCAACACACGAACGAGGACAAGCAGCAGCAGCAGCAGCAGCAGGCGTTGAAGCTGCAGCAGCGCGCGCGTAACCAGTTGTGAACGCTTGCTTTTGGGGCCGTTACGCCCCGTCCTACTGCTGGCTGCAATCGCCTTCTTCTGTCTGTCCTCGTCTTTCTCTGTGTCTCTCTATCCTCCATATATAGAAATGATGCACGCGCGCGTGATATCCGGCACTTGCGCGACTCCGCCCTCTTGAGTGCTGCTACAGCCGGGTGGGCTCGATCGCTTAGCGCTGGCGAGCGTGTGTGTCACAGCGATGTGGGGATTGCGGGTGTGCCTTCTGCTTGCTAGGCTTCATGCCTCCCGCTATCCTTAATTTTAGCGCTGCTCCATCAGCCAAGCTATATTATGAGACGGCAGGCAGCCTGCGAGCGAGCGCTTCTTCGCGGCGTTAAACCCTCCTGTAAATTGCAGAGAAAACTGCCAGAGCTATTTCGAGAGGAGGGAAGCATGAAGAGGACACACCTTAATGAACCTCTTTCCCAATGCAACTCGAATTTTGTTCATTCACTTTGGCGAATACGATTCGAGTAAGCAGATCGTTTTTTTCTTCTCTTATGCCTCGTTTCCAGTGCAAAACTTTTTTGTTTGCTGCAAATATCGAATGCGTCTTTAACTACCAAATGTTCGCTGTGGAAGAAGTTAGGTGAGATTGTTTTTAATGAAATAGTGTAATGAATTTTATATTGGCGGAAATTTCTTAGTCAATCAACGAAGATTTTATGAGGCATTATCAATAGATAATGTGAGAATATATTTCATCAAGAGGAGACAAGTGAATACACGTGAGAGAATTTAACGAGTGCTGCTTGAAAGACGTGGAGACGATTGCCATACTACCTATAGGAATGACTCCAATAAACGAGTGCATTTGGAGTGAATCTGACTTGAAGAGCTGAAAGTAATAAATTTTTGAGGACAGAGGAATTGTTTATGAATAATTCCAAAGATCTATGCAAAAACTCTTATCTCACGAATCGTAATGCTGACTATTGTATAAAATGTAGAATTGTATAGCCATATTAGAAACGCTAGTGCTTGTTTTGCATTGCTTAAAGTCAACTCGCCTTTTTGATGTAGCTGTAGCTGGCAAAAAAATGAAGACATTTTGCATTCGTCTGATGGCGACACTTGAATGGTACTGCTTCATTTAGACGAGGGCGGGTCGTTGTTCGATGTGAACATGATGAGTGGCGATTGAACTGAAATATGTTTTGAAGTTTTAACAGCAGTGCGTATAGAACTTCCCGTATTTATAGAAAACCAGAAATTGGAAGGAAAGAAGGCAAAACTATATATTGAAGCTTAAACGTGTTTTTTGTTGCCTACAATTCTTTCAAAACATACCTAACGACCGCAATGCTTTTCTGGAGTTTCACAATCCGAAACGGCCGCCTGAAGACGGCCAAGAATTTAAAGTTCCTAGCAAGTAATTGGAATCGGCTGAGTACCTATATTGTACTTTCGTTGTGTACGTTGACCAACTGTCGCTTATAGCCTGTAGCCGCATCGTATTGCCCGTCAAGCACTGTACACAATGCGGTCTGACCGTCGACGCACGTTTCTCGTATACCGTAACCCGTTGAGAACAGCCAGCTGACGCTAGCTCTCCGCTGCTCTCTCGCTGTGTGCACTGACGGCAGTACAGTAACGACGTGCCGAAAATCGCGCTACACACTTTGGTCACAGCAATACTTTCCAATTGAACGTTGACTCTCTTCTACAGCAGCTGTGTCAAAGATAGTGAGTGCACTATTGCACCGACTCCGCCACATTAAAAACTTGGGGCGTAGGGCTCCGGTGTAGCAACTAACTGGTATAATGTTTTCTGAGCATTTAAAGGGGGTAGTGCAACTTTCTTTCCAGGTTTCACCAAAGCAGTAGTGTGATCCTCTCGATGTTAAACGAGGGGTGAGATGCTTTCAGCACACCGTAATGATTGCACTGGAGCCCGCCTGAAAGAAGGCAACAATGCAAAGTAGACTACTGGGAAAAAGTATGTGCCACGCAAATTCGTTTTACTGAAAAGACATCTTCAGCAAGTCTTTTCCTTCTTTCGTTTGAAGTATGATCGTAGGGGAAAGCTTGAAAATTTCAAGATGTTGGGAACTCAAAGTCTGCAGCATGTAGAAGCTCTTTCAGCTGGCAGCACGAATAAAAAATAAGGTTTTCGAAAAGAATAAATTCAACGGGCTTCCACATCTAAGTGGGTTGCGCATTTCATGGCCCAAGATGTTGTCCTTCAATAAACAGTATTGCAAATAGTGTTTCCTCAGTTATCCTCATCATTCCTCTCACTTAACTCCACCTTCACTTCCAAGAGAAAAGAATTTTTCACCCGAAAAATATAAACCTTCAGTGTATTTTTTGTAGTATTGTAAGACTACCACATTGCACGGAAAGTTGTAAACGGCGATTATCTGCTCATCCTAAAGCATTTTTAACTTGGAGTTATATATGAACGAATGTCACATATTAGAAATGCTGTATCATCGAATCAATAAATTCACTTTATAAGCAAACTGATATGGATTATTGTGAGCGATTTTCGGTGTCCACTCTTGCTGGTCACTATGTTGGAAAGTACTGTGATGGAAAAATTTGAAGTAATAAATGCCAGCCGAAATTTGGAGGAAAATGGGTGAGGAGGCATACTCATTTGGTTACATATACTAGCATCAGCCAAATTTTACTGCCCGATTCGTTCAATAAGTCTCACTTCTTTCTTTGAGGTTGATGCGCTGAAACAAATGGCTAAAATCTTCTAAAATTTCAATCGTTACCTATAAAACTTCATTGGGCATCTCGAACTTATCAACTGGCATAAAAAAATTTTCAAAATTTTGGTTGTTTTGTTCAGAGCGCCAATAGGAAGATGAGAGTGGGGCAATAACGCAAGTCATAGGATTCAGGCTTTGTGCCGTTTGTTCGAACCGCCTCCCTCTCTTCCAGCTTTCCCCCTACCCCTTCTCTCTTGTTCCATCCCACTCAGTGAACTGCTTCAGAAAACTTCCCATGCATAGTGTCAATGCACTGCGTTGATGTCAAGTGCCGCACATACGCCAATACTGTGCAGAAGATGTGCGAATCCGTTGCACTAATGCCGCACTTCGGAAGTTCTGTAGCTTCTCAATTCTGATTACTCGATCTATACTGTCGTTTTCAGCCCACTGGAGGTAAAGGATGTTGTTGTTTCCGAAGAATGACTTTTTATGCCAACTCGGGGGGTGAAAACTTAGTTTCCCCCAAGTAACGAGTTCTTTCGTTAATACAGAATTTTTGAAGTTTCTTTCAGAAGCCAAAGAACCACGTACCGAAAAATAAAAATTTTTTAAAATTCTTTTTAAAAAACATTTTTCCTTTTCCTCCCTGAGCTAATAGTTCTCGTTGAAACCAGGAGTCTATATAATATTCACCACATTGTTAAGGTGTTTCCTGAACAATTTGCAGGTTGAATGCCTGGTATTTTTGTCAGTGCACCTTTTCTAAACACTTGCGAAACATGAATGCGGCTTCGGTTTTGCAATTCTTTGAAATTCATTTGTTGCACTCACTCTTTTCAGCAAAGCTACTGTATTACACTACGCTTTGTCCTAGTTTTCTTCCGCCAAAGTGGAAACAGTAAGAAGTTAAGAAGGAAAATGCACGAAACAATTGGCGAACAAGGCCTTTCGGTCGCAAAAAAAAATCGGAACACAATCTCGAAGACACTATGAAACCAGTCCATGTTTTGATTTCATCCCTATTTCTTTACTCTTCCCTCCTTCCCTTATTAACTTTAGAAGTTTTCTCTTCAGATTACCTTTCGTCCATTTTTTTCTCTTCATTCCTCAAAATACTCAATTCTGCTTGTGTTTATCTTTTCTCTGCCTCCTTTTTACTACTTCCAATTATTCCATCAGAGACTGCCGAGCGACCTTCGAAGCCAGTAAAGCTATAGAAGTGCCTGCAATAAGAATATCTATTGGCAAACTATAAATCTAAGAACTGACAAGTACCCATTCCCACCTATTATACCCACCCACCCAAGTACACAAGTGCCCAAACGCGAAATGTCTCAGATGCATGTGAACACAGCTCCGCATACTGAAGGGCTATAGAAGAAATGAATACCTGTAATGTGAAGGCTAACCGATGCACTATGGGGACGAAAGTATGTGATCATCCGCTGTCAGTATGGTGGCGAAAAGACCAGAACGTAGCCAATCACTTAACCAATCACATAAGTGGTTAATAATTCCTCATCATTCCCCTTGGAATATAATGAAAGAACTGCTCATGGCAATCACATATCCGTTAATTAAAATTCGATTGGCCATTATGCACTTTAAGAAATTCCCCTATAAACCCTACTGAGATGGTGAAGTATAATGTAGGTAGGCATGCTTTACCATTGATTTCAATCCAACCTACTGGAGAACGTATGCAATTTTTGCACTTTTAGGCCTTTGAAGCTCTTTCGGCGTTAATAAATCGATCTGAAAGTTGGTCTCGGTGCCGAATAGACCGGCAGACAAACACATACATAAACAGAAACATCTGCCCACACAATGCAGTCGAAAGCATCTTGCAAATGAATGAAGGTAACATACCACAAAAGGTAAGCATCCATTCCAGAAAGTGTATGTGGGTTCAATTCAAATAGTAAGCCAACAGTTAAAGAATGTTATTATTAATAAACATCACCGCTAACGTTGAACGACATTGCAGCAATCGCACTGGTGACATCGAAGAAATACTGCATCAATAACCGAAGAAATATTCCCCCCCCCCCCCCAGAGCTCCAATACTTTCATTCATTAGACTTATTTCAGTCGGAAAAATGCACTATTCAACAACCCTAAACAACAAAGTAATATTATGCTTCTAAATGCCACCTTCCAACGTGTAAACTTTGAAAACGCTAACGCCAAGCCTGCTCTTCTCTATTCGCTCCTCAACCTTTCCTACCTATTAGAAATGTGCAAGGATGAAAAAAAGGTGGACAAGCGTGCCAAAGGAACATGGGATGCGCTTTTGCCCCTCCGTTCATAAGACCTACCATTTACATAAATTACCAATAAGTTAGAAAATATGCACAGAAATGCATTCATATTTTCACTTATTTGAATACCTATACAAATCTTCCACAAAATGCTTAGATTCCTTAATCGACTGGTTTAAGATTCAATCCGATTGGTAACGAACTGCAACAGTTTTCCCGCACTTTCAATCGCTCTCTACTCCTTCCGACAATAACATAACGGAGTATTTGAAAGTTGGTATGGGAAGCCAGTCGACGGTCTACAGTATGTCAAATTTAATATTTCTAACTTTAGTGGTTTCTTAGTTGAAATAGCCAGCAGATGAATGGAAAAACACGTACATAAACATAAATATGCACCCACACAACGACATCATTAGTGCGTATTGCAAACAGAAATTACAAAAGAACATAGAAATGGAAGAAATCTGTTGCAAATTATTTGACGAAATTTAATATGGCATTTAAATTATAATCTATGGGATTGAAAGTTCATTCATAAATATCCTATTCCCCCTCCCTCTCCCATAACCCCTTCATCAGTTCTTCTCCGCTCATTCTTTACCAGCTCTTATAGATATATGAATGGAAAACTTTAATACAACAATGCGAGGAATTTTTGTGGGCGATGAATGCGTTAATACGACAATGAAGTGATATACATGAGTTGAGCAAAGCAAACAAAATGTAATAATCTTAATTTTTTTTTTCATTAATCATCTCTATTAACTGATGGTGAGTACATATGTGCTTGTACGTGTCGTACCCGCTCCTCCATTTCCTTTTCCTCCTCAACCATATACATTGTTTTCATATCGTAATCATCGTCATCCTCATAATAGTAACCGATTGGCCTGAAACTATTTCCGTTAAACAACAAATGTACCGATTCACGAGAGCGAAATAATGATAGGTGTTTTGATTAGGCAAGAGATTACAGAGCAGAGTTTTGAGGCTATAACAACCCAAAATTATAAAATTGGTTTCATGCACATATTGGCTCCGTACCATATAGATAATGTTATGAGGGTATTCGCGATAATATCGAAGGTTCCTCTAATTAAAGCAGCTTAATTTACAGTCATATTTTTTATTTGAGCTAACATGGATGGCATTACGAAAATTTGTTGGGGGATGCGTTTTTCTTGGACTTGCCACATGGCTGCCTAATACTCTCAAGCCAATTCGCTATGGATATATTTGGCGCACTATTCGCTATACAATTTTATCTTCTTGTAAACTTTGGTAACTTCGGTCATCTATGAAGATAAATATAAACATCTAACTTTTTAAACGAATTCCAGTAAACTGTAAAGTAACACTGATGACAACAAAACGTGTTTTCTCACATTTAGGCTAATAATGCAGCCAAAAGTCTGAAGGAGATGAAAATTGCTACTTCATAAACTCGCATACACATCACCTCTTACAGCCGTTTACGTGAGGAAACAGTTTAACTGATAGCTTCTAGCACAGAAAACTTCTAAAAAGAGTGGAAGGTTAGAAGATAGCGGTCCGAGAAACATGGAAAGGCATGCCAGGGCAGAATGATGAGGAAGGGAGGACATATTTGATCACCACAAATTAAATCTGCTTCCCCTCTCTCCTCGATACCTTCTTTTGCTGCCGTTTTCGGCTTCGCAAAATATGCTCTTTTCTTTCATATATTCTTTTCATGAAAGAAATACCGCGAAAGACATTTGAAATAATTCGTATGCTCTTCATATCGGAAAGAAAAAGCAGCTTCCGTTCCTAGGAAATAAATAGTTTTTGGGCGGAAATTTAGATTGCATGAGGTGGCGAATACAGGCCTAAACCTAGGTCTGACCAAAAACCCCTCTGGCCCACTGTATTTCGAGTTTGTTGGCTTTTATCACTTAGACGTGTTCAAATCGGAAACATATCGCCCATGGTTGATTTTTGTCAAAGATATCTTACGCGCCGTTTGGGCGTCAGTCAAAATCAAACGCGGGATATCTCTGAAATGCTAACCTTGGCTGCTCGCAATTTGGTCGTCCATAAAGGAAATTGCTCTGTACTGGTTCGTCAACGGGACTCTTTTCTGGCTCGAGTGGATCGTCAATACGATTAAAGCGATAGGAAATCATCCAGATGATAACAACGATTATCACTAGAATTGCGACCACACCGCCAATTGCTGCCGTAATCAACGCCACCTTTTGCGTTCGTGGTTGGAAGCGTACCTGAAGTCATCAGACCATTAAATTTCTTTCGATTGCGCATATAAACGAATGTCAACATCTTTCACATCGCGAGCTTTTAGGCTACCCTACTTTACATCCCCACAACAGAATTAAACACTTTCCCAAATTTTTAATCAAGAACAATCGTTTAATAACGGGCAAATGTTCAAAGAAGGGAAACCTAATAAAATACGGACTGTAACTAATGGTACTTTCCATTAATAACGCGCTACTAGACTCTCAGCTAAACATTATAAAAGATGGCGTAGTATTGCTAGCTTTCCATAACGAATTTAAGTGAAATGAGAATGAAATGTAACCCATATTACCTCACATCGCTCTCCAGAAAAGTTCTCTTTGCATACGCATTCCACATATCCAATTGGATTCTTTTTGCAAACGCCATCATTGAGACAGAAGTTGTTACATGCATCTGCAATCAACATTTATGCGACTCTACATAGAGAATTACACAATCTAAATAAGATAGCCTTATATTACTGTGGGATGCAACTTGGATATCTTATAAAATGCAGAAGACAACATACAATTTGATAGATCGTAATTTTTACCCATGTGAAGACAAAGAAGAGGATGGGGCACTAGGAGAACACGTATGCACATACAAGCGAGAAACAACAATGGAAGATCACACTGACCGAAAAATTCGAAAATCCCTACTCTCATTTTGGTTACCCTTGAAGCGTTCTAATTGTGCTTCAGTTGCTTCATTTATTACCTATATGGTGGAATTTAACACTATTAGCTGTCAGGAATGCCATCTGACAGCAACATTGTGAACTACGTATCGGCAAGTATAAAGCTGGCGCTCCACCGTTCCCTTCTGAATTTTTTTCAAGTGAAGATCAAATCAAGATCTTCTGAAGAACCAAAGATAAAATGCAGAATATTGTCCAGGCAAGTTTACACAGAAATCTTTTGCCTTTGTAGACACTCTATGTCAGTGTGCAGGAGTATCTGTTTAACCATGTAATACTTTCAAACGGTAATCCACCAAAATTAAGATGATAAAACTTAGTAAGCGCAATCTACACTGCAGGTGCTCTCACAGCTAGAATCTCGCTTGTTATAACATCAGCTAACCTATTTTAACCTCTAATCGGTCGGATGTGGTTTCCTATCGCTGAAAATTTGTGCAACTAGTCGATCTCGCATGAAAGCACATCTTGAGGCGCTTTGTTATGGCTTTTGAATGCTCTAGTAAATGGATGAACTGGTGGCATGAAATGTAAAAGCGCGTAAATGCTAGCATCCTCCGTAACCTTTTTCGCTCGCTTCTATCAGACTACAAAAGCATTAAATAGGAAGGTAAGTATCGTAAAACATCTAAGAGGAACCCGAGGCTATGGGTTCTCAGCCCGGAAGAATAGAACAACTTCAACTGGAAGAAAGAAAAGGAGTGTGTCATCCAAGGTTATAATAGCGTTCGATTCCTGTCAAAATTGGCGTTCGAACGGCAAACCTTGGCAATGTGTGCCATTGCCCTTGTATCCTGGCTTGCATTTGCACTGATAAGAGGCAATGTCGTTTTCATCAGGTAGGTCGATGCAAACTGCGTGCCATGAGCAGTCGTCTTCACCGGTGGCACATTGGTTCGTCGAATAGCACTGACTCTCTTGCGTTGCTCCTAAACTCGACAACAGTGAAAATGCGGTTAATACAACACAATAAGTCGTCATTGCGGCAAATTAACTACCGTCATGACCACCTTACCTTTTTAACTCTTCCAGTATTTATATAGACGAAAGTAATGGTAGCACAGCAAGTTTCAGCTGCTTCCTCAGAAGAAAACTGAAAGAGCAAAGAACAATGTATAAAATATTTCATAGCGGAAGGGGTTATGCAATGCAGTACATCGATAATACAAACAGAGAAGAGGCTGAGGTGCTATATATCTTGAGCCTAGCTAGGAAAACTAGGAAAACACTTTAGCAGAAGGCATACTTTTCTTCTTAAGAAAACCTGCTTTCTTCTGAAATTCTATATCGCTCGAGACTGTCGTTTTGGGCTAACAGTTTGAGCTAATAACCCTTAAATAGGAATCCCGATTGCGTCATACATAGGCTAGTAGAATGAACAAAACAAATTAGGGAAATAACGCTTGAATAAACATAAACATGAAGATGATGAACAAGAAACCTTGTGCTGCAGTTGTGTGGTCTGTTGGGCACAGTTTGCAAGTGGTTTGTAATTCCTGATCTTGATAAGTGCCGCGTGGACAGAACTGACACTGTTTTCTAGAAGCAAATTTTAATCTTGCAACAATAAGATTTTTGTTGGCAAGTGTTACAGAATTCTTTAACATCGAGAATTCATCTCAACGATAAATTATTCCCATTCTATGAATATTATATTCCAAACGTTCAATAGAAAACAGAACGAAAGTTAAGGTTAGAAAATTGTAGAAAAATTGAAAAAATCGATGGGAAAAAGATAAAATTTCAAGTGGCTATTCTATGTAACACCATCTAAGCAGATCACTTGCCATACAACAGTTCGTTTTTTAATCACTGTTTCACTTTTTCTGAATCCTCTGGAAGGACGATTATACCCAAATTATGCAAACAGAGACAAACTTATGCGACTGTTATATATAAAAAGAGCGGCTATTTTTGAAAAACTCAAACGAAAGAAGGTGGAAATGACAACCACCAAGATGAGAATGAAGGAATGAACTGAAAATAACAAACGTTGCGGTAACGAGGAATTGACCCGCGCTGCATCTAGGTGTGTTGCATTGCATTCGTTTAACCGATGAAGCTCCTTCGGTTGTTGTACCTGCTGGGCAATCCACACAGTTCTTATGAACTCCTTTCGTACGGTAGCTTCCCTGCGGGCACGGTAAACATATACCCGCTTGAACGAGATGCTCGCCATCTGCAAGTAACAACTAACTCGTTTCAGAAGAACAATATTCACGTTTTCTCATAACAACAAATCGCTCAGGTTGAAATCAAAATAAAGTGGTGATTACATTCCTGCAGAAATCTACTAATATTTATGGAACAGTTAATCAGCTAAAACAATCACGGTCTGTTATATAAATCCCCTAAAAAGGAAAAGATAGAAGCAAAGGGTGAGCTTTCATATATTCGGCAGATTGCTGGCTTGTCGTAGCTAAGCAACAGATTTTTCTCGAACGATCTTAGAGCGTCATTAAAAACTCAGCTAAAACTTAAGATGGTTTCATAGTCGCTCTTAAATGAAGTTGTAAGCTGTGTTCGACGTCAGTTCATATCGTTTTGAATTCCCAACTGGTTTCTGGACAAAGCTGAAGCCGTAGAAATTTTTGAATTTTAGGTTTCTGAAATAGTAGTGCCCTATGCATCCGTAACTCACATAATAAACAAAACATGAAAAGCATATGTGTACGCATGTATTCTGCGATGATACATACCAGGGCACTCATCTCTGCATTCATCTTCGTTGGTCGATGTTTCCTTGAGAGTTGTTTTGCCCACACCACAAGGAATACAACTAAACGAGCCGGGAGCCGGCTGGAAGAAAGCAAAGCCGCACGGCTCGCAAGTGCCACTCACAAGATTGTACATGTTGCCAGGTTCGCATTCCGCTGAAATGCACACTAAATTATGTTCCCACCTTTCGGTTTACAGCACAAACTTCTAATCAGGTTCTACGGACTTTACCAGTGCATTATTATTTTAAAATGTATGTTTGCATCGGATGGGCAAATGGCGCAAAAAAAAAGAAAAGAATGCGCTTAGATGTGAAACGAAGCAAAGAAATACGCTCACGCTTGCAATCGGAAGCTTGCGAGGAGCCAACACCGGCGGTGATCTGCCCCTGAGGGCATGGTAGACACGAGCTGCGACCCGCATGTGGCTGGTAACGACCAATGGCACATAGGTGACATTTACTCGTTGCTGAGTCATAAAAAGAGCCCGGAGAGCACGGCACTGTAAAAATTTGTGTTCATTGTGATTCTTACCGAGTCTGGCAACTGCTAACGACATACAAGAAGCAACAAATAAGCCGCCTCCCTCAAAGCAAGAAGTTGCTTGCTGCTACAAGCACATATACGAAAATACTGCCAAAGAGGGGGAATACACAGTTAACTGCCTCTTTCTTATTATTTTCAGCAGTACTCGACACTTCCCATGACAGTTCATGCGAACAGAAAAATTACGTCACGATAAGAATCCAATAATACGAGAAAATGTCGGATAGGGTGAGTGCAAAAATGCCTTCTTAGCCTTTATATGAAAAATGACTGCTGGCAATGTAAATATAATAACCGGGGGATGTAGTAAACGTGTACCGTTCCATTCCTGTCAAACTTCAACTGCACTGACGAGTCTACAGGTTGGCGATGACCAAGCAGCACAAAAAAAAAAACAAAATGAAAGAAATGGTCGCCCTGAGCTCACAAGTTTATTGAGGCAGCTGAAGTTGTGCAGGAATGAAGCACTTGGTATGCATTTATCAAATCTTGAAACCGAGAGGCTATATATGCGATGCAATGTGACTCCAACATTTTAGACGCCAATTTTCAGACGATAGGGAACTTTTCAGATGTTGGGTTTTGTTAACAGTGATGTTGTAACAATGTGCTTCGAACTACGCGGTAGTATGAACAGGAACAAAAGCTGACACTCACCGCAAAGATCTCTGACATTGACGTGACCCTCACCGCATACAAAACGCTCTTTCAGCTCGAATGAATTCAGATCTGGTCGCCCATTTGGAAGCACCTTCAAATGAACAAACGTAACAAGCTGCTGCCGGAAACACTGAAGAGAGATGGGTTCACCAATCTCCAACTTCCCCCCCCCCCCCAATTAGGTTGAATATTTTCCATTATTCAATAAATTTTCTTAGTAAATTTCATTTCTTTCTTTCAAATCAGGAAAACGATTATATTTTACATCTACACTCATAAACCTCTGTTTATGAAAGCTTTTCCCCTAAATAAAACTTTTCATCTATGAAATAATCTCAAAGCATCTTAAGTCATTTGCAAGCATTACTTCAACGATAGGACCAAGGCAACTGACCTGTTCGAGATTGAAAATATCTTTGAGTAGTATTTCATCTTCCAGAACATCGATTACCTTCGCTTTACGATTGGTTCGTTGGTCTTCAGCCATCTCACTGTAATATTCACCACTTATGCTGACACGGTATAAGGAGCATAAGCAATTGCCATATGAAACAAACCAACAGTTTATTTATAAAAAAATATTTCTCGCCGCTAAAATTTCAGTCGTTATATTTAATCGTCTCTGAGAAAGCAAGCCCACCAATCCCTGTCGAAGATTTCTCAAAGGATGTAGGCTATAAACTATTTGTAAAATGTCTTCAACATCGCTGAGAAAATATAGGATTTTGTAGCTGAACTAAGCCAACACCTTTGAGAAAAGATCTTAAATAAGCTTGTTAATCAGAAGGATACATTTCTGGGATTAAGGCATCTACAACTAACAGAACTGATGAGCAATTTATAGAATCTAATATAAAGCGTTTAAGCAGGAAGAGAAACAGTTTCCGTTAGGTTTTTGATCGTAACGCTACGATGCTGAAACGTTCCCAACAATGACGAATTTATCAAGACATGCAAGAAATTGTGTAAAAATTAGCTTATGAAAAGTTGATCTAATGTTCTTTAAACGATTTATCTCCTTTAAAAGTCTTATCAGTGATAAGAAAAAATTGATAATATTAAACCAACGAACTATGTGATGGGTATTGCTATATTCACGTGAAATATTTCGTCATTACTACGTCGTTTCCTCAATGTGTCGTTCTCCAAGAGACAAGATACGGTCACATTGAATGGCGTACGATTATTATCATTCCTGCAATGACAATGCTAAAGGAGCTGTAGGTATAGAGTCTGAGTACCACAAGAGTTTTAAAATTATACACAGAAAGAGCGAAACCCAATTTAAAAATCTCGAAAATTTGTGCAAAAAACGAAATATGAAATTTTTTATGATTTAAAAAAACGGTGCATACTTTTATTCGTGACAACCTAAATTGATCTGAATACTTCTGCTAAACTGCTTCACTTCCAATGATAAACTTTACTATGATACTACTGAATTTGTGGTAATAAAACTCAAAACTGCGTTAAGCAAGATGTAATTACAGAATGAAAGATATGACCGAAAAGGAAAAATTTTTAGAGAAATGAAATAAAAGCCTACAAAGTTGGGATGCACAAAGTGATCAAAGGTCCAAACACAACAATAATAAGGACTACAAACCTTGAAATCCGACACCAAGAGTGGTACAATCCACAAAGTCAGAACAAATTTAATGCCACTAATATGATTCAGTCGAAGATTGTAAAAAGATGAATTAATAAGAGCTGTGATGGAATTCGTTCGGTTCATGAAACCTAATCTTGTGCACAGGTAATTTTGGGCAGAGTTTTGCTTCGAAAGCAAAATTTTAAGGATTCGCATAGATCGTTTAGGATTTTCAAAACAGTCAACTCAATTGAGAGCAATTAATTTTAAATTTGTTTGAAAGCTAAAAGAAAAAAATCAGGACTTGCAGTTAGCTATTTCTTTGCAAAACCATCCATCTCCTTAAATTCTTACAGAATTCAACTTGTGAAGGATCTCTTCGCTTGCATATCAGTTATAAAACTTGACAATGCTTTCATTTACTTTGGTGCAAGGATATTCCATTTGTTGTTGAGAAGCTCAATCCTTTGCGAGATTTTCTCAGCGAGTGTACTTTTTCCTGCTGCATTACATATAGAAACAGTTGGATAGTTAACAGTAACGTCCGCCACACGTATCGCAGGTTGCGACCTGTAAAAAACATGGAAAGCAATATACTCCAATCACGAGAATATCGAAAGACAGCAACAACGATAAACAGAATAGCGACCATTTTTCGGCGCTATTATTGAAAAAAGGTTCATAGGCATATGCATGAGCATGCTCATTTTCCCCTGCCTCTCGTCTTAGAAGAAGAGATGAAGGAACCATCTCCAGTGGCTTGTACGGGAAAAGGTGCGGCTACGGTACAAGGACGACTTTCAAAAAAACAGGAAAAACATAGGCGGCAGAAATAACTACCCTAAGGAACACTGTGACGGCAGAGCCAACTTTCCTTTGGGGGTGATTCGATCTTATGCAAGAAAAAATAAATGCATAGCAGAAAAATCTGTCAAAAATTTTGTAAAAGGCAAAGAACGCATGTGTTAGTGGCATCGTGGCGATACCAGCCAACCTGATTTCCAATAAGGTTGAGTCGTTTGCCTTCGCAATGAAAATGCACTTTTTTTTCAACGCACCTCCTAAGCACGCTCCTTATAAGAGACAAAAACACCTAGGAATTGTGAAAAAGAAACGTTGGAAGTCAACAGAGGAACCATTGAAGATTTTCTAATATTGCCTATTCTTTTGAACGCCGCTTGTCCACCAGCATTCGAACTTTCAGTTTCTAATCTGACCTTACCGACAACGATGAATGCGCTTACTTCGAGCACTGCGGATAGCGGAACATGTAGGAATTTTCAGGACGAGGTCGCCACTGACCATCAGCAGCGCATGTGTAGAATATCGGTGGCTCAATGCTGAATTCATATCCACTTTCGCATTGAATCGAACATGCTTTGTAGCGTAGTTGAGGGCCCCACGCTTCACATGCTTGGACACCGTGCAATGGATCTTCTAGGTCAGGACAGAATTCGCGAGATACGTGCACCTGCAGACAATTATGTACAGTAATGGTTAAGCACAAATTACTGCGTTACGAGCAATCAAAATACAAGTCTTGTTTCATGGATGGATACCTAAATCCTACTATATCGCATAACGGTGTGGCATCGATTTTGCACAAAACAGCTCATATCGATGGGATATCAATAATCAACGGTTATCAGCAACGCAAGTAAGTGCAGCAGTTTTTTATACGTTGCGAAAGTCAGGTAATCGGAACATGACACGGAGATCACAGAAGAACTTCGTCTACCGGGTTGCTAACAAGAAGATATGCAGCAAATTTAGCCAGCGGGCAAAAGAGTTAAAGAAATTTAGAAATGAGATTGAAGTGGGACCGAATAATTTGTGCTATTCGTGAATCTAATATGATCAATAACGTGCAAAAATTTGCGAGTTATACTGCATAGAATTAAAACGCTTTCGTGGCTTAGAAAGTTTTCATTTAAAGACAGCTCATCAACGTGTAGACAAGCTAGGAAAGCTGTCTCAAGAGAACGTTGACTCCTGCAATAAAATTCTCTACACGAGATTACCTTACTGTAAATTTTTGCAAGCCTACATAGTACAATTGGACCTGTAAACTAAAAGTTGAAGCAGCGTTCGTTTTTAGATTTTACATTTCGCTTGCAAATAGTATCGCTCACTTTAAATATGCATTCGGCCACTGAAACGTTGTCCTTCGCCACGTAGACGACCAAATATTCACCCCACGTAAACATCTGACCAGGCTTCAGATTTCTTTCAACACTTTGCACACCATATTTGCTCGAGAAACGCGGCTCCTGCCAAGTGACATTCACCTGAAAAGAGGCATTCTGGAGAACTTATTCCTCAATGAGTGAAAAAATCGAAAAGTGTACCACATAATCTCGGCAAAAAAACCTCTTCATCCAATCTTCTCTCTTCAATAAAAAGTTCTGACAGCTAACAAGACTACAAGTGCTCTATTGTTTGCTTGGAAGCAGGCGAGCACACATCAAAAACACATCGAGTGCACATAGTTCATGCACACGTTATATTTTCACCACAACAACTTTGCGCTTTCATACACAAAGTATCAATAAAAGTACAAGTGCACTTTCATTTTTCTACGATACAATCTCGATAGAACCTTTGGTTGTTATGACAGAAAATTCACGCATCAATTCCCACTTGAATGCCATTATTACTCGTTCAATGACTGTCCCATTCGATTCGCAAAATGCAACAGCAAACATCACCAGCTGCCCAGCTTGCTGTTCGCTTTTGTTCTTTGTCTTGTGAACGCAGAACACTTTTAATGCACTAATACAGGCTGTCACGAAGTCCTAATATGGCATGTAATGCAAAAATACGTTGATAAAGCAAAATCAAGTCCATATTGGGGATGGTGAGGAAAGAATTGGGGAGGTTTGGGAAATGGGGGTGGCACTGTCTATCTGCATCATATGCTGGAGAGGTTATCGTTCTACGGGGGGGGGGGGGAATGATGAAGAAGATAATAAAAGCATCTCACCCACTAGATTACTTCTTTATCACACTCGGTCCTATCCTTCCTCAACTTCTGCCTTAAGTTGCGCAAAAGCATCTTCTAAAAAAGAAAACCTCAAAAAGAAATCCTAGAAGAAAAAAAGGAAGAAATTTTCGAAGAGTTCTTCCCCGCAACATTCAAGAATTGGATGTATGATGAACCACTTTTAAGTTGGTCAGAGGTATCTCATATTAATACGGAAGCAATGGTCGATATGAAACGACAATCCATCATGTACACTTATCTTTCCGTCATCAGCATTTGCTTAAGAGTAATAATCCGATGAATTTAAACCAGCAAAGCGAATAGAAAATCCTTGGAATTTCATATCGCTAAAGAGGGTCTTTTTTTGGGAGAAAGAAGGAGGAGTTAGAAATTTTCATTACAAAAATCTGTTAAGCTGTAATATGGCGAGCGACTTGACGATTTTTCGAAACGCTCCTGATATTTTTGAAAGCTCTGACTATAAGATACTGCAAGTATCTTTCAGATTTTGAGCACTGGATTTTTGTGCAGCGATATTTGACTGCCTGATGGCCCTATAGAAATACTCCCTGAATAAGGCAGAAAACTTCTTTTGAGAGGAAACGCTTCCTTCCATCATATGAATTGTCTAGAAATGTTTTGTTCTGTTGACAGAATCGCATCTTTCATAGGCATCTTTCTTCCACTGATAATGTTTTCTTCTCTAGATACTGCAGTTTAATTGCAGATATTGATTGCTTAGCGAATTTTTCGCTTTCTCGGCAGAAATACCTTTCATTTCAATTGATGCTTTGTTTTTGGGAATTGATGATGCAGTGAAGTCATAATTATCAACTTATTAGTAAGAGGCTCTCTCATCTTAACGCCTTTACCTTCTGAACTATCGCGGTTTCCTTCAACTCTGTATTGCACCCTACCTAAAATCAACCTCCGCCTCATGTCACTGCTATGCTCCTCACCTTTGTGCACTGTACGCTGAAGGTGCAATTAATGAATTGAATAATTTTTTATTTAATAGAAAGAAGTCTAAAAAGTGTACGACAACTAACTTCAAGCCATTGCATAGGTAACAAATAGGTCCCACTTTTATTGTACTTTTTTGTTGTCGTATTTCTATTTGTTATATCCTTCTGTAAGGGATACCAGTTGCAACCGTTCTGTTGCATCTGCTATCCCTAAGAGAAAAAGCTGTGTTCACAAGCGGTAAATATGCCCTAAAGAATGGCGCGCGGCATGAATTTTGGCTCTTCTGCAACTTTTTTTTTTGAAATGAAGTGTATTTTGCCTGCAAACAGTTTTGGCAAGGAAATCGAAGTCCACCTCTGGAACATGAATATGAAGGAGCATTTGAGCTGGAAAAAACAGCACAAGCTGCAAAGAAATTAGCACCTGTAAAAAACGAATCTGCAAAACAATAAAAGAAATCAACACCTATAGAAAACAGTGGAATCACTATAAGAACAACATGCGCCAGAAGAAATCAAGATGCAAACAGTAGAAAAAAATTGCAGTCAATCACAGGAAATTACCAACTGTAAAGACTGGTCGCCCTACATTAAAACTAATCGTTTAGTAATTAGCCAAGGTAAGCGAAGCCGGCTGATTTTTTAAAGTCAGTGTTGGCCAGCCAGCAAATATGAGCAGCGAAATAAAACTTTTCCTAAAAAATCTGGCTATTCCACTACCATTTTGACCCGTTTAATTGCAAAGCTTTTATTACATGTAGTGTTATTTCGTAGAAGTGAGTCCTCTTTTTTATTTCAGAACGCTATCGTGATCCTTCCTCGGTCCCTACACATTTCCGAAACTACAGTAACACCAACCTCTTTCTGCTGAGTGACCACAAAAACATCCGCCGGGCAGTTATCAACGCGAACGCTTGAGATGACTTTCGAATCGCTATGCTCTCGTCCGCAAGTACTTTTCACTACTTTTTCTACTTTGCCCGACATCATGTTATACCCAGCAAATCGAAGTACCAGTCCTTCGTAGATCTCCTAAACATGCAAACGGAATTTAGACAACTGCAAGTTGAGCGCAACAAGCGCATTTAGAGCATAAGTTCTTCACTTTCAAAACGAATATGGCAAACTTTCTTACTTTCCACACTAAAGAATGGCCATTCAGCATTTTCAACAGGATAATCAGAACTAAACCACCGTAACTAGTCAGCTTCCATTCTTCTGGTGGAGAAATCTCCGAAGAAATGACTCACTTATTATGAATATTATTAAAATCCTTATTTGTTGTGCAAACACCGCTCTTGCGCTCTTACGAACATTTTTTCGAAGGAAGCAAAGAAGCATGTTTGCAATATATTCATGGTGCACGGTAGGAAGATGAAAAGTGTGTCAATTGATGATGTGGATGCTACCTGAGGCTGCTGGCATTCGTGCACGATATTCGGCACTTCCGTTTCGAAGTCGACCACTCGTTTCCACATGTTGACACGTGTCACTGAACCAACGAATTTTGGGTCCGTGGACGCGTCGTTGATCGGCTCACCAAGTGAGATCCATGCACTGAACAATGAGCCACTTTAACAAACAACTGTAACTGTAAGCCTAGAATAAGTCGCAGCTTCAGCTTTTTACGCACCTCGATTAGCACCTATGGATGGATAGACGTCGCTATGAGAAACGGGATTCCAAAATGTTATGTCATACTTGCTAAGGTTATGCTTGAAACAGAAACCTACTTGATATCTAACGTCTTGCTCGCACCGTAGCCTACATCCGCGTAGATACGAACCGCGTTCCAAATAAGCGAATATGCGCCATCTTCCGATTTCCATGTAATCACCAGATTATTCCAATGCCCATCATTGAGACGTTGATTTGATGGGAAATGTAAACTGAGCGGTGTTTCGTCAGGGAACATGCTCAGGTGCACGTTGTCCGCAGAGACACGGAGCAATTCGGCGACTTTGGCTGGATAATTCAACTCTCTGAAACAAGAAACATGAAGCGTTACTGGGGAGTTAATGGAGGAGATATTAACAATTTTCCACATTTTAAAGATTTCCATTACGCAGATAACGGACATTTTTATCGATAGAACAAGGACGTCAATAAAGAAAGGGAATTTATCGATAAAAAGAAATGTGTTATCCACAGAGTGAAAATATAGTAAACGAAAAAAATTATTTGCAGAGAGGAATGTGGATAAATATTTTTGCCAGCACGATGTGAAATATCTATCGCAGTGGATCTTTTTGCGTTATGTTCCAACCAAGCTTTCCTTCAAATTCTGTACCTCTTGCACCGTCACTATGGCGTTGTGTGAAGGTAAACTGAGGAAACGTAGACTGAAGGCAAGCAAGTGACTGCAAATTTACTCACACACTTGCTCCAATATCACAGAGCTACTTTGTGGGAAAAAATGATTTAGAAAGCGCATGGAAGCAAATAGCACAATATGTGCGTAACCGAGCTCGTCGGAATAAACTGCTTCATAAATTGCCTCGTACAAGTCCTCACAAAATACTCACTTATATGCATTTTTGTATGTGCAAATTTACAGAGCACGTTACACTGACGTCATCTATATGCCTATTTGCCTATATTCGGAAATCCAGAACCACCGAAAGCAGGAGGAACACGATATTTGATGAGTATACCCAACAATCCTATAAGCCCAAAAACTAGCGGGCCGCTAACCCACGCCTCCAAAGTTACTTCACCTGCTGCTCAAGTTCTTGGAGTAATCCCTACGAACCTGTCTATGAGTCGTCTTCCAACTAGATCGTGAGACCTCTATGTTGGCATCATGTCAGTAAACCTGTCCGGCGCAGCGCGTTGGCTCCGCACCGCATGCACGAGTGACTAAGCATAGTTCTTGCTTTCGTAGCTCGCTCCTGTCTTAAGAGTTCTTACTCTTTTGCAGTGCTATGCCAGGACTTCAAATATGGGTGATAAAGTTCCCCTTCAACGCGTTCGCGCATGTTCGATCGTCATTATCGACGCCGGCAACACAATACTTTGACTTCTCTTTCCTTGTTTTCATCCAGTATGCCACCCTCCTCCGAATGTGATTACAAGCTTTCGTTCTATGTTCAGAAAATATTGGCCCATGAGGTCTTGTTATAATGTGCAACTGTCCGCGAATAAAGAAATGTCTGAGAACGCTCTTTTCAGGTCATTGTTTCATTTCCTTGTCGTTGCTTTATTCTCCTCGTCAGACGTTCACAGGTCCTTTGGAAATCAGCATAATCCATAATCTACTCACAATTCAAGAATGCCCTGGTGGTACTTGGAAAACAGTGCTGCTAATGTACAGCATGAAGTTATAAGAATCTATAGGGCTGTGTTTCGCAATCATGCATTAGCGCAACAGATATATCGATAGATCGAGAGCAATAAAAATTTGGGACGGATCAACCTGGCTAGTTTGTACTAATTAAACTATTGGACAGACAGATAGATAGATACACGCACACATACATTAGCAAGACAAGACATCCCATCATGCACTTTGCGAATACATATTTGCAACTGCGTGCAAGAAAGGAAAAATTTGCAAAAGGTTGCTTGTTGCGAGGAGAATATAAACAAACATTGGTTTTTAAGGATGAATTTAGCGAAGCAAATTCGTTCGAAGGCCTGAAACGGGCAACCCACCATTTTAAATTTTTAAGGGATTACTTCCTGCACCATGAACCCGAAATCTGAGCAGCAACATTGCTCAGAATCGCCTTAGTAACGAAAAGGCGTTGGAGGTATTAAAAATGGCATTTTTGAATTGTTTATTGTCCAGATTTCCAAGGTTTCCACGTTTCTATGCATCTTTACCGTCTAACTGCATATGAACGAAATCTCCAAAGAGATGGCAGTTAAAGAAGAGGGGAGGAAGGGCAGCTCATCTATAGCCAAGAATATAACGGCATGAAACTCAAATTCAGCTGAAGAGATCAAAGGGTAATGACATACTTGCTGTTGTAGAGCGTAAGCACAGTTCCATGTGAGAGTGGGGTGTCAAATTTGACCCACAACGACAACGAGAACGCACTTGACGTGAACTTGAAGGGTACCGAAAGTGCGGCCGTTGCTGGCATCAAGGCATCGTAGAAGTGCAGATCATAATCTACGTCAATTGCCTTATCACAATTAACACCCGTCATATTGAATGGGCATTGACAGAAATAGCTGTTCACCTGAAGCAATTAGATGATGAACGACTATGAAATCTGTGAAGTTTCTCTCTTGCTTCGTTGCGTTTAATGCCTTGTAGAAAATTAATGTCCTTTGGCGCCTGCTATCTCAAGTAGTAATCGAAATTTCCAACTTAGTCATTCCAGAGTTTGGCTTCTATAGAATTTTACCCACCAAACTATTTTGACTGACCCACTTTACATAGATCGATTAATTCACCTACGGACTGCAGATAGTAGATAGAGAGTCAAAAATTTGTACCATTCGGCAGCATTATCACCGACAAATTAATGATCAAATGCAAAGCAGTCCAATCGGTCAAACCGTTCGAATTTTACATGTTACGCAAACTCTTCTGACATCAACAAACGCTCAGAAAATTATATTCCTCAGTTATAGAGAGTCTCGAAAAGGTCGGGAAAGGGCTGCAAGTTCCAAAACACATGATGTTATTAGCTAAACGTCAAATGGTTTTTACGTCAGGTTTTACGTCAATTGTGTCGGATATAGTTTCATGTCAGGACACACGGTTTTTAACAGTGTGTCGGAACAGAAGTTAACTGGTATCCAAGAACAAACAAGAATAATGCGAGAAATGGAGGAAACTGACAATAAGGAAGTAACCTGATCAATGCAAGTTGCAGCGAGAGGGCATGGAGATGGCGAGCAATCATTTATGTTCGTTTCACAATCCTTTCCAGTGAAACCTGTGAAAAAATTAACCGTTCAAGGAAGCGAAGCAGGCAGAAATTTTTTTTAAAGCAGTGTGCTTTCTAAAATTTCGACTACTAAGACGTCTCAAATAGCATTCGTTTGATAAACTTGGGCGACAGAAGCGAGCTGAAAGCATCTCGGTGAATCAACAGTTCCTCAAAAACTTCTGCTACAACGACGTACATTCTATAATCGGACAGGAATTTAGTGGAAGCGAAGTTTCTAATTTTTCCCATTCGTCTCATGGGAAAGGACTGCCTATCTTACTCATCCTCCCTCTTACGACCTTTTGAACAAATAGAGACAAAGATAGGGACTACTTCCTGTACATCGTATCAGCAAAAACCAATTTGCAAAAAAAGTAGGTTGAAAATGGCAAAGGTCGCAAGCTGGAACCGGAGGAAAAGGTCGGAGCAAATTTACCTGGCTCACAAACGCACTCGTATCCACCATGTTCGGTGAGGATACATTTAGCATCGTTCTGACAAACTCCCTCTTGACACGCGTCCAACTCGAACTGACATCCAGCACCAACATAATCTGAAATTAGCATGAAAATGTAAATATAGAAATTCTTGCTCAAGTGAAACTTGGCTAAACCTGGCTTCATCAATAAAACTCATCGAGAACATGTGAAAAACTCTATCCAAATTCGAGAACAAAAACGAACTAGCGATAATAACAGCAAAATTAACTGGAAAGAAAAAGCTGTAGGTGATGCGTTAATGTGAAAAACCATTTCCGTACGCAACAGAATTCTGAGCTATGAACTCTTGCCACATTCTTGGAGAGCCGGGGAGAGGCATTTAACCCGTTCATACGGCTCACACGATCTAAATACGGAAGATAGATTATGGCGCTCTTGCCTTTAGGGCAGGTGCACTCAAGCCGTGAACCAAAATCGCCGCAGACACCACCGTTATGACATGGTTCACCGATGCATCGATTAGGAGCGATTTCACAGTTCTTTCCGTTCACTCCTTCTGGACACACGCAAAAATAGTCGGCCACGAGGTTAACACAGTGGGCATCATTGTGGCATGGGTTGAGAGCGCATGAGCCATCTTCCTCCTCGCAACGGGCTCCTTTCCATCCCCGAGGGCACTCGCATCTGAACTGCGCTCCGCCGTCAATACACGTGCCATTGTTCATACACGGCTCAGAGGCACACTGAAAAGCATTCAGATGCAGAAACGATTAGCAGTGCACTCTACACTGTGCTACTGGTTGAAGACAATGAACACTTGTTTTTTTTGGAAACGAAAGATCGTTTTTTAATTCACTCATCACAATCTGCGAAATATTAAGAGCATGAAATTTAAAAAAAAAATTTAAAAGACCATTAAACCAAACTTTTTAATTTTATTGACATTTTAGATTATGTAAAAATCATATAAGTGGAAACATCGATCTGGTTCATCATCGTTCGGCAGTGCTCAAGAAATGTCAACTTTTTTTGTAATGTGGAGAAAAACTCAGAAGGAGTATAAGAAACAAATCATTCTTCATCATAAAGTCTTTGAAAATATTCCTCATAGATGAAAGATCTCCTCTCGAAAATGCAAAAATGAAAGACCCGCAGTCGGCGAAAACATGATATTTTTGAACAGGGAGTGTTCGGAAGTTTTTAGCGCAACAGACTGCAATTGCGTGCTCATATGCACCCAATGAGCTTTAGCTTCTGAGGACCGTTCCTGATGCCTCACATTAGGTTAGAGTCAACACCCAACAACCTAACTGCCACTTTAGATGGAAAAGAACCACCCTAGATAATC
The DNA here is from genome assembly GCA_037389465.1 of Baylisascaris procyonis. Taxonomy (NCBI): domain Eukaryota; kingdom Metazoa; phylum Nematoda; class Chromadorea; order Rhabditida; family Ascarididae; genus Baylisascaris; species Baylisascaris procyonis. Next base: position 905,270 of record JAZARR010000078.1, on the reverse strand, counting down.
GGATGGGAGCATAAAATACAAGAAAAATATGATGGATTACTTGATCAATGTGAATCTCGCACAACTCTCCGGTGTATCCCTGACGGCAGTTGCACTTGAAACCGTTGACCAGATCCTCACACAACTCTGTTCCCTCCTGGGAACACTTATGCAGCAGGTCGCATTCGTTGGTGTTGTGCTCACAATGCGTACCTTTAAACGTTTCCCATATTACCAATTATATATGTTCTACCATATTACCAAATATATATGTTATTGTTATTAAAGCTTCTGAATGCAGGAGGATTTTTGCAGAAATTTTCAAATAGGAGGATAAAAAAATTGTAGAAATAAACTCAGAACAAGACCATTCAAAGTGTTTCCAAAGAAGACGACATGCAGTGACAAGAAACTTTTTCTAAACTAAAAGTTTTTCCTTTCAGTCCAATCAAATGAAGGTGATAAAGTCATCTCCTCCTCCCCTACCCCTAACCTGCTCCGATACATCAATGCCACTAGCATAAACTGCACCAACGCGCATTACAACCACCCCTCAGCGGCATTAAGCGATTTTTTTTTTTTCTTTTTTGACATCTCTTATATGGTTGAAAGCACAGCACATTCCCAGCAAGCGAATAGCAGCGACACAACCAACATGGGCAATTATTTCCGTTTCCATGAAGATGTGCCTACGCTGTTTGAAAATATTTTCGTCAGGTCAGATCTTATCCAATAACTGCATTTCTGCTTACAAATACCTTCTCCCTCCCAGTTTTGCGCCTATACGAGAATCTTTAAAGGACTGGAGGGGAGCAAATTCTCGTTGGTCGTGGCTCACTACTTCACGAGGTTTTGAAGCGAAAATAGCCCTCTTTTCAATTGCTCAGTTCAAGTCCGATCAAATGAACATATTTTCATGCCGAAATCTCGGAAAGTTTTTAGGATCACTCCTTGGTTTTGAGTGGAATATGCAGGCGATGGTTTGCGTTCCAATTTAAACGAAAAGACGGCCGTGCACCTTTTATTTATTTATTTATTTATTTATTTATTTTATTTTTGCAAAAATAAAGGTTCTCGCACAAGTAGTTCCATCTGAAGAACACCGCTGTGCAGCCTTTTAAAACAAACTGATGTTCCGCGGATTTCCCTTGTACAAGGTGAACTTTTCAAAACTTTTCTTCTCTCTCTTTCCTTCTCCCACGTGACGGCGAAATTCGACTAGGTGCTACACGTTCCTCATCACAAATGGCGGTATTTGAGAAGAATGGAATATTCACATCTGCGATTACGTAACGCTGCATTCAACTACTTTCGGCTACGTTACTGAGCAGTCAGGTAACCTTTCAAATTCTTATAAAAAACTAATATCTTCAAATACCACTGAAATACAGGTATGTCAATTATATTATCTAATCACAACGGCTGGCAGTCTGCTAAGGCCTTCAGCTTAGCAGACAAGCATTGGCTAATCGAAGACAGTCATCTATACGAAAAAGAAAGTACCTTCAAAACCAAGCGGACATTCGCATAGATATTGAGCACCCTGGTTGACGCATGTCGCATTGTTGCGGCATGGCGATGTCGCACAATGGTCCATCATATGCTGGCAGACCGATCCGTGGAAACCCGGTGCACACTGACAGACGAAACCGTCGACCTTAATTGCATACTGCATTTGCACAGAAAGTCACCTAATATGCAACACGTAAGAGGCGCATGAGCGCATCGAGTTGAGCAAAAGTAACGTTACAAAATACTGCGAGTAATGCACTGTCCACTGGCTAGGCGAGGATAGATGTGGAACGAGAAGGCAACATGAAAGTACTTGTGGAATTCATTTATCACTTCAAACCAAAAAACAACAATTTCTGATGATATCACATGACATTTGAGACCACTTCCTGTCCGACTGATGTTGTATTGGCTAGAAGAATGTGTGCGCACAATGGTAAGTCTTATTCCTCAATTATGAAAAAAAAAAATTATATGAAAAATACGAAAAATGAAGAATTATTGCACACAAGTGATTTGAAGCTGACCTGATCTTTGCACGTTGCACCATTGAGACATGGTCGAGTGGCGCACTCATCAATGTTGACGTCACATATAGGACCTGTCCAACCGGGCTCACAGATGCACTTTTGCGAGTAGAGTGCATCCACGCAGAGACCGTTCACACACGGATTCTGTGCGCAGAGATCCTCCTTTTCGTGGCAGCGCTTTCCACCGAAGCCTGGCGGACAGTCGCAGTGGAAATCGTTAACCAAGTCTGTGCACGTCGCATTCAACGCACATGGATTGTCCGCGCAATCGTCTGCAACATCAAATTCATAATCATTTGTGAACTAATTCTGAGTGGGTTTGCACAGCCTTGCCTCCAAATTCAGTAAACATTTCTCAGCAATTTGCATCAGAAAACACTTTTATTACCTTAGCATTACAACCGCGATACGGCAACATGGACAGTCAACGGGTATTTTAACATATCAAACGTTGTCGAGGATTCAACATACGTATGGCTTGATTTGTCATATAAAACCACTGCCTTCACATCTTTATTCGGCATCACCTTGACACCTAAACTTTCAGGCTCACGTCTTGACCAAAGGCTATCTGGAAGGCAAATGGCAGGAGATTTGACAAGCTGGTACTAAATATGGTGAACACGAGGGTGACGCAAAAAGCCATTACTCGTTTTAGGGAAACCCGTAGATCTCCTCATGACCTCTGGTCAAAATCTGAAACCCACCTCACAAAACCTTCGGAGGCGGTACTCCAAGAAACAGAGGATCGAAAGGAGGTGCGGCCAGATTCATGTTCGTCCTACCCATCGAACTTCCTGGACAATCTTAGTCGAAACGCGGCGCTCAGGCTAAGCTTCATGAGAAGCACATGGCATTTCGGAGTGAATGCGAATGAGAAAAAGTATCTACATTTGTTTTCAGTGTGCGACTGACTCCTTTTTCGTCTACACAACTGCGACACACAAGTTATGCCATTTATGAAAATAACAGATTCACCCCATTGAAATTCGCACAGAGAGGATCCCTTTACACAAAGATGAGGGCGGATGGTAGATTCTTGCATACTTTATTCACCTTTACTGAACCGCAGGTAACATCAACACGAAACGAATTCACTTTTTGCAACTTCATTGCACTTCCATTTACTGTACTACGACTAACTTCCTATCGCATACTTTCTCAGTCCATAATTGACGAAGGTATTTAACAATACAGGTCAAACTATAAAACACTCTGACTGAGATGTTGCCCGAATTCTCCAAACGTAATACTTTAAAACGTTGTAACAGTTTCTGCCACATATTCAACATCGATGAATCGCTTCGTGCAATTTCGCTCATTAACGAATGAAAGAGGTGGAAGATGAACTTGGCTCGTATCGTCCAAAACTGCTTTTTCATCTGTTTCTCTTTGAAGCATTCGGGAAATTTTTTACTCAAGTAACACTACTACTATAGACAAAGAAATAGAAACCAAATTTGGGCATTAACTCCAAACTTTGCACAATAAAGTGTTGCCTTTCCGAACCTAGTAAGATGCCAAGTTTACAATCGTTCTTTGAAGAAGGACTTCAACCATATATACTGAAAAAACGTATGAAGATTGTTGAGATGTCATATTAACATTCCACCTTACAAACTAATGTTTCAAGCAATCAGGCAGATTTATGCTACATTTACGCTCAGGAAAGCGATGGCCCTGACAGGAGGAATCAAAAGGGTTGGTAGAAGCTGAATGTCATATTAAGCAGCTCCTTATGAACATCAGGTTAGTAAAACATACAAAACATACCTTGCCGGACTGTTGAAATGGGAATTTTGTGATTTCATAATGAACATAATACCTTTACATTTAAGATGAGGATATAAGTGGTGAATCCTTTGAAAAAAATGACTTTTCGCATGAAATTAACGTCGCTGACCAATGAAACTAAGGATAAATGTTCAACGCAGATTATAATTACTTATTCATGGTTGGCAAGTGAAACCATTCGAATAATTTGCAGCCGAGCAACTTTATCGAAAATTAATGGAAACGCAAAAAAGAGAAGAGAGCTATTTACCGATCAGATCTTCATACTGCAAATCCTAAGGGATAATTATTATTCCCTCTAAATTATCTCTCGTATTGTTATCAACGTTTAAGAAGTGTTTCAGCGCTGCTTGCATTTTGGTTTGCTACCCAAATGTTTTGTATGTTTGTCCCTTTTCTTACTTAAACTGTCATACTCATCGCCAAACTACATCGCCACATACCGCTTTCAAACGACGAACGAGCACTTTCGGCGATTTATCAAGATTTGGCAATGGCACTTTTCTTGGATCGCGTATCTCAACAGTCCCCTATTGAATTGCACTGGATCCGAGTCATACATGCTAAAGGGATGAGCTTCGAGCATAATGGAAGGAAAATGTCAGACAACGGTGTAGAACCGGTTTCATCCGGTCCTCACATTTGAAGTCAAAAGTATGACAGAAAGGGCAAACTTTTCCAGCCCACTTTATGTACCTTCTTCAAGCAAACAGATCAGCAGACAAATCAATTCAGCTGCAAAACTAGCGTTTCTTCTCGGAAATTTCTTTGCCCGCAACGTAACTCCTGCAACTTTTCAAGGAATACTTGAACAACTCACGTATCACTCCAAGATATTGATATTTTATTACCTTTCGATGGTCATGAAAGTATTACTTGGTTAAATGCAGTGGATGTATTGTAAAGGAACTTAGCGTTGGGATGCAAATAAATGCCAACATCACCTTTCAAAACATCTAAACTTTTTTGAAACAAGACAGAGACAGTACATATGCAGAGAAGGTTCATGTGGGTATATAAAGGTATCTTCTTTGTTTCAACCCAATGTGCAGGTAGCTAAACGAACCTTAGTGGCCTATTTATGTTGGAGAAACCTCACCAACTATTTGAACGATGAAAATGAAAAAGAACATACTGAAATTGTTGCACCAAAATATTTTGGTGTGCGGATGTTACCACCTGAGGAGATATTGATGGCTGAAAATTTCTATACGTCTCTCTTTTCAATCTATTGAACAAAAAATGTTGTCTACATTCAATGTTGCCTACATTTCAGGTGCAATTATTTGGCAAAACTCTTTCTAATTTTTACAAAATCTCCACATCCGCGAGCTACTTAAATTTCCCTCTTTAAGTCTTGCCACTTTTTATTTCTTCTCCAGGGATCACGAGATGGTTTGCGAAAATTATTGGCATCGATGAATGGTTTGGGTGAGATAAGGAATCCCTCATACATGAATGCGATCATAGAATACAGCTAATATCAATGCGGTAGTGTTCCCACATAGGTAAGAATGACACATTCAATATACTAGAGAATGTAGAAGAGAATTTATTATCAGCAAATATGCGACGGCAATCAAGCGCCTCCATAAGGCATTCAGCTATTCTCTAGGATAATTTTTTCGCACCATGCTCAAGCAAGGGAGAGATAGAGCGGAATATAACGAAATAAGCGTTCTCGCGAATCGCTACACAAGCATCTACTATGTGATGCAAATGCAATGCCCTCAAGGAGACTGCGTCGTCCATCTCAATAACATAATTGCTTAAAGTGCTTTGTTTATATCAACGGCTTTATCGGGAATAAAGCTTGCTTAATTAGCTCAAAAGCTGAATCACTATGACCAGTACGCAAGCCTTTCTCCTCAAACACCATCGATTTAGAAAGAAGCGTTTCCAGCTTGTAGTGGACACTATATGTACATTTTATTTTCATTGTTCATTTTCGGCAATCGGAGATAGTTTGGACTTAAGCAATAAATAAGGCCTTTATGCTTTGCTCAGCTTGCTTAGATTTCAAGTTGATGTCGTGGGGAGAATTTCGATGAACAAAAAGAATAGCTTTTCCTCACAAATTATAACCACAGCAGCGTGAAATGTATTGAAAAACACTCGTTGCCGAAAACTTCAAAAGTCGCGAACTTAAAGCTTGCAAGCTGATTACCATTAAGTTTTTTTCCTGTCAACATTTTTAAGAACAGCATTTCTCAAGCAACGCGGCTTTTAGTCCATAAAAAAATTAATACTAGCAGTTTGTTTAGAGAGAATAGACAAGCAGCAAAAACGAAAAAACAGTCACGGTCGCATTTCTCTACCCGAAGTAAATTCTCTGAATCTTCTGATAGCTAAGGTATGCTAGCACAAAAGCCCTCATCAGCTCAAATTATCATGCGCATGCAAGCTGGATTCTAAGCACGACAAGGCTGCGGTTGCAAGCGCGGATGTAGGTGGGACAGGCCGAGATGCCGAAGGAGGCGGGCAAAGCGACCGCATCGTCTGTTGCCAACCTTCGTCGCAGAATCAATACGGCTACTTTTGAAGAAAATGTTATGCTGCTGCTGTTGGCCACCACGCTTATGCGCCATATCGCTTTCGATGGTCGATACAACGCTTGTTGCGTTACTTTTCTACCGATCTGCTGATCTATTGTGCGCCACTTTCGATCACATGTAAGCCAACCACCATAACTCTTTATATTTTGTAGGCATTCTAGGGAATTGAAAATTTTCAGGAAGTAAATGACTGCAAAAGAACAACTGCCTTTGAGTGAGATCAACGGTACACTACCGTATGAAAAAAAGTGTAAACACCAGGGAAACAGCAATTTTTCCCGGAAGTAGCTCTCCTGTTTTTTCCTAGCAATCCATTATATTAATGTGAATAACCTAGCCGAAGGTCGTGATAAATGTTTGCGTTTTTCATTACAATCACTACAGGTTACGTATTTATGAAACAAGAGAAATGAGCAGAAAATGCGCTAGAGAGACTGGCATGATGTGTGCTTTTCCATTTTAGCCCATCAGTTCAGCAATTGCCCAAGGACCCATAATAATGCGCCTTCTCATGAAAACCGCCACTTGTATGAACCTTCAATAAAATATTCTCTTCACACGATGATAACCAGTAAGAAAATAAGTCCGAATCTGACGATGTGTTTAAGTGACAGCAACAGGGAACAGAAATGGGTATAAGAGGTAGAGATTACGCACAACACATTGTCACCACAGCCGTTTGGTTTGCAAGCTAAAACTAATGCGCAGACACAAACAGAAATGCATAAATACATACGCGCAAATATAACATCGCCAAAATGTGCCTCTACAAATAAATTCGCCACAAGGTTGAAGAAGTAGATCAGGAGGTTGAGCGAGCAGGTCGTGAGATTGGGGATGCAGATCGGAAAGTTGAGAGGGCAGGAAAACGGTGGGAAAATGATGGTGCAAGAAACACAACATTAATCCCATTAACATAATAAAACAGCGCGTTCAACGATAAGATTTATTAAAATTTTAAAATTTACGGTGTGTTGATTATTCTGAGGCAAATAAAAAAGTGCTGGAGAAATATAGAAAAGGAATATAGTGCTCTTGATGAATTAAAAGCAGTAAATTGGATTGTTAAATGAATAGCTCATGAGATAAGTGGTCGGATTTAGAAACTTAGTTCAATAGTTTGCTGTGCAGCATTTGCATTCATAATAGCTTTATGTGCATCTATGCACACAATCAATAGAGAAAATGCACTACTCATCTAAACATAAACAGAAAAGTGTATGAGGAAGGTCGATACGACTTTTGCAACTTCGACTGTTGAAACGAATCGGTGGCCCACCAGCGTTGCAAAACAATGAAATCTCTCGATCAATATTCCTCGGTGACCGACCGGTTGCAAGAATTGTAAACGCTAAGCCCTTCTTTGCTGCATATAACCATTTGCAGAACAAAATTGAATTTCTAAACTTAATAACACATCTAGTTATAATTCTATAGCATAAGGGATGCGAAAATATTTTGAAGAGGACCATACGTCCGCGATCCTCTTTCGCACGTTTTCATCGCGTTCCCACAACAGTCGACACCATTAATCGAAACATTAGCAGGTAAATGTAAAACGCCGAACTGTTTTTACGTTCTCATTTCGTCTAAAGCATTCCCGCCAGCGATCGAAAGTATCAATGATATTTCGCAGCATTTCCGGCGAATTTAAAACTAAAATTTGATGCGCATGTGGCGTTCTCGCATATTCAGTAATTCTACGCAAGAAAAAACCACAAGGCTTATTAAGCTCAATTAAAGGAGGCAGGCCAAGAACGGAAGCACACCATACGGCTGCTTCTTGTCACATGACCAGGTAGCAGCAGTGATATGCTTATTGCAATCCAATTTGTGGTTTTTAGAGGTGCGATAAATGATTAAGATACGCCATCTTGCAGAGATTTTGTCGACGTAATTATATTCGCCATTTTGCTCGGCCTATTGATCTGCGAGATTTTGGCCGCTGTAACATTAATACTCTCCGATAAACGTGGCATTGCTCGTTATGTTTGGCCACGTTTCACATTACTTATATGTCAGCTAACAACAGCGGCCGCCGTTTGTCTCTTTCTTTTACTCTACTTCAGTGGCTATTCGCAAGCAATGAACAATGCATTCATCAGCGGTTATGAGGTGAGCTTATACTTAATACCTCATGCAAATATTACTAATTCCAAGTTTCTATAAGTGTTTAAAGCATAAGAGCGTAATAAATCAAATGTCTTATGAGTATAAAGCTAGCGAAATAAACTTAAAAGCACATCCTAGCGAGATGCTAGCTTGTGCCTGATGACACATAAGTTGACTCAGTTCGAAATGTTTGTCGGATCTCTCTGTTTACCGAAAAGCAAAACTCATATGCTGATGAAACTCTTTGTTGTAGCAGAGTTTTGCGTCGTTCCATAAGTTTGGCAACAACTACAAATGCAACAATATTTTTAGAAGCTCATTTGCAGCGCTTCTTCCTATTATAGTAGAAGGTTGAATGCATTTTAAAGTGGCAAAAAAAGATTCCTCCCTCCGACGTTATTAAGGAGTCAACGAAACGAAAAGAATTGTGGAACGTTTCTCAATATTTGCTTGTACTAAGAATGTGAGCCGCATTACGTCATAATGCAATAAAGCGTTTCGCTTTGCTACCAAATTGGTGCACCAAATCGACTCAACATTTTTGCCCAAATCCCTCCACCTCAGTAAAAATTATGACTGCCAACCTATTTGACAATTACCTAAAGGAAAATATGTACCGGTTGCAAGAAAAGAAGATAAGATGAGGCTACAAGATCCCTTCTAAACGCATCAAAGAAAAGACCGAGGTTTGAAGTATTACAAGGGACATTTTTATGGAATTTTCGGGTTGCTCCATCAATTTTTCAACTTCGTTGGATCAACTTGAAGGTATGCTTTCAGTTCTCCTTTACTTAATCATGAAAATTTATAAAAATCTCTCTCCTATTGAGAGAATCTACGCTTGGGGATCATTGTAGTTTCTTCAAGAACGTATGCTATCAAGGTAATACCCAAATGAGAAATATCTTCATAGAAATCATTTTCTATCCTTCAAGTGTTTGTCTCAAGAAGGCCACATCTACCCTTCTGCAGCATCAAAGATTTCACATTTTCGAAAGGTGCACCCCTCTTGCTCACCCACCCAAAAATCTACACTCACTTCTGTGATACTAAACATAGGAAGTCCTCTGGAAAGTTGAAAGCCACATTGACAAGCATTAAATTTTTAGGTAGGTCATTAACGCATGCTTCTAGCATTGTGTCCATGCCACATTCCTCATTGCGAGATGGTGACTCATCTCCGTGATGATGAGATCATCACTCATCACCGCGGGAAGGATGACTTATCTAAAAAGTAGGAAGAGGGGGACGAGTGAATTGCAAAACTGAAACTGTCTTCGGCATCGCGAAGATAAAGTTACCATCACTAACCGCACAGACAGCTATACCTCCCTTCCCACCCCCTCGCCACCAAGCATCGAGAAACTAACAATACACTATTACTCTTATTTAGTGAGGTAACAATATAAAGGAATTCTCGAACTCTAAACACAACCACATATGGGAAACTTTCCTCAACACTCGTATTTTTATGAAAATAGAGCATCCTGTAACTCAGTGTTTTGGCCAACATCTGACCATTTAACTAGCAAAATTGCCAGCATTACTTATAAATGAGGAACGTGGATGATGGGTTTTCTTGAATAAGAAAAGGTAAGAGGAGAATTTTTTGTTCTTACACAAGCTTTTCTTCAATGCTTGAAAAGTGCAATTCCTTAGTATAGTATCGACAAATTTTAAAACTTATTTCAATGAATATCTGTGATTTAATTGCATCCCATTTTCTCAAAAAATAACATGTGGGAAGAGCTAAGAAATACCTGTGTGTGATATTTCATCAACACATTCATAGAGCATCTATGAGACGTGTGACATGCCTGCGAACATAATCCAATGCATAATTGCGCCGCGAATGGCTTCACATCGCCAACAAACACATTCCCCTAACGAGCGTATAACACGCTAAACTTATGCGTTTATTAGATTACTTGTATTGCCAAATGGTGGTTCATACCGACTGCTCCAGACTACTGAAAGAAATTCGCATAACGGAAGGACACTTAGGCGCCTTATCGCAATTATATAGGGATAGGCAGAGGCGTATGGGGTTTTTACTGTATAGGCATAGTTGTAATCACAAAAATGAATACAGTCAGGAGAACGTAGGCGATTTTATCCATACTTCGGAACACACCTATAAAGGTGTTTATTGACTTCGAAATACTAGTTTGCTATTTGTGATGTTTACAGTATTCGCACAAACGAAACATTAAGTGCGTCAATGAGTAGTATGAACCCTATGAGGATCAATAATACAAATTTTAGCTTGTTTCGCCCTCTTCTAATTGACTATTAGACCCTTCATTTATTTTAAAAGCTCACAAAAGTGCTTCTCGACATTCGACTTGGCACTCGGGAGAAAAAGTGTACAGATCAATATTTAAAAGATTGATATTTTAAAAAAGCCCCCTCCCCCTGAAAATACGGTAGTGAAAAGCCAAATTTTGAACGGAATCAGACATCTTTCCTTATCTGTAGGCCAGTAAAAGGAGGCCAGCAAAGACTTCCTCCATCAAACGCTTGTACAGAAATTCGCTCGTAACTGCAGCAAGAACGGAATATGCTGCGGAGGGAGAAGGATGGCAACTGTATGCTCAGCAACTAGAAATACCATAATGCAATTTACCACCGTATTTCTTCTGCCTAGAGTAGTCTTTCGTAAAAATACGAAAGAATTGCCCCTGAAAGAAAAAAGACTTAAAGGAAGCTCCCACCCTCTGGTATTCTTGAGTAGAGATCAAAAAGTTTTTCAAGTATGTTTTTTAATTTTGCAAACGAGTAAAAAGTTGCCAGATGTGGCTCACGCCGAAATACTCCAATATGACCCGAGTTTCGAATTATTCGTTTATCCCGACTAATGCAACTTACACCTACGTCTAAATGAGGGATTAGTTGTGCAATATGCATTACTTATGACGGCTAATGAACGTCTTACGCAGATAAGGATCATATCTATCGCCGCATTAAGACGTAAGACATCTCGTGAAACGAAGAACAAGCACTAGTAAACAAGAATAGCTCAATCTGGGCAACCTCATAAAAGAACCTTATCTACAAAATAAAAGAGTTGCGTGTAAGTGAAGAGTGGGATGGAACTCTGCAGCAGCCATATGTTGTAGAAGAGGCCAATCTTGACAGGGTAAAAAAGCTCCAGATACAAGCCCAACATTGATGACAACCTAATGAAAGGAACAAAAAAGGAACTAAACCGTAAAAACCAGCGAAATTCATTTGTATTACTAATCAACGAAGAAAGAAGCCATGATTTCAGTACTGGGCAGGCATCGAACTCACAAAGCAAGAGCGTAAAGACGCCTACAATGACCTCTACATGTACGCCATCGGACTGTTCATATTATTGGCCGTTTACGCCACATACAACGGCTTCGAAATATATGTCACCTACAAATACTATGAAACTCTACCACCAGAAGACTTCACGCTCGTTAAGCAATCTGAACGACGACCAGCTCGACCTCCTCCACCTCCGTTTAATCCGAATTATAAGAATGGCCCGCCAAGTGGCTACAAATAGAGAGAATACATCTTTGATATAAGATGTCGTTAAACTACTACATCTTCTTAAAACATCACATATGTTACTTTCCTCTTTAAAGGGGCAAATGCAGAAGCTTTCTTTAAGCTATAAGAAGTTAGTTCCGTTAAGTAAAAAAAGAAACTCAGGAACATACTTTTAAAAATAGATTTGTTCATATGCACAAAGGCAACGCACAATTGTCAAGATATATCACACTGAATGACAGCCATAGCCGCAATGAAGCAGAAATAAACCAATGGTTCAAAAAATATTGGTAGACACAACAAAGGACATAGGACTGAATAACTAACAATGACAGGAAGCAAAAACCAACAGCATTGCAACTGAAAGATTAATATATAATTGACATGAAAGAAGCCTCGTTTTGTAACACTAGCCGATAATCCATTCAATTGCACCTATATTGGTTGCGGCTTCATGCCACGCTCGTTTGCTTACTCTATATATCCTGTGTTGGGACCGCCAAAGTTTTTTTAGTACCATCCGTTTGCTTCTGCTCCATTGCTGAGAGTGGCGAAACGATTCGACAGCTTTCGATGATTTATGCGTGCGTAATTTGTTTTTGGGAATATCTATTTATCTCTAGAAACTATGTCGCAAAGCGTATTTGTTATTAAAAAATCAGTCACTCCTAATATTTCCGCATTCCTGTGCAAAAAATTTCTGAAGTTGAAACAGCTCGAAGAAAAAACAAACATGAGAACCTCATTCTCCTAACAAATATTTCTAGTGTAAATGAGAGGCGTTGAGAGGTTTGCATGTGAACTCTTGCTTAAGTTCTATGTTGTTATCATAGAAGCAATAAAAAAGACCATCGACACCCTTTAATTGAAGCTTCAATTTATACGCATTTTTCTCTTTTCCCATTCATATTTGTTCTGTACTTTAAAAGTGTTGAACACTTCAACTGATAAATTTTCATACGTTTCAGCAAGCCTTCCAGATAAAAAGACATCATGATATATCTGCTTTAATTGCTTTAATTCACGTAATTCACGTACTTACGTAATTCATACGATTCACGTAATTTAAAACAATTTAAGACGGAAAGGATAATAAGTAGAAAGAACTGAAGCGTTTCAGGTCTAATTCGATGCGAAATAAATTCGAAAAGTAGTACTCGCATGTTATCGAATCACTCTGAATCATCTGCATTAATTCATGCAATTCACGTAATTCATGTGAATTACCTAAATCACGTGTTTGCGTGTTATCAAATCGCTCTGAACTTTGAAATGCTTTCAAATTTGCTGTAAAACATTGCAGAGTCGTATTCAGTATAAGATGCATCGTTTAATGTGCTCGAGAATGAAGCGACATTGCGTTCAATATTATTCAGTTTGAATTCGTTTCGTGCTGTGTACTCTTGTCCAATACGTTTTGATGCAGTTCCCACATAAGTGTCCACTAAGCAGCAACATGCGGCGAGTGGCTATTTGCTGATGGAACTTGCAGTAAGTTACTATGGCTACGCTAATTTATTTTTTATTATTAGCTATTTTTGCGCATCGGAAAGCTCTTCAGACCGTTCAATACGCTAGTCGAGCATCTCATTAGGACCGAACCTTTTGCATCCTTAACAGTTATACGGCTATCAATTTATCAAAACATGCAATGTTACTATCCTATATGCTTTCTTCCGACATCGTTTCACTTGAAGCAAAGGCGCTTATTGCAGCGGTGTGCTGTTTCCATATGAAAAAGTAATCGAAAGATAAGTTTTTAATCCCGTTGCAGAGTTGCATTAAAGTATTCACACGGTTGCCAAATTGGGCAAGTGAAGATTTCCGCCGAGGGATGTGTCCACTCTGATATCTGCATAGAAGAAAAACATGACCTGAAGGTGCCCAACGTAAATATTCTATAAAAGAAAGCACATCTCTTGTGACAGCTTCTTCAGTCAATAGTGAGGACGCCCACTTCGAATAAGCTCTAGCCGCGAACGCCTTCATATGAAATTTGGCGCCCGTATAACTAGTTCTTGGCTTAACCTCATGAGGTGATGAACAAGAGCACCCAACTCTCCTCTCTCTCTTCTCCTTTCCAACCGATCACTGTTACTCCTGACTGCAAAACGGTGCAGTGTGGATCATTCAATTCAAAGGGCGTGGAACATGAAAACAGTGCGTGGGTATTATGCGGTATAAACTCATCATACCAAATGACACGATACCGATTCATTAAAGAATCAACACCTACCGATGTTGATGTGACAAGTTGGCCCCGTCCATCCTGGCAAGCATTTGCATTTGAATCGACCCAGCTGCAGTGGGACACAATCGGCGCCATGCTTGCACGGGTTGTCGAGAGAGCATGGATCAACTATCTGTGAACAATCTGGTCCCGTGAAGCCGGTCCTGAAAAAAATTCAGTGAAATATAGATTGACAACTTTTGTAAGCGCTGTAGGTGTCAACAGTCGAACCTGTTGCGGATGACGTCGATGCACGTTTTACTTCCTTCTTTTTTGTAAACACAACAACAACTTTTCTCGGACAACAACGCGAGCAGTTTGACCCCAAGCGGGTGGCACTGCTTTCCGAAACGGATCGTCATAAGACTAAAATGCTTAAGTAGTATAATATGATAGAAAATCATAGTGAAAGGTTAATAACCTGCAAAGGCATTTTGTGGTGCCCAGGCCTGGAAGGTCCTGGCAGACGCCACCATTGGGACAACTCACGCCAATGCATTCATCTGGTCCAAACTGGCATCGGCTTCCCGTATAGTCTGCAAGAAACTTTAGACCGAATATAACGCCATCTACATATAGGTGTGACACAATCGATCAACGCCTTTCCTATATTGCCAAAAAATTTGTCAACTGCATTTCATTCAAAAAACAACTAAAGGATGCCCCATATAATCTTTCCTATAACGAATAAAAATACCCATTCAATCCGCACTAAAGCTGAGAATAGATGGTGCTGCGTATGCTTTTGCAGCTGTAATTTTGCAAAAACGCATAATAATATTTGCAACTTCCATGATAATTCAGTTGGAATGAGTCATTAAACCTGATTCGTCCGAATTTTAAAGAAATTGCAGTACATTCATCCGGCTACTGCTTTCCAGTGCGTTAGCTCGTTCGGAAAGAGAAAATAAGTTTTTATTTTTATGTTGCTTAGTAACTAAGATATAACCGTTTATCATTTTCGAACTATAACAGTCATTCCCCCCATTACGTTAATCCAGTGCATATTTAAAAGAAGTACAACAATAAGAATTTTATTGTTCATTTTTGCCACAAAACTGCATTGCGAGAATTTGTTTCCATTTACCAAAATAATGGATAAATCGATCAATGATCATGCCCTAGCGAAATTTGCTTCAAAAAACGTCCCAAAAATTTTTTAAAAAGTGTCCCTGTTCAAACGCCATAATCTTTCAGTTTTAGCAGCGCATTTTAAAGAGAGATATCAACGGAGGAAAAGCGTCCAAGGCAGAATCACTTAATTCAACGACGCCGAAAACACTCAGAACAAGAAAAATTGTTTAAAAAAGCACCAACTTTGAGCGCAGATACATCTGAATGTTCCAGAAGCTGCCTCACAAATGCCTTCATTGATGCAAGGTTGCGTGTCACATAATGGCATCTGTTCCTCGCAGAATTTCCCGGTATACCTGAAAAACTGAGTTACTCAAACGAAAGCCGTTCAATAAGTTAAGTTATACGGCTATATCCAGATCAAGCTAGGTGCAAGCTCCAACAATTTCATATCCAACATATGCCACTAAGAAGCGTTTTCTCCGTATTCTTGACCGATTAATTAGAGGCTTGTCCGCATAGGTTTTGCAAGGCCAGAATTTTTTGAATATTAGCAGCATTTGTAATGGCAAATACTTTTGAAACGCTGGTTTTTTGATAGCACGTCTATATGTATCTTCGCCTTGGCTATCAGCCTATGTCAACGATAGCAGATGAGAAAGCTGTGGATAGAGCGATAGCACTGGAGATAAATCCCTTATCCGATAAGAAAATTATTTCGGCTTTAATCATTGCTTGAGTCCGCGCTCTCTCTGAGCCTTTCACTCTTGAGCATAATAAGCTTCGCTCCGCAAATCTTTTGCTCTGCTTAAGAGAGCTTCAAGTAAGACCTACCCCGGTCGACAAAGGCAAACTGCCTTGTGATTCTCGACGGCGCAAGACGCCTTGTTTTCACACTTCACACTTGAGCAATCGACTGGCAGGCAATCGCTCGCATTAGCTCTGCCAGCTTCCCGTGTTACCGTATCATTGGCACATTCGATACACCTGCAAAAAACAGCGCCTTAGGCACATTCAAAATGGAACCTATTAAAAAATGGAATTTTCTAATCGCATTATTTTGTGCATGCTGTTGGTAAAACACAGCCCAAGAAATTGCAGCCAGCGCGTAAAGCTTGCATGAAGGAGGCAAGGTTTTGGGGTCTAATTGGAGTTATTGTAAACGGATTTGGGCTTATTGTAAAAGGATTTGGATAAGACCCATAAGATCTTTGAGCAGTCATTCTCGAGGAATACTGTCTCTAGAAAGTGAGGAAAATGTAAGATACGGGAAAGTTATCCATCAGAGAAACGTTTTCTTTCCACGTGGAATAACTTTTCACCTGTTTGATGCACTAAGACTGACGCTGGTGAGAGTATAAGATGATCAGTGTGTTATAAGACAACGATGCTAACTGCTCAAAGTATTAGGATGCACATCTTTTTTGATTAGCTAATTGGGGAAGTTGCTCGGAGCTTGGTGTATATGACAGCGTCGAAGTCAGCTTCATGAGGCAAACATGTTAGGGTCTGAATGCAACGTTTGTGTCACTTTTTGGCGAAAACGTCCGATCTTGTATACTGGCTTCGGATGCGGGCATTCTGATAAAGTTTGGTGGATGGCAGAGTTCCCATGATGCGCGCGCCCCATTCACAGCGGCGGAACCGCGAAGTGCGTACGTTTTTGATTTGCTGATCTCTGTTCCAGCTGATCGCTTCGCGTGTGCCCAACCATCCATCAAGTTCCTCTAAACCTCACGCTTTTCTTCTTCTTTTTTTTCATATTTCCGTTCCGGATGAGTTGGCTTTGATAATTTATATGGAAACGAGAAATACAAATATGAGAACCGTGTGATATGCCGACTTCCAACAAACAGCTTTGAGCAAACATGATGACCACCATATGAGTTCAAAAAATTACATAAAGCAGGCTATTTCCTGAATAGCGAATAAAGAATGAGAAAGATTGGCGAATTTGATTAGGCGAAAAAATACTAAGAAAAAATGGCCCAATTTGAGCAACTAGAACTGGAATGAACAACTAGTAAACTGCATATCGAAAGCACCTTTACAGCTATAATGCGAACGGAATGACAATATTTGTGACACGCCTATAAAATGTCCTCTGGGATTGCAACGTTTCAGCTTGTCAGAAAAATCTAAGAACCGGATTTGAAGAAAGAGAATTTCTGCGAATTCACACAGGATTGGAAGCATAACACTGGTAGATTTTGGCTTAGGTCTTTCAGTTTGTTTGGTGAACGCATACGCACAGGTTCTGAAGAAATGAAATGAGCAAGAAGCTTGAAGAAACAAAGATAAAAGTAAAAGACAGAAAAACTAACAAAATTAAAAGAGTGATTAAGTGTAAAGTTAAAAAAGACGAAGTAGAAGAGGGGAGAAAATATGAAAGACATAAATAAGAAAACTGATACGAAAGTGCAAATGAAAAATGCGATTGATAAAAGAACTCATGCGAACACTAGGTAGAGAGAGCATGAAATTGAGGGTAATGTGAATTGATAGATAGCAGAATTGAATACGTTTTGGTTGTTATCCGTTGGTGTGGACATGCGGTATGCACACTGAATCATCACCATAAGTTTTGCAAATACAAGTTTCCTCAAGAATACAAAAGGCAACTTCAAATGCCTTACGTTACCTAGACAAATAAAGTTGTTTTACCTTTGCTGCCCGAGTGCCGGTTGATACCAGTTGATAGAGCAAGGAGAGCATGGTTCAAGTCCTGTCAGTGAAAACTGTCCCGCAGGGCAAGGTTGCTTGCACTGTGATGGACCAGTTGAGCCAAGCTTGGCTGTATAAGAACCCTAAACTTTTTATTTTCGTCAAAGAGAAAAAAGATTCACAGAAAGCAAAAGTACAACCCAAAAGAGAATGGCGTGATGACTCCATCAGCACTGCGAAAGCGAGTCCAATCAAAGGAACATAAATAAGCGATGAAACATTGCAAATCGACATTGAAAAATTAGGAGCATTCAAGCATGCTTACTGCATTGACAGTCAAGTTTAACAGTCTCCGTACCTTAAAATATTTTACTATCGATAACAAAATACGCTTTTTCGATTCAAACCGAACATTTTAAATTCATAATTTCCCAACAATGCACCACTAAAGAGAATTGAACAAATAAAGATACCTGAGGGCAAGGATCACATTGCTTATAGCCACCAAACAATGGAGGTCCTGAGAAACTATGACGAGGACATAGTTGACATGGTATGAGGCCCGTTTCGCTGAACATTCCATTGCCACAAACAGCTGCAACTTTTTCAGATTAGATGCTTTCACGCATCGGCTTCAATAAGTTACAAACATAAGAATCTCTTGCATATCCAAATGAAGAGCGGCAAAAATGTTAATGAGGATTATGAACAGAAGACGGAAGAAAAAAGCGAAAGGAAGTGAAACTTTATTCCATAAATTTATAACTATTCTGTCGTTTATTCTGGATAAAATCGATCTCTTGTTTGTAAATATTATCTTCACTATTACATTTAGCCGATAAAACAAAACGGCTTGAGTGAATCTCACAAGTATTCCGAGATCTTAAAATATCATACGTAAAATAGACATTTGCGAAGAATGTACGAAGAAATGGCTTGGGTATTTTTGAAAATAGTATGCCTGCTGAGAACACAGCTGAAAGGTTGATATACCATAAAGCGATGCGAGTATAATAGATGCATTGTGATATATCCTGGCCATTCGATGCAAAAATACAGAAAAAAAAATGAATGATCGGGTGGCACGACAACATTAACTTATGAAAGCAGTGGCGTTAATAACACCGCAGTATTTCCGCAATTATACAATACATTCAAATAAACGCTCTCAGAGCAGACTCAACCAATTTACATATATGGCAAGTAAAAAAAGATTCGAACATACGTAAGCAAGAGTTCATCGATTGCGAGCCTGGAAATTGTGTGAAGGTTTGTTCAGGACATGCTTTGCATGTTACTTGCGCGTTTTCATCCTGGTAACTTCCCACCGGACATAGCTCGCATGTGTTGTTCACGTGCACCGTTCCTTTCGGACATGGAACTGAAAGTGTTTCTTATCACACTTCAACAAGCCAGAAAATACCCTTCAATGGGAAGCAAAAAGTTTTGAAATTCTTCATGAACAACATTTCTGGCATTTTCATGGCCTAGGCACCATTTGCGAAATCGTGACTACCTGCGCCCCTCCACGGCCGACTCGTGAGAGAATCAATAAGCATCCCTTTTACTATGATTCACCCTTTCACGCATGATTACTGAACTCTTACATGTCTTACTTATCTGTTGATCTGAGCACTTCCCAGCTTAATCCTACCCCCGAGCCAAAGGCTCCTTATCATTGCATGGTCTTAAGAAAGCGCTATATTTAACATTAGCATGCTCGAAAACCCTATCTGTGAGAACTGGCGACGAATTGAAAATTCTAAGGCCGAACTTAAGACAAGCTAAAAAATTCATCTCTGCATGGGCAGGTTTCTCAATGTACTGTCGCAGTGAATCCTTAGGCTCGACATACTAAACTTGCTTTGCAAAAATAATTCGCTATTGATGAAACCCGAGGTTTATTAGCTTCGATAACAAAGAAAACAGGGAAGGTTACTGAGTCAAGGAATTTGTGCCGACAAAAAGTGTGTACTTGCCGTGAAAAGTGCACTTAAATAGGTGCAAGGAATCTTTAGGTTGAAATATTCGCAGCGATAGATGCATATATAGAAGAATATAGAGCATTCCATCATTTTTTTGCAAAACAGGATGCACGAAAACATTTTCCCGAATAGTGGGAACAAGGAAGCAGAATTGAGTGCCCATAATGAGCGTCCATTTGTCCGAGTGGCGGGAAAGTGTACTTATATCTGTTTAAAAGATGATCACAACTCGATGTTCATTTTTAGCAGCAAAATGTGAGCGATAATAGAGCAACCCGATCAGAAAGGCACTCTCCAAATTAAACCAACAGCGATGAAATTAGCGCATTAGACAACTTACATACATCTGCATCTTGCCAATGGTTCTTGCAAAAAATGACTGCAGGCCTAATCACACAAACAGTATGCGTACAACAAATACAAATACCGGTATTCCTGTCAGCACACGACGTGTATCTGAGAATGTGCGGTATCAACACTGCCTACCGCCGAATATAAACCTTTCGAAAATATGTCTCCTTCAAAGACTGGAGCACTCGGCAAGCCGGAGGATCAATGTTCGATAAAACACGGTACTTCAGCAAGTAACCGCTTTCAAAGAAAAGCAAACTAACGGCATTCAGGCAACGAATCCTGACTGCCTCCACGAAGAACCTCTCCATCAGCGCATCCGAAACCTTGCTCGATGGAAGTTTTTGTCGCATTAATTGAAGGGCAGCCGACTGACTGAGTAGCTATCGTCTCGCCGCTTATTGAGAGCAAATTGCGGATGGACGTTGTGGCACCTGTAAATAGGCGTTTCTTCGAAGTGTCCTGTTGATTTCACAGTCCCACTATCCTACTGTTAGTACCGAAAACAACATATTTCCTTCCAATGCCTAATGTTGTTTCTCTAAAGAGAAAATATGAACGGTCTTGCAAGACAACTATTTCTTCTTTTATCGGTGATTACAGTGGGTTGTCTTCGAAGTCTCACAGTGGTAACTACGAGGCCACTGAATAATACAGAACTTCTGCTGAATGGGAAATTTCGCTCCTGGCATGAGAAATCATAAACGAAAAAATGAAGGTTTTATTTAACAATGATTTTCTTACTTTTTTAAGAATGTTCAAGTCCTTGTCGCAGACGTAGCAAGCAAGCAAATATCAAAGGTTCTAGAACAGAGGTTGAAAAACCATGACGAAGGCATAAAATAAAGTATTATGGCACAGACATTTCTTTATATGCTGGCTAGATTTCCTCTCAGATGAAAAGAACACTTGATCGTAAATCAGACGTCAAAGTTCAAGCAAAAGAAGTATAGCAGACCAATGGCCAAGTCATATGTTGGCCAACGGCCGACTCATTAACCATTACCGTTTCTATTATGGACGCAACTGTACCTGTATGCTGATGAGTGACGAGTGTAATTCTTTCTTGCGTGAGACAAAGGCAGCCTTTTCAAATGATTTCTTTAAAGTTTATGGTTCAGTTCGTTAATATGAAAAGCAATCAACAGGTTACAGATCGTGACTTCGATACTGGTGAAGGTTGTGAACACAGTTTTAAACAGGACGTTAGTGAGGAAGTAGCGAATAAGATAAATTTCTGCTTCCACGATGTGCATTCATGCCTCCTCGATACTTATCAAAGAGTTCGTCACGCTTTCTTTTAAAAAATGGCGCTACAATTCGGCAAGAACTTGCAATCGAAAATACTTTAATGTGTTTAACCTGGTATACGAAGATCGAAAATAGTTCGAAGTGTAAGGCCGCAAAGTTCGTAGAAGACACTTTGTAGGACAGTTGGCAAAATCTGGATGGTATAGTTGGCGCTCACTCCAGTTGCCGTGCTACTGAATTGAACATCCAAAAAGCGCACGAACACTTGCACCGATGACGAACAGCGTTGTGATAGCGACGAATCCAACGAGTCGAAATAAGCAGCAACCAGCTCGGAATAACCCTGAAAACCATCCGATAGAGTTAGATGAATGAGTAAGAAATAAATCAACTAGAGAGACCAAGTCCCGCGCGGAAGCCTTATTCAACCAATTATACAGCAGCAATTGCATCATAGTGACAGAACTACATCACTTGGAAATTGCTCTACTTTTACTCACAGACTGATTCGTATTTTACTTTCTAAATAGATGTCTAGCTATTCTTATCATGTAAGTCTGAAATAACCCACCTTGAGACAATCAGGACCAACTGGTGTTGATACTGAGTATGCGATCGCGACATTGAGCTCATAGCGTGCTGGTTCCTGTGCAATGGGTACGCATGCAGGTGTGACACCTGATGGACTCCACACACCACCTGCCTGGCATGTGAAACGTGTTGGAACATTTTCACCGTCGACGAACATATAACCACTAGCACATCGTATCGTGCATGCCATGCCAGCACCTTGTTTAGCGCATTTCTTCTCCACGCTCCCATCAGTCAACAACGACCATGGTGAACACGGCTCAGCTAAAATCCATGGAAAATGAAAACATGCCACAAAAAATGTCAACAATACATCCTGTAATTAATGAAGCTTCTGTGAAGAACGCTGACAAAAAATAAACGGTACAATACTTGCAGTACCTCACGCGAACAACGAGAAAGAAAGCCTTTACGAAAAATCATAAAAACTATTGGCTCACTACTGTTTGAATCATTTCTAGATGAACTTTGAAAAAGTCAGCAAATTTTTTAGAAAACTAAAAGTCCAAGGCCAGAAGTCTATCAGCCCATCTAGTTAGGAAACCTCCACGATTTCTTCCAAAAATATGAATGCATATCCGCAGTCGGCGCAGTCTTCTAAGTGAAAACAAAGCAAAACACAGGAGTTCTTTCCTAATCGCCAGAGTATTTTTTTTTTAAGAAGTAATGTTATCGAGAAAAAATAAACCGAAAATTTTAAAGCGTTTTCTAACCTTGCAAGGAGACCTGGAACTTGCACTTGTTTCGATTCGAAACGCTATCCGTTGCCGTCACTTCAACAGTCACATGAGAGCCAAGAGTAAGCAGTGCTTGAGGGGGGTCGAACACCACCTCGGATATGTTTGAAATATCCTGAATCACCATCTGCACACCAGTCTCATTGAAATAAACCGTCTCTTCGAACTGCCCTTCCGCCGCTGGTATTATATACGAATCCGGACACTTCATCACTGGTGGTTGCGTGTCTGCAAAAATTTGTTGTACGCTTGCAAAGTCGCAGCAGCATACACGCTTACTAATTTGTGCATTAGGTGTTTTCAAATTATAAGTACAAATGCTTTCGTAGCCAACCTCAGAGCATACTAATACAATGCAGAACAGCATTTTCCGCTTATAAGCCCCTCAGTCCCTTATCCGATGTAATAGTTCTTTATCCGATATAATGGAGCAGGTAAAACAGAATACAGCCAGCAAATTTCGAATGCAAGAAGACGTTTATGGAAAATTTGTCAATATGCGGCTGTCTCGCGTTTCCTCCACTCGTGATACATTTCTTAGCTTTTCGTCGGGTCGTATATGCAAGAAACCAAGCCTAAACTTTTTACTTGCTTTATTCCCTAATTTTCGACTTCTGAAAACGCTATTTCCTGCTAGGCCGGTAAGCGCGCCAGCAAATTGCATAGCGGGACCGAAACATCACTGAAGCTTTCAGTAAAAAACGACCATAAGTCAAATCCCTTTCTATCCATGAGTCTATATGTGCCAAATTTCCTCAGCTAGTATAAACCCAGATGTCGGTGATGTAACACGCCTACAGACGCATGATACAGTACCATCTTCATTCCACATTGTTGCAGTTTCCTGCCCTGAATCCCGGAACTAAGATTCTGAAGTGCGGGGAGGGGGGGGTTCAGAGATCTAGAGGCTGCAATCCTGGGGCAAGCCTAGTTGCAGATGCAATTTCTATCTGTTTTCAAAGCATTCAAGATGCTCTTCCAAATTCACATCTATAACTAATACTTTTGGCATGTTTTGCTTTATTTTCAGGTAGTTAGAAAATCATTTGTGGTTTGAGATTTTAAAAACGCCGTTAGATTTTACTTGAACGAGCTTTACCCTTATTTGGAATATGTTACAACCCAACCTAGCTCATCATCACCGGGGAAAAGTGAGTCAAAATCGGTGCCTAAAAATTTTGGCAACCTTGTTCATACTTAGTCATGCAGCTCGTTCATGCCTATAGCTCTCATTATCGCTATACTATCCGAGGAAAGCGCTGAAAAAAAAAAAGAAACAAGATCATAAGCAATCGTTTTCCAATTATGGCGAAGCAGTGAAGCAGTAGTTTTGACACTAAATGGAGCGGCCAGATCCCTGAAGGTATCCACTGAAACGACAGGATGATTAAAGCATCAGTTAAGAGCGACATCAAATTAAAGCACACCCGGAATGCGCAGCTGCACCACACATTCGGCTGTGTTGCCAGCGTCATCGAATGCCGTATAGACGACATCCATATCTCGGGAGATCAATTGCGGTGGCTCGAAGTCTTCAGGTGTGACACGAACCCATGCGATCGAACCTGAGTTATCGGCTGCCCGAGGAACGTCGAAAGCAGCCGGCATCAATTGCCCATTCTCATCAGTCAGCACATACACCGGGTTTGTTGGGCAGTTATGGAAAGTGGGCGCTTCGCTGTCAATACATTGTGGCACAGATGCGTTCCAACCAACCTTAAACCTATTACATTATGACTGCCACATGCTTAAAAATTTGCCAAGAACTCATTATATTTCAATGATGCACTGAATAATATCAATATTCAAGCCTGAGAGGAATCGTTACCATCAAAAAAATCGCTCTCGAATCACATCTCAACTTAATATTCTCTACAAAAGAGCATACCTGAAGATGAGAAGGAATTTCATGCGCAACGGATAGCGGTGCCAGGCAGCCGTGCAGGTCGAATCTTATGCAAGGATTCTGTTCATATTCGGTGACACCGAGCAAAATATAACGCGCACGTAGTGGTGGATTCAACTCGAACTGATGCATTGCGTTGTGGTTACCCGATGGCGTTTCGAATTCCTTCAATGTGAACAGTTTTTAAGCTTGTCAAATGTATGATCGATTCCTCGCCACTGATACACCTTTCTACGAATATTATACCTCGAGAAATTATATAAACTAGTGCCTCCCCCCTAAGCCCGACAAAATGCAAATTATGAAACGGGGCGAACTGGCAACATATTTCTCTATTATAAAACATAGGCGTACACAAGAATTCCATATTATATGAAAAGTTTGATCAAACCAGCGAGATCTACCAGTGCAATGAATCTGAAAACAAGCATTCTATCAAAAGTAACCTCTGTTCTCAAAACATTCATTGAGGCATCCGAAAACTCTATGCGCATTCCCGCTCCCCAGTTTTGAAGAATTGCTGGCGAATGCTCGGTACACCATTTTTCGCGCAGCTTGCCAACCAAAAAGATTGCCAATTCGCGTAACTTTTATCGTGAGGACCAACAAAAAATGGTCTGGAAGACCATCTAACCAGCTTAATTAATCCGTTTGAAAGTGCGCTTGCCGGCTCAGTATATTAGGAGGAATCTCCACCAGAAACGAACTCGAAGTGCCATAAAAAGGAGACTTTTAAAGTGGGCAAAGGAAGAGTGAGGATGGTTTTTGCAGCCCAGATCAAAGATGAATCCATATGCCTATACTATACAATGAATTTCGCACGAATTGGTGTCCATAGATAGAATATTTGTAACATTTTTGTTAAACCAGAGCACATGAAAAACATTAGAACTAATAGAAATGAATTAATGGGGAACGATGGCAGCCTGAATAGCTTACCACTGGGTAAGTGTCATAGTTCTGGCTGAATTGCACTTTGTAGAAAAGCTGCATTTTGGTAACATGCCCGCGCAGATGACCACTGCCCGCAACGCCTGCCATACGTAATGTGGTCAGTGTGTAAATACGTTGCAGATCCACCGAGAGAAAAATGAAAGCGTCTTTGGATCCGCACCAACCAGTTGACGACATTCGTGCCTGCAGCGTATATCATTTGAACAATTCTGGTGAAAAGCCTTGCGAGCTTAGATACGTCCGATGTATTTTTGTCATCTGATGGGAAAACGGAATCACATATTGAAATAACAATCACATGGAATGGAACATGGAATTGCATATGGGACCTTATGGAATAAAACCACATGATTTCGCGACTTTCAAATAGTCTTCTCCCTTGATAGCTCATATGTGAAAAAAATATCTAACAATGAAGCACAGAGTAGCAAACAGGCTGCAAGGCTTTGTGTGGCAAACAAAGTCTCCTTTTACAAAGTTTGAAAGCCATTTTACTGAACACATTAACAGAAGCTGGAGGTAGAATAACGCTTCACCCCACAAGATGCGTAGTCCGGTGCACATCAACAAAACGAGCACGACTATCCCTACTCATTCAGGATATCGCAGCAGATATCATAATTAACCATGCAAACATAGTTCCCATCCAGCCAAGCGGTTGCATTCACTGACAGCGTTTCAATGAACACCATGGGCTGTGTGATACCTTATGTGGTTCATATCCCCAGGTGGTTGAGTCGGAGTTGTCAGCGAACGCTCCGTCTGGAATAAAGCCGGATGATATGCCAACATCTTCGGCCAGGACGCAC
Organism: Baylisascaris procyonis; assembly: GCA_037389465.1. Lineage (NCBI taxonomy): Eukaryota > Metazoa > Nematoda > Chromadorea > Rhabditida > Ascarididae > Baylisascaris > Baylisascaris procyonis. The sequence goes on along the minus strand of JAZARR010000078.1, from coordinate 878,714 downwards.
GCAGTACCCAGAGTACAATTGATGGTGTCGGATGGGAACGGTCGATATCCAGCTCGGTTACAAGAGAATTTCGCTTGTGCACCCTCCTCTACCGATTCTAGCTGAACTTGTCCATCATCCGGAAAACCTGGGTCAACGCATACTGGGCCTGAAAGATCAAAAGTTTTACTTCGACAAGTGAACAACTGTACGATGTGATGCAAGAGAGGTACCCAAAAAACGCAGAAAAATCGAAAATTTTTAGCTTGGAGTGATTACCGTAGCAATGAACAAAAGTAACCGGGTGAAACTAGTAAGACATCTGAAATATTTTAAAAGTGCTGAAACTCCATATTATAACTTTATACTTAGCTGGGGACAAAAGTTTACGGACTTAGTCATCCTCACATCTTTACTAAGCTTTCTGACTTATGAAAGAACAGACGGGAACGACGGAAGCAACTGAAATGGCGGGGCTCATAACTGGATTTGATAAACGCAAATATCAGACGGTCAAGATCTCGAAGCTCGGCACCACCAGCACTCGCCGATGTGATGCTCTCTCTTACAGGTTATGTAAAACCAAAAGAGCATTGTAGCAACAACGGATCAACATAACAACAAACCTTCACAACGAAGATCGCCCAAATCCCAATTGCCGTCGACGTTACAACGAATTATGCGGTCGTCATAGCTCGACTTTCCCACTAAACTGTATGGAGGCCGACAGCTGAACGTGAACGACGATCCAACCTAATCATCTCACTATTAAAGATATTCAGCAACTGACGCACATTTTTTAACGCAAGTAACTCACATATCACAGATTTCATAGCCAATTTTTTCGCCTGACATTTACTCATCGTCGCATCACTTCTACCGTTGATGGGTTTCGCACACAACTGCCGTATCATTTAAACCGCTTTAACTGATATCACTTAGCTATGATCAGGATAACGAATCACACCCAGGTGTCGTTATTCGCACCGTACGCGTTGTGCCCATATTTACCATCTCATAGTGCCTGCCCAAGTAGAACAAAAATTTCATTTGAGCCTTCTCAACTCCAATCCATTCGTAATGATTATTTAAAACACCTCACAGCTTGCTAAGTGAAGAAACAGAGAATAGATTCCTGGCAATATGGCAATTCATCAGAACGAAACGACGCTCCCTTCTCTCGTCGTGAAGCATCTTCGAGAGATTTTAGCGCAGCTTCGAGGTGGTTTAAACAATTCCTATGATGCTTCTGCTATTGGAAATATATGATTTCTACGCTCAATCTCAAGGATGGTGAAAATTTTCTACACATGCTTTCCACGCAAATTTCCTAATATTTCGTCAGGAAATTTCAGAGAGACTCTTGCGATGCAAGGGAGCGAGAAGAAATTAATTAACAAATCGTAAGAAAAATGTGACTTCGATAGCGATTTTTGTGTGAAACAAACAGTCGATAAGCTGGACAGAAACCAGCAGCATAAGAGGACTAGCATGGATACCGAAGTACTTGGCTACTTGGCTGTATGTAGAATCAGCCCATCACCATGACTTTTTGTACGGATCTTGTTCCACCGCCAGAACTTTCACCATCGAAATGCTTATGTTCAAGTAACATAGCCCACCTTCCCCTTCAATATTCAGGAATTCATAATCTCTGGTAAGTACTACACAGATTTTCTTTGCCCTTCAAAAAGACATCTCTGCTTTCGTTTGCATTTTGCACCGAAACCCTCTTTAGGTGAACAATTTGAATGTAGCAATCGCAAATATTTCCGCCATGCGACTTCATACTAAATCACCGACGTGTAATACGAAGGATCCCACCACTTGCGACTTATTGTTTCAGCCGTCAAAATTAGCCATACTTTCGACCTTTTATGCACATGGCTTTCATTTACTTATTAACGCTCGCTTTCGATTTAAAAATTAACAGAAATACTGAATTTATCTAACTATTAAATATAAACAGCAAATTATTTCGACTACTCGGTTGACAGCACGAATTTTCTTTTAAATGAAGTCCACTTTCTTTTGCAAAACGTCAAATTTTCCTGAGCAGCTCATTAAAAATCTTTGAACCAGATAGATCCACTCATAATCCAAAAGCAACAACTTTTGTATTGACCGCTGGATTTTTCTTGAAGCTAGGAAACCTTTTAATTCTCCTCACATCATTTTCAAATTCTATGACTTTTACGGATGCATCACATTTTTCTCTCACTTAGACACCATTTAAGAACACTTTTCGGGGACGGAAATCGTCATCTTGCCACTATTTTTTCTAAAACGTGCTTTTTCCATCCCTTTCGCTTCCTTTCGTGACTGCTTTTGGCCATCTGCGAAACTATTTCGCTCAAAAAATCACGCCTTCATACTGTTCGTAACAACAGAAAGCCACCAATCGGTATCTTTTATTAGAAATCAGCTGAAATTGATTTCGAATAAAGAAGACAGAAAAATCTTCAAAACTGAACAGTGGCAGTAGCGACGAAGTACGTAAGAGGTTACCTTGTGAGAATAGTCATCGCCGTCATAGAAAGCACCGGCGAGAGATGGTGGTGGACCACAATCCACAAGTGGACAGTCGACTTCGGCTCCAGATAGCCAATAATCTCGACCATCCTCTTGAGGGTCGTAGATACATTGACGGAAAGAAGAGAGCTGCGAGTTGCTTGCTGAAATTGCAAGAACGTAAGCTTGCTGGTGGATGCGAGCAGCTGACATTCACGAACTCGCATTTCAATAATATCAAAAGCGCTAATTGAACAGCATCTCATCGGTGAACGATTTTTCCTTAACAGCAAAAAACAGAAAAACTCCTTTATTCGTTCACCATATTTCAAGTTTTCAAGCGAGATGTTCTCGAGAAAAACATTATGTAGACTGCTGTCTTATATTAGTACATTACAATGAAGTTTGCAGTCTCAACTCTAGTGCATTACTCTTGATTAAGTACAACGTGTTTTTCGCTTTTTCATCCTTAAAGAACATGACAATGAGGATTCGGTAAATGAAGGAGCAAACTGAAGAATAGGAACGTGGATACATCGCAGCAGAAACCTGTAAACCTAGTTTTTGATGTAACTTGAATAAACGTCAAGATATCGTATAGCCTTGAATAAGACCCATCTTCAATACTCAGCTTGCCTTTTGAGTACTATGACAATATTCTCATAAAGTAATAAATAAGCATAGGATTCTATACAGCATCAAAGAATCAAGGGTGGTGAGGAATCGAGAATATTCTAACAATGAACGTCAATCGTCAGTGAACAAATGAAACCAACATGGCCGATTTTGCTGGCTGCAAACAATGGAAACGTTGCGTCCATAAGCAACCGTGCTGTTTTCTGGTGAAACAAACAGACCAATCGCCGAATTATTGCGGACACCTTGGCAAGTTGCCGCTGAAATTTAATTAATTTACATAGGTGGACTTTGTGACTGATTCTTGATTCCACTTGCAAAAAAAACAATGTTATGCTGAAAATCCTCGGCGAGACGAAGAAAATTCGTGGAAGTGCCTCCGCTAACGAGACAAAACTTGCAGTTCCCAATGGTTTTTGCCTCCTAGTTCGTGATTTGCTGTTTGGTTAACTCTACGCTAAATGGAAACGTTTAAACGTGCTATAGTTCATGTTCACAGTCTTACAGCAGAACGCATCAAAGCGATCCTTACAAATAAAACTGTGGGGAATCGTTAAATCTCTATGCTGTGCAAACTATTTTTCGAACTGTTCAGGGCGTTTGAATTCTGCTTTCAAGCTGCTTAAAAAATTGCAATTCCAGCCCGCTTGTGATGATTTCGATCATTCTGGTCCATCACAAATATTCACTATGAATAAGCAGCTATAATGCATCAATAAACCCTGCAGCACCGTGAATCAGGCCACTAGAGTAGTCTCCCATGCAATAGTAGGTGCTATATAACAGTAATGAGCAAAAATATTTAAGAGACTCAGCAATCAGAAGGAATGGGACTGTAAAATAAGAATGGTTTTGTGCGCTGTGCAAAGACAATTTGGTGTTGTGTGCGGGAATGTAAAGGTACAGGTATCATAGACATGGGTATCAACGCATCAAAAACTTCGAAAGAAAGAGAGTTGCTTGACTGCCGCCGAAACAAGTATAACAATAATAACTAAATGCATAGCCCCATTATACAGCGAGGTGTTTTACGAAAAAGCAACTTACGAAGACAAAGCGGTGCAGTGCCATTCCACGTGCCATCCTGCATACACTTCAAATGACTTGCTCCCATCATCTAAATAAATTCGTAATAGAACTTAACAACCTTCCCATGAAAGCAAAATAGATATCAGCTAAATGACAAACGCCTTCTCCATCCTTTTTCTTCTTCAATAACCATCGGATTTAGGGCAAGAAATGCCCCTTTATTAAAATTATTGGTGTACTATTTGCGCGGGCACAAGGAAACGTAGGTATTCATCTTTGGAAAGTAAGGAGAGTTCAATTGAACCATCAAAATCCGTCACTGTTCCAGGAACGCCAGAGTTGAAGATTGGCAGGATACTGGGAGCGGGATCCTAAGCCTTTTGCTGGAACACCAAACCATCCTCGAAGAAGACTCTTTCCTCGACATGGGTAAAGTTTGACTTTTGCGCTAGCAACTCATCAAAAAGTCACCAAGCGGCATCACATTCATCCTACCAAGCAAGAAAAATGGTCAGAAAGCCCTTTACGTAATGCTAAAATCCTCATCGATTCGGCTACCGCAATTTGCATTGCTCTTTGAGAGCTTTTTCTCTCGGATAGCATTTAATTCCTGCTGACTATGAACCAAACGATTATCCACGTATCTGCTGGAAGGATGCTAAAATGCTAAAACAAAGCGGAACCTCAAAGGCTATTCAAGACAGCGTAAACTTCTGAATTGAAGCGGGTAAAGAGAGGTGAAGCCCTCTACGCAAAAACAATCAAAGCAAGCCAGAAATTCCTGAAGTGAGCCGAGAATCGAAAATCAGGCAGGAGAACGAAGTTAGCTAAAAACGAAGTTTGCGTTAAGGATGCATCTATCGCAGTCACACAAAATGCACACATCAATCTGGAAGCCATTTATAACATTACAGTCTTATTTGAGATGCATTTCGTTTGGTTTTACACTCAGCAGTGGCGTAATTACGCATGCATATCGTACTGCAAAGACGTACAAAAACAGGTCAACTTTTCATTTCCATTAGCTAAGGAAATCTGAAATGAATGGTATCACCAATATTGAAAAACACACCTGGTAGGCAAAATCACATTGGAACTGCACCACCATCGGAAAATGGAACGTTTTCGCAGTCGAAAGCAAAAGACCATTCAATGGTGAGGTGAGATTAGAGCATGCGCGAGGCACGCAAGTCTGATTGAAGCGAATAACGTCCAGTGAGTTGAGTCCAGTCTCGCCCTCCTATATTATACGCATTTATAGTATCATCTTATATGGCGCATAGCAAAATTCGTATTCTGCTCGTCATTTGGTATCGTTGATATAACCTGTTGCACTTTCAGTGTAACAGGAAACAGCATACAGGTAAATTTACTTTACTGCATTCTCACTCACACTTACGAACAAGCGACCATCAGAGGAAGAAGATTTTCCGTACCTAAGAAAGAAAACTTTGTAGCTTTGTACATTCATTTGACTACAGCTCCAGCCTGCAGTTTCTTGGTACTCTCATAATCGTCGAAAATAAGGTTTCATAGAATCAAAGAAAGATGATCTCTTGGTTTGGACACAACACATACGATGTCCACCCTAAATGTTCCAGCTGCGTTGGTCTTGCTGAAGAAATCTCTTGGCTGCAATCTCGTAGGTTTTCTCCCTTCGTCTTACTCATATTTTTCTTTCTAGCCTGAAATATTTGTTTTCTCATTTCGCCTAAACGATTTAAATAAGTCAACGTAAGCAGTGACATCATTTGCTTTGCTAATTTCGACGCCAACAACGTACAAATAAGTCTCATGAACACGGACTTTTATTGCGCACCTTTGATTTGCGAAACACTGCGGAAATCCATGATCATGGGTCCACCGTACCGATTCGACAACACGACAAAAAGGGACCCCAAAATCTACATAACAAACTGGGCTCAAATCATTCACTTCCAGTTGGCTACAAATTCAACATAAGTAACAACAAAACAATTGAGACCACTTGGATCCGTTGATTTGCGTACCACTTTAGAGGGTTTTAACGAAACTCTCAAAAGTGATTGCTCATTTCAACTGCGGCATTTAGTCAAGTACTGCGAAACAAATGGAGAGGAAACTTCGACGTTCACTTGGGCCAGTGTTTAAAACAGATTAGCTATTCCTATGTGAAGCCTAAACAACTTGTCAGAAATTGAAATGAGTCAAAGGCAACCGTAAACTGACCTTTACGTGGACACCTCCCTGGCCATCTTCGACTAGCAAATCAAAGCCGGTTTCGCATGCGCAGCGATATGAGCCTTGCGAATTTATACAAATCTGCTCACAGTTGCCGTTATTTCTTTCGCATTCGTTTATATCTGAACAGAATGCCAATTTAAAATACTTACTAACTGCAACGCCCCTGAAGTTAGCCACTTTCAATGAAAATAGCTTATAACCGCATTATTTGTGGTCACAAGCTAGAAAATCCCCACCCCTTCACCTCCTTGATTTTATATGGCTTCGCAAATACCTCAGAACGGTTACGCGAAAGTCGCGAAATTTCGCAATCACCTTTTCCAGCGTTACAAGAATCGCCCTTAGTGAAGAATCTAAACCGTTGTTGAAATTCCTATCATATACGGTGAAGACAAGTAAGTCGTATTTTCTGAATATAGGCCGTTTCGAACAGAAGCTCACTGTCGAAGTCTTATAAGGAAGAGGCCTATCTCAAAGACAAGCCCAGTTTCAAAGCAACTTATAGACAAGAACTTTTGCAGATTTTAATCTCAGATAGCAACATGCTGCATCCATTAATTTTAGTCAACCATACAGTTATTTATATCATTTGCAGCCAAATGTCAATCAAAAGAGCCAGTAAATGAGAAAAATAACGTGTTGAAAAACACTAGTCAATTTTGAAAGAACATCTCAGATAGAGGCATCCCTCTAATCCTCTCCGCTACCAAGAAACGGTGTGCAAATAAGATCCGAAACTTCTGTTAGAGCAAAGCACGGCAATGGCACATACCGAGACAGTTGGTCTTGTGGCAGCCAAGCACTTCGAGTTTCACACAAGGATGCGATGAAAACTGCTCGATTCTCAACTGCAGCACTCGTGCTTCAACTGGTCGAGGAAGTACGAGTAGCTCACCTCCAACTATTGCAACATTGCGTGTCATCAGTTTCTAAAAGCAATCAATTAACTTCAATTTGCATCGCATACGCATTGATACAATAGTGATAATAATGATAGTAACAATAATAATAATCATAATCATAATAATGATAGTGATGACAGTAATAGTAAAAAAAGTAATGAAAAAACAGTAATTCATATATGAACTGGACCAATGATCCCATGATATATGAAATTATAGAAGAAAACCCTTACAAAAAAATAGAGTTGAGTAAACACTGCTGTTGACATATTGTACCATCAGATCTGCGAGCAACATACATGCATTGCATTTACATATATGGTGAACTGGAAACGCGAAAACTTGCTCAGAGATCGGAATCTCTGTGAGAAAAACTGAGATGTGAGCTTGTCTAGGATTGAAAGAAAAATCTGCGCTGTGGTTCTCACTGCAATAAAAGAACTGACCGTAGTGTTCGACGCAGAATACAAAGTGAGTGGAATTCCGGTGCGGTTTGAATATTTTATTTCTAGCACTGTCGGATATGCGCCATTTGAAGTTTTCTCAACCCGTAATCGCTCGACAATTTTAGGCACAGCGAATGTGAAGGTTATTGTTCGTATTGGATCTTCCTCATCGGCGCACCAACCTGAATAAAAGAGACAGTTTAACTAAGCAAATGAACGTAGATCCTCTTAAGAGCGTTAAAAAGTTTGGCAGTTAAGAGCAATTTGTTTCCTTTATCGCTTGAAAATATGTACAGAATGAAGACATTTATCGAGCTGAGATACTCATTGAGAGAATCCTTTCAGAAACATCAACCTATTTTTGTATAAATCTACTCAAAAAAGAAAGCAGCAGATATGAAACGTGCATAAAACGCTGACAATCTCATCTGTCATACACAAGAAAACAAGTGTGAGACGCATATGCCAAGAACGGGATGCGTATGTTTTCGAGAGGTTCTTTGTAGCTAAAAACTTTAAATTATTTAAATTGCTTAAAAAAGGCCAACTTTGAATCACTAGAATTATTCGCTACACATATCCCACCGTCTATTTAGGCCCATAAAAAATTGAATTTTGCCCTGCAACATCTAATCAAATGTTATTTTAGCATCTCTGAACCAGTAGCGGTCGGTCAGTGGTTAGCACACTAGTGTGAACATTTACTGCTTCGCATTAACGGTCAATTAGCATCTTGTCAGCAGTATCAAACTTCAAAAATGTCTTATCCCCCGAAATTTAATGACATTATAACATTTCCATTAGCCTACTTCCAGCAGGCCTTTAGAAGAATAACTTAACATGAACTGCATTATACGAAACAAAAGAGTATCTTTAAGAAGGTAGCAATCATAGCAAGGTAAATATGTCTTATATGCCAGAAATGCACATCTCTTACTACACTTGCTTCACTTCTCGATGTTAGATATCTCACATTACACCGCCGCGATCTCGACGTACGCATCAATTTCAACGCTGCAGTATGTTGCAATCTAAACAATGTTCGGCACAGTTTCCAATTTCGCTCAGCTTTTAAACTGCGGCTGAGTTGCTTCGATCTGCATTCTGTTATTGCTCTTACGTAGGATTATGTTCGCTCCGACTAAAGCTTTGCAAACGTTTTCCTCCTCCTTGCTGTTTATGCCCTCCTTCTCCGTGTATGTTTTCCTTTTTTAGAACGTCGAAATAAATGAACAAAAATTTGAATACGATAGTCAAAATCCCAATTTGCATCTTCGGAAGGCGCATTTGCATTTAAGCGTGCAATCAGTGGTAATTCAACCAGTCATAAATGAATAGGCTACCCAAGCAATTCGGTTGCAGAAATTCGGACTGCATGATAATAAAAATTCACTATGGACACCACCGGACAAATTTCATTTCACTGCGTTGCAACGGCAATTCGGCTTACCGAAAGAAATAAACATTGAGCGGAAACAACTCATTTGAATAAGCACGCAAAAGAATAAATAATGCCTGTAGTGGAACTATAAGTAACAATGAGTAAGAATGATAGTTAACCCACCAAGTGTTGAATAGTCGCTAGCATGAAAATGTCGGCTCTCTGAACTTCCTTCGACCGCCACTGCGTTAAGCGTCGTTGCAGAGGTGCAAGCTGCAAATAAGATTAGTTTTCATATAAATAACCCATTCAATGCATCCCGTCAAAAACATCAAGTAGGAAGCATCATCCGATCATATGCACTGCCACTGAATTCAATGAGCCACACCGACTATGCTTGGTGGCGCAAGGGAATCGGAAGGGGTCTCGTTAAAAAACTATTACGAATGGAAATATTTCGAGACAGGACGTTGAGTTGTCAAGCAGTTGGTGGTCTCCTTCCTCTATAAACGATAGAATCAAATAAATAAAGACATAAAGCAATTGCGATTTGACGCAATGACAAATTATTTTCTCATAAAATTGTACTTACAAAGTTGTGGTTGAAATCCATTGAGACATTGGCAGTGATAGCCTCCAGGCATATTGATGCATTTTGTGCTTTGGGCGCTACAAACCGCTGAACCCTCTGCACATTCATCAATATCTCTGCATTCAGCCACATCGCTAAGTGTCTGATTAGCCAAGCATCGCAACGAAGCTGCACCCACTGAGCGGAATCCGGGTAAGCATTCGATTCGTACTGAATCACCGACCTCGAAACGTTCTCCCATGACGATTTCGCCGTTGGCTATTCGTGGCATACTTGTGCATGACAACCCTAAACATTGGAATTCTTGCCTCATTTGCATAAAACAATGCTGTTCATATCGAACGGATGCAACAGAATATCCTACAAGTAAACAAATGAAAAAATTGAAATCGCTGAATACCATTACTGATATCATCAAAACTTCATCATTTCAGGTCACATTAAAGAAGAGGATGGTGACTTTTAAAAAAGGCCTGAGCTTATGAAAAGTCCACCTTAGCAAGACGATCAACTTGATTAAATACTATTCATTGCGTTCATTCTGGAAGAATTACTAGGAAGAAGCGGAAAATCACGTCAGAAGTGCTAGCATAATGTGGGCAAAGTTCGTCAATCCCAAAATTTGCGAAACGAAGTTGTGAAGTATGCAATATATCCTATATTGTAATTGCTGATGCCTGTCCTTTCGTGTAAAATGGAGTATATTCATCTATTCCCTATTTTCATACCAAATTAGCATTCAGTCAGTTAAGCTGTTATTAACTATTTCGTCGATCAAGTTTGCATATATAATGAGACTTTATTGAGCGTCTGCTAACTAAACGTTGGCCCAGTAAAGAAATTTGCATATTTTGCAAGATGTCGGTAAGCGGTTGATAAACTGGTTTCTGTCACTTTCACAAGCTCTCCATCAAAATGGTGCTCACATTTTAACCAAAATATATTTTAACCAAATTAACTCCTCACAAAGATCTACTTAATCTTCGCTTTCTTCTGATATTTTCTGACCTCACTGGCAAAAAGGCGAACCGACTAGCAGTCAAATGCGAGATGATTTTTCGGTCGAGTTGAGCATGTGTATCTCCCTCAGATGGTGATATGACTGGACTTCAAGACATGTGCAGGTAACGATAGGCAAATACGTTGTTCCGTACTATTTGGTTGCAGCATTACGACTTCATAAAAAATCTTGCAAGCTTCCTATCACACCTACAGATAGAAGATCAACTTTTCAGTCATTATCCAATCCCCTCAGATGGTGCATAATATGAAGTTTATTCATTACAAAATTCCAACACGCGAGGTATTCCGATGTTATATAAATTCGAAAAATGCCCTCATTATGCTCCTTGCAAACCCAAACTGCATAAAAATAAATCAGAATCTCAGCGCAAAGTAATCGAAGTATGATCCATGCGAGAACAGCGAGGTATAGAACACTAATTTTTTGACGCCCACATTAATTCAGGCGAGATACTTGAGAGGATCTTGAGTGGAAGCACGAGGTCAACCTGACGACATTTAAAATGCAGAACTTACTTTTGCAAGATGGCTGATCAAATGACCATTTCCCATTGGCTTGGCATAGAAGTGTCGCTGCCCCGATACGTCTGAAGCCTGGCGCACATTCGAAGCGGAAAACCGTTCCATAGCCAGTTCCGTCGCCGAATTCCAAAATACGCTCACCGTTCGCAAATGGTGCCAGTGCGGGACACGTTTGCGCTATAAGAAATGCTTATTTAATCGAATTTCGTGCCTAGTTGCTGAGATCTACCGCAAAAGATCGAATTCATTTAACAAATACTGCTATACTTTAGCCCAGTAGAAGCGAGAAACCAAGTATGGAATGGAAAATTTCCTTCATTTCGCTCAAATTTCCTTCAAATTGAGTCATTTCTCGAGTTTGGCTCCCTCTCCTGAGAAGCCATTTTAACCGACCCGATTCGAATTTTGTTTCCTTTCAAGTTTAGCCCCCTGTCTGATGTGTTGCAATTTTACAATTAATTGTTCACTTAAACACGCACATAAAAAACAGTTGCGAGGTTGAAGCAGAAATCAAAAGAGCGTCCCGGAGATGCAGATATGAGACAAACATTTTTACAGCATAAGCATCCATGGTAACGTGTATCACAAATGCTTCAGAAAATACAATACAAACAGATCGGCTGCATTAACCAGTGGGCAGTAAATCATTTTTCGTCGACGCAAGATTAACTGCAAAACAATATCCAACTTGCAAAAAAACTTGAAGGGGTCGGGATAAATTTCTTGCCTAGTTGCTGAGACCTACCGCAAAGGATCGATCTGTTCGAGTGCTGGGAGTGGATTCTACCACTTGGTCAGATCCGACATTGATGGTCAAATTTAACTACACCGTAGACTGGAACTGTCTGCGCCCCTGATGAAGCTGGATTGCGAATTGTTCAAAAAGTCCCTTCAAAAAAAGAGGCAAACCAGAAAAAAATGAAATGGAAATTCGTAATCCTTGGAGGCTGAGGTCTCAAGTTGACGACGCTTATGAGGTTCGATGCACCAACACGCTCCTTGAGAAATCAGATTATCGTCAAATGTGTAGTGAAAGGATATTTTCAGGTTACGTTGTGAGCTGGATCGAAATAAGCCTGAGGATTCCAGGAAAGAAGAGGGAGCAAGAGGGAAAGAAACAGCTCGCCAAATCAACTCATACTCCTGCATAAGGTTCTGAAGTCAGCCGTTGCGATATGGTCATCAGCGATCTCTTCCTGACAGGATTTGCAGCCAATTCCATTAACGTCAAAAGTAAAGGAAATGACTGCTATTCGCGGTCACTCGCCGAATGGGCGCTAGTGTTAACTGGAAATATGTTAGTCGATGCTCAGAATTCACTACTTTGCATCGGTATTTGCACTACACTATAGGATTTACTCGTCATGGACTAGTATGTTATACAAATATTGATAGAGAATTATGCCAAAGATGTTGCCACAAAAGCGGACGAAAAAAGTGCATACTGGCTTATTTGTAACAGTCTGTAATGCTTTAATTTTTCAAATTCTGTTGGAAACACACCAACTGGTCATTTAACGCTGAAACTTTTTTCCTCAAAGCTTCACTCAAACAACGCACTCTTAAGTATTGTCGAAAACCATTTTAATCGAGGTTCCATCTGGCCCGATATGTTACCAAGTCGACCAAACTATTCAAAAAAAGAAATTTAGGAGAGAGTGGTGAAAAAACTCTAATGACGCATCTCAACATATAATCAAAACTTGTATGAATATCTATAAGATCAAAGCAATCAATTATGAAGCGAAAAACGAAGTTCAACACATAGGCAGACCGCTGAAATAATGGGGCCTTATGTCAAACGAAAGAAAAAACCAAAAGAATAGGCATACCACAAGACTACTGCACATACATAGCAGTCGTTTCAACAGTAAGTATTACCTTTACAAGAAGGAGTTGGAGTCCACCGGCCCTCATCAGTACAATAAATCTCCTCTGAATTCTTTGCACTAGGAAAACTGAAGCCATCATAGCAAGTATACTTTGCAGATCCGCCGAACGATACGTTGGTGGCTGATGAAGCGAAACCATTAGCGATCTGTGGAACTGCCGAGCAATAAACAGCTGCAAACATTGAATTTCACCGTGGCCAAAAATGCAATTCTTATCTGACAATAGAGACATTCATAATAAAATCAGAAGAGGAAAGAAAACACTTGTACAATTTATAGTGCAAGTGAAGCTACGAATAATTTAGAATCAGTCACACTAGATCGATGGGAAATTGTTTCTAGATGATGCATAGCGTTCAACTTCACTCCACTGTGACTTTTGGCTGTGTGTTGGGAATCAAGCGACACAGTTTCTGGCACTATACCACCTACGGCAAAACAACAAAGCAATAAACCGGCGAATCTTCTCACCTTGCCGCAGAGAGTATCATGATGAAGCAAAATCCAGTGAACTTCAAGTTCTACTAGTTAAAAGCGCTTATCTATAACGACTGAAAAAAAAACTCGTCAAACAGTGCGCACATCATTGTAAGTGCCTCTGTGAAAGCGGGAAGTCGGGATAAACGAGGAGGATAGCTTAATTTTGAAAGTTCTCCAATAGGTCGGAGAAGGAGTAGAGACGTACACTAGTTCGTCCTAGAAATATCTGCAGTGATATAAAGATACGTTAAAAAGTCGACGTTGGAACAGGTGGCAGAAGAAATTATGGAGAAAGTAGACAGATTCTAAAAGACATAGAAGATAATTTTGAAGCACTTAAAGGTGAAACTGAGGAATGTGCGAGCCAATGGAAAGCGATCACAGCTAGAAAGAACATGCTGGTAGTACCTCTTACGTCGCAGTACCTTTGATATAAGTAAAGTGCGTCACAAGTCGAAAAGAGAAGGCATCGTAGAAAGACACGAATGCAGAACTCGATCGTCACTCAGTTAAGAACAACGATTATTATAGTCAAGAAGGAAATCCCAATGAGTGAGGAAAGAAAGAATGAGTTGATGCCACTCTGCGCAGTACAGTAGACAATTCCCATTGCAATGCGGCATAATAAAAAAGACCCGTTAAATGATCTCCCAGGCGTTATGTATGTGAGAGAGGAAAAGAAGAACACATAAACTATGATGGAACAGCAAACGCGAAGACAACGTTGCAGCTAAACTAAAAATGTGAGGAATATGTAAATATGCTAAACAGCGATCATCCCTAGAACATATGAAGGTCGAAAAAAGTTTTTGGCTTTTTGTAACGCGTTTGCAGTTGTTTCGCTATCAATCGTCGAAATACATAAACGAGCGATTTAGTTCATTCCGTCTATAACTTGCATCCGTTAAACTTGCATTCGTTAAAGCCACTGTTGAGGCTGGCTTCATTTACTGTCTACTTTGCTTCATAACTATTAACTCACCTTGGGCGAATGTGGTACAGTTTGTTTCGGATCTCATTTTCAGTTCTGAGTGTCAAGATACTCTTTCAAGTACGGACATTTTAAACTTACGCTGGCAATCCGGGATATGATCCTCAGTCCACCTGCCACCAAGAAGGCAAGTAATGTGGAACATCTGTCCACGACCAGTGCGAAACTCGAATCCTCGCGGGCAAGATGCAGTCACTTTCGTACCGAACGCAGAAGTCCTTGTTGATAGCGACACTAATTTCGGAGTTACCAGCGGTGGGCAATCTGCAAACCAAGGCCTCAGCGAGAGTATGACTGCTGAAATATCCTCTGACAAACAAACCAAAGAACACGCTAAGGAAGTAAACATAGATTGCTCCTCATTCAAAAAAGCAAAGAAAACGCGTTCTGAAATTTGAATAAGTGGAAAAGCATATCACCGGATTTGAGAGGACATGGCCGCTTTGCACTCGGCTCACCAGCCCAACCAGCTTCACAATTCGTAAGAAAAATTGAATGCGCAGAACAATAATTTCAGTTTACCGCATTCGATCACCCATGCAAATTGACTACAAAAGATTTGTTTCTTAAACCCACTAATATGAAATGAAAAGCCTTTCTCTATCAAAAGTGCATTAAATGTCTCTAACTCTTCTAAGATTGATGAATGAGCCTGGACGTGATAGAAGAAGTTTGCCTGTGGTGTTCGTTATGTCCACCAAATTTTTCACCTCTTAATCGAAGCTACCATGGATACACGCGTTAATATGGTCCACGCATCGCCAAAATGCAAAGTTGCAAAATAAGTTTGCAAAAGCGCATAACAAATCGAGAAACGTGTCAGGAAAATCGATACTGTATGGCGCTCTTGTTGTTCAAGCTCGAATAAAAGTGCACCATAACACGGACGCTGTTCTTCAAACCAAACACTTTATAACTGTCAAGGGTTCCAAATGAGATCGACGAATATTCATTAAACGCTGTGATCCATAGATGCTCACTTGTTGAGAAAGTAATGTTCCAGCCAAGCGCATTTCGAATCGAGTTGCTTGTGAAGATAATTTGTACGGTGCTAGCTTGAGCGAATATACTTTTCGGCGGACGTGTGCTCGCACTGAATCCATCTCCAGTATGTAAAGCTCGACCGCCTTCAGTCTCTTCGAACAGCTGCAAGAATCCAATTACATTTGGTATTTGAGGTGCCTACGAGAACGGGAATGAAACTGGTCAAGGAATGATGTTTATACTTTTGAAGGCTTATTAAGAATGAAACGTACAAGTCAAAAGAAGAAAAATTAGCAACGCATCATCATTCACGTAATCAGCAAAAAGGCTGCAAGAGAAAACAAATGTAAAAACAGCTTTCTGAGTAATTTTGCTCGTCAAGTGATTAAACAGAATGAGTAATAAGAAGATCGATTCTTACAAAAAATTTTCATAGTCAAAGTAATCAACCAAAACCCCACAATTTACCTTCTCTCTTGCTTCGTTCAACCGCCCGAACACACTTCTCATCGATATTTCCAAACAAGGCTGTCAATTCACCTTGAAAGGCGGAAATCATCAATCATCAGGCTGCTGGACAAAAACAGCTGTGCCCGGTCGACCAAAATAAAGAACTAAGTGCGAATCCTTTGCTGAACAAAAGTATCTCACTACTTGTGCAACATTTTCAAAGTGCTACAAAACGCAAGGAGCGGGAAAGCGAATAAAAAATTGGAAAAGCAGAAATGTAAAATCGTACAAGTAAGCGATCGTCTTCCGCCACATCGAAACTGTTGACGACGAATGCCAATGGCTGATTCACCTTCTCTTCAGGTAACTCTACCGTATAAACGCATCGCTGGGAGTTAGGATATGGGACACGGTTGAAACCAGGTGAAATGATGACACCATCATTAAGGCGTATTGTGTTCGAACAGCCTAAAATTCTTCAGTATATTTAGCCTATTCAATTTTAACTGCCTTAGCTTGTCAGGCTGGAAACGACTACTACGACTACTGTACAGCCACATTTACAAACAACTGTCCTGAGGCCCGTGCGTGGGAATCCTGATGGAAGAGCGGGTCAGATTTCGCAACGATCATATCTCGAGAAATCGTAAACCGAAAATAACAACGTCACGTTATGAACACTTCGAGTATTTGATCGAATTGTTCTAATTACGTCCGAAAAGTCGAAAAAAACGTGTACTCTGACCACATGACTCAGACATAAGCGTTTTTCATGCCGTGGAAATCATTATCTCCCCTTCCTCTCTCCCTATACTCCGCGTATGGGCCTGCTCGTTTTGATTGGCTATTAATGAATAGATTTCCTCTTTTGACGTTGCGTGTCTTATAAGTCGCAAATTATTGCTCATTTCGGATATGTGCATCAGAATCGTTGAACAAAATCTTTCAGTCACCTCCTTCCTCTACATACGAATCATTAAAATATCCCTCTAATAATCCCACTTTCGAGTGCACAACAGGCTGCGAATTACTGAATACAACGCGTTCATTAAAAAGAAAGAATAAAGCTCTTATTATTGAATTACATTAACAACGTTACCATCAAGAGTACAAAAAAACAACTGTCAGTTTAGATGAATCATCGAGAGATTAAGCTATAAATGCCAAAAGCTATTAGTCAATTTCAGTTTGGTGTTTTTAGACTCATTAAATATGAGAACAATCTGTGCATCTGTATAACAGCTGCACTATAAAGAAAACATACCTGACTCTAAAAGATTCGTTTTAGCTTAATCCAGGTGTGGTGAACCGTCATTATGGTTAACATTAATCTGCTCACAACGGTTTGCACGAGACTAACAGCGTTAAGGAGAAACGCGAATTCACCAATCTCTCAGAGGAGAGCGGGGAGGGAGTATGTCACCCATGTAACAACAAGGCAGTAGCCAAGTAATGTCCTAAAGGAGAATATGAAACAACGCATGTTTCAGTGCAACCACTTTGATGCAGTATTCAGCTAGTAAATGTCAACAACACTTCTATCGCACGGAAGAAATTCACAAAACTCGCTACATACGCTGCGTACAGAATTCGTCGAAATGACCAATAGGAATCGCAGTTCAAGTCTTACTCTAAGGTAGTACGTTTGCAGCTCAGCTTTCTAGAGAGATGGTTTAGATAGATTTGACGACTTTGACGACAAACGAACGTTTCAACGCATAGAAAACATCAAATGATAAACATATAGAAATTTCGCCGAGGAATAATGGGCAGTTATTGGTTTTTTGCTCACCTCGCTTGTAAGAAATACTAAAGCCGCGACCATTTTGAGCGAAGTTTGAGTAGAAGTAAATATAAAGATGGCTTTGGCTGGAGATGATTAGCTGAGGCTGTGATATTGAGCCCGAGAGACGAGCTAGGACAGCTGCCGACGGACTTGCCCCATCGTAAATAAGCAAGAAGTCGTGTGGAGCCTCCAAGTCGAGATCCTCTACCTGAAACCCAGTATTCCGCAAGTGCCAGTATCACATGTTTTATAAGCTTAACAAGCATTGCAGCCAAGATAACTAAACAAAGTATACTGTGACTGGATAGAGACCATATTTACGCACAATAACTAACGTTGGACAATTTCAGCACAAAATGAGGCAGAGGCTTTTCGAGGAACCTAAATTGGCACGCATAACAGAAGATTTGTTCGAATTAAGCAGACTGCAGAAGAAATGTAAAGCTTTATCGAAGAGGCATACATTGAGCGAGATGAGTTGCCCTCTAGGTGCATCCACCTTCCATACGCACTCCAATCCATTCGGATAATTCTTTGGGAAATCGGGGCTTGTCAACGTTTGTCCATAGGGTTGAGCTTTCAGTACTCCTCCGCACGATACGCTTACTGCAAATCAGACAAAGAAAATTACGATGACAATCAATCAACAACAATAAGTTCTTGTTTGTGAAGAAAATATGTTGTGGGATAGGAACTATGTAAATGAAGGAAAATCTATAAGACGGGAAGCAGTTCATGCCAACTATCACTCAACTTCTATAATCACCAACAGCGCAGGGTTCGCTTTTAATGAAATTAAACCATTCCAAGAATAGGGAAGACCCACCATTCTCAGCAAATATTTGCCGTAATTTTGCAGTGGCTAATACTTGCCTTATTCTTCGTATCTTTTGCACAGATAACCTACGCACACTGTTCAAAGCTTTCACCACAAATGTTCACCCAGTTGTTGAAGAGTGCTTTCCAATGCCCTCGCCCTCCTATTTGCATAGTGTAGATGAGCTTGAAAATGCGCGGAGATCCTTCTCTGGATAATGTTCAGATTTATATGATGTACATATGCAACGCAAGTCGTAATGTTTAATCTGGTTAAGTTGGTGCTGCGACGTTTGCAATTCGACGCGATTTTTCTTACAATTTTTTATTCATCAATGAGATGGATTTGGATGTGTTTTCCGAAACTGCCTTTACTAGAGACCATACGTATTGCCTCATTGTATATTGCGTGTACTAATAGAAATGGAGTCTTTCGCTTACTATGTTCTAAGCCCGTGGTATTCACTACCGCAACACGTCGTTGAGGTTCAAATTCTTATTTAATTCAAGACCTGATCCGCTTCCTTATCTTATTTCATAGTGCACCACTCACTAACTTCTTAATTTCAAGATTTATTGTGTAACTACTTCGACTTTTGTTGAAAGATAACAATGCAGAGAGTTTTTTAATATAATCCTTTGCATTCCTCTCCTTTTCTTCTGCTAGATCCTTTTTTTTTACTTTAAAGTTCCAGTCATGTTAACAAAAGGCTTATTCATGTTCGCTATAGTTGGTAAATATGATTTGCTAATGAATATTACCGATCAGATGAAATTCAAAAGGCCGTGCCCGACCACAAATTTGCACAATCGGTCGGCTTGGCCCTTTATCATTGTTATTGAACAATTGGATGGTCAGGTGAGATAGTGAATTGGAATACAAAAGCGCATGCCTTTTCAACCTCCCTAACACACTTTTCTAATTATTACCTATATAAAAAGAACATATGTGTGAGAATCAGATCAACATGGGAAATCCACTCAGTTACTCCCTTCCAGTGAATGAATAACGCATTGCTGTCAGGAAACCAGCAAGCAGAAAGCAGTGTATAGCTAGCTTCAATACAGAATATGACGGCCATAATCGATAGGGTTAGTATTGCCAGGATAAGTCGTCTCCATATAGAGAAGAGAAACACGACAACATACTCGCATTTTGCACCAACCTTAAGGCTCTGAGAGGAAAGAGACTGGCAGTCGATCAGAAAAGTTAATAAAAGTGCATTCTTTACTGCGGCAGTCTATTAATGAAAACTGAAGATGGCAGCGTCATGAACACAAATTAAAAAACAGCAGGCATGTGTTCAGATGTGAAGAAATTTTGAGGTTCCGATGGCTGAGATACGCGAAGTGGGCCAAAAGAGAGCGAGACTGATCCCTGAATTATTTCCCGTAGGTTGCTTTACGTGCTGCTCAAATCCTTATGTAGCAGAACAGGCATCGACTTTGTTGACTGGTTGGACACTACGTATACAACAAACGTACAGGCTATCCTTTCATAATAATAAAATCCTCCACGAACAGTGGATGTTGTTGACGAGGATCCGCAGCTGACAGATGGACTCGTAGCTCACGCTAAGACTAGGGTTGGAAGTCTTCTGGCTATTTCGTTCTGCTGTCAGAGCTCAACACCTTCGGGAGGGCAGGGTATTTCTGAGAACCCTAAGCAGCAGAGTGTTAATGTTCAAAGTCCTGATGCAATCAGTTTAACCAGCAGGGCCAGTGACCGACCAAAATCCGCCGCATGCACTTCGAAAACTCCTTCCTTTTTTGGCATCCATTTCTCTACTTATGTTGCCTGACTGACCCTTCTATCATAGTAGTGGGCTGAAGAAAATCATGCAGACCACCCAAGAAGCTAAAGTGTCGCGCTTCCCCCCATCGAATTCGAGCAAAAGGAACGCCCGCACAGCAACGAAAGATGCTCCATTTGAAGGCTGTGTAAGTACATTTATCGTAAGTTGCAAGATGCAAAACCCACTTTCTCAGTCTGTGGCAATTAAAAATTTACTCAAACTTTCCCTTATATCTCATCGGAGCCCGAAAGCCTCAAGTTGTATACAATCAAAGTTTATCCGACTCTGCTAAGGTTGCTTCAGTGCAGAACGCTTTTGGCTTCATTTATCAGCCTCTAAAATTGCTCACAGGACTAAAACCGCGTCGAATTCAAGATGGCATGCATATGACGGAATCGATACTTCAGGATGCAAAAGAATGGGTAGATGGAGTAGAAATGTGGAGTGGGAAGGAACAAAAAGAGAGTTACGTCCCGATATACAGATTCTTAATAACGATATAAGCATTTTTCGTTGTTGACCTTATACACCATCCCACTATTACAACAAATAAGCCTCCATTTTCAACTGCCCCTCACAAACTGGCTACCAAAAAAAAATTCTTTTCATCAAATATGACAACGATGGTACTTTTTGCAAGTGTTGCAGGAAATCCGCGACTATTAAAATTAAAACTTCATTCACATTCCAATTTCTGTCATTCCCAATTTTCTTTAATCTTCTACGTATAAGTCCGCATTTTAGTGTTGGGAGAAAGGAGTATGTTACTTTTTTCTGCACTAATCTGCAGCAGCAGCATCACGTCAATTTTCAACGTGACAATAGAAACACAAGAAAATGATTGCTATCCAGGAAATTCCAACCACAGTAACAAATTCCATTTTAGAATGCTTCCGCGAGGAAATTCATATGTCAGCAAATATAATATACCAAACACCGAAATCTAGACATCTGTGTTCGAAAAAAAAAAAAACAAACAAATTTTAGTAAAAATCCGATGGCTTTTACTAGGAATTTTTTTTTTTTTTTGACGAATGCACCTCCCAGTTTCCGGAATTATTATATTGCTCGTTGCCTGTGGTGATAAGTAAGATAAATGACAATGAATTCTGCATTCATTCATGAGCACTGCAATTGAACGCATATGATGCATACATTGTTATAGTTGATTGCACAACTATGCCATAAAAGAGTGTAAAGATATCTCCGCTAAAAGGGATGGTTTTATTAGGCGGATCTACGCAGTTTAAACAAAAGCACTCAGCGCAGATGAAATTGTGAAGAAGATGCAAATGGTAGAGATAACGTAAGCTTCACAGCGATGACTTGAATGGAGTATGCGACGCTAAAACCACTTCACTTTGAAAACGTTGGTGTAGAAGGAAATTGCCGTTGGGGAATGAAGGTTGGGCTTAACGATGAGCCTCAAAACATCTACTTAACCATCTACCATGAGCGGTGAAGAAGCGTGCGTACGTGATTTTTACCCTCTCCCTACTCACTGCTATCAATTGCTTATTATTTAATATATCACACGATCTTCTTTTTTATCCTTTAGGAAAAGGTAATACTTTTCTATACACTTGAATAAACTTCCCATCTCAGTGAAGCATTCGTTCGAGACATACGGAGGAAAGAAAAGTGAAATGAAAACGAGACTGAAAAAGAGTAGATGATGGTAAAACAGAGAGTAGATGTTTTTATTTGAAAGGAACAAACCTGCTCGCCAGGTCGCCTGGAATCCACGTCCTTGTAAATGTACATCGCTAGCAAACTTTACTACCACCACATTCGTGCTGGAAATCAGTGTTCCTGGCTTCTTCGAGCCCGAAAGCGTCGCCATGACAAAGGAGGAATTCTCAGCAGGGCCCCCATCCAATACAGTTACCAAGTCATGGAACTCTTCTGTCTCGAATGAGTCAAACGTCAGCTAAAAACAACACGAAATTGTAATATCTCTGAATAGTTGACTAGCGGAAGTAACTGTCCTTATATGATAACATTACACGTTGAATATGCACATTTTTTTCCTCAGATGCTTTGGTAGAAATTTCTATTGCATCGTAGAGAAGCAAATTCGACGCCAAAAATTCTCGACGAGATTAGAAAAATAAATTTAGAATTTTCGATCTTTCGGTAAAATTCTGACAACGGCTCTCTAATTTTAAAGAGAGATGAGAGAGGAATGGATGTTATCTATATGTGATATAAGCCGACAAAATCAAACTGTCAAAGCAACAAGAGTGATTCAGATCGATTTTGGATTGCGTTGTCGTTATAAAGGGGCAAAATGTTACACAAAAGTTACACCAAATGAAATTCCCTCTGAAATATGTAGTGGATGATATTAGATTTCGCTTAACAGCAATATGCACCAGCGTATAAAATTCCGCGTTCTCTTGAAAGAGGGTCACAATTTCCCTCGTTCAAATAATTTGCTCAACTTGCTATTTGCAGCACCTTTGTTTATACACTTTCAACTGTGTTATCCAGAATAAAAGTTCGACGATTAAGGAGTTACCAAGGATTTAGAGAGAGCTCAAATGAAAAGTAAAAGAGGCAGTTTTCCTCACAACTTCCGTTGTTGGGTTTTCTCTCATTTTTCGCGCGATTGGTTGACTCTTGAGGACGATGCTTCAGCCTCCTTAAGGGCATCATTTCTCCGTTGTATTTGCATTCTTCGGGTTTACGCCGACTATGCAGCACCATTATATATTCCTTTGATACAATTTTTGCGGAGTGTTGATTAACGATTGTTCAGTGTGCACTGCATTCTGTATATAAGAGTGAAAATGGCGTGCAGCGCCGGAATGTCTCACCACTTCACAATATCAATTTCTCATCCACGGTCCTCACAAAAGACATTTTTCATTGTTTAAATAGATGGCTGCTGAGAGTGAGTACTGAAGAGGGAATCACTTATCAATACTGGATAACGCCAAATATTTGCTTATGTGACTGGCTAATGTAACATATGAGTCGTTCGTGAAGAGGAAAAATATGTACGTCTCATTCGGCTGTTGCCCATCCATCCTCGGCTGAACGAAGGGTGATAATTTGCTAATGATTCGAGAACGACAAGCCTTTTGCTTCATATTCCAGAGCAAATTGTAGCACTCGTCCGAGTCAGTTGGTGCTCACCATCAAGACCACCCACGTCACCAGAAATTCTCTCTTGATTGGTTGTAAGACTTATGTATTGTTACGAATAGATTTGTAACAAATAGAACGTCTTAAGCAACAAATACAACAAGATAAGTCGATGAGAAGGTCAGCAGTGAGGATTCCGAAGGAACTGTTACACTATCGTCCCATGTGCTAAAAATTATGCGCGAAGAGAAGTGAAATATGCGAAATATTACGTGAATGCGTGAACTGATTGGTCCTTCGATGACCCAACGGCACTTCGCACTTGCGCTATACGGTGACGGATAATTAGGTGTATGGATTTTGCCCGATTCGCCTTTCTCGTATTTAACACAGCCCATATCTTTGTGTGACGCTGCAACTTATATAAATGACCATTAGGGAATAGCCACCCTTTTGTCAGTCTAATTAAGAAACAAAGATCTGGTTTGATTTCATTCTGCACCAACAATTTAAGTTGAATGTGAGACAGGGAGAGAAACGAAGGTAGTATGAATCCCAAACGAAAACCACATCGTCCCACATATGCAATAATGGAGTTGCTACCATTACTGCTACTGGTCAGCGTCTTCGTGTCTGCACCATAGACAACAGCCCTCAATTCATTTCTGGTCTGACCAATTTATTTCCGCATTAATTTCGGTTCTACAATTCTCTACAATCCAGGAAGGATCTCACCTCTTGTAGACTATCCTCTGAAGCGAAAGAATTTCATTATACAACGTACTTAAACTTCAGATTACTGAGCGAATTGTTGAGCGGAATTAGGATATTTGAGGGCAGATATGACAAAAATCGAAAAGCACTTTTGATTATCAGCTTGAACGCTTCTCGAAACGGGTTTATAATGGTGCCTCCTCGTGCTCAAAAACGTGTCAAAATTTTCTCCGCTCTCTTTTTTCCACTATGACAATCACTGACATCGTTGCATTTTTGCCGACAACGAAGCTTACTCCAGCGCATGTCAGAGCCGATTCCTCATTTGTCTTCATCACACATGACCAAAGCAACGGTGCGACCGAGCAATGAAAATATTTCAAGGTTATGTGTAATGCCGAAAGTGATGTTTACATCTGCCGAACGTTTTCCGCAACGTTTATTAAAGCTACGGAAATAAAGATTATCGTTTTTTAAATACTTGCTTACATAATTCTGTTGAATAACAGCCGAAACAAGGAGACACTGACTCCTCACCCGTAATCCTATTTTTACCATCATATGTCATCTTTTTTCATACATATCTCTTTATCTTCTCTGTGGTTTTCTGCATCGGATTTGGTAGCCTCCTTCCCAGAAGTTTCGTTTTAACCAGCAAATGCGCTGACTACTGCTAAACTAACCAGGACAGTTCAATTCATCGCTGTAATCACCACATTCGTTCACACCATTGCAATGCGCCGATTGTGGAACGCACTTTCCATTCTGACAAAAGAACGATCCTGCAAATTTACGAAATCGATACTGCTCAATTAAATAATTATATTTCATAGATGATTTCAAATTATTCACCTGTGTGTTTTCACAATTCCGATATAACTGATCGCAAGAAGTTTGCCCCCCCCCCCTTTTCCATCAATTGGAGTGTGCACCCGTATGTTAGTAGGAACGACGACATTGGACATTTGAGTCCCTCAGAAAGAGCGAATACTGCGCCTCGCCGTTTCTAATTCTTTAATTTTCGTATTGTCTTTCGCGGCGACAAAAGCAGGCTGAACCAGGTTCAAGGTCTCCGCCGGCCAACCACATGCTGAGGCATACCTTTGTCGCACCACCCGACGCACGCGTCTTATATACCGCCGTTCCACGAACAACTGATACGACAACGGCCGTTACCCTTTCGTTGAATGAGTTATTTTTATTTTTTATTTTTCGCAAACAGGAAATGCATATAACAGCTCACTAAAAACGTAACATATAAATCTGCTGAATATAGTTAAGATCGGCGAGGACTACTGGCCATAGGTGACACTTATATTGCACTTCATCCTGTACTTCCAATATCCTCTAAGTGCATTTAAACTGGATCATCCTCTCTAATTTCATGAAAATCCCTCGTTTCTTCAAAAGCATTTCGTTTAGACGTTTGCATACACGGCCTAAGGACCTGGCATGATGTACACTTCTGCAATTCTACTCATTAGTGCTACCGACTTCACCAATTGCTAATAAAGAATAGAAATACATAATATCACTCGCATTTTAACCCAATCAACCGTTAGCTCAAATTTTTTGCACAAAAGGACCTTTTTGTGGCTGCATGTTTAGCGATCTCAGCGGTTTTAAGGTGTTTCTTCGAACGGCATTTCCTAGAAACTTTCAAATTGTGGTAATCACCGTGATCTGAGTTTGGTATAGTTGACGAACTTAAACTACTGAACGGAAAGGAACGTACATGACGTCATCACGATGAGAATTGCGAACGCAAAGGGTTAAAAGCGCATAAAACAGGCGCAAAGAAAATGCCTAAGACGGTTACCCTTAATGCAAGCCGGCAGTTCGCATACAAACGGCAGAAGCATGTTGCACATATCAAGACTCCACTGCAAATTGCTCGATGACGTCAACGAGGCCTGCAATACCCGCCTGTAGGAGAAAGGATTTACGGGCTAGGGTTTTGCGCACTAGTTATAATAAATAACATTCACAAGTATTGTATCATTTTTCAGTATACTCCGAAGGACATTAATTCCTATAAGCTTGTGAACATTGTATCTCTTTAACCGACCGAGGTAGAGAGACCAAAGCTTGCATAAAGTTGGGGTAATGAGTTTTGGGAAAAAGTCTGCGTGCGCGACTGGTAGATAGAACGCAGCCGAAAGAACTGGGGTTGGTATGCAAATTTTATAGGAAGGGACAGCCACTGGTGTATGATTGGCATTGTTGGCTGAAGCGCGAAGGATTTGAGGAGAACAACCTTCTGGCATATAATTCTAACTTAGTAACCTGAAAATAAACGACTCAGAAAAGCTGCCCAGTGGGGAAGATAATTTTTTGCGAGTGGCATGACAATTTTCTAAGTTAAGATCTGAGTTGGCATTCATAGAGATAAGGTAATAGTCCAAGAATTTTCGGGTCCAGAATATGCAAACTTGTATATGTTTCAAATGAGTGCCAGAGAGGGCGGGGAAGGGGGTCTTAATCGAGAGGGGATGCATGGAGCCTTTTTGGTTCAGTTGGAAGATAAATCGACTGATGTATGGTACATATGTGTGAGGTGCAATTCCAGCATGCTGAAAGCACCAATTATAAGCGGTTTTGCCCAATTTGAAATAATGACCCTCATAATGGGGTAAGCAGAACTTAAGACTCTGTTGCCGGAGGGTAAGAGTTCCTCGTCGATGGCTGCCGGAATGTTTTTCGCTCTGGGGGCCAGTAAGAACAATAAATTCCTGTTTCAAACAGGGCTAGACACACCCTTCTGGCATACTATCCAACGTATAAGACTGTGGTGACAGCAGCTAAGAGTTCGGCATTAACGGCGAGTAAGAACGATTCGCGTTGCATCTACAAGAATATTTTCACTCTGTATGAGCTCATAAAAGTGAGTAATGATGAGTGGGCAAGCCATTAGCACTCTGTTTCATCAGGAGGCCGACAAGTCATTGGGACCTCTCAATGGTCCATATCACTCACCAACCGTCACCATCCAGAAGGCTCGACATTGAATCCCTCTCTGGATAACGAGTGCTGCCTATTTAAAAATATATTTCGGAGGCAGCTTATACCTTCGCGCACGTTCCCGTTCTGTAGTCCGGTTGGCCACCGAGCCAGAAACCGACGTATCGTGAGACAGCAGTACCGTCAGACCACAGAAATATAGCGTCATCGTCTTCCGTTCGCTGTGCAACAATACCTAAATTGTGCAGTCACTACAGTCACGCTACAAACTATTCGGTTTCGAAGATGCAAAATACTTAACACATTGTACAAAGTTTTCCTTTTCATCTCAACAAACAATACCTTCCTGCTGAGGAAATTAATCTTTCCATTTTCATACAAAGAAGACAAACAGAAATGATGCAAAAGACATGCTGAGGAAGTTCCCCAACGAGTTCGGCGTAAAAAAATCGAGATACGCATCCTATCTCTGCAGTTTTCTTTTGACGCAATACTGTTCCCTGCAAATAAAAAACGAAAGTCATTTACCGATCCAGAAATCAGTCCGTGGATTTGAGGGCCCATTGCGTTGTGGCTTGCTCACAAGGCGGCCTACGAAATTGTTCTCGCGTTGTGATTCGATTCGTGCCAATTGGCTACCGTACCTGAAGTGCATAGATTATTGTCAGTATTCATTTTGCTTTTTCCTCAAAAATAGTGGTTGTGAAAAACGTTCAGCGCCGAAATATTGTCTGCAATTTTCAGCAGTAGAAAACAAGAGCACTGTATCAATTAGGACCCCTAACATATCCTCAACACAGTAAAAAAACCTGTTGTCGCAACACATTTAATCGTTGTATACTACGCACAATGTGACGAATGGCTAATAAAGGCTCTAATAACACAATTCCTTATCATATTCAACATCTGTAACAGGCCAACAACGGACGTTTTCTAAGGGAAAAGTATTCGGCATTGCAACGAAATTTTCAAGGAATCGGTTGCCCTGAAGCAAAACCATCTTCTGTCAATAATAACAACCTTCTTAATGTGTTATTTGTACTTCTATATTTCTTGTTTCCCCAGTGGTACTCCGTTCTAATGCAATATACTTTTACGAATTGTATCACATCGTATGTGAATAACTGCCAAGCACATATACGACGTATTTATTTTTGGGAAGTACGATTAAAACTAGGCTTCTTCGGTCGCGTCGCACCCATAATTTTCAAAATGGACTTGCCGCGGTACTGTGACTCCGAGATTGCAATTTATGCATGTTTCAAATGCCTATGCCCCAAGAAAGTAGATGGAGAAGGGATAAAAAGCATTCCGCATACATGAAAAAATGAGTTGAAAATATGGACCTATAAAATTTTGAAGAAATCGAGAAACGAGAATATTAGGCGTCTACCTCGCCCACGTGCCGCTAAAGGTTCACTTCAAGGGTTTCCAATGTGAGCATGCGCAAAACGAAACCGAGGCAAATAAGCATTTTCTGATTCATATCACTGGGACTGATATCTCTTCAAAACTGCTGAGACCATCACTCGCTTATATATCGAATTTGATGAAAATAGTGTTTGAAAAAACTAAAAGCTATCTGCGACCTGTGAATGGAGACAAAATTTTAAACTTTCAGAAATATTCCTGCATATTCATGCTTGAGGATCTTGAGGATTATTATTCATGAAATACCTTAAGAAGCACACGGCGCAAACAAATCTTGACCAAAAACTCGCAGGAAACGATAAGGAAGCAAAAACATTTACTCTTGTAGCGAAAATTTCCGCCTACTACAGATCTCGCTCCAAACCTCTTAGAAGATGCTGTAATAAATCGCCGAGCTCAAGTAATTGAAACAAAAAATAATAATTTCTGATAATTTCTGCACAACTAAATACCCGGAAAGATATTTGATGCTCGTTGAGGAGTATACGTTTGCCTACAAATACTCGCTTCGAATTGTTTATTTGCAACATTTTCCACCAACCGTGACGGAAAGAACTGCTTGAAATTGTTCGCGGATAGCATGTAGAAAATTCAGGAAAGTGATCCGTTTGCATTAAGGTAATAAAAGATTTATGAATATAAAACATATTATTAAGAGGGCTTTCAAAACAACACCGTAAAATTCATCATTATCAACTGTTCATGTCATTTTTCTAGAAATGCACAAATCCAGCACCAGTTGGCTCCATGTAGCGCGTGATTCAGAGTTTTCATAGAACTGAAAATCGAGGGTATTTTCCGGCAGTGGTATAAGTTCGTTCAAAAAAAAAAGAATGCAAATATCCGCATGCCAGAAAATTTGACATGTGAACTCTTTCTGCAAAACTTTTGCATTTATCAAAAGCTCAACGAACGTCATCCCATTCAGTAGAATCGAATCATCTACAGCTGAACGCAATCGCTGACCAATTTTTAGAAACAGCAGAACGTTCGATCAAGTCTTGTACGGGCCAGCAATACTGCAAAGAACAAATTCCACGTGAAAAAAAAAAAGAAAAGAAAACCTGGCGCAGAGAACAAGCGCCTGAGGCCATGAGCGTTCGGCTACATAAACGCGGAAACATTTCGCACCAAACCTGTCCCATCCTTCGGCGCACTGCACGTCAACTTCCGAAACGATATAATTTGCATCAGTTTCATTGCTAGAGGGTACTTCCTGAAAGCACTCAATTTTTAGCTAATCTTAACACTCGAGTTCTCTTACGGTATGATACAGTAGTATGTTCACACTGTAAATGAACAAATGTGAAATTTGTCTGACAGGGCAGTAATGACGTATGCCATTGGTAGTCGCGTACCTTGCATTCTGGTGCACTGAAAACTCTTCAGGAATTACGATGTTTCTTGTTCCAGTAAAATTTGCAGGAATTGCAAACGAAATGCACTTTTGCCTTCTCTTTCCTATGGAAAAACATATGTATGCTTTTTTCGTCAACTAGGACTGGTATTAGTTGCACACAGCTTATACCTTTCCCAGTATCCAAACTTTTTTGTTTCCTAGCTGACGAACGGAAAGGGCGGAGGAAAAGCATGGGATGGCACCCTTTCCTTGGTCAATTTTTCTCTTTTCCTCTATTCTAATACTACTTTTTTCACCATAGTCGCAGCTCTAACCAGAATGAAGATGTGACCGCAACTACCATCACTCACTTGCCCCTTGCTAACACTCCTCCTTCGGATAGTTGCAAGGCGCATGTTGTCAATTATGGGTATGGAAACTCGTAAGGATTTAACAGGACCAGTTTGATGCTTGCCGTCTCATATCAACAATCAGAACGCCTGCAAAGCTGCAATGAAAAGATAAATAAGAGCGTTGCTGAATAGTCCACCACAGGCCACAGAATGTTTAAAAAATCAAAAACCTCAAAAAAGTTTCCAAATTTTTTCGAATTTTCTCATATAAGCTTGGGAAGCAACTGTGCTTTTGACACAGGGTGATGTGATAAGAAAAGCAAGACCCATTTTCTCATTATAGGTGAGAAAGGACGTCGAATGCACAACATCCAAAATTTAGTAGCATATTCGATCATCGCTACCACTTGCACCCACAATAACGCTTGTGAATTCATATCAAAACAAATTAACCCTTTGAGTTGCCTGCAATCCATAAAAACATCACAGTGAGGAATGCCTGAGAAACTATTTTAGCTTTCGAGATTTGCGAAATGCGTTAATGAATGGGATCGAGCAACTTAAGCAATTGACCACAACAATCCCAGCAATTACATTTTATCGCACAGAAAGGAATTCAAGCAGTAATTTGCTAATCTCTGCGGAATTCGGTGCCACATAACTTGACAATTGTTGAAAACACTGTGATTAGTTAAAATCTTACGGTGATCAGCCTAGTAACCTGTTTTGTTGGTCACTCATTAAGTTGTTTGAAAATGTAAGGAAAATATGAAGGCAAAGTGAATCGATAGCCGGATGAGGCGATAACGAGTTGCGGAAGTTGTTTTTGCCGAAACTCCCAATTAACTACGCCGCTATGGAGCCTCAACACCAAAACCGCAAAGATGTACTGACTTGCACGGTTAACTTTGCATTGAGAAAGAAGATAATAATTGTCATATTATCATAAGCAGTAGCATTTAGGCGCTGGCAACCAGTGGTAGCTTAAGTAAAATGGCCACATTCGTGCGGGTTTCCTCGAAGCCGACTAAGACGACTGAATTGATTTTCACAAAATGGGAGCACAGCTTTCTGTTAAAGTTGCTAACTTAACAAGAGCCCATTGCTTCCAGTACTTAATTCATTTAGTCAGCTTTAAACCTCTTATTTTACTAGTTCTAGAAAGCTGTGTCATGTGATCACGTGCCGTATCACGAGACTGCTACTTATGCATAAGCTTCTGTTATTAAAAGCACCCCACAAGATACGCTTCCAAGAAGGATCTTGATGCCGATTTTTAAAAGATCAGCTCTAGCCTAATCAGGAAAACACTCTTTGTGGATATGCGCCAATTTAATACTTAAGTGCTAACGTAACAACTAAGTGTTCCTACTTGCATTTAAACCGTTGCGTAGCATTAACGTTTAGATCGAATTCCGCTTGGCTACATGAACAGCCAAAAACGTTTTTTAGACTCGGAAGTGCCAAATGACGATCCGAACGTGCCTACGGCATCTGATATGCAAAACAAGTGAAGCATTATGCGAGCGCTCGCATATCGGTAATTAAACGTAGTTGCAACACTGGGTGTTTCTTGAGCACACGACAGTAGGTGCCATTTATATGTTACAATGAGTGCAGATTGAGCCGAAAGAGTATTTTAGGCGACGAAAAGAATGCTGAAACCAAAGATGAAAATATTCGTTGCAGTATTTTTCAATGCTTTCATTATCTCTGTACTAATTCTCTTTCGGTTGTACTGCGAAATGCGGTATATATCAATGCCTGTTGTTGAATAATGCTTGCTCATTGCTATAGAGTCATCGAAAAACGGAAGTAGTCTTTCCAGGTGTTTGATGTGTACCTTTGTGAATGCAATAGCCTATCGTTCTGGTTGAATGAATTCAGTTGAATGCAGTGAGCAAGCTAGAATCTGTAATCGAGGTCTTAATGCATTTATCGGTTATTTTGCGAATAAGAAAGAATAAACACTTCCACAAATTACAGAATTCACCGCTTCCCTATTCTATTTATGAGAAAAAGAGTAAAAGTTTGACTTGCTAGAACTGTGTAGTGATATGCGATTAGAAGTGATACAATGAACACTTCCTTCAGCAGCATGTCACAATCTCACCTCAACGTCGACGTCAATTCAAGGAGCCAGTAATATAATGCACGTCAATTGAATACACTGCTTCCAAGCGGCCTCTCTTGACCAAAAGCTTATGTCCTCTGAGGGAGAAAAGAAATAATAAGAAATATGATGATCAAAGTGACACTAAAAGCATAATATTACGAGAAAAGTCCACTGATTCCACTGAAGATAGAACTCACAGCGATGCTATGCACTTCACATGCCGATCCGCTTGTGCATCCAAAAAATATGAAGACGGTGCTAAGCGATAGCGTTCCGAAAATATGTTATTCTGTTATGGAATAAGCGAGGAAAGAAACAGACAGCAATCGCACCGTTGGAGGATGTTCTCTGGCGTCATGTAAGCTCACATCTTTGAGATATCGAGATTGGAATTCTGAAGTAGTGGTCGCAAATTTTTCTGCTAAGAATCAAAACCACCACAACTAACGACCAATTCACCTATAGGAGAGAGCAATCACAGAAGCATTTCTGCAGTTTCACTCATCACATCAATTAGTGCCGTCGACTGCCAACAAGTGTTGGAATATTTGGATAATGTATTCTTATTTTAAGAAAGTCAATTCTTCTTGCAAAGCTTCACCGATGAATTCGCTTTCTGATTGTAACGATGGTGAGATACAAAGCGATCGGCTACAAAAACGATGTAAAATTTATTGCACACTTAAATGCCTGCGAAGGACATAAAAGTTGTGTGCGAGAAGAGGGAGAGTCGCTCTACGGTCATAGACACTCATTAAATATCGTAACTTTCGCTTCATTGTTTTCAAAGTTGAAACGGCCAAACATACAAATGCATAGGCACAAATCTGGTCTTACTTCCTTCCTCTCAATATCTGAAATTATTTGCATTCTTGATGGACGAAAGGAGGTGGAGAGATCAGCAGATAAAAAAAATTCTGTCAATATTTTTTTGCTTTCTTTGCAACACTTTATCTATCCAACTTTGACTTCAGTTCATTACTGGACTGTGACTTCCGATTACGACGAAATCCAGAGGCAACCTGCTCCCTTTTACCAGGTATCGAATGGGAATATACGTACATATGCACAGACAAGACCCCCTAACTCAATCTTCACTAGTTTAACAGCCGAAACTGCAGAATATCCATATTCATAGATACGACCTCGCTCCAGCTGATCTTATTTCCTCTTAATATTCAAGATCAGTTGTGGTCTTCGCGGGTAAAAGAATGTGATGAAATTTTTTTTTTTTTTAAATCGTTTTCCGTCAATTTCTCAGCTTTTTAACAACTGAGAGAGCATTAATAGACATATGCTAGAGACACACAAGAGAACGAAACTATCGCAAAAGGTGACATCCTTCAGAAATCTTCTTTATGTCTAATGAAGAGAATCGCGTGCGAGAGGGGAAGTTTGGATTTAACTGATGTTCACTTGCCCCAACGAAGTCTACTTCATCTTTGCCACTGTTTCAGCAAAGATCTTTACAAGTTGAGAGTTTTTGGAATGAGTATATGAGATATGGCGGAAATTCGACATTTTTAAGCGCATATGTAAATACGTATCTGCACAGCACATGATGATGAGATCTCTAAACGAGCCCTGGGCTTCTCATTATCTCTTAATCAAACCCACTTTGAATTTTCCACCTTGATTAAATCTTTCTTTCGCATGATAGCAGTCCTATAACAACCCCCTCCCAATAATCCACTACCAACCAATAAATTTTACGACGATTGTCCACATCAGAAACGACTTTTTCCTAAGACAAGTTTTAACGCTGTTCTTGTTGAAGCATCAGTTTCCATTTTCATTCTTCATCAGCATTTCACTGTTCCGAACATACGACAGTAATTCTATGACTTCTTTGTATATCGGTGTATAGTTGGACATATGCGCCCCTATGAAATGATCATAAAAAATATATCATGGCGCTGCTTAGCCGATACGGTTGAAAGAAATGCTGGAATGACAAGAACCGTGCACAAATCGATTTGGTAGCCATTTAAGATGAAGTAAACAGAACGCTTCGAATATATTAGCACCTCACATTTAGCACTCTGACATAACGAAGAGATCCTATTTAGGGGAGGGCAATCTTGAAAACACATTTCCTTCGAAGATCTCAGAGCGATTAAGAAGTAAAGTAAGCAGTCAAGAAGAGTGAAAGGTCGGTATGATAAAACAACGTATTAATTTTGGTTTATAGACAATGTAGACAAATTTGTCACGAGTGTGAACTGAATCTAAACGAGATGTGTCATTGCAAAAACAGACATGTAAGAGAGGATACTTAGGTGATGTATGCTGAAATACTCTCTTAATAATGTGCACACTAATACGCAAGAGGCATAAAGCGGAAAAAGAATAAATACAAAAAACAGTTCACCCGAATTCTTTAGAGAAAAAATCATGCGAAGAGGCAAAGCATTGCATGAACGAATTTAGTCGGATCATATATGGGCGTCTGCTCCCCTCGAATCACCCCTCCTTCACTTACTCAAACCTTAATTCTACGGCTACCTAGGCCAATTCTGGGCCAATAATTGCAGCTCATCGAGTAGCAGACTATCTGGGACCACTCTTCAGATGCTGAAAATGAAGTCGGAGTAGATCAGTTTGCCGTAAAACGGCCTAACTTGAACAACTAGCGTATGATCTGTTTGATGCTCAGTTTAACTGGAAAGAAGCTCTAAGTGAACTAAAAATTTCGGCCTTACAGCTGAATTTTTTTTTTCAAAGTTGCTGAATCGCCTCGATGCGAAAATACATTAATGGTATAGTACACTTCGACAACTATTGAAAATACTTTCTGCTCTACCAAAAAAAAATTGCGAAGGGCTCGACCACCATCATTTTTCTATCTCGAGATCCAACTCATCAACCTGAAAGAATTCACGTGGCGAAAAACGACTCTAAAAAGCGACTCGGTACCTCTGATGCCGTTGTTTAATGGGATATAATTTTCTTTGCAATTGAAACTCTTGATTTATTGCACTCTTGGGAACTACTGTCTTGTAAAACATCAGATGAAGTTAACATAAATAATGCAGGTGCGTTTTGAGGAAATTACAGCGTTGTGAGACTGTATCTTGGAAACGATACATTTAAAACCTTCGCCAGGATGGCCTTAGAAATGCTCCGAAGGTCAGCAATTTTCACAAATGAGTGTACCAAAGTAACAGGATGTCGGAAATCATATACTAAAGAAAGAAGTCGTGGCTGAGAGAAATGGAGGCATTTTTCACCTGATGCTAGGTTTTCTATAGGACCACTTCTTCCATTACCAGGTGTCACAAAGGGAGCTTTCCGATAAACAGTTGCCGAAAATGATGCTAGTTCAAACAGTTCCAAGTTTCAGGCCCACTAGGTGGGATTCGTGCACTCGTGTCATCGAAAGTTCCGGATATAGCTTTTTGTGTGCGCCGAGCTATCTCTTAAAAAGAATCCGTTTCGCTACGCCACACGGAGCACTTTCCAACTTGTTTTAATTTCAGATGCGAACCTTCTTATGTTACCACACATCAGCATAAATCCATTGCCGCATGTGCTGCGGTGTTTTATCGAAACAGTGCATGTAAAATGGGCGACATTATCAATGCAAGGCCAGAACCTAGGTGAGCAATGACTGAACAAGTCTGCCTAAGGGACATCAAATAAAAACAGCAAGCACTGCTTTTGGAATTCCTCGAAGCAAAAAAACAATGAAGAGAAGATTAACGAGAAAATTATAAGCCAATCGACAGCGCTACCTGGGCAATATACATTGTTCGCTAGGAAAAGCGGCTAAAATAGAAATAAGTTGCTAGGGTTTTTTTGCCGCAGTTAAAAACTTGAGGCGTGTTAGCATGTAAAAGTGCGGCGCAACTTATCGAAAACGGAAATAGCAAATTCGAAATCGCTCTTATTCATTAGAGAGTTGCCGCTGTTTTTGGCTGCAAATAAAAAAAATAACGTACGGCTGTTCGAAATTCTTTCGCATCTACACGTGAATTTGGTGCACTAAATGAAACGACCCATGTTTTTCAAAATTTCCGCCTCAATCTATAAATTCAAAATAAATCCTTAAATTTTATGGAGCAGAATAAGAATGAGAAATTTCCACTTGTTTTGTTCGACATGAGGAACCCAAAGGCAAAGGATGAATGAGGCCAGACGATTGAACGATATAGATTGCCGAATGATGATTCCTTCGAGAAACTCAATCTGCGTTGTTTCTCATCACTTATTTAATCGAGCGCAATCAAAAATTCGAGATAAGCATTTTCTCATCGACCAATTCGACCATATAAAAACCGATTAAACCTTTCAACTCATTGACAATTGAGAGAGTAAATTTTATCAATTGTTTAGGTGGCGATCGAATTTAAAATCACCCTTTCAACAGCAAAAAAACTTCATGATCCGAAACAGCTTTAAGCGATCTATGAAAGAACTATGATTTGCTCACTCCTAGCCTACTCAGTCGTTGTATAAGAGTCATGAATTCAAGAATTCAATAAATAATAATCAAAATTGCATAATAATAAGACAAAGTGGAATTAACTATCGATTCCAATACGAGTAACAAAATGAAAAACGCAAGCCTAAGCAGCTGCATTTATGAAAGCAGATGGCGAATGCTGTGAGCAAAATTCTAAGGACTATATCGAAAAATCTACTGAATAAATGTTATCAGTAAAAAAAAAATGAACCAAATAAGTCAAAATCGACGATAATGGGATGCATCTCGTTGAACAAAAATGATATATTTCAACGATCTGTATAGCTTAATGAATTCGGTAAGCAAACAATCGGAATCATTTTGTCAATTCATGCGCAACGCCAAAGCTTCTTGCCGCAAATAGCATCAGAAAGTTCTCTAAACATCTTCTACGATATAACTAAAGCTACAGTTCAGAGCGATATAGCAATTATGGGCAGCAGTCGATTCGTCACAAATATTTCGACCGTTTTTTCCTTCAAGTGCTTCGAGGTATTGGTTCAGCGCGGTCAATATCAAATTTTGAGGATGCTTTCAACGTTATCCGCTGCAAACAACTAGAGCGAATGTGTAAACAAAGAAGATGGAGGTGATACCTGTGCGGAAATAAGCAATACGAGAGGAAGAAGACGTATCATTGTTGTTGCTCGGATAGCGTTAAGAATCATCTCGCCCGAGCTCACACACTTGAGTCGGGAAGAGAATCCTTGCAGTGTGCAACACAAGTGTTGCTACCTGTCGTCGGCTGTCTAACACCGCTCAACGCACCTGTAATAAGAGCGAAACTGAGCACGAAATGCGCAAATGAGAGAAACGCATGCATGACCTCATTAATACGCCCAAGATGACCTTTCAACCTGTCATTCAGTTGCCGTATATAACCTTCAGAAGATGACGCCAAGCGCTGCGTAGTCTCGACACCCGACTACTCTTACTCCCCGTTGGCTGCTTGCTGCTATAGTTTAGGAATTTATGTGCCCACAATGTATTCTCGGTGATTAC
Organism: Baylisascaris procyonis; assembly: GCA_037389465.1. Lineage (NCBI taxonomy): Eukaryota > Metazoa > Nematoda > Chromadorea > Rhabditida > Ascarididae > Baylisascaris > Baylisascaris procyonis. The sequence continues at coordinate 840,804 of JAZARR010000078.1, read as the reverse complement.
TGCAGTCGATGGTGCACTTCGGCAATACCTCGTTCTAAGACTATATCTTGCATTCTCTCAGCACCTCTAAAGGAATCTTCATGCGCTTTTGCATTGATTTTTCTCCACATCCCCTGCCACATAACTGTTTATCATCTATCATTTTCTGCCTAATTTTCTGCGCTCTTAGGCCATTTCCACATCCCATCAACCACGCCCATCTCATTTTCCATTTATTAATCTAATTAGAAAGAATTAATGCACACATCTTGCAGTGAACGGCCGGATTTAAATGCAAATTTCGCGGAAAAATCCGCCACCTAGCTAAGCATATGAAAAACTGCGAATACAAAAATTTATGGCCAAAAGACATCGCAAGGAAGTGCAGCAAATAGCATAAGTGAATAATGACAAGAAATTAGAACGCAAAAGCCACCTTTCCCTTTGTGCATCTACAATTCAACTACACCAACAGAAGCATTTCGAAAGGTTGATGCCGCATCGCTCATCATTAATGACAACTTACAGCCACCACGGCTGTCAATTTTCCTGCTATGCGAGACTAATGCTATCGATAGATTGGAGTCTTAACTGTTTCTTAAATAGCTTTAACAAAGTTCGGGAACCGAGTTCCTTACAACAGCTGGAACTAAACAAGTAACTTTGTAACTTACACACTTTTGCGATGCAGCAACAACAAGCAGCCGCCCACGCACACACACGCAAACGCACGCACACATACCAGGTGCAAGCGCGCACGAAGACAGAAGCGCCAGACCTCCGATTTCAAGACGTAGGCATGACGATGACAGCGATGAGACGAGGTAAAGAAATTTATCTGACGGGGTGGCATCATATGCGCTTTTTCGCCCTGCTTACCCGTAAAGTTGCACATGTTATCAACAAAAAAAGCAATCGTAATCGCGCAAATCTCCTACACCACATTTTTTGTGCACTGAAGCTTTTGAGCACATTCTAAAGTCTCGCAATTTCTTTCGAGTTTAATGAATCAACGTGGGATATGGTGGAGGAGGACCCTTCATTGTAAAAATTGTATCATCGAATCTTCACATTTGCAGCTCTATTTGCTGTTAAGCTGAAACTATCGGACAGACAGACAGACATGCAAATACACATACAAAGTCACGACATCATCGCGCGCTTGCAGAGCAAATCGACAAAAGCGCGCAAACGCTGTCAACAATAGTGAACAAATGTAACATGAGCGGGATTGCATTCCTTTTGATTCCGCTTCGGGATCACTTCAAGTGCGCCAAAAGGATGAAAATCAAGTACGGTAGCTAGCCGAGTTCTATGTGTTCAAAGAATTCAGCAATTCGTTCAATACTTTGAACGCGTGCGCCTTTTGGCGTTGAAAGAATTCAGAGTTAATGTATCCATGGCACGAATCTCCTGCATCCAACGGATCTGCCACGAGCCCAAACCGCCCCCTTCCAGGCGGGGCGGTTCTTTATAATGCAGTGAAGCACATCCCCATGAAGGGTGACAAAGTGGTCCTCTCACCAGGCATGTCTCTCTACCCTTTCACTATGTGTCACAAAGGCCTCGTGAGAGGTAAATCGTCTACCTCCCACATGGATCTTCCCGCCTTCACATGAAACCTCGAGTGGAAAATTTTTCGTAGTTTTCTCGGAAAGGGAAAGCAATGCGGAAGTATTAATCTTGGAATCAGCATGTAAAAGCACCTAACTCCACAACCACATGACAACAAATGAACAAAGAAAGCTGAAGAAAGGGATTGATCAAATTCTTGATACGTAGAACTTCTGGTAACCGATGTTCCAAACGCAGCTAAAGATGTTCCTTGACGAGATCCCCGCCGTGTCGTGGGAAGTTCACCGACTTTTTCGTTTGCGTCGTCATCCCAAGATCGCTTTCCGCCCAGGAAATTCCCGATTCTTCCCTCCTTCCCTTCCCACTCCCTCCCGTGAAGAATTTTTTTGTTCAGCTTTCCGCCCCATCCAATCGCTAAAATCTCGACCGAAGGCTGTTCAGTTGTTATGCAGAGTCCTATCCTCCGACGAAGTTGACGTCAAAAGGACACTGCTATGTGCAGTTTTGTTTGCTCATGTAAATAAAGACTGTTCAATTCAATACATTTCATTTTTTTCCGTTCCGACATTTTCGTCACGGTTGTCTCGAAGAATGCTTCCCAACTGTTCGCTTACGTCGAAAATCTCTTGCATCACGCTAGGGGTTGCGATATTTAGCGGTTTAGCGCCTATAAACTGACTTGCGAAAAGTTGTCTGAACGAAATGGTCCTGAACATTTTACGTTATTATTAGCGTAAAATTGTGCGGACGAAGAATGAGAGCACAATATTCGTGACTATGGCGATAGTACACCATAAAGGGTTTTTGATATGCTCCAAACACTTAGACCGCAGTTCTCGCATTATTTAGTTCTCAAGTTTGAACATTTTCCCTGACGTTCGGAGCAATGAAGTTGCAGCAAGCCTTTACATCCAAATCTCGGATCCCATCGTTCAGAGTGGCAAAAGCGAGATTATCTAATCTCAGAGACATTCGTGGTGAAAATTGATATGAAGAACACATTTTTCATGAAAAATATCTAATTGCCAGCTATCTGCTCACTCATAGCTCCTTCTGCAACATGTGGAATTCGATAAGAGAGCGAGTCGTCCAGAGGATGGCAATCTTTTTAAACCATGTTCCAATATCCCGGACAGGTAGATAGTTTCTCAGGAATGTCATTAAGGTAATCTAAACGGCGAACTTTCCAAAAATGCTTTGTTTACGTGAACGCAAGCACTATAGCTGTATCGAAGTGAGTTTTTCAAACATATTTTCATCACAAATTTTACATCACAGGATGGCTTTTTCACTAAATCTAAAATGAGTTAAAGGCATTTAGAGGGGGTCAAACCTTACATCGAATAGCTAAGAAAAACGAATCTTTATTGAAAGCTGTCGGTTCGGATAAAGTAGGAACACTTTATTGGGCACGTTTGATTAGTGGTTGGCAAATTTGTGAAAAGAGTAGTTCTGATGAACACAACTACAAATCATCTGCTGGCATTCCTTCCGATGCGGTCTTCCGCTCATTTCGGAACAACTGTTGACAGAAACGTATACTAGTAAATATCGCTCTCCGTTGGTTTACTTTTTGCTTCCTTTTGCTTTTACCATGGATCGGGCAGATACGTTTAGGCCGCGCTGCAATTTCGCCAAAAATTGGCTTCACAGCCTAAGTACCTTCTTCATAACCACTTAAAGTCGGCCGCTCATACCCCATCATGTCAAAAATGCAAAAAATTAAACTCAGTTGATAGCACCAGTTATCAGTACCGAAAATGTGCGAGAGAGGTTCTTGGCTGCCAGCAGGTTCATTGTTAGGCAAACTCAATAAAATATTACTGCTATCGCGGAAAGTTCTCATAGAGCTGTAAGGGCGGCAGATATTGGTTAAAGGCCTGCAATGGAGTGCAAACGGGCACAGGAAAGATCTCACAGCCCAGTAGCAGGTCTACTTTATTCCCTAAATCCTAGCATGTACCACACCGTCACCTGGCAGTACTCTTCCTCATCGCTCACGTATACACCGATCTTTCCCTTATTTTCCACCGGCGGATAAGAGGAATCTTTTGCGATCACAAACCACCAGCAAAAATCCTTGGATACGTGGCTCACTGATGCTTGTCTCACGTCATCTTCCTCCGTAATGCTCAATTTAGGAATACTGCACATTGGAATGCTAGAACCTCCTTTCATAACAATTCCCATAGTCATGTGTAACCATTTTTGAAACCTTTCCCAATCGTTGAAACATCACAGAAAATTTGAAGCGCCGGTCGGCAAACAATTCCTCGCAATCCAGTACAATGTCTATGGAATGGGTAACTGCAGCGTTCAGCCAGCACAACGCGCAGTGGTTTAAATATGAAAATCAAACGGTTCCTTGGCGTAGAGGTGCTAGACGCCGAATTTCTAACCTGCCCACCATCTTAAAAGACAGGGAGTGGAAGTCGCTCAAGCGGCCTAGGAAACCGCCATCTTCGAGCATTGAGTGTAACTTACAAATCGGCACATATCGAACGACTCTACTGCAGATTTCGGTGTTTCTAATACTCGCTTACATTTCCCACTGATAACGTCTGGCATAAAAAGGATGATAAGAACAGATTTGGAGAAATAACTCAATCGTATATTTTGGACTTGCCTTCAAGAACACCGTATCATCGGTGATCACGTCCGGGCCGTAGGCATTGATTTGACTGCCAAAGTCACGTTTGGATCACCGTCACAGGCATCCTGTAATAATAGAAGTTGTTATTGCCGCTACGATGGCCGTGCCATCCGCGTGCCAATAGATTTATCTAGCAATTCATAGAGAGTGAATGACTCAAAGTTACACTGATGGACTAACCTGGTGCTCAGCCCAGGCATGAGCGGTAGTTCATGGCCTAAAATGGGAAATAGTGAGACTGTCGTACTACTGGTCGTCACAACAATTATGATATTAGTGAAGAAATAAATAATCTTTAGTGACATGAGGTGGAACAGTTAGAATTTGCAGTTTGCTTGGTGATGCATAAGTTAAAATCAGTGGAGAATGGCAAAGGTAGCGAGATATGAACCCGACTGAACGCAAAGGCAAGGATGATAAAACACACTGATATCAACTGCATCAAATTAAAGTTGCAACACTGCGGAAATAAAAGTTTCTAATGTTCCAAAATATGTGCATAAGAGCGGAAGGAAAGTTATTTGGAAAGTTTAAGCAAAAACATTCGCCTCTTGTCAGTTTGAGTTAAGTCGTCAAACACAGCACATTCCTTGCAAGACGTTGAGTGCTGATTAGTGTGTTCGCCGAGATTTTGCTCGACTAGACTGCCTATAAGGATCAAATACTCGGTAAAAGGACTTGATATTCGGTTGATAAGTCAATATAGGTTATTTTCCAAGGGCAACGCATCTAAATTTTTAAAAGTGAATAATAAATGATGAAAAAATGCAATGATCCGATGATAAACTAAGATCTTCTCTAATTACCTGAAAATGTGCAATCCCTCCTCTCCTTCATCAACCTTTTACTGTTCCAACTCTTTTGAACAGTGAGCAAGACCTAAAACAACGTTGTGGAGGACGCAACATCATAGAACGTTGGTATGATCGTTAGCGACAGGTCATCCAGTTTGAGGCACATGCGAAGCATTCTTTGAAGGAATTTAAGCAGACGTTGACTTAACGGAAGCGCTCATGATCACGACTATGCTAGAAACATGAACGAACCAAGAAATCTATCCTATGAATACGAATACAATTAGTTCTTAGCTTCACATCTGCTGAACAAATTTCATGAAATTTCCACGCTTTAAATGAATGTAAAACATGGAGGAGCCCATAGGCAGTGTACTACTGGATTACGGAAGAGGAAGTTCTTCCCAAAGTTGAAAAGCATGAAGTGAATATAAGCAAATTGAAAGCGATTTTAAGCCTTTGGCAAAAATTGTTTATTTGCTTAGATGTTATTGCATTGTTTGTATACGGTCCCAACGTCAAACTAGGAGCAATTAGACACAAAACCTGTTCAATAGATCATCAAAAGAGTTAAGGAACTAAGAAAAAATATTATGAACCTCGCTTATCAACGCTGCCGATGTGCCTAAAATTTAAGGATCGATGCGGTCTTAGTAACAAGGATTTAGCGTTTCAAGCTATAACGGCGAACAATATTTTAGGCAAATTTTCAGACTTTGATAATTCGGTTGGGAAAGTGTGTTTTGTGCCTTCGATTCGGGAACTTTCTGCTTCTGGTTTTAACGCATTACTGTTATCTCTAGTTAATTCAGAGATACTTGAAATGAAGGTTTTCCTATATTCAAAACAAGTAAATTCATTTATAATGTTGCAGGCTTCAAGTCGCTGGAACAAATATTTTAGACGAGTTCATCAGAAAATACTTGTTAGTGATTTTAAAAGCCATAATAGTGAACTTTGTGACCTGATTAGGTCGTCACTATTTTATAAATCAGCATTCGTAGTATGTGAGCTTTTTGCCTATCAAAATATTGAGGTCCTATTCTTCAATTTCTACAAGATTTTCACTTTGCATCCTCGATTCGAAAGCGTTTAGTGATGCACTGTCAACAAAACCTGGGTAAAGTCATCTGAAACCCATATTGCGCATATCTCAGAATGGATATTTTGAAACTTTTGCAATTAGGAGCGTACGACTGCTAAGGATGAGCGTAAGACCGCTAAACCCATAGTCATTGGAAGGCGCAACTCATCATTCTCGTCATCCGTCCCGTCCTCTCCTCTCCTCCCTATCTAAATGTCTATGCTGATTTACTTTCACTAAAGATTTCGAAGACAATTGCTACTTATAAACTTCGAAAGGCACTATGTCCGCATATATTCCTTGTAATTGACGCAAATGACATTTCTTTCATAAAGAAGAGAAATAGGCGAAGTGCGTGAAACACGTATGACTGCCTACCGATGAATTTCCTATGAGAAACACATATTTATTTCGCTGTAATTGGGATTATCATCTCACTTCGATTCTTAGACGAAGTAGCAAAAACATAAATTTAACAAGTCGGTTGTATTCGACTCTCTCTAAATTAGTGCCACAAAAATCATTTCTCATACCCTCACAGTCACCGCGAGCTTACCCGATGATCATCGAAAAATAGACAGGTAATTAAATCGTGATTAATGTACACTGTTAAGTACAACTTTCATTACTACTTCCTTGAACGCACCACCATAACCTTTAAGAAAGAAAATAATATTCCTCTCTAGTACAGCATTATTTCAGAGCAGCAGTTCGTGAAAGAATTGCATCCTCTGAACATACTATCATTCGTATTGTTCAGATCAGTTGGCATGTTTCGAGTCTCGGGTGAGCATTAAGTATGCACACCAGCAAAAGGATGGTGCACCTTATTAGGTCATGTAAAAGGTCACTTTGTGCTTAAGATTTAATGGTAGTTTAAAGTTTTAAATTGAGACGAGTGTGTTACAAGTAACAAACAAAAGCAAACTCATTTTGTCGATCCTCCGCTAAAGATCGACGAAGTGAGCATATCTTTTAAAGAACCGGAGATTTCCTAGCTAATGCTATATCCCAAAAACAAGCTGGTTTGCTTGCAACAGAACATTACTTCCTGCAACGGATCCCCCGAGAACCTTCACACATAAGGACGTATTTTGAAGGTTTGGAAAACTTTCGTAGGTGATGCGTGGACAACTCCTGAATGCGGATGAGAAATGAATGCCTTAAAGAAATTTATATATGAATGAACTGGAAGCGCATGCCTAACGGCAACCTTCGCACGTTTTGTGAGCGTTTGGAGAAACCTTCTTCTGCATACCTAGGTGACTTTATGCATCAGATGCAATCCATCTTTGGTATCATGTAACCGAAAGTGGGGGTTGTTTGTACCCCTCCCACCGACGTATGATTGAAGCAGAAAGTTGCCTAACTGGATCACCTTCTTCATCGTCTGCAAGAACACTTTTGAATATTCAAACCCACATTTCTTCAATAATTGACCTTTAAGAACCTGCGATGAACGGAAAACATAGCACTATTCCGACTACCAAATAGAAATAAAGTTTAGAAGCAAGCTGAAGGAATATTATACGGCATTTGTCATTCCTGGCGCGATAAAGTCAATTCGAAGCAATGTTGCGGAAATGCAAAAGCATGAGCACTTCTATGTTCTCTTCTAAAGAATTGCCACAAGTCCTCGATAGTTTTGATAAATGAGCATTCCAAGTACACCTTCCAGGTATTCCATTGAAAAAGGTGAGTAACCAGCACGACAGTACACAGAACTGCTCCCTTTAAACGATGTGCACCGAATTTTCATGTGCGCAATCTACCAGATGGTTTACTTTATCTTTTTTACATGCACCAATTCGATTCGTATTCCACCTTCATAGATCGCTTCGTTAAGTTTGGCAATTATGAGATGTGGAAAACGAATATTGAAGCAGCCGTTAAGTTGGGCAATTATGAGATGTGGAAAACGAATATTGAAGCAGCCGTTAAGTTGGGCAATTATGAGATGTGGAAAACGAATATTGAAGCAGCCGAATAAGGTGGCTGTCGAACAGAAGTCTCATCATTTCAAAGCATTCCCCTTGAGAACGTGTTGATTCGTTGAGATGATACAATCGATTTAGGCCAACTCAGCGTTCTTAGCGGCACAAATTTTTAAAGAGCATTTGATTATACGAAGGCATGAAGTGGGACAGAGATGACGATGCCAGCTCGACGTGCTCAATAAGCGTGGAAAACGTTGAAAAAGAGATAACGAATATATAAACTAAGAGAAAGTCAAACAGCTCATGAATTCGAATGACGCATATCACCAATGCAAAAAAAAGAAGAGAAAGAATTGACGCACTCCTGAATGGGATCGCAACTGAAATGAAACAGGGAACAAATTTTCGTCTTTAAATATGCTGCAGTAATTGCTGCAAATGGTCAAAATTTATATTTGCTAGCAGCAAGTTGTGCTCTATGCTTGATTGGAATGTCCATACATTTTGATCTATAAGCACATTGATCCGACAATTGCTCTCCTATGATCGGGCAAATTTCAATCGTCCGTGGAAGTGAATATGTGTAGCCATTCTCTGTCATGAAATTGCCCGCACAAGCGGATTGACTATTGTATCGTTGATGACCGCTTTTCATGAAAAGGCCAACAGCCTGTCTGAACGTTATCATTTTTGTGAGGCAAACATACGAAGAAGCAGGAAAACATAAAATAAACATTACCTGGCTCCTCTTTCCTCCTCTCCCCCTCGCGCCACCTCAAACCATTCTCTAATTAATTTTTCATATATAGGAAAATACTTTATGGGCTCTAACAAAAATTGGACGCAAAATTTGGGGAGGTTATATAAAGATATAAGATCTTAGTGAAGAATGCCGACAAATGAAGTTTGATATTTGCATGTTCTTGCCAATTCACATTTGTATAACGAAGCATAGTTAGCTCACTTTCGAGCATAGTCCGTCTATTCATCTGTCTCACAGCTTTCGCCTGAGAATAATTAAAGCTGGTGCCAGGGCATTCGATGGCAACAGTTCACATCGTACAGTAAGTAGCCTTGTTCTCGAATTCTAAGCCATTCCATCAACTGCACGCACTTAAATGCGTTCAAAAATTTACAAGCACGATATGGTAATGAGATCGTTTCATTCGTTCAGCAGCCCTACTTATTTTTTCGCGTTTTGCTATTGCTTTAGAATTCGGTGATGCTCGATTCAAAAACAGATGCAATCATTGCAACATCTCATTAACATATTGAAAAACCTATTCAAAGTTTATTTCACTTTATTCTATTATGCTAAATAATCTACGCATTAGTGGCTCTATTTTTCTTTGCTTTTACCGCTTCCACTAGAGATCGATGGGATCATTCTTTAAAATCTATTTTATAACCGACTTTATCCCACTTTACAGTGAGGTCGTGTCGCAAATGAAGCCTAAAAATGAATCTTTTGTGGAGAGAGTGAACATATCACGATTTGTTTTTACTTAATCCACAAATGTTACATGGTCTTTACTGGCAACAAGTTGTTGAATCCTGTTTCCCACATTTATATCCTCCATACACACATATACTCAAATATGCATATCCACATACACATACATGCATTCAAGTTATGTTCAGAGATGCACATAGACAGATGTACGGAAATGCGCACTAAGGTTGCACCGGATATTGGTTGGGTTGCAGATGATTGCAAAATTAATGCGGTTGGCACCAATTCCCGACAGTTATATGTTATTCCGCGCAGTGAGGTTGACCTCATATGTGAATGGTGTGATAACACAGAAATGGATCTTACTTACATGAAACGCTAAATCTGATCTTTTAATTGTGCCATCAACTCCCAACTGGAATCACAGTTTACATTCCAGAAATAATTGAAATGGCTATAGTCACAGGTGTTGTAGTGAATGATTTATTGCATTTCATCGTTTACTGTAAAGGGAAAACTGTAAGTGGAAATAATATTGTAAAATTTTATACGGCGAACTTCAAAGGCAATTAGAACGCAGTTTATCACTCATTCTTCAATTACTACATAATTTTTCCGACATTTGAAGATTTCCAGCAATATAGCGTTTGCATAAACTTAGCAAAATAAGTGTAAAAAGCAAATTAACGACTAATAAAAGACGAAACAATAGATCGATCATCGAAAGAATGGAAAATGGGACAGCCGAAACGGTTAGCGGTCAGCAATAAGTAGTCAACGGGTGGACAAATACCAGCCGCATAGGGACAAGGAAGTTCCTTTGTTTGCGCGAATTTCTCAAATCTATCGAAGTCACAGCCGTACAAACAGAATGAAGTAATCGTTAGTTAAAACTAGTTCGGCGTGTAACATGTGTTATGTCTAACAAGGAATGTGTTACTTTTTGACACCTTATTGTTAACTGTTATCTTCCGCGTGAGGCAAATAAATAATATCAACGATCCTTTCGTTGATCCGGGTGCTTGTTATGACAACACGAACAGCTGGATAAGCAAACCATACGATCTACCATAATATGCACTTTTTCGATTCCATTTATTAGACTAATCGCTGATCAACAAACGACAAATCATGTGAAAGGAGATTTTGATTGACCCGTTCGTGCACGCAAAACTTATACAGCCATAGATGATGCAAGAAAAAAGAATCGCTTTTTAATATGTGTCAACGGTTGCAATTGAACGTTTGTTGACGGTGGAAAATGAACGATATTTAAAAAATTTTTTGACGATTCACAAGGCGCTCTCTGGTTGCATTTGAAGGCCACTTAAAGTAGTTCAAAGAAAACACTGTTTCATATTTCCTTTCCTTGTTACATAACAGTGTTTTGTTTTGAAACCTTTATATATGCATTTACACATTCACATTAATATGGCATTGTTTGACTAACGAATTCAGCTACGTAATCAACCGATCAATCAACCAATCAATAATCATTCGATCGATCAATCAACAAATCAATTAACCAATCAATCAATCAATACCATTCGATCAACTAATCAATCGATTAATCAATCCAGAACATTACTTCAAAAAAGTTTTCAAATCATGAAACAACATAGTTTCATATAATTCTCAACAATGAAAAAAACGGATCATTCAAATTCGTATTTCAAATACATAATTCAATAAGAAAACATCGGGTTCCAAAAGATATCGCTAACCGGAAATGGTCTACGAGATGGAAAATTATATGAGGGTCCTCCAACGGTGATTAATCCTTTCAATTCGGTCAGATTTTGAATTTTCCGCTTCCGGATAAATCTTCTTCTTCTATTGCGGAACACTAAAAATAGTCCATCCGATTTCAATCAAAACCACCGAAAAGGCTATTCATTAAATTTTTCGAAGTATGGGCAATCCTTCTTCAGAAATCAACATTTTCATTGGCTGTGTACATTGCTGCTCCATCCTAATTGTACATAAACCTTCCACTTAATTGTCATATCTCATGTGCATCAACGTTCGGGCACTGTTGAAGTTGTTCTTTGTATTGATCTTGGGTTGCACGTTTGGCGAATAAACCCGATGTCCAATGGTCATAGGGAAGTATCGAACGACACCGTCACTGATTCATAGAAACGAGTCCTCATTTTTCGTTTCAACTGCATGAAGTGGTTCGCTCTTACTGCTTTGCAGCACCTCCACAGTGAAACATTTTCCATCCTCGAACCAGCATGGAAGAGGAGCAATATGGCGCACATCGTGCCATTTCCTTTGGCATGATTCTTCACTTGTTTGAACTTTATTTAAAAATTTTCTGATGATGTGTGCCAGAGGCCATCTCTGTGAATCCTTGCCACGTTCTTCGCCGGCGTTCACTGCTAAGAAGGGGAAAGGGATTACAAAATTTACAACCAATGTTGGCATTCGTAACTTCAAATGATTTTCGTGGTTCCACTCCGTAGGTGCAGAATGAGAGACTCTAATAACTCTAATAAAATTGGTTTTGTTATTGCTTAGCGATGAGATTACCCAATTACCACTAAATTCATAGTTACATTTATATGCTGATAACTGCAAGTTATGCATTTCTTCTAAAAAATCAGACAGTTGGACATCAACGTGAAGCGTGATCTTAATCTCATCTCCAGTTGATATAAGGATATGCAAATATCCATTGTTGTATAAAAATGAAAAGTGCTCCCTATCAATATCTCAGTGAAACCAACGTTTTTCCCGAGATGGGAAATTTGGGTATCCCAGTAGATAATGAAGTGAAATTTATATCGCTCTACTGATATGGCTACGAAGTCTCACAGCATCGCAAGTTTCATCTTTTAGGATTTCAAAGCAAGAGATATCGATTTTTTAATGCAACTCTTAAAAAATTTTTATATTTCCTATTCCTAATTACAACTGTGTTAGTTGATCACCTAGGAAGATCGAAAACTTCACTGAGTCAGTCCGGAAGTGTTTTATTGCTTGTCTAAAAGCGTTCGAACATCCCTCACGTGCAATCAAAAAACTGATCGCAAGGGAAGATTGTCCTTCAGGTGCGTAAATTTGTCAGTAAGTTTGGCCGGTGCGTACGAAATAATCGTCCGCTACTAGAACATTCAGTTCTCTAAGTTGTTCCGTTTCACACCTCTGCATGCAAGTATTTCGGAAGATAACCTAACCCTCTTTAGCGGTGATATTAAGAGCTTCCACATCGCTCATCCAAAGGACTGAAATTCTCACTCATTGCAGTTGTGATTCGAGTTTGCCTCTCTATACGCTAGTGGTTGCCTACCTCGTGATTCCTTTACGTCGCATGCTTTTATTGTGTCATTATCTTTTTATTTGAACAGGTTTTATACCATCATGCTCGTCTGATTCACATCGTGAACGTAAGGTTCCACAGGTGTGCAAGAACTCGTCGTCATCACATCACCTTACTCGATACGAAAAGAAACCATGGCAGCGTCTCTAAATCCAGGTTCCGAGGGGTAGGGATGTGCTTTATGGCAATTAACGCTCTGCGTTTGACTGCTCTAATGCCAACACAACTCTGATTTGGATTAAAGTTCGTTCCGATGATCTAAATTCACCGGAACACACACTAATTGGTGCAATGAAAGAGTATTCTCCTTCGGGACGTTACCTGACCTATTCGTTGCTGGACCAAAGATTCGGTGTATAGCTGTTGATAGCCTCCTTCCGGTAGTGACGGAACGAATCATTGACCTGTTTTCTTACCTGATCTCAAACAATCCTCTCGTTTTGCGGTGTTTCGAAAGCAAAGATCGTTAGAGGTTAGTGTGACAGAGAGCATGAGAAAAATGAACAGAGACGTAGGGCGGGTGAAAACGTCCCCATATGAGGAATAAGAATGCCGATCGGTGTTGTTCCGCGAACTCTTCGAGAGAAACAAGAATGTGAAAGGTGGTGTGTAGACAAAGGTTGTGAGGTTACAGGATCGGTCAAGCTTCTCTTTAGTGATACATTACTAGCTCTGTTTTCAGGACGTCTAGCTTTGACGTGCCACATATTGCATATACGCCCTTTTTTTATTCACCTTTTAGGTGGAAATTCACCGATAGTTTTGAGTGTTATTAATGAATGAGTATTAATATTGTCATAATGTAATGCGTCCGATAGTTTAGTGTTGGGCTGAGGTATGCTCATGACTTCGGGGTAGAACTCGGTCTGACAGGGTGCAGATCAAGGAGATCGGATGCCTTCAGCTGTTGAGCCCCACCATCGAGTCCAGTACCGCCTTCCCTCAGCAACCTTGACCAAGCGTGTGGTCCAGGCGCGTTTCCATCTCCTTATCTTCCACCTCGATAGGGGAGCGGCGTTTGTGTTGAAACGCTACCGAGCTAATACGTGTCCAATACCCCGCCTCCAAACTCGGGGAGCTGCGAAGCTGAGGAGAGAGTACTTTCCTAATCGGAACTTCCTGAGACGGAAGATGTTGCTGCATAAGCTCGGCTTCCGTAAAATAGAAGACGTTATCGTCGGGAATGGCGAACTCCATAGACAGCATTCACGTGCTCTGTATTAAAAGAATATTTACGAACGATCAATACTGCAGCTGTCTTTGGAATGTTGAAGAGAACATTAAAATTCATACTGTTTGTGTCGCTTTATGGCTTGGTATGATCGATCATAAATTAGACCGTTCATAAATCGCATCAACGACTATTTCTTGATGAATCGTCGAAAATATGATGCGATGCACATATTGATAGATCGTCACGGTTGAAATTTCCGGTTTTTCGGAAATAGTATCCTTGTATGTTGGAGTCCTAAACGCATATTAATGTGATGTTCGACTTTGATACAAAACAAACAACCCACTTTGATTGCGAGGGTTTCTCCTAGGCATGTTTTAGTAATCGTCTGTTTACCACATTAGCATCCAAACGTCGCGTGAAAAAGTTAATGTATAAAGAATATGCCTCTTTTCAGTTATATGTCCTCGAAATTGCCCATGTGAGTGAATTTATTTAATTTTGCAGAAGCGAACGTCAGTATGGTTCAGCCACAGGCTGCGATCGATGTCAATTGGAAATTCACCAATGATCTTGAAATACCACCAATGAGAAGCATCAGCGAATTCATTGCTGATAAGGCACGCTTTGAAGTAAGCCTCAGCGCAGATGTGGTTTTATTTATCTCAACGATTTGCTTATAAATTGGCAGCAAGTTTCATCTAAAAAAAATTCAACGATCCATTCATCGGAATGCAATGAAAACTTCCATAAGTTCAAGTTGCCGGCAAATTTCCGACAAGTTTAATGTGTTTCCCGAACCTGAGCCTCAGTTGACAGCTAATAAATTCGTCGGCGGCTTCTTTCCATGTTCCAAAAAATACTTCAAAATTCACAAGGCACACTCTCTTGAACTTCAATCTCGGAAGCTCCATTCCGATGGGAAAAAGATCTTGTCTTCTAACTTAGAAAAAAAGAGAATACCTCTTTGTGTAAAAAAGAAAAATGGGAATACCTCTTTCTGTAAAAAAGGTACTTTAGCTGATTGGAGGAGGAAGCAGCGCAGACACACGCAATTTACTAAGACAGACTTTGAACGGCTAGACCCTCTATTGCAGCCCTAGCGACAATTTCCATCCAGTTATCTGATTCCCTTTACTACATGGACCATCAACCTGAATAGATCATTATGTGCATGCGAAACGAAAATTTTTCATTTATGTATAGAGCGAAGGCGAATTTGAGTGACCTCAACTTCTTTCACTGCACACATTTGCACATAGCAGGAGAGTGCACTGCTGACGCAATGGAAGCGAAATCAGATGTTGCTCTCTCGACTCAATTAGAAAGAAAATTTTTTTCATCAGCGCTAGGCATAATGAAGGGGAGATGTGGACTGTCGATGCCTGCAGTAACTGGAGTATTTCAAGTGAGTCTTGGTGTTAGCGAAAGGCTACAGGGAAATCTTGGCTGTTAGTCGGTCATGCACATGCCTCCGCTTGTCTGTGGTTACTTCGCAACGCCCCGTTCATCAAATGTCAGGAAAGCCTCTTTGATGGAAGGTCCTGTCTCAGAATTTGAGAAAAATAGAACATACGGGCTTTCTACTCAAAGAAATACGTTGTACTCCTATAACAAATGTGTAATGTGAATGTAAAAGCATATGAGCATGCTAAGGAGGAATAATGAATATGTGCTTGTTTAAAATGTGTAATAGTGAGGGATGGAAAGACTCGTTTGGACATTCGATCATCACAGAACTGTTTAGTTCTTTGTTAAATTTGCATATTTTGTTACGAAGGAATTTCCAAAAGATATGCTTGAAAGAATGTGCTTCATTATGAGAAATCGCTAAGCTGTTGAAAGGCCGTATTTATTTTCAGGGCCTTTAGATTGCTCTTTTTATCGTTAGGCATCCTTTTCTCATTTCTGTAGCAATGGCTGCATTTCTATTACGTGGATCATGCCCTTATAGGATTATGTTGCTTCAGAACTAGGGTGGTCGTTGGTCGCCGACTTGAACGTAGAATAGAAAGTGATTGCAGGAGGAATTGTCAGAATTTCCTTCAAGGAATGCAGCTTGGGTAAGAGTGAGCAGGTGACACTCTGTTGAAACAGCGAAGCTGGGTGATTGCCTGCCTCATCAAAATCCAGAATAACTTTAAGAGCGATGCTTGTTGACGCAGAGTTTTGTGTTGGTTGAACCTCAATTCAATAGACAGCAGCGGCCTATTTGAAAGGCAAACTTGGCCAATGAAGAGCAAGTTTATTTCTTTTGAGATGCCGCCATTTCGTGATTTACCGAGATGGAACAATCGCATCACGAGTAATTTACTCTATTATCAAACCAACTACATCGCAATCATACTCGTACTTGTTGCCTTCTCATCGGTGCTCCATGCAAGCGATACGTTTGTCGGATTGAGTGCAATCGCGTTACTCGGTGCAGCTATCACCTTCTCGTTGTCTATGCATCCATCTGTAGCTCAGGTAAGGCGTTTTTTTTGCACGAGAGTTCGGTTTCGTATAGCACTCTGTACACTTCAGTAAGGTTTGAAATATGTAACATTCAGAGAAACCGATAAAATTGGAATATGAGGCAGCGAACAAGAGACGCGGAGAGGTGATAGGGAAGATTTGCATCATTATTTCTGTAGTCTCTGTTTTTGGCAAGGGAATTTTTTCGAGGGCTGTTGTAGTTTCGATTTCATCCATTATATCTACTGCTAGTCGGGCAAGGCTAGCGGGGGTCCCCGAATCTTTACCATCCCCTCCTTCCTTACTCGTTGTATTCGAATGAGATTATAGATAAGAGGAGAGGAGTTAAGCAAGATAAAAGGAAATGTTTTGCGAAGCAGGTTTAGGGTTGTGAATAAGTGGAATTTTTTTGGTATTTTCATCTTCCTAAAAATACTCTCTGCTAATGCAGCAATAGCTTCCATTTTTTCTGCTTAGGTACTCATCCTTTTAAAATGCCAGATGCCCTAACAGTTATGAGAACAATTGCTTGGCATATTCCTCGAGAAAAACAGCATAGCTTATGCGGAAATTTAGTTCCCTTTCCTAAAGCTTGTAGAATGTCTCGACATACTTTTTTGGGGGAGGTCTGGTAAAAGAGGGATGATGTTGCATGCGAATATTGCATATCTAATACATGAACATTGTTAGAGTCGGGTGTTGGTGTCTGGCCAGCTTTGGCTGGTTTTACTGGTCAGCTCTTGCGGCCAAGGACGGCAGACGATTGGTTTTTTGGACATTCTCCGGGATGATTTTTGACAAAAGTCCGTCTCAAAAAGTCAGACTTTGACCCTAACAACCTGTCAGGAAAGGTGCCTGAATTCCAATAACCCACAAAAAAGCGCCTTGCAGAAATCATTATAAGTTGTAGTTTCTGCCCATTTTCCAAAATTTATAAGGTTAGCATTTCCAAGATTTTCTCTTCTTTTTAACGCTCTGTTGGCGCTAAGAGATTGCCAGTCATGAGGCACTGAGATTTTGAAAAGTGAAGCGTGTTTTATGGTTGAGGTGATGATTAGCATAATCATCGTCTACTCTTGTACTTCTTGCTTGAGGGAAACATTCATTTCCTGCCCCTTCCCCCTCCCCCTTCCTTCACTCCGTTGTCACAATCCCTGTCCACATGCCTGAGGTAAACGAGGGATCGTCGTATTTCAGGCTCGTCGTGAGCATGCGTTGGTAACGTTAGGTGCTCTCGTGTTGGCATCTTATTACTTCGTCTATACGATCGGCTCGGTGATCGTTGTGCTCTTCACACTTGCTATGCCTCTGCTTTTCGTTATGCTGCATGCATCGGTGCGACTGCGTAACCTGAAGGCCAAGATCAACCATCAGCTCGAACGTGTCGGCCTTAAAAAGACTGTAATGGCACGTTTTCTTGAGCTTATCGGTGTTGACCTGAAAGCATTTTAAGCATCGTTATCTTTCTTTGGCACATCATTGGCTGCGATCAGGGCGTTGTGTTTACCGTTGTTTTTATTCGTTTCACGACTGTCGCATCTTTTTCACATAAACGACTGAATGGTTCAGTTAATGCCCGATGGTGCTTTAAAGAGGATCACGTCTTGAGATATGTCAAACAAAATACCTCTCGAGGATTACGTATTAGAGGTAATCGTATAAGGTTCATTTGTTCCGCATATGGAGGTAACTGAAGTACCGGTTTCACTTATCGACTCCACTATAAATAAATGCGTGTAAGTGGCGATTTGGTTGCGTTTGTTGAATCGCTTCATTTCCACTATGCTGTTAACTTAAAACGAGCTTCGAAGATGGTGGTCTCAAGAGAAACTTCAGTGGAAAAGTTTCCTTCCCGTTATTTTGAAAAGTATGTCTCTGAGCAATCTTATATTTAAATGTCGAAGTGGAATGCGAAGCTGTGAGTTTTAAATTGATTTTTATGACTTTCGAAAGATGCAAATTGTAATTCTTAGTTCGAGCTCTAATTGCGCCTTCCTTGTATTACTGCTTCATGTCTACTAGACATTCTTGTTGTTTTTCTCCCAGTTAGAGGAGGTTAGTTCTTTGGGAGTTAAAACGTCGTTTTCTTTCTCCGCAAGGCTAGTGTTTCCTTGGTATTTCCCTTGTTAGAAACGAATGCGGCTTTCTTGAATGAATACGTTTCAATCCATGATTGTTTGGTTAACAAGTCCGCCTTCTTACACTTCCATCTAAATGTGTTTACTTGAGGGGTGAATGTGAGGGCTACTCGAATACTTTGGCTAAAGAAGATTCAACGGAAAGGAGCGAATATGCACGTTAATAGGGTTTTAGTGGTATTGCTCGGGGATTTATACTGGGAAGTTTACCACAGAAATGCTTTGGTTTGTGCTCTGGTTTGGTGCAGCTCTGCCTCTGATATTGGCCATTCTTCGCTAGTATTCCTTTTGTTTTGCAATTGCTTCGATAGCATTTTGGTTCGCTTTATCGTCGATGACAGTCGTTGAGTATTGCGTGCTTTCTATTGTCATATCAGCGTCAAGCTTACATCGAGTAAATGTTTCATCTGAGACGCAGTGTGAATTTCAACATACTTCTTTCCTCAGTCATAGTATTGAGCCGCCTCGCTTGTTGAGGGAAAAATGCCAGTGTAATGTGTCGGCACCTCTGTAGTCATCCGTCCAATATGTTCTATTTTTACTGCTTTTTTTGCTGACAGTCGTTGACACGAACCATTTTAGTCAGCGTCGAAGTCAGATAATAACCGTGTTCAATAATGAACGAAAGCTTTAAAGTTTGCCCGCACACAGGGATGGGTCGGCTATTGCTGGCTCGTTGAGTGCTCTAACGCAGCAATCGCGAACGTCTCCACTAGCCATTATGTTTTTGCGTGGGTGCAATCAGTTGCAGCATCACTCAAGTTGCGTTGATGCTAATCCCAATCTAATCTTTGGCGTTCACACACCATTTCAAATCTTATTTTTAGAACACATTGTGTTAGACATGTGAAGGTAGCATTCGCCGAAAGTGTACTCGCTGGAAGCAGTCGGCTGAACAGGGAGATAACTATTACGCTAAACAGGTTCAAAGCAAAAAAAATCAGTAAAAGTTAGTGCGCGTTACGTGAAAAAATTAATCGCGAGGACACGAAACCGGCAAGAATAACACAGGTATAATTTCGGCCATCACTCCTAAACGAGATATATTTTGACTAACTAAACAATTTTAAACAACAGCATTATTATAAAACCTTCAGCAACAAAACAAGGTAGTACCTTTTAATGAAATAAAGATGGAACTTAAAGCAACACAGCTTTGCCACAGTTGCACCAGAAAACGTGTGAAGAGATGCAGTCCACCTGTTTAAAACGCAGCTGAATTTAGTAGTAAACCATATGGATATATGGAGACCCACTTTCAGGAACACGTTTTCACAACGGATCGCCGTGCCCAAACGCAATCGAAAGTTGCCAAAATACGATCATCGCACGGAAGAAATCATATGAGCTGACAATGTGCTATCGAAGACAAGACACTTCATCAGACGATGAACTTCCAAAATGAGCACAAATAGAAAAAAAGAACTACGCCCTCAGGCCATCAAACTCTGCCAGTGGTCGACATCTCCAACTCTGAAACATTGACAATGCTTAGATGAAAGGTAGATTCCATTTTTCAAAACAAGCGCAGCACAAACTGTTTAAACAATCGTAGCCGAACAAATACCCACGACCGAAACATTCTAACTTCAAATATGTCACGGAAAATTAATTCTGCAGTGGAAAGCATCCCTCAAGGCACTTACTTCTCTTAGAAGTAACTGGACAGCTTTACCCCTCAGAAACAACTTAGTCATTTGATAGATTGTTGCTGATGAACAATTCAATCCAAGTGGAAAAAATCTAGTTGCTGAACTTCTAGGACGCTTTGAGAAAAGAGGTCATTCTTTGCAGAGCTTATTTTCTTGGAAAATCCTCGTTCATGAACCACTGTCATTGAACAACACTGTCACTGAACAGTACAGCTCTCGAAACACAACTCCTTATCTTCCTTTTGAATTGCTCACTCCTCTCGGTAAACAACTACTCTTTCTACAAACCTGTACCTTGAAAAATCTCATGAGTATGGCCCTCTCTAAAAGCAACCTCTTCAAATAGTCTAGCACTTTGACACGACCGCTATCCTCGAACGGTTGAAAGGGAAAGATCCACTACCAGAAGCTCAACCCTATCCGAAAAACCTCCCGGAACCCGGGGAAATCCTACCTTGTGACCACAAATCTGGATTTCATGATTACAACCACGGTCATGAATACTCTTTCCGTTGCTTTCTCCCCAAAATGCACTGACAAATTTACTTGCCCAAAGCAACATAGCAAAGTCCATCAGATATTCATTGCAGGAATGCCGAATGGTGCAATGTTAGGCGATGGCTCGACACCACTCGTGATGTTGCTGCTAGTGGTCGCCGCGTTCTTGCTCGGCTTGGTGGGAAGGCTCGACGGATCCTCAAGTTCGGGGGGAGGCGCTGTCGGGTCGAGCATTGTACCCATCCACCTTGCAGTTATGAGGCCAACACCTTCGATCATTGCCAATATAACTGCACCGAGAACTGCCGAGCCGACCATTACCTTGAATGATTACAACGTTCAGCTGCTGGGACACCTAGCTCATAAAATAATAGACTTCCATGACGCAAAGTAGAAGAGATCGACGCTAACAGTGGCAAAGCAATTATCAGTCTCATATTCAAATTCATTGAAACATTCGACAGATGCCCCCAGTTTTAGTGAAGTTCAACTTCTTGGCTTAAGAAATATCTGTGGCCGCCGTTTAAAATATGCACAAGCAGGATGGGCAGATGCCAGCAGAGGCACAAATAATTGCAGCTCATTTATAAGAATATCCATCAATTGTTCACAGATGAATTTATTGGCGCAATATCCATTAAAAGTTATCACTGTGAATAATAATCAGTTATTGTTGCAATCAGATTCCGATACGAGGCCCGCAAAAATTTGAGACCAACTTCGTGTTCCCGTGCAGGTTTACACGAAACGAATTTTTAGGTTGCCGAGATGTTCGGATTTGCAGCATGACTTCTGATACACCTCCTTAGCGACCGAATCGGACTGATCCTTTTTTTAAAGGATATACAACTCCCACAGACTTCACCCTCCCTCCCCCCATTTCACCCCCCCCCCCAACATCCCATTCCCACAATTACAGCTTAAAATAGGCCTCGTCCAAATGGGATGTTCTAAGCAAGGCACGTGTAACTGCATCGACTGCTCTTAAAGCAAATGTTTCGTGCAGCCTACTTCCTACAGTGCTTGTCACCAATCTTTCATGAAATTTTGAACTTTTCCCTTCTAATGATGCTGCATATTTTTAGGCGGTCTTGCATCGACAAAATTTCAATCATTTTCAAAATTTTCTTTCTGTCTTATTATTTCCTGTGCAGAAATCCTCCTCAAATTGAACGATGCAGCTGCGAGGAGGCGTTACTCACATCGATTGTTCCTAACTCATAAAAAACGACTTTGGTGTAATGAAGAACACAGATGGGCAGATGTAATAAAGGATGTACGCAAGCTAGAAGCTATGCCAAGCAGCATCTGCTGTCAGATAGCAACCAAAACAACTTGCACACGTGAGAATTAAAACGACATCAAACTCCAGGTGCAATTCGCTTCCGCACAAATGATTCAGAAATGCGTGGAAACCGCTGATGCCTTCCACACAAAGGTCTTCTACTCAAAAGCAGACAAAAATATTCAAGCAGCCAAGGGGGATTCGTGTTCAAAAAGCTTCTATTCGAGACTGATTCGTATAGGCCGACATGGCATGCACATACATATCCAGGTATCAAATGTTAAGGATGGGAGTGCACCATTCAAGAAGGACACGATCGGAGCTCTAGGAAACCCAGATGCCGCCGAGGTTTGGGTGTTATGAGGCACAGCCTTCCCCGGTATCCCCACAGCTCCACATTGCAGCCGAAGGCCAATTCCTTTGCCATAAGTATCGCACTAATTGCAGTCTGCCAAACTTTCACACTACACGTTGAACTAAATTGAAAAAAAAAAACTACTCAATTTCAAGAAAAACAAAATGACACCACGTAAGATTCGGATGACACTCAATCTGGCAAGCTATGATACTATAACGACAGCTTCACATAAAAGCACCGTTCAATTCCAGGCACACAAACGCGGATTTCCGACCCCCCAAAGTTTTGCAATGACATCCAAGGCTTCAAAATTTTGGTGCAGTCTTCACTTGTTCAAAGAAAATCTCCATTCAAAAAGTACGTCAAAGACATCCTCACGAAATGTTTCCGCCTTTACTTCTCCCAGTCGTTGTTCAAATTTTCGCCCAATGCTGTAGACATTTCGACGATACTTCGAACTTTTTCACTTACCATTCCACTTTTCCCATCTTCTACGAGAAAATGTTCCCCACCCATCACCTCGGCGAACTGAGGAATGGATAGCGACCAAGTCTGAAGAGCAAAACTACGCAAAATAGTTCGCCTCCATGATTTGAGCGTCAAATACACAGTAACAAGAAAGATCGCTTGATACGTTGCAGGAAACATCTTCCATTACCAGCTTTAACCAGTAAACAGAAGTGAATAAGAAACAATAATTTAGGAAAAATAGAGCTCACCTTTGGACCCGAGCGGACCGCTAATAGGGCACCTGTCAGACCCCCAGAAACGATTGAATTTATGGGATCTTCCTGAAAAAAGATAATAAATCAGTAAAAAAAGAATGAACAAATAAAGAGAAAGCACAAATAGCCACAGTAGGCCGATTGAACCAACAACGAAACCCTTCAAGCAAACTCAGTACACCTCATTCTTTTCAATGAACGATTAGCTGCTTTCGTTTTGTAAAATTAGCATCCTATGCGATACTCTTTAGCAATGTCATCCGATGCAACGATTGCTCGATCATGCTTGATTAGCACTCTCTTCATTAACGGCACTGAGACAGCCAGTATAAAGAACTCACTAGGGGACAAGAACCAATCAAATTCTTTCTTTTAATCAATTTTTCTGAGAGCAGCAAAGGTGTTAAAACTAGTACTATTTTCAAACATAACACAGTCCCCACAATAGCCGCCATTCATCGGCCACAACTTCATCGGCAAAATCAAGCAAACAACAGAAAGATCTTTTCACATGATCATCCGGTTCTAATAGCACAGTGTTACTTTCTTGGAAGACGATCTAAAAAGTCAGATATTAGTTCCTTAACCATACTGACGTCACAGATGATCACATATCACTCACCCTCTTCAATTTCACACAGACTTCAGTGCCGATGTACGGCATCTAAAGTCTCCGTGCGGGTCTAGCCCCCTCCCCCTCTTTCTATGGACCAAAAATATGCTGTCAACGGGGAACTCGAAATGTCCTAAGTCGTGAATTGAATTTCATGTGGGGAAAGGAAAGGCATATTTGAGTGTTTCAACGTAAGTCCGACTGCAACAAAAATCGGAAAAAAATTTTCAGCAGCTTCCATATTTTCCTTAAAATATCCAAGTGTCCTCAGTGGAGTTTCTCTAGGTAAAAAACTTTCTTCGCTACCCAAAGAGACCTTAAAATGTGAAGTATTTATAAGTATTTGGACTGCTAAACAATCACTTGTATAAAGTGAAGCCAGCGAAGTAAGCCAAAAACTTTCAAAGGTCATTCTTGTGGATATCAGCGAAACTGTTTTCATTGAAGCTGAAGCTGATGTTTACAAAATACTTGCATTAATCTTCAAGTAAGGACGACAATGGTTATCCACTGTGGTCTAAAATAGTTGCACTACTATCTCGAGCCTTGTAAGGCGTCAGCACTGCCATCCAACTGATCTCCTATAACAAATTAACACTTTTCTCTCATTATGCAGCAGCTGACCACAGATGGCTCAAAATCCTTATTAACATAGGCCCCTATGTATGATTTCTTGCTGGAGGTGGGGGGAAGGGGGGAGGGTTGCCTTTTAAATGGATCATAACTTAGGAAAAACATCGAGGGGAGAAAAATAAAGACATTTTCGAACGTTTCAGTGGACTTATTACATCTCTTAATTTTCTTCGAAAATAGAAATGAAAATATCTGCTGATGGAGTGTCACACCACCTCACACAGTTGAGTCTTATGTCCAAAACTGACTGCTTCTAAGAAGTCAATGAACAAGTTTTTTGCATTTCGACCTCTGCTTTCATACACTTTCGAAAGGGCACTCTTGTTTCATGCTGTGCTTCAACGCAAATACATCTACTTCTGATGTACAAAATGGAGAGGCATCTTTGGGCACTCCACCGACTTTATAAATACGTCACTACGAAGCTCTCCACTTTAGCTCATCTACATACATATATTGTAGAGGGATGAAAACGTTCACACCAACCTTCTTCCTGAGAGCAACCATTGTGCAGTCGATGGTGCTGAACATGCCACCCCAAGCTGCAAACTGTACACCTGTCAGCGGACCTCTCATTCGCACCTGCAGGCAACCTTTATTAAATTCTCACATAGCAGCGTAGTCAAAAACGATTCGATTAGTTGAAAATGACCCACAAGCAAGCAAAAAAAGAGCAACATTTATATAAATATTCTAGCTATGAACATACTTCTAAATATAACATAAAACTTGGCTTGGGGAAATCCTAAACGTCACTATTAAATAGCCCCATG
Organism: Baylisascaris procyonis; assembly: GCA_037389465.1. NCBI lineage: Eukaryota > Metazoa > Nematoda > Chromadorea > Rhabditida > Ascarididae > Baylisascaris > Baylisascaris procyonis. The sequence continues at coordinate 815,698 of JAZARR010000078.1, read as the reverse complement.
TCATATGTGGGCAAAAACGCTTCTCTAAGAAGATATTGATAAATTTTGTTTAATTTTCAAGAAAAACTTTGATTTTTCCTTCAATTTTTGGTTGCGTCGGCTCTGCATAGCCTTTTGGTAACACGGGATACCTGTTCTCCAACTTAAGCGGATCGCCGCCAAACCTATGGACTAGATCCAAATCTTGCCCTTCCCTTTTGCTCCTCCGTTGATCTAAGCAAATGCCGCTTACGAAACAAAGCACTCTGGTGATGCTGATCAAAGAATCCGGATGTTTCGAATGCAACCCCTCTTCCTCTTCGATGAATTTAGAAATTAAGGATTTCTCACGGATGATTTTTGGCATTTGCAAACCTCAACCCACATTCTGATGAAGTTTCGTACTGTCCTAACAACTTCAAAGGATGAGCACTTATACAAAAATTTGTCACATTTCATCACTAATGTTTGCAACATCCGCTAAGCTGTCATATCGAAAGTCGTTTGTTTATTAAATGCTCAGGAATGCTCAGAAATGAACACATTCTGGGAAGTTTTCACTCATTTCCCAACTAAAATATAGACTTACCTCTCGCAGCATTCCACGGATTTTCTGTCCTGTAGCTGCGTTCCTAAAGCCGTTGAATGAGTGAAATATAGAGCCACCGACGAGACCCATTGCATATGCACTACCAATATCGTCACCAATCCTATACGGACTGCAAAAACATTTGGGTTGCTAAACCGATTGCACGACACAACATCAAACTTAACAGATGTAGCTTTCAGGGAGGGAAACTGAATGAAGTTGAGCTAACTGTAACTAGCGAACATGACGAAGGGTCCAGAGGTAGCTATGGTGCATTCGGGTATATTTGTTCGCTGTGCACACTTGATTCCAAAATGCATCTAAATCGTGAAAAATTTGTCGGTAGAAAATCCGCCCCAATCAGAATTCATATGAACACAGACGCCCCCTCCTCTTAAGACGGGGCAGCAAACCACATTACCATCTCGGCAGGCTGAATTTGCAAAACAATAGTGTGAAGGAAAAAGAGAATGAAAAAAAAAAAAAACAGAATCTGAGTCCATAAACGATTCGTTCGGTGATAACCTAACCTTCTCCCTTTAGTCCTTCATCAGCTGAGGTCACAACCAAGTTCATAATTTAGGAAGATGAATGTGCCTTGTAAACTCACCTGACGTACAGACAAAGCCCAGCTATGCCAAAAAATTCAGCTTGACAATTATTTTTGCACTTTGCGGTTTATGCCTTCGAGGTGTGGATGATATATAGTAAAAGTTGAGCGTCGACTGCAGGATGCATAGAACAGCCATCGATTCTCTCCCGCTCCACACTCCCCCCCTACCCCTTTCTTGCTTTCTTCCTTAATTTCTGGTGCTCAGTTGAAGATGCTGATTTCGAAAAATGTCCTTGGACAGAGCATTAGGCAAAAGCAACGGCTTATGAATAATCACATTAATTCGCCCTCCCCATCTGTTAACCTCTTTGTTTTTGTCATTCGTGGCTTCCTGCAAAATGCACTTCCTATGAGCAGACGCCGTTGGTGCTGCTGCCTCAATATGCTGTTCTCGTCGTAAACTACTAGTAACATACGAGCGTAAAGGAGATTATTTATGTTGATAAAATGCGAAATGATAACTAACTGCAAGGTGGCCTAGGTTTAGCGGGATAAATTAAGCCAGGACCACCGAATCCTAATGTCGAAAGAATATATCAACCACAAATATTCGATCCTGGAAGGAGGTTTATTTCAAAAGCACCATACCTTCCACTGGAAGTGCTGCACCTATACTATCCTGAACGAAGCCAACACAAACCACCTTGTTTCCCTCCCACGTTGTGTATAAGTAGATTCCGGTATGCGCTATGGACGATGCTAAGAAAGGGTGAAGGAGGGTGCTCTACAAAACGAAGCATTTGCTTTCATTCATCCTCTCCCCTTCCCTCTTCCCCAATCCCCTCTCGTGCGCTAGTCAAACTAGAATACAATACTGTGATGAGCAATGCAAAGTTCTGCAAAACTGCATTTTCAATAACTGGCCATAATTTAAAAACCAAACAATATCAAAACTTTTCTGCCCACTCGGTTGAAATAGAGGTGCTACAAATCAGCCCCCTCCCTCCCTGTGGCACCGCAACGTACAAATTTTGAACTGCTTGAGGCTTAGATGAAATGACTGCAAATATTAGAAGCCACAATTCTAAAATAGGTGAACTGTGCCACTATCCCACCTGAGTGTCGTTGAAGCGAATTTCAAAGATTTCAATTATATTATGTATCGCAATCGTTTCACGGCGAGAAGGCGTTCTCAGGGAAACACCTTGATTTAATGACCTCTCCCACCGACTTCCGTAAAAGGAGAGTGCTTCCGAAAGGAATTCTTTTCCTACCGATTCACAGCAAAAGCTATGAGATTTCGATGCTTAATTGAACTAGCACATAAGCGTGTCTGCGAGCTAAAAAAAATCATTCTGTCACAAATCCGCAAAAGCACAAAAAAGCAAGGCGTGGGCATATTTGTTGCGTGATGTCTAAGCAAAGCAATTCCAGGAAATGGGAAGCGTGAAGGGGGAAGAGAGGATATTCCATCGAACGAATAAATGAAAAATTATGAAGTATATTAACACTTTGCGTAAAGCAATTGCTACAAGAAGAATAAATGTGCATTGTCATTGTCTTAATCAGAAAAAAAAAAAAAAAACACACCAAATCAAGTACATACCAAGGCTCGCGGCTGTATTCCTCCATTTTGGCCCAAGGGGTGCGTCGCCTGTAAGACAAAAATTAATATTATGCTCGCATATCATAAAATAAATCCAGGCCAAGTCTTAATGCGCTCCCGGTTCCGAAAATGTCTAATCCACGACCTTAAGGAGTTCCCAACCGGTCAGATGACCCCCTTTAACCCACCTCGAACCGAACCTGGCTATCTTTCTCCATATGACCACAGGTTAAACCCGGTCCCGATCACGACTGGAGCCAGGTCGGCCTAGACAAAAAAACGCGCAAGGAAGCGTTCAACAAAAATTTAGGTAGGCAGTACGAGAATATCGCAATCAGACTGCCACATCCTCAGTAGAATAAACAATCCAAAGCATAGCAATCGACTAGAAGGGGCCAGCAGATCGACTAAACCTGTGCCGACAGCTGTACTACCCAAAAGTAATTACCAGGAAGGACAACGTTGCAGGATAACTGACAAATAACGGGGCTCAAAGGAAGTGAAAACGGGACACCTCAACAACCTTCAGAGGACGTTCCAACTTCGTTCTTGTCGTTTAAGTTTACTCTATTTTACAACTACCTACTCTTTCCAAACTATAAATTACATATTGTAATAAAGAGTAAATTTATAAAGTGCAAGAAAAGCTTGCAAGAGTTTGCAGTGATATCGTTGGAGAGAAATGATGATTTCAAAGAATAAAAATAATCTTTCAAACAAATCGCATAAATTCTCCACTGTTTGTCATGCCTTTGAGCTAAGTGTCCATAAGTGAGCCATTTCTGTCGACAAACACATTTCCAGCGGAAACCACCTCGTATTCACACATTTAGCAAACTGCATCGAAAAACTTCCCACTTTACAAGCAACTTCTCCATACTCTTGCCCGTATTTTAGCGCAAATACTCGAAGATACCGATAGAAATTACAAGGTGATCGCAACTATAAATTTAAGACATGTGACGCACGTATATGATCAATGGGTGCAAACGTCAAGTATAGTGTGCTCGAAAGAGGTTGAGGCATCCTTCTGTGTGTTATACTTAAGGTACTAGGTCATCCATATAAGGCCCGTATAATAAATCTGAAGCAATGTGTCCTCCCCTACAATATTTTATAAAGAAAGTATGTGATGTGGAACAAACCACCATAAAGCAGTGTCTCCAAGGAATCATAAATCAGTTAAATTGCCAACAAACCCTAAAAACATTTGCAAGCTCTGCCCCCCCCCCCTTCTGCCTGATAACGCGCTCCTCGTAGGGGTTAAAATATGTGTGCACCCCTCCAGAGTAGTCTTCACCCGCCCTCATACGAACAGACTGCCGTTTCCCAAAACATTGGTCATAAGCAACAGGTTGTCGAGCAACAATCCTCGCTGTTATGGCTTTGTTGCAAAAGGCCGGAAAGAATTATGACCCAGGGGTTTGATTTGGGATCTACGTTAAAATTGGCCCATACGAAGTGGTAAGAAAGAGGGGATCAAACCTGGTCCTCGCTTGGCCACCTGGTTTAACCTATTTTCGCCAAGTTCTGGTCGTGAAATTGCAACCTGGTGGGGCGGGATCATTACGGCAGATGTTCGCTCTGGTTCGCAGCGAGTGAAACAATTTATGCATTGCGTATTGCAAATGCACAGATTTATTATGCACAGCAAAAACGTGCTACAGCATCGGCATGCGTCAGTCCACCTGTGGTGTCTCTCTCGGCAGCTCTGAGGGATTCTCTGATCATTTGACAGAATCAATTCTAATGCTTCCGATCTTGAGTTTCAGCTCAATAAACTGACTGCTGCTTTACGTACTGCACGAAATCACAAACAACTGCTTGGGTTATGTCATAACGTATTACAGTTGGAGCGTCGATCGCTTTCAGAAAACCACCAATATTCTTCACTACTATAGCGCATTCTTAACAGCCTTTGTCTGTAACTTACTGTATAAGATTAAAAAGTAAACCACTATAACATATGAAGGACCGGCCCCTTGAAACATTTCACTCAACATTTCATGTATTTTAATTGGCAAGGACAGCTTCTAACAATACCTCTTACTCATTACTCACAGGTAAAAGGTACCTTGAGATGAACAGTTGATTCCTTAGAACATCTTTAATTGTACCGTGTAGACAACTACTGACAACACATCCTACCAGAAAGTAAAGGAAACTCACTCAAAATGTAAAAAGAAAGGACACGCACGTATCGGACGAACAAGTGGACCAAACAATGTTAATAGCTAATCTATAAGAACTGTTAGAGATTGTAAGTATCGACAGTACCGTAATGTTCGAGTTGTTGCCCAAAGGTTGACAGATTACGAGACACTTTAAAAATGAAGTTGAAACACCAACCGTATGACAACCCTGCTCACGAAAGATGCTGCCAAATTTGATTGCCAAAAAAACTTTTACAGCACTATAGTTGGCTTCGACTGAATCATGTTCTGCATAGCGCAATCGTTTTAAACCAAAGACGCCTTCGTAGAAGAATACCGTGCCGGGGCACAGCTTCATTCGAACTGCTCAGGAAACACCTTAAATTTCAAGCATATAAAATTAAGGTTCACTCTCCCGACGTATTGATAGTATTGATCTCGAGCTACGCAAACTCAGCTAGACGCAATATTACCGAAACGCAGAACAACAGTAATCTCAGGTAAACGTGTTATTAGTCGCGTTTTCGAATTTTTTGCTTCAAGCTGTAGAACAAAGCGGTAGCTATCGCCTCACACTAAGCTCCTGTGCATAGGTGACGTTAGTTAATGTCAGCACTTATATAAACACCTCTGTTTTCTGTTCAACGGAAAACACACTGCATAGAAACGCACATATTGGGGCCGTCATTGTCGCACTAAAGGAATGTGAACTTCCATGACACTTCAGTGTAATCTTTTAGAGGACTCTATTCGCTTCATTTCCTTCCATCAACACAACGTGGTGCTGATGCTGCCTCATTATTTTCGTCTGCTGCTTCTCTCGTTTCACTTTTGCTGCGGGACACAAACAATTTAGCCGGTAATATTTACTATCAAAATGCACCAGTAGTGTTATTGCCAGCCGTTTTGGCTTCCGTCGTATACCAAAAGAGAATCCTCGAAAAATGATGAACGCTATCGAAGATCACTTCAGTGTTGAAATATATTCTGCAATATTGGCAGCCCAATCTAGCAACTAAGCGAATGAAACATCTCAGTTTAATCAACAAATTATTCATTATGAATAAATAAAGATCTCTTCATATCGCTTCAAATTGCTCTAATTCCGATTCACTTCTCTCTGATGGCCTTCCTTAAAGGGTCATTCCACTCATTTTTCACGATCTCTGACATCCATTTCAATATTTTTCCAACCCACTCATCTATTTTCATGACAGTTACTTTTGCCGTCCATGTAAACTTTCTCATTGTTGTCTTGGTCACTTCACTTTCATCATTCTTTGCAGTCCTTCATTGGCGAATTTCAAATAGACACACATGAGAACAGCTAAGACCAAAACATCACAAAGGCATTTCAGCAAATTCCGATGGAAACACCCTCCATGCTTCCCACGTGCACTCCCGGTTCTTCTTCAACTTATCAGGTTCGTCACCAAGGATATAAGCTTTTGAGGAGAAGCACCAAGGATATAGAAAAGCTGAGAGTTCATGCCTTAGTCATGACCCACTTCACCTTCACGGGAATCAGGCTCTGTAGGTAGTGGATGAATAAGTTCAAATGCCGTGGCTGAAGTTCAGGAATCAGAACGTTTAATGGCCGAAGGCCGATGGCCGAGCAGTAAAGACTGCCTCTAGTTCGTCATGAAAACAAACTGCTTTCGCTTTTGCTTCCGATCATCTGTATATTTTAGCAGGAATTCTGTTTCTTATTTCCGCCTCCATGTTTGGGTAGGATGAGCTGAACAAAACGGTGGCATTCATTGTTCAAGTTTTATAGGCTCATCCTTGGTAGTGGAATGTCAGGAAACCACCGAGTTTAATTTCTTTCAATGTCAGTCAGGAAGTCTCAATCTTTTTGGTGTTCACATTAAAATACAATCAGCATGGCCAACAGTACGAACTGGTTGTGGCTTCAGGACTGCATGGTGCGTTTGATGTCATGCTAGCGCAAGAGTGAGGAAAGTGCCAAGGATCGAATAATTTACTGGTGAGTATCGAATAATTCAAACCCTCGGGTTGTAGTTCAGGAAGGCGAGGTGTCTCACCACCAGATGTCGGAGGTGGAATGATATATGCTGCAAGATGCCAAATCTGAGTTCTTTTTTTTAATATTCTGATACTAATAACGACCTAATTTGAGTTTTATATGAGTCTCGCAGCAGCGAAACTCTGTACCTACATACTTTGTGAGCTTCCGGATGCGTTTAATAAGCATATATTATGCTATGCGGAGGAAACCTTTCAAAAACTCACAATGCAGAATGAAATTACGTACCTAAAAAGTCGCTCACGAACACATTTCCTGCTCTGTGATTAACAAAGCTGCAAAAATTGACCAACACGGTTTCCCCGGTGACTGTTCAATTTCAACATTTTCATATCGATGTGCGAAGTCGAGAAACTCTGAGGTCGTCGCCAATGAACGAAGAAAACCTCATCGTCCGATGTATCCAAGTTTTTAAAATATCTTCACAGGATTGCGAAGTGAGCAGGGGAGGGAAGTTTTTACTGCTTTATTGCCATAACATACTGCCCTAACGTAATATTTCGTCCTTGTTGCTCCAAATGACTTAGTGAGCTCACCAGCAAGTCGAAGCAGAAACGTCTTATGAACCGTTGCAATTGACTATTTCACAGTGGCACATAACCACTACACGAATTTTAAAAATTACGACTGTATTCGGATCTCATGCTTCAGCACTTGCACGATCTATTCAGTAAAGCTATAACGGAAGCGCTCACCTTATGCGTTTCCTTCAATACTATTAGGAACGTTTTTTGATGAGCAAGCTTTTGCCTTTGTTCATGCTAATAAAGTTTAATTATAGGTAAGGACAACTGTAAACTTTAAAAGCAATGGGAAAATGGCATCCAGGAGATAACCGTTGAAGACGAGTGGGACAACTTCCTTGGGCATTTCGAGGAAGCAGTTCGCCAAAGATACACAGAACTTGCCTCCACCCTCATTACGCCACTTACTTAATACGTCCAAGCCGTCACCCTGACGTCTGTTGATTTGTGTGCACCTTACGACGATCAAAAAGTTTCATCCTGAGGAACTCCCATGTGTTGGTCCGGCATCGTTCCTTCACAATAAAGGATCAACCCTTCATAGCTGTCAAATCGCCGCCAAACTTCGTACAGGGCGTCTTGAGACACGAGGGCCCAAAACGCCACCTGAAATTCCAAAATTTGGCCCGAGGAAGCCTCCTCCTATGCAGAAAACGAGGGCGGAAGGAGAATGGGAACTCGAATGTCCGCAATAGCGTATGAGGCAGCATCAGATCGACGAATGAAATAGAACAGTCTCCCAAAAAAGTTGAAGATTAAGCGAATTTCTAGGAGATGATACTGTTCCGCCCACGGCAGCCTCATAAAAACGTCCGCGTCGCAAGTGCGATACACGGAACCAACCACCTAAGCAATAAAAACTCTTGCAGAAAAAAATACAGGAAAATCAGCACTATCCATTTCAATTAAAGTGTAAACTTTATTCTCCCTCTTGTTCCCATAATTCACCAAATCCCACGTCGAAACTGCTTTACTATAGAAATAAACGATGAACAGCGAATTCATTAGCACACGCAGCGCATTCCGTTAAGGATACGCAAAAACGAAGAATCAACCGAATGCAGATGGTTGAATTTGAATGGTGGCTCTTCACCGTCAAACTAATGCGAGCAAAAGCACTGCGCATACATAAGCGGAACAACGAATAACGACGAGAGAACAAACATTTGCAACCAAAATAACATCAACTAAAGAAAATTAGCGATCAAAAGAGTGTAAAAAATAGGTCACCAAAGGAAAGTGGATCCACATTTCAGTGGACGAAAGAGCCATCCCAATAAATGCAAATTCTATGGAAAGATACGCCGGTGAGGATATCTACGCTCTATTGAAATGCCCAAAAACAAAACGACTAGGCAAGCTGACTATGATGAAAGCAGCTGCACAAAAACGAATCCAATGCAATAACTGCGTGTGATCGCAATCAAAACACATCAACATCAATGACGGCCTATCGAGAAAACACACCAAAACAATTCAACGAATGAACTTCGGGAAGAAGAGTGAGAAAAAATAAAGCCAAAAAATATATGACGATAGGAGGGTAGACACAAAGAATGGAAAACCATCGGAAATGGGTAAAAGATGGAGACTTTCTATTATTATCGGGGCTTCCATCAACAAATAATGTAAGCAGTAATCGCATTAAAGGAAAGCGTAGCATAACGATCGACAAGGGACCCGACTATAATTGGGAACGGAACAGAGGCATTCTGACGTCTCAACGTCCATGTTACTGTTTCGTCACTGGCTCCAACGCGGTATTCGGGTCGCAAACCTCCAGAATGGCACGCCCTTCCACCTCCGACATACTTAACTGCTTCAACACCTGCAACCGTGGTTTCGTAATCATAGTGAATGCAAACGTAAATGCATTAAGTTGATCAACCGTCCAACAGTTCTCACTCCAACCCTTCACCTGGCGTTAATCATCGTTTGTGATTGTGACCTTTCTTTTATCTTTACTTCTACCGATTTTGCATCGCCACTAATTTCCAGCCTTAGTGATGTTGACTGTACCTAAATTGTTGAAAAGATGAAACGCTGAGAGTATCAGCAAAAAATCAGCTTTGCAATCCGGTGCCTAGTTGCCACATTTTACAGACTGATTTCGCTAAAAGAATACGCACAATCGGGCCAGCTGCCGCCCTCACAGCCATAAACTGGTTTGAATTCAAAGCTCTTGAGATCGGATTACATCAACGATTACACAAACTGGATGCTGTTAACTAATACCCTGACGAAGTCTGCATCAAATAATATAACGGGCATAAAATCTAACGAAAGAGAATATTATTCACAAAGTCGACTGCAGCAAACGGTACCATACCTGTAATATTCACCTCAGCTGAATTATTTCGCTATATTCATATCTCTAACAAATAGAATATTACTTAAAGCTCTCCATTTTCCTCAGAAACATACTAACTGCAAACTACTGCATATGACTCACTCCTTCCCCTCCCTCCTACTCTTCAAAAATGAACTATCGCAGAACAAACCTGTGAAGCCTGGTTGACTGGATAAACTCTGTAATCCGGAGCGTCGATCTGACCTCCCGCAATCAAACAGACAAGATTTTTAAGCTGTTCAATGGAACCACGAGACACACCCATAATAGCTAAACGATTGCGTGCCACCAGCTTGATCGGTAGCTGCACGTCCAAACCGGAAAGACCACCGACAAACAAAACTCCACCCTGAAATTCACACTTGTCTACGACCACATAAATGAATATCCCTTTGAAAGCAGTATTTCAACAGCAAGTACTCTAGAAGAAAAAGCCAGCTGTTCGAGAAAATGCGCACATCGCTGATACAATGTATATAAAAGGAAGACAGCTGTCACTGCAAAAACGCATAAGGAACGATATAGAAGTGTACGAAAGGAACTGTTTTCGCAGAGGCTATATGAATTCAAAAAGATCCCTCTGCGATAGCTTACACCAAGCAGTTAGGTAGTCAACTACCCTGTGATGTATAAATTATAAAGTAAGAGATACAAAGCAGTGGGTGAAATTCATCAAAGAGGCATAATTTTCCAGGCAGTCTATCAATTGAGTAGTGTCCGACGAGAAGCTCATCAACACAACAGATGCTATATGCACCTCACCCTAAAATAAAAGTGAATGTGTCTAAGCTAGAGGATTCAGACGCCTAAATCTGATTTTGTGCACATTTTCACCTACTACAGATTCCTAATCAAGAGTTAGAGGCAGTCGACTGACTTGGTACGTAGCATCCACCTAACGAAATGCCAGCAAAGTATATCGACCGCATGAACAGTAGCCTCTTACTGCACAGATTTTGTTTGCCACCTCTCACTATCACCTCGTTCATTGATCGTTTGCAAAGAACACAATAAATTCATACCTCTGCAAGGCATTTCAGAGAGCGTGTAACTGTACGTGGTGACGTAACAAAATCGAATACCACCTGCACACCTGTTCGTGCCACATCCTTAGTTCGCATTATAAGATACTCCTCGAATTCTGAATATTTATATCACACCATCAAGTAACTATAACAATACTAAAACAAATAACCCAAAAGCTTCTCTTAAAGCATTTCAGTCCCTTCTTAAAGTGCGCACGAAAAATTTATGTTCGGAAGGCAACTTCCCTCAGAAAGCTTGAAACAACTCTTCACCATCTTCTACTCGTCTTGAGAATTGAAGAGTTGAAACGGTTCTAACTGATATTTTGTAAAACAAGAAAACAACGCGCAATACCGTTTTTGTGTTCTAATTCAACAATAACGATAACAGTAGTAATCACTGAAATATTAACAGCAAAAATGATAGAGAGAGTGAGTTAATTGTAGGTGCGATAACAGCGACAGCAGTAATACTAATAATGCTTATAATAATAACACTAGAAATAATAACAGCAGGAAACAATAATAATAGTGCTAATAATAAACCATTATATATGGTAGCAACAACAATAAGAGATAATAATAAAACACGACGTGTCTCCAGTTTTACTCCAATGCAAAAATTGCCCTTATTCTTGATTGAGAGCTTAACGTGGACTTGAGTCTACCGTTCATCTTAAATGCACCATGCCATCAAAACGAAACAAGTGAAGAAACTTGCCGGAGTCATCCCAATGGACAACAAAATCGGCACCGTTTCGTTCGGCGAGGCAGAGACGCTCTTCACGTGCATCGGCAACCATGATCTAGCAACAATATTCTCTCAAACAGTTTTATCTATAAACACCATCAACCAAAATAATATGTTCTCCAGCAAAACAATTCCTGCGAATGCATCGCAATCTCTGATCGTTTCTTTCGTATCTCAAAGTTCGTTTCCTTAAATCAACATCAACCATCATCAATATTACAAAAATGAGTTCCCAAAGTCGACTGCAGGAATGAAAAAGAATGTGAACGCCAGTTTACCTCCACATACTTCGACATACTTGATCCAGTTACATCATACTTCAATCAACAGGCGATATTGATTACAATAAGCGGTCTCTAGCTTTTCTATCCCTCCCTCCCCTCTTAAAGGGATAAGTATAAAGGAGAAAAAAAATATTCAAATTGAAAACACAATAAACCTTGATCTTCCTGTCCTGCTGCCCAGAGAGGAAATGCTTCGCAAGCTTTAACAACCAAAGCCCGAGACCGCCAGCACCCACAATGAGTATGTTGCAGAATCCCTTCGACTGCGAAAATGCCTCCACAATTGGCCTTGCCTATAACGAAACGACGCTTGTTAAATGCACCCTATAACTGCGACTTTCGAAACACTTTCAAATTAAAGCACTTGTAAAGAAGTGCTCATTTACGTAAAGATGCACTCATACTTATCTCATAAACTTTTAGCAACTTTTTATTGCAGTACTTTAATTTCGAAGAAAAAAGTGAAGTTCAGGTGAAACCGTTAGCACCTTAAATCTCAGGTGATATTTTAAAACGCGCTCTAGAGAGTGCATAACAAGTCTAACAAAATGCCATCAGAATTTCCGATATTCTCATCATAGATTTATCCTAAGCAAAGGAAGAGATGCTGCAAAATATATCATCCGCCTTTGTTATTTGCCTGCACGAAGTTATTCTTCACACACCTCATCAAAAAAGAGAGCCTTCGGCTGGCAGTTAGCTAGCTCACCAATGAACTCGCTCGGCTGTCACGACTACAAGCACAAAAAAGAAGCAGAAATCAATCGCTAGTCACGTGCAGTAAAAACGACTTCTAATAAAGTATGCACGTCGAAGCTCACGCTTTCTGGCGGCTGCGGTGAACAAAAATTTCGACGCAAAGGGCGAAATAAGATAAACGAGTGCGCATGCTAGCAGCAGTGGAAATAAACAGATACTCCTCGGATATCGACAAAAAATCAAAGTAAGAGGCAAAGATACAGACTTAGTTCGAACTTAAAGCAAATAACGAGCATCACATTTGCAAGCAAATAAAAGAAGTTACTGGAATAAATGGCACAAGGTAAAGATTTCTTCAGCCAGCCAGTTAGTAAATCGGCTAAAATAAAGAGATCACTAAATATACGATCGTGTGCCAGAGAGACCAACAACTTCAATTTGCGAGTGAGCCTATTTTTCCTGAAGGTGACTCGACTTTAACTTCTTTAATTTATAAGTGGGCTTATTTCCACTTGCGTCTATGAAAGGAATATCAAGGTAGAGAGATCAATCAGTCTGTGGATAAAAAGCAACCTGAATGACAGCAGAGAGAGCCCAGGTGGCGCCTGCTGGCAGAATTGAGGCGACGTGCATAGACAGCGTATCGGGGATTTTGATGAGAAACTGCAGCGTTGGTACAGTCACATAATCCGCATAACCGTGTTGACACATCTCGTCGGTTGGCCATACAATTACCTAAAACATTGCCTTAGTAACGCTTACTTAATCACTGCAAGAAAATTAAACTTCAACAAAAATACTGAACAAGACTCAACCATTGCATTCAACTCGCTCAGCAATTAAAGCAACCGGCTGCAACAAGCGAACAGCAATGATCCTCAGAAACAATATTTGTTTCATAGACGCTTTGGCAATCAACCACGTTGACTAAAAGCAGTATTGGATATACTGCATACTTGCTGTTATATTATATCAATCTCTTCTCGCATCAAACCGCTTATAAATTTCTGAGTCGTTCACCGCTCTACCACACCACTACGCTGCAAAACTATCGTCTCACAAGTGGGAAACGAGACAGTGAGCATGTATATTTAATTTATTGGGTAAATATGACCAAGATCAAGCAATAACGCAATCCCTCATGACTTTTGATGAAAATAGAAAACAGCATAGCTGAGCACCTGCAGAATCTGTTTTGGAAAGGTAAAACCCTAAGCAAGGATGAGGGAGCAGTAACTGATGATGTCTCATAACGCCCCCGATATGGCATTATTCATGCTCGCCTGATATGTGCAATGATTTAAATTCACAAAGAGATGAGAAACGTTCCTCGAATGAAAGCACTTGCAAATAACCTTCACCGAACTAACATCAATCATCTTGCCAATTAGGTTATAAATATGTCTCTCAAAAGCACTTTTCTCATAGAGCCCTATTGCCAATTTCATTCGCAAAAAGAAGGAATGATAGTCTCATGCGACAAACCTTGTCTCCAATCTTGAGGTCGAACTCAGCCGGATTTGTATCGTCACCGAACGCCTCCACAACACCAGACACTTCGTATCCTCAAATAAATGTACTTGATATGACGCAAGTCGACTCAAACAGCCTCGCTGAATCGTTGGCCCAGCAGTGTTTTATCTCGCATGTATCGAAAGCGTATTAAACGCAGTGAAATTAACATTACAGGAGGTGAGGAATTTAAAGAAGGAAGCGTGTACGACTGACATCGAGGTGCATCAAAACAAGAACTACTGAATGCGCGCTACAGCCACATCAGTCTGCTGCCGAGTCTAGCACTAAAAGAACTCATAATTGAGCACTGAGAATACCTGGGAAGAGAGATGTATCCTTTATTCCATTGGTGATTCTTGCCTGTTTCGTATTCGTCACTTCTCTGTCCGTTAGACATACTCCAGCGTAGCATACCTGCAACACATATCAATGTGACTAATCAGCTCAACGATGCCAAAATCATCGTGTTCGATGCTAGACAATAAATAAATGATGCCAACTTCCGCTCAACATTCCTCTAAGATGATGCACATCTCGTTGAACATTACGCAGCACATTTTTTCTGCTTCTTTTCCCAAAAAAACTTCCCTTACTGACTCAAAACAGCAGTGCATTCAACAATTCATTGAAAACTTGGTCGAAATTACGAGAACGATTTGCACATAGAAATTAAGACAACATAAACATTTTAAACATCCTAGCCAAAAAATTTTGCTAAAAGCTCTGGACAGCACCTCGTGGAGATATGGAAAAATGCTTACCCCTGTCAAAGTTCCTTTCAAGACTATCCAACCCCTCTCGGCTTTGTCGCAAACACCATTTGCACAGAAATGATAACAAGTTTTCGCATGAAGATAGGAACTAGATAACTATTGCGACAAGCTGCAGTAGGTGTTGGAGAGATCTGCACGCAAAACCGCCCACAAGAAACAATACGGAAACCTTCTACTCTCAGTGTCAACAAAACGCAAACATCTTTCGCATCACAGCTACCCATATCTGTGGCTATTGACTCAGGTACAGGAAGGGTACTTGTACCTACTGAATAACACATAATATCATTTCAAAGAGTGACAAAGTATCAGGAGACACGACTGCTGATTAACGTTGATCGCTAACTTAACCAAGAGAAGAATGAAATGAAGAGTGGCTCTCGTATAAAAATAAAACTGCAGAGGGAAATGAAGCAGCGATGATAAAACTATGCAATATAACAGCATACCATTTGACTTTTTGCTACGCTATCTCCAAAACGCAGGCAGGCAATATTGAAAAGGTGTCTCTGTTGCGATGAGACAGCGCGCATGTGAGAATAAAAGAAAGGCCGCAGAAAATAAATCGTTGAAGTGACACAAACCTTAATGCGAGCACCTTTTGCTGGAACATCGGGAATCGACTCCTCCTCGAAAAAGTGAACTTCTTTCAGGTCTTTTGGAGAGCCAAGAGAAATACGACGATTTTTCACTCCTCCAGACATTTCTAAACAGATATCATTTCACGATAGCAACAGGTGTCTTATCTCTGTGAAGCGCTTCGACAGCATCTTACTTTTCTCAACAATATTTATATATTAACGACTGGGAAAGTGAACAGAGGTAATACTGTGGAAACAATTATTTTCCCATTTTTATGTAGTTGAAGCCGTGATAAGCATAAGCGAAAAGAGGCGACATCCTGGGAAGGCAGCTGATATGTAGGTGAAAGTTTTTTCGTGAATATTTGGGAGAAGGGAAACGTATAGCGGAAGTGCTACTGCTGACAAGGCGTCGGGAGTTTAGAATTTCGCGGATCTTCAACTTTGCTCGAGAGTCTCCAATTTTCAGAATCCGTGATTTTTTTTTTTGAAGGCCAACAACTCTACGAATCCCTTGAACGTCTAGACGACTGACTGTTTGAGGCTTCGAATAATATTCGAGGCAGCTAGGGCCATTGAGAAAAAACAACAAGAACTGACGCTGCATAATAATGCAGAATTCACTGGACTGGTTCTAAGCATAACCGATAAAACAAGTGCACTGAACCTGGATCTGTGCGCGCCGAGTGCACGGTATACAGAAGGCAAGAAGAATACCTGCCCCCACTTACAACAACATTCGACGTTATTAAAATAACTGCTTGATGTGGCATCAAGCTACTTCTTTTTCCTTTACCCGTTGGTAATTGTTGAAAATCGATTCTATATTGCTGATCACAACGGATCTGCACGATGTTAGCACAGAACTGCTCAGTATTTCGGCATTTCGCTAGCATGAACAACTGGAAAACAACTGCATTATATGTAAGGTGTTCGAATAAATCGAAGGATAGGCAAGGAGCAGCAATGGACACAAAGGCAAATGAAAGCTGGCAACGGTAAAAGAAGGGAAAACAAAGGTGGACAGCACGAGAGTAGCTTTGCCGATGAGGAATGCTGAACGCTATTTGTGATCAGGGAGATCGATGGTTGTAGTTTATATTTCTATAATGTTTCTACGCTCGATTGCTGGCAATTTGTGTAGTTTGTATTAGTAATTTTAAAGACCGATCACTGGAGACGCGTCAGCCTTTCCACTGCATTCTCAAATCGTTTTAATCAAATGTGGTAATCACCATCTCTTTCATGTAAACATATCCTGTGTTTCTAACACCCCCTCCCTCGTTCTGCATAGTTGCCACCGTTTACCTCTGCCTGTTCCCACCGTCCATCCCTCTTACCGTCTCCAGCCCTTATTACCTCTGCCCCTGTCCCGCTTTCTAGTTCCCCTAAAGTACTTTATAATGCCTTCTGACGCAGGCGCATAACGCAACAGTAAAAATGAATTTCGCTCCAATAAACCTCACTGCTCTTCCCGCTTACCTTTTAGCAGTCGATAGTCCTTGATTCTACATTCTGACTTATGCAGTAAATGTATGAGCATATACTATCGCTTAGATGCGATAAGTGAGAAATGGTTAAGGATTGTTTGCGATAAGGATTCTAAATAAATGTGCACGTATCGCTTCATCGATTGTTCTCCACAACCAGACCTGCTATGCAACTGCTATATTTGCAAGAGTTGGTAGT
The DNA here is from genome assembly GCA_037389465.1 of Baylisascaris procyonis. Classification (NCBI taxonomy): domain Eukaryota; kingdom Metazoa; phylum Nematoda; class Chromadorea; order Rhabditida; family Ascarididae; genus Baylisascaris; species Baylisascaris procyonis. The sequence continues at coordinate 798,580 of JAZARR010000078.1, read as the reverse complement.
GTTTTAGTTAAATATGCAAATTTACTAAAAGCAGTTGCCAAATAAAATTGAAGGAAAAATGCAACTAATAATAAAGTACATAATATCACTTATGAAGGTAGTAGCTCATCAATGAAAGCAAAACGGGACTAATGAAGGCACCACTTTCTGCATTTCTTAGTGAGTAAAACATGAAATTCATTAAAAAAAAGAAAATCCGCTGAAAGTTAAGGATTTTTTCTCAATAAGGCCCAAAGTAGGAGGAAGTTGTGGCGAGTGATGGCCCGCTCCCGTAAAATGAGATGATCCCGGCCCTGCTGAAACCCCCTCTTCTCGTTTCGAACTCCAACTTCCCCCCCCCCCAAAAAAAAAACAGTCAACTCCTGGACCTCATTCATTTGATTCTCGAAGGTGATACCTTTCCAGTTTCCTTTGTAAGGTTTCAGCATAGTAGTTCCCAGAGGCGCTATTAAGTAAAAAACAGCAGAAGAAACATCACATAGCGTTCTCTATAAAGAAATTGCACACCACAGAACTAAATTAAATGGAACACAACTCACCAAAAGTAACATAAGCTCCCATTTATGCATAGTGACGGAAATAAAAATCTTGTTTTGAATATTTCGCAAACAAACGATGTTACTTGGCTTACTTCAAGCTTTGAACATTTTTTTTGGAAGCAGAGATAAAGCGGAAGAGGATCTGGAAAGCCAGACAATTTGAGGCAGACAACTCGAAGAAACGAACCCGAGGCCGGAAGGATTGAGACTACAGGTTTGTTGCAACAGCAATGTTTTGTTCTAAAATTTCACCATAACAATATGAAGACGTCTTGACAGCATAAACAAGATTCACGGAATATACAGAAGTTCGGCTACTCGCAGTCATATGAAATGAGCAATCGTCATTACTATCTACCTACATGATTTTCGGGGCGATATTAGGTATGCCGAAACCGATGACGTCATTGCAGAAGTAAATAGGAGGTCAGAACAACACTTCCATGTCCTCTCGAAATCTCTCCTTCTATTCGATAATCCAACATTTCCGGTTTTATCGGTCCCCGAGATCAGTCATAAAGAGTGAGGGGGATTCTACAAGATCGATGATACAGCTGAAGTGGTCTTCGACGCTGGTAACAAAACCATCACAGACACTTAGTGCAGCCGATTAGAACATAAAAACGGAAAAACGTCGATCATCAACTGCCGCCTGGCATTCACTTCACAGTGACGTGCTGCAGCATTTCTGTCGTTCTCACTGTTAAACTAAGCGTCAACAGTGACTATCAGTAGTATCGAAAGCTTCGCTGAAGTTTTCGAGGGATTCTGATGATAGTGAAGATCTCCAACTCGGAAATGGGGTCAGCACTCCATCCACATTTTCAAAATTGGACAACGATTTAATAGCTTCAAATGCGTTCGATTAAAAATCCATTTGGTTTCCGACGGTTCTTTGACACTAAATGTGAACTAATCTGCAGGCAGATTGGGCATCACTGATATCTGAATTTGGCTAGTCATAGCTGCTGTTTTATTTAATCGACAACAGTCACATACAGCTATGCGAGAGAGGGGAAGCGGGATTTTTAGATTTGAATGAGCAGGGGACGATGATATCACAAGCTCTTGAGATAGTCACTGACGAGAAAATCTCGTAATACCTGTTCCCTATCTTCTGTGATTGATTACACGCCTAGAAATCGAAAAACTTTTAGAAGCGAAAACGACGTGGCCTTTTTAATTAATAAAAGGAACGATAAGGGTTTATTTTAGCTATTATTAGTATTGCTCATGACTAAATCCGGTACTAACTTGTAATACTAGCACTTACTATACATTTTAATTTCTACTCCTATCGATGTTACTACTGCCATTGCTACTTACTGTTATAGTAGATACTGTTACTACAACTATGCTCAGATGTGCTACTAGTAGCACTAATATTAATTGTCGTTCGTAGGTTTGCTAGGTTTGTTATGCTTAACACTACCGCTAGAATTACTGCTTTCTTTCGTTATCAGTGAATATTATTGACAGTAATAGTAAGCACTACCGTCAATCATAACAGAACACACACAGCAAATGACACTAACATTAGCTATCATAAACGTTAACTACTGTTATTGTTAGCGATAGCAGTAATATTACCACAATTTACTATAAATTGTTACAACCTGCGGCACCAAACTTCACTAATACGAACCCTAATTGGTAGTGACTCCTCAAATTCTGGTATTATTGATTAGCGTGGTGCTACTAAATAATAAGTTCCTGCTAATGCTAAATGGAATTGGTGGGAATACATTGCTGCAAGTCACCTAGTCAACTTATCGAAGCAAACAGCTCAGCATCCGGACAGCGAAATTATCCAACACTCTCGAGTTGGTGGCACTCGATCGAACAACACTGTACAAAGTATTAACTGGGTTCTTGTTTTTGACAAAGAAATTCGGGACTCCGATTCTTGACAAAAAAGAACAAATCCCTAACACTTCCGACTCCGGAAAAAAATAAGAGTCGACTCCTTCAGTCCGGCTTTTCCTGACGCAGGCAGCCGATTCTCGGAGTCGACCCTACAGGCTTCCATCATCAAACTATGAAGATACGCTATGACGGGGGGAGTTCTCTTTCAGATGCACCTACAGTGAAAATTCGAAAGATTTATTGAGGCGGAGATTACTTTTTCATTCAAAAATTTGCGCCAGCATCTACATGAGGAGATCGTTGAGTGAAAGAGAACAAGTTTATGGCACTTCGAAAATAAACATCATATCGGCGCATGGAAGAACCTGAAATTTGGATTTCTAAATTTCCCTAGAGGTGAACTTGGAATCAAGTCCTTATTTTTCAAAATTTCAGCCATTTCGGGACGAGGATTTTTCTTTCCGTATCACCTCTCATCCCCTCCTCCTGCCCCTGTACGCCAAGCAATGCATCATGCCAGACGGTTGCCCGCATAGCTCAACGAAAAGCCACTCTGTGACGACTTCAAGGCCACTGTTTTGTGCACGTCGCTGAACTGGTTTCGAACACGAATGGCATCATTGAAAGATAAGCTCGCGCTCATGTAAGTTTTTTACTCAAGGATCGTTAGTCGGTAAAAACTAGAGGAATGGAAGGATTCAACGGCAATGCGGGTGGATAAACCATGTTTCAGAGTTAAGAGCCATACCCAATATGAAAATTACTAAATTTGTAAAAAAAAATCGAATTAAATTGAATTTTTCACCACTGAACAAAGTTAGATGTTTATGCCCGCTAGGGGACACTTTCAAAGAAACAAATAAACAAGAATCGTGGCCTACGGAAATGAAAATACTGAAAAGCGCATCAGCATGGCCCATATGCGACAAGTGGATGATAAGCGGAAGGTTGCAGCGCACGCATATGATCGCAAGAAGTGCGACCCGCAAGCGCACATCACCAACGTGTGCTCTCGTTCGCAGAGAAGAGCTCGTTGGGCAGTTGCCGGTCGGCTGCCGCGAGTGCACGTGCTTCTTCGCGCTCTCTGCATACGCTATGCTCTCTTCATGCATGGCTTCGACTAACATCCCACCCCATCCCTTCTCACCTACGTATGAGCTAGCCGCACGCCTCTTCAAAATATTTGATGAATTCTTGCATTTGTGTTGGGTTGTGGAGTAGGTATTTCAGTCATCGGATCTAATGAGAGATCAGAGACTTGCAAGTTGTTTGAACACGAAAGAGCACATCAAAATAGAAGAAAATAACCACATGAGGTGATTCGAATGAATAGTGACTGTCAGAACCTGTAGATTAATGACGATGAAAAAATGAAGTACAGGAACTCTCAAGTGAAATGCGACCAGATGAATTCAGAGTTCGTTCTGCGGGGAAAAAAAAAACAAACATGTGGGCGAACAGGTCGCGAAACACCTGCCGTTGTGATGACGATTAAAAGACCGCATAATGGCAGCGGAAGTATGCGCACTCAGTGAAGAGAGCAAAACATAGATAAATTCGAGTGACAACCAAGAGGTGGAAGCCAGAAAAGAAAACATTTGCAGCATAGCGAAGTGGGTGGAAAAGAACTTGCGAATAACATGCCATTTGCATAACAATAGACAAAAGTACATAAAAAATAGCGTAAAAACAAAATCGCGATATGTGATAGTTGCAAGACCAAGTTGATGACGTCTCTTCTATGAGATAATTCAAGGCGAGTTATAAACACTGAAATTTTTCCAGTCGTTTCAAATTGAAAATTCATATACCTCACGTTTTGTGGCATATGAAACGAGAGAACCGGAAGCGAAATGAGAAAAGCAATCCACAATATTAAAACAAAGCGCTAGGTTAAACTTTTCTCAGCAACACTATAAACTTTCAACTTGAAGAAATTTTATAAAGTTTTCTCGTAAGCAGTCAATGCATTGTGGAATTTTCTGAAGTATATTTCAGCTAGCAATAAATTTATTCATCGAATTTTTTTTGACGAATGCATTCGAAAATGCCAGTTCCAAGTACAATGCGTCAACTAGCTGTTCCAATTATTATGCTACCGAATTTCGATTTTCAATGGGAATGTTAAACCCGCTGCTTAAATGCGAGTGTTCAAAGTGAGCAACTACAACTGCATTAAGATGGATTCTGATTTGACATTCATTCACTTAGGTAATCGCTTTCGATACCTCTCAGAATGAACGATAATACAAAAAACGGTTTGTCATGGGGCAACTTGTAATATAACGTGATCATCGACCAACGCCTGCCTCCCCCCACCCCGCCACCCCCCAAAGAAAAAGAAGTAGTTGTTCGACAGGTTCGTCGATGAGAATCATTGCAACAATCTTTGAAGGGCTCATGGTCGTCGGCAATTCTTATCCATCTATAATATTCCTTCTCCGTTTGTAATATTCCTCTTCCATTTTTAGTATTTTTCCTCCATTTCCAACATCCCTCCTGCATCTCTGATATTCTTCCTTCATCTTTAACGTTTCTCCTCGATTCTTAATATTCCGCCCCATGCGTAATGTTCTCCCCCCCCCCCCTCCCCTCATTCCTGGCACCTCCTGCTCATTCTGCTTCGCATTTAACCGAAGGTATGTTTTTCTACAGGGAATTTTCTTATAGCCTAAAGAATTGTTATCAGATATGAAAAAAGAAACGCATTGATAAATCAAATTTATCTCAGAAAAAAAATTATTTTATCTGATTGAAAACTACCTTATCGAATGCATAAAATATTTGCGAAGGAATTTCGGCTTCGCTTTGCTCCGTTTTTTTTTTTCTCATCGTTCGCGTCGCGTTCCCAATCGAAAACTAAATATTCAACAACGATGAAATAGAATGACTAATGAAATAGTCGAGCTACGGTAATACTGCAACACGGAGGATATGCCACCTGTCAAAACTCAATCACGAGTGTTATCATCACGAGTAGCACATTGAACGAGATTAACAGCAGCGGTTCTTCTGAGAAAATTTTACGGCAACCAGTGTAAACAGTAGAATCTTCAATTCGGGAAGCACGGCCGATCGATGCCCCATTTTCTTTCCTCCTAGCCGCTAATAAGCCATCAGCTGAATGGGCTGGAAATTAATTCAACATATCTTTCTATAACTCCGGCATCCTGTCGAACATTTCTTGTTGCATGTTTTTGCATTTCAACCGTCTGTTCTAAATACCATCTGATGATTCCCCGAACTAGCGGCTCAGCCACTTCAGCGATTCCGTTCACAGACACGCTCAACACCTTCATTTTCTGAGCATGGTATCTCAAACTTGGGTAATTAAACCTCTGCGTCCATCGAAACTTCATCTCCAATTTTGTCTCTCTGCATAAAGTGCATAAATACGGGTATAGTTTCATGGTTTGCATCTTCGTGAAGCAAAAAACATCGTTTTATTTACTACCTAAAACATCTTATACCATTCGTCTCTGCGAGCTCACATCTTTTAAACCCTTCGGAATGTTTTTCATATCCATCATCGCTGTCTATTAAATTGTCTTCGAATAAAATACCCTTATCGAGTTTTTGTATAATTACGTATTTATGCGAATAGAACATTTATCCATATAAAAACCTGTGTGCATTTCGAACTTCTCATACACTATATGCAGTTATTTTTTGATCATTTGATGAGAAATTTAAAAAACGTTCTGCACTCCAGAATTATAAGCGAGGGACTTACATATGCGCACTTATGATTGTTGTCAACTTCCAAGGATGAGATCTGTGCCCTAGGAACCCGTTAAAATCAGAATTTTAAGACGTGTTTAGCTTATTAACTTATGCAACGATAGACTGTTTTCTGTGGCATTACCGAAGTTTGAATGATTTCGACTCGAAATATGATAGTTTGTGAAGGAGAGGTGAAGATTGCGATGGAAACTTTCACTTCGATAAGGTCATCGATTCAGATACCACATTACACCATCTAGATGTAATTCCCTCAAATGAAACATTTCAACCTTAGAAGTTAAAAATAATTGAATTTTCCACTTTTGTGATAAAATGTCACCCAACGATTCCATCTTGTGATGCTTGAAGAACGTCCGAAGTTTTCGATAGTGTATCAAATTTGGTGCGCTGATGTGCACTTGTTATTGAATGGCTTGTTGGGTCATTGCTTAAAGGATTATGTTGATTTTACTTTGTGAGTGCTATCGTTCTCATTTAAAATCGTCTATTTCATGTGAATTTGTGAAAGTTTTGTTGTAATTTGAGTGGAATGCTGATGGTTGCACGTGATCTGAACCATCTTCCATGCAAGTGTTGCATTACCTCTTGACATATGCAAAATTTCATGCAATCTGCCGAATATCAGTGACAGCTGGAGTAATAAGTTTCACTGAAGTAATCTGTGAGTACCACACCGTTGAGTGGAAGTCATCAGTAAGTGCTTTACAGTAGCACTTAGCATCCGAAGTCACTGCAGTCTTCAAAAACCTAAACTGAAGGAAGGATCATTGGGCTCGGTGCCAAAGACTTGCATCCGGTGATTGGAGTTTACGTGTTTATTGTGGTCACTGCAAAGTTCCAAAGACTTGCTAATTTCCGACAAAATTTGAAGTTTCGGTTAGATACCCAGTGAGCTTTTCGATGCTTTTTATGATGTTCCGGTCAAAGTTAGCATACCGCCAAGAAGCCGGCCTGAACCGGAAAGGGAGGAGGGTGGATTTTAAAAACCGATTGTAGTGTACGCGAGGGTTCGCAAACCGTGAAAGAATTTCGGGAGTGCTCAGGTCATCGCTGTGTTCCCGACTGCAGTGATGTCGAAAACAATATTTCTTTTAATTTTGAAGTTGTTGACGTTGTCGGTAATGTTAATCGACGACGTTCAAAAGCAGCAAGTGATGATGTTTGATGACGATTACAGCACGTTGAACGGATAGACTGGCTGTCATCTATGTCATCTATCTTAGGCATTTTCGCATTCGAAAACAAGCAGTAATGAGATTTGTCGCTGGTCAGCACTTTTAAAAACGTCGATTTCACCGAGATGATTGGGTCATCTTTAGTATGCTACAACTCAAAAACTTGCATGGCATGGGGGGGGGGCCAGAGAGGCAGTAGACGAGGTGCTTATGCAGATTTGGCAAGAAGTGAGACCGAAGATTCTGAATGCAGCCATATGCCCCCCTCCCCTACCCCCATCCTCCCCCCCCCCCACGTCCACATGTCGCTCACACTGAGCGTGATGTGATTTTCTCGAATTGCAGTGCCTTCAGTGGAAGTAAATTCCTGTCGACGTCTGGAATCCGATATGAAAATTCCCACTTCTGCTAGCTGTAACAATTTTTTCTTATGTGACACTTATTGCGGTGCGATGAAAAGTGTATGTGCTAGTGCAAAGTTGAGGGGGGGGGGGAAGGGGAGACGGAGGAGTTGCAACACGATTGCATACAGCCAAAGAATTGGGCAGTGCAAGTGCTGTGATAGGCATGCCGGCGTTGACGTAGTGAAACACAATTGCTGTTGTCATTAAAAGAGAGAGTGGTCGTTTTGCGGAGCATGAGTTACGAGGCGATGTTCGAAAGCAGCTAGGGGTTGTCGATGCCACGGCAGAAAAAAATATGCGGTATGCCTGTGATCTGTTGATCGTGCAACATCGCTTGATTGCCATCTTTATCTCCACTCGCCGCGTTCTTCGTAGAGCAAAGTTTATGCCAGTCAGCAGGAGCTGTGATCGACTCATCAGGGTGTTTCTTAGGTACTAGGTGGGGACAGCATTGAGTTCATCAGGCCACACCCTCTGTAAGAGTGGCCAAGCTCCACAGTAGTGCTCTTGCAGATTGGTAAAAGGCAGGGTGCGATGCACTAGACCGCGAACCTGCGGCTGCTATAGAACAGTTCATTCGCGTCTACCACAGCCATTCCAAAATGAAGCCTTGGAAACAGTGATTTGCTTGGTCTGGGATTGTCATACGCAAGCCTACCTATTTTCATGGGTTGTGCTTGAGGCTCAAGTGCTCACCTGAAAGTCCCGGGCACATGGGACCTCACGGGTAGTACTTGGGGTTCGAGGGTTCAAGAAATATCGATAGTTAAGCCGATATTCATGTTGAATTTGTCATAAACCTGCCTAAGTATTTTTCGTGGAGGTCTGGAATGGTTGGTTTTGGTCCATTGAAGGAGCCCAAAAATGTCTGTAAAAACCAAGCTAACTTCCGAGTCATGTTCATTTACACAAAGAATGAGGAGAGAATTTCGCGGAGGAGGACTAAAGTGCTGCCGCTCCACCCCCTCCTCCTCGTTACTCCTTTATGGAGGGTGTTTCACAGCAGCCAGCAGTAATTTGAACATGGACTACATCGTTGTTTACATCACCTTCCATGCTTTGATGCATTCTTTCGTAGATAAATGAGAGCGCTAATTTGAGAGCGGGACTGGTGAATGCGTATGTGAAGTGGAGCGTCGTCTTACTGAAGGAAATACAACGACAAACACGTGATGGCTTATGAAGTTCATAATGGGTCAGTCTTCTCACAAGGTAACAATTTTTATTAACCTTTTTCGATCAAACATTTCTGCTTTTGTGGTAAATCACGTGATTGCCTCTGGTGGGAACCAGTACGATCTGACTAATAGGTGAGCAAGAAAGCTCAGAGGTGCGACTGGCGCGGTATGCATCTCTCGTTTCCAATGAGGGAGGGGGGGGGGGGGAAGATTCAGTAACAGTACAAATGCGTAAAGAAATATGGTGGTGCAGCTGCCCGCTTTGGTGAAACATCCGTGCTCGGTTCATTCTTGTCTATCCCTTGCGACACTTTCTTGACGATGTTGCTCCATCTTCATGTGCCACACGGGTATTATGCTTGCAAAAAAGCATTCCGTTAGGTAGTGCATTGTACCTCCGCACAGAGTAGGCTTAAATTGTGTTGAGAATTTCCGGATTTTATAGATTTTTACGCGAGAAATTGAACTTCTCTCGGAGTAGTTGGTTGTATGAACGCGTTGGACAACATATATCTATCTACCTGGGTTGCTGCCCTACAAGCATACGAGTGCAAATAGGTGCTGGTGCTAGGATGCGAGCGATGACAGCAATGGTGAATGCTTTGCTTCGCAATGTGTTCGGCTTCATCCTTGGTGCTTCTTCGTTACGCACCGTCGCCCCTCCAGCCTAGTCCTCCCACTTACGAAACATGACGAGGACCCTCATACGAAATTTGTAGCAGACTAGTTAGAAACAACACAGGTTGTCTCTGTTTTTCACTGTCATCGCTTTTTGCTTCCCTCCTTATCTCAGTGCATCTGAATCTCGTCTCACAGCAGGGAGATGGTATAAGCTCGTTTAAACCATATTGAACGTGCGCCTTTTCTTCTATATAATCGGTTAGAAATCTATCCTAGTAGTTCTTTGCATATGCAATTTCACTGTATCTGAAAGCATCTGAAGCGCATAAATAAGGCTGTTAAAAAAACGAAGTTCAGTTTGGAGAGCATTGCGTGCCATTAATTATATTTTGCAACTGTCGGTGTTATATCTGAGATTCAGGGCGCCGTATTCAGCTCGCAACTTCTAAATGGAAGTCCTTTTTTTTCAGCCGAATGCTTTATAAATGCCTTTCGATGTGGGCATTTAAATGAGGCTAGTAAAAAATAGAGAGAGGGCTCAAATCTCGATTAATAGCTAAGACTGCTAACGGCAGAGGTGAGTAAGGTATAGGGCAGGTGAATAAGATATAAGGGAGGGGAGCTGCAACTTTTCTGGTTGTTTCTGAAAATTCAGATGTGTGAAAATCTGCAGTTCGACGCAATTTTCAAAGATGCGTTCAACACTTCGGAAAAGCTAATTAAGTCAGACGATCGTGGACAGAAATTTAGTTCGAGGATTTCAATTTGTGAGCACGGAGTGCTTAAAAATATTTCTGATGCTGAGACTATTAAGACGTGCTGAGACCTCAGCTAAGACTATTAAATAACTTTTAGTGCAGAGTGCTAGGTAGTGACAAACAGATAAATGACTTGTGACACTGAAGTAAAGCTGCAGCTTTCTGTATCCGAGAGATTCAAGGCGAATGAAGTACGAGTTGCAGTCTAATAGGTCCTGAAATGCATTTAATAAAGGTCGCGTAATGGATCAGAAATTACTGAGTTTCATTTCTTTTGAAGTATTCTCCTACCACATTGATGGAGCGATCCGAACGCGGTCTTGACGACCTGAAGCAATGCTAGAAGTCATCTTCTGTCGTCCTTTTCATAAGTCATTGCGATATCTCTTGAATACCCTCTACCATTTCATCTTTTCTTGTCGAGCTTGAGTCTGCTTAAGGGGGAAGGGGGGGGACAAAAAACAGTGGGAGATGGAAGACTAGAAGGTGAGAGCAAAGAAGTGAGAGCAACAGCGAAGTTCATAGGCGCCAAAAATTGGCTCGTAACGACCGAAAGAAGAGCACGATCGTTAAACGAGACTTATAATTGGTTGCCTCACATCTCGGGACGCTTCTTTGTCGAACGGCAATCTCCACAAACGTCATAAATTGCAAAAGGAGACCTTCCTGATTAGTTGACGGACTTCGGCAAGATCTTCCTCACTGATACAATTTTTTGGAATGTTTCTCATTTCTAATGAATAATTCGCCGTTTTATAAACGCTTAAAGCACTCATGCGTTTGGCTACGAGTATAATCTCATCGCCAAAAGCTTGTCTCAACGTTCAGTAAGTTTCCGCTGAGGCCGTTTCGCTAAGTTTGAAACAAAGTTAGGGTTTCTTCGGAAGCATTATAAACCCGTGAGTTTATAGGTGAATTTGGAAGCCAGGTGAATTATAGATGCAAGTTTATAGGTAAATTGAAAGCCAGTATGGAAATTACCGGCCTTCCACTGTTTACCCTCTCTAGAGTGCGTCTTTTATACCCCTGCAGATGGAGTTTTTTGGTGATTTTTGGCTCTGTTTAAACTGACTTGACGATGGGCTTGAGAGCGTAAATTATGAGAAAAAGGATCACGGCATAGGGGAGGTAGGAGAGAAGATTGGGTTATAATCATCTCATTGTTAATGAAGAAGTAAAATTTCGGTTCTCGTTGGGTGTTTTTTTCTTGCAAAAATTTGCTTTACACTAAGGGAGATGCCACCTCAAAGACTCCAGCGAAGCAGCAAATCTGGCGCTTCCGATGCTCTTAGGGGTTGAAGTTGGCGCTTAGGTTAACAGTGATAAAAAAAGAAATACTGCAGCGCGTCACTGTGAAACAAAAGGTGTGGAAACGCGAGTTTACCTTTTATTGTCAGCACTTTCATCGGTTTTTTTTTCTTCATTTTTTATTAGCTTTATTTTTTGTCCACTAAAAAGTGCAGAAAATGATGCGTTGCTGCAGTCCCGTTTTGCTTGCATTATTGCATTATTGAACTGCCATCATTTAAAGTGGTGTTTTATTATCAATTGCAGTTTTCCATCTTAGTCTTCAGTGGCACTAATTCTTTTCCTTAGAAATTGCGCTCTTTAAAAGAAAATTTTATTTAAGGACTCCTGATCGATTCCCAAGAAAGCGCTGACATTGCTGATGAAGACATCTCCCTTCATGCTAACGTGGAACTGTGCGAATAAAGCTTGCGCGTTTAATGGTGCTTGCACAGAATATATATTGAATAGGCTTTTGTTGTGCACATTTCTAAGAACAGTATATCTGTAAGGGATTTATGATTTGTCATAAATTAGAATAAAACTTTAATTCAGTCATATTAGATAGTAGCTTTGAAATATTGCAGCTTAGAATTATAGGAGTTCGTTGATAGTTTTTAAAGAGAAGAAGAGCACTGACTTACCGGTTGCTTCCGGCAATTTTCTAACAAAATCCCATCGAACATGATGTCCCACCAAAGATTCTGTCGAGGACAACACTTCTGCTTTTCTTGTACTGTACGATTTTTTCTGCTCCTGTTGTCATCCGAAGGGGATCTCCGCTTCGTTTCCGCCATCTGACCTTCTCCTTAAATAGAGGAACCATTTCCGCTGCTGCTAACATCGTAACTGATTTTCGCTTAATATTCACAGGCGATTTTGGGCGGAAAGGCAAGAAAGCATCTTAGGTGTTGGGATTGACTCCGGCTACTACTGTAGAGCTCCCAGAGTCTATGCTTAACGGCTGAGGAGAGGAGGAGGATTCTCGTGCAGCCTACACGTTGATTTTTACCCGTAATACTTTTCGAGGGAGAGTGATTGTGTTCAAGTTGAGCAGTTTTTTTCCATTTGTGTAAAATTTATGCCTCAATTGAATCATTCATTCACTATCAGCAGTTCAATTCTACTCGTGCAATGTCAGTTGGAAATTCTTTGAAATAGCTGAAAACTTGATAGTGCTTGAAGTATTTCACTTTCATTCGCACAGAGTATTTAATGAACGCACTTGTAAGCTTCGCGTTTTTTCATCCCTGACCGGAGGGGAAAAGAGAGCACACTCGAGTTCCATTCAATTGCTGCTTCTAATTTCGTTTAATTGAAGACATGGAAAGGAGATATAAGAGTTATTGCTGCTTGTTTGCATGTTCAATAGAGGGCGTCATTTCTGCAGGCATTTGGACGCCAGGAGGAGTTCAGAGCGTTCTTAGTGCAGGTGGGCCACCGATAACAGCTGGCGAAGTGTTCACTCCAAGCCCATTACCGGGTGACATCTATGGAGCAGGCAGATACTCATGCATCGATTTGGCAGCTAGATCACACATGCCGACAGCAGATGCAGTACATGTACCGAACGCTCTCAGACCTCAGGTTTTTTTTGCATGTTTCCTTACTTGCTGCGTGAAGTTTATCTGCTCGGACGAGGCCAGTAGCCTAACAACTGGGTGTAGGAAGTGTGGCTTCGTATTGTGTTTCACATAGCTCGCTGTGCTTCATCTTCGTTTTCTCTGTCCTATATATATATATATATATATATATATATATATATATATATATATATATATATATATATATATATATATATGTACATATATATATATATATATATATATATATATGTACATATATGGTAGACTTGCTTCTTCACTTCTCAAGCAGTCTGCGCGAGCTGGCCACATTGGCCGGTTGACCAAGTCGAGGGTGTCTGCAATTTCGGATGCGACGTTCTTCTGTTACAGTTGTTCCGCTGCAAGCTTCACCACTTAAGTAAATGTTGTTTGAAATTTTTCGCTTTCGATTTGCATGCTTGTATGCGTCGACATGGTGCGCGTGTGTCTGTGTGGTGACTGCACGTGCGTGTGCGTATCTGCGAGTCGGTGTGTATGCGCTTCTGTGCATCCAATATCTACGCGAGTTTGGTTGTGGGTGTATATGCGTTTATGCCTATCTCTTTGCGTACATGTGTCTCAACGTGTGGGTTAATGCGTATTAGCTTATGTGCGTGATTGTTGTCCCTCAGTTGCTTCACCTGTGTGCAATTTCATGCCTCATTTGTGCAGGTAGCTTTGTTGCTGTAATCCGCCATCCTCCCTTATTGCGTAAACATAAAAGCTAAACGTCTCTATGTCATTGCCCACCAGAGGCGGTGAATCCGCTCGTCATTATTTCTTACTTACCATCTGCAGTGATTCATTCGTACATGGGTTGTGTCGTCTAGAGTTCAGCGTTTTTCGTGCAAGCAGATGATCCTTTCCGACATATTCGCTGTGATCAAAACAATTCGAATATTCACCACGATCCAGGAATAATTTTTTCGAAATTTTCGCAGGTGCTATCATCAAACTGTTTTCATTCGAACTTCTGTTCACTGTGCTTAGTGTTTATTCTGCCCAAACCTTTTCTCCTCATGCTATCACAAATTTTATTTGCCAATGAGAAGGTGAATTATTGGTGTGCTGTAGATGTGGCCGAGTGGTATTGTTTGTCTTGAGTTGTCAGTCAGGTGTCAGCTGGAGTTCTTATCGGTTTGCATGAAATTTTTCACTAGGAGCATGAAATTACAAGGCTGCCATGGTCCAGCTGAAGGACTATACTAACAGAAAATTAGGATGTTTGACAAGGAGTGATTACTATTAAAAGTGGCCATATTCAGCGAGTGCTGAGCCCGGAAAGCAGCTTTTTAGAAATTCTCTTTTCATTCATGTTCAGGCAGATAAAATTGCTATCCCTACGACCGCCGCTTCACTTTTGAGTACACCAATGAGTTTACTAGTAACGTTGTTGAATTATAGATGCGAAGTTGTTCAATGGGAGGCGAGTTGTCCTCCCCAGCAAGCGAACTCATTTCGGGCGTCGGCGTGCTAACTTGGCTATCATCGAAGGCGGGTCTGATTACAGCAAAGGCCAACAAATTCACCGTTTCATTCCAGCTCAAAGATTTTTGTGACCAGGTAGTTTATTGATCTCGCTATAAGATTCAGTTTTCTGTGTTTTATCTGTAATTGCTCTAACATTTGCCATCATTGTGAGCGCCACTTTCCGTACCTTCCGATTGCACCCTCCCTCCCAACAATTTCTGCAGCTTTTGTTCATCTGGACCTCTGTGACGGAATGGGAAAGGAGGTTTTGCGCATCAACATGGCAGTGACTTGTGATCCTATGGTCGTATAATGAAAAAAGCCCAGTTTTTGTTGTCCTCAGATCAAGCCCGATCGAATGAGCTTAACTGACGCAACACATCTCAAAATTATAAAACATTGTGCCTCACAATTTGAAAGCGGTTGGGAGCACCGCGCAATGTTTTTTTAATTCTAAAAGAGGAATACTCAGTGGTTTACCAGCAGCGAGGAGTCCGTTTTATATTTCACTCCAAAGAAAGATGCCACATCTTTCTTTCGCAGTTCTCCGCGTATGTTTCCCTTCATTTTCTCGTTGCTTTCGTACCCAATATTCTTTTCTCTTGCACCTGCACTGGGATTGCACATCGCCTCTTCAAGCGCTCATTTAAAATGTTGTTAGAGCGGGGTTGGGAGGGGTGCGTAGATATGGTTGCACCCTGTTAGTCATGTAGGCAAGAGGAGGAAATGATGAGGCAACAGGAAAAATATATGCAAATTGCTAAGGGAAATGTGCGTAGTATCAGATTTTTGGATCTAGGCTCGGTCGTGATCAGGACCGAGTTCCGCCTAACATTCATGGTTTTCACTGCCTTCTGATACTATGGGCTATCAAAAGCGTGCAAGAAGAACTGATTACACTGTTCGCGATCGCTGTTTCATGTGTGTGCCAGGAGCAGTAACCCGTATGGTATATCATGTACAATGCCACCTCCAACTATATTTTTGAAGTCATTCAAATCAGACGATATTGCTCTTCTTTACATTGCACTTAAATGTAATACAAATGTTTGCACCTTTGGGCGCGGTCGTTTTATTTGTTTCGCTCATTTTGGCGAACAGATCAAAACTTTCATTGAATCATGTGGAGAACGCACAATTTCATCGCTGTTTGTAGGGTATGGCAGTCGATGATGGTGTCTCTTGGTTATCCTTTTCGTTGCAGTTCTTGCAAAGTTTTATCGTATTGTTTTTCTCATTTCCGGAGGACATAGAGTCTATGGGGCTCACATGGAGATGGACACATCGATGATTGATAATGAGTGCACTTCCTGTGAAGTTGCTAATGTGATTTGTGGTGACATCCTGCTGCAGTATCTCACCTTTATATTCATTACTCGATCGTTTGCGCTGCATTATTTTTCATAGCTCATTATATGAGCCTCCAGCTGTTAGATTGCAGTGAAAAAAATCATCCAATTTCCTTATAATTTTTATTTGCAGTAATTATATATTACTTTCTTACTCCTTTTCATTGTGCAGTGTAGTGCACTTGGAAGGGCCTGTAGTATCGTGCTATATAGTGCAACTAGTGCTTTATATAGTTCATTGCGGCGGATGTCGTGGAGTAGTTTACACGGTAACGTGCTGTAAATAGCGAAAGATCTATGGGTTGGGGATAGAACAGTTCATTATGGCGGATTTTCTGAGTAGTGGTATTGTAAGGCAATTAGGCTATTTTGTTGGTGGAGTGCGGCCGAAAAATCAATGCCGAACAAAAACACTTTTTTGTCACGTTTTCATCTCTCAGGCAGCTTTTCAGAAAAGCCGAATGTTCTGCAAAGTTCCACTTTTCTGGCAGTGTGTTCTGCCTTCTTTCATTGGCCAAATGTTGCAGATGCTACAGATTTCTGTGTACCATTCGAACTGTCATAACCTGCACTTCCGAAGCGTAAAGCTTCGTATGCACTTTCTTTTCTCTTTCTCTTTGATCTCAGTTTAGTTGAGACCAGTATTGCATCTTAACTGACATCACTTCATTGATGGCTGCATTCTGATATCTTACTGGCGCATTTAATGTTAATTGTTAGCCATCGAAGGTGATCAAGTTTGCAGGCTTGAAGGCCTTTAAGCCATAAGAAGTATGCTATTGTGGGAATACTTCGATAAATGATGACTCCCTTCAGGGAGTATCCGATTTGACGGCGGTGCTGCGTCCTGGCTTCACACTTAGCTTCCAGGCGTTATCGAGCGAAAGCAATGATTGGATTGCAACTAATGTTTCACCTCTGCATGGCTTGGTTAGCTTACTTTCATGTGAAAACCATTGTATATATATATATATATATATATATATATATATATATACATATACATATATATATATATATATATATATATATATATATATATATATATATATATATATATATATATGTAGTACTGTCAGTGCGGCATAACTTGTTGTTTCTGTATGAAAGATTTTATGTTGCAAATAGAGGTCAGCTAAAATCAAAGTGTTTCGTGGTGCCCGTAATTCTATCGCAGGTATAACTAAAGTGACAACAGAGTTTTCGCTCCTGATATCCGTGCCGAGGATTGGCTGATATTTAATGCGAATCTTAGAAGAGTAGAAGTGGGTTTCCGTTGGAGTCCACCGCCTTTCATTCCGGGTGGTTTTATAATCTGCGCTTAGTCCCGGTGCAGACGGGCTGCAATGCGCAGTTTTTGCCGTAATATCTTTTTAGGAAGCTGAGAAGGAGTTCTTTGGTGCCGCGGAAGTTGATCTCGAAGCTGCAGCGGCCAACCTCTCTTGTGGTCCACCTCGTCTGGCTAAGGACATGTATTCAACTGATTTGGAACTCAAGGCGATCCCGATGCTACTGTCGATATTCCAAAGACACGGCCTTCCCCATTGCCAATTATCAAGGTCTGTCGCCATTGTCTAATAATTGTGCTTACAGACCTCGTCGGAAACTGTATTCATTACTTAATCTCAGCAATGCGTGATTTAGGGTGGCTGCTGCAAAGAATGCTATGAAAGGTTTTTTAAAGAATCCGTCAGGAGAACTGATTACCCTTTCAAGACCGTGCGAAAGATGTTAATATGATGCTTCTCTCTGTCTTCAAAGGTTTCGTGACTTCATTTTTTCCGTTATGTTATTGAAGTTTCCCAAAATTTCCTGACTGGCCTGTTCATATTCGGGGGTCGGGGAACTGCTTCTCCGTGACGATTTTCTCAGCTTACTTAGATTTGTCTAATAGGGTATCACTTTCTAAGAGTATCGGTATTGTTTGCTTAACCGCGTCGCTTTTATGCGTGAAAGTTCCATGAAATTAAAACTTTTTTAAACTTCAGGCCGATTTTGAGATCCTTTTAATTTATCAAACGAATTAGCGAATTTTCAGTCTGCACAGCCAGATCAGCAACTGTGGTGACGAAGAGCTATATCGATATGTAGGAACGAGCAGTTTGAAGCGTCGCCAGTACCTCGAGAGGCGCACACATCTCTTTGTAATGACTTCCGGTGATCAGGTTGGTTCTTCATCGGAGAGGTTGTGTGCGAGAGTAGTATGCGTGGATGTGTTATTGGTGAATTGAAATTGTGGAATTAGTAGTCTACATGGGACTTATGACCCGAAAATGGGCGAGGGTAAAATTTGTTGTTTGGCACTTATTCGGTCACTAAAGTCGTTTGCGTCTTTGGCGCGTACGCATAACCTTTACGCGTCATCAAAGTCTTAGTGAGTGTGCTAATGTACATACCTAAGCACATTAACAGGCAAGCTTTTTTCTGCACGGACTACATAGGGCGAACGGGCTAGACATCAACTGCCCATATAGGAGGTAGTGGGGGAGCAGTGCAGAATTTGGCGAAAGATTAACAGACAATAATATTGTAGCTTCGTTAGGGAAGAAATGAGAAGTTCGCGACATCGAGCAGCTAGTAGTATTCACGCGGAGCAAAAGTCACGGCTTTGATAATCGAGACAAATTTGCGATGTCTTCAGAATGGTAACCAGGAATGTTGTAAAGGATGCATAACAGGGAACATTATTAGCAGAACGAGCTGTTTTTTAGGAAAGGCGATCGCCTGTGGTAGATTGCTTTACGATGCATCGAACTGGAATTTCTCAAAGCAACGCTTCTTTACTGTTATTAATCGCAATAAATAACGAACCTATTTTTATTCAGGTTTACCTTCAAGCGGGTGGCATTTATCAGGCAGTTGTTCTCCTTGCGCGTTATCTACTTCGCAGAGGAGGAGTCACATCGACGCAGTCACTATACGATTACTTCACTTCATGCCCTGAGATCCTCATCGAGGCTAGGGAGATGATTGGCGACGGTTGCTTCTTATTACCTTCTTTAGGAGAATGTCCATGTCATGGCAGTTATACTAAGGCAACCGATCAATGCTTGTATGTTGCTGAGAGCGGATTCAATTATCATGTTTGCTTTCATAGAGCTGCCTATTTTTGGGTTAATTAGAGATCTGATGAGATCGTTATCTCTATACTGTCATATTTTATTGCGATGGCACATTTTCAGACACATCGCGGTGTTTTTCTCACTGCCACGGAAAGTTCATCTTTTGCTTTTAATTAATAAGTGCGAAAATGTAGCTGAAAGTAGCGGAATTGTTTGGAAGCGTAAATGAAAATGGGGCCAAGCATGAGGTAAAATGAGCCTTGATAGCAATGCGCTGTAATATTTGGGGCATCCGAAGCTGGGAAAGTGTAATGAATAGCCATATCGTCTTAGAAATCAGTAATGACACTGAATTCTTCGATGATTTAGCTCGAAAATCAGTTTCCTTATTGTAGGTTGCGTACGCAAAGGTTTCTTTTGAAGGTGATTCCAGAGACAGCGTTATTTTTAACACGGACTGTGCTTTCAGGTCGAGGAGCATTCCTCTCGCTCATTATATCACACCCTTGGATTTTCGCCTTATTTCCAGCGAGAAATTTCGTTTCGATAAGACGTAACTTGCCCCACTATGACTACTGTGCCTTCCTCAACCAGGTATGCGAATTAATACAGAACTTTATTTCTCCTGCTCTAGGAAGGTATAATTGCTTCCTGTTGAAATCGCAGAAGATTGGGCAGGAATGTCGAACCTTTTATATATATATATATATATATATATATATATATGAAATGTTGCTCGAGACTTTGAGCAAATTCCTTGCAGTTTTTTATGTGTAGCAATTTTTGCACTTTTTTTTCGGAAGGAGAGGAAATTAGGATGCTAATTATATTGAAACGAATAAGCTAGAACAAGCAGAGAAATTCAGGTGTACCAATTCGGAAAAGTGCTGTGAATATTTATTTTTGGCTAAAGCTGCGCATGAATTTGTGGCTGCTATACGATGAAACGTCACTAGAGCTGGAGTCGGCTTTTAATAAGTTTAGCGTTTTAGAGGCTTTTTCATTAGCACATTTATTCTGACTTTGCTTTTCTTCAGTTCTGTGGTGCTCTTCTTCAGTTCTGTGGTTTTCTTGAAACTGCGGTTCTTGCATCTTCTGTCACGTCATTGATTTTCCCTTCATTGCAGAACTTTCCCGATTGCGATCTTGCGGGACGTCGAGTTTCGCCTCCTCCTGGCGCTCTCAAGGTTCCGCATATTTCATCGATGACGGCCATGACGCCGCAGTTGCGCGCACCAATGATACTGCCAGTTAATGCTCCTATAAGTTCGTCCTCAGTCACTCCTTTACCTGCAAACCAGGTTTGTTTTTTGATGCAAGTGTTTTTTTGCGACTTCTTTTCAAGTGCACGGAGATGGCGCTGACGTGGTGATACGACTGTTGGCCGAAATTGGCATGCAGGGAGGGGTCTTCCCGAGGAGGAAGCTTTCTTTGAGTGAAGTTTTTTGTCCGCACTGAGTTTTTTTCAGTTTTAGAAATTTCTCTCAACTCGTTTCCTGCTTGCTGAGGCGTCCTCCAGTTTTCATCTGGGGGTCGTCCTTCTCCGTCAGTGACCTCCTCACTTCCCCCACCTTTCTCTTGTTTCAGTCGTGGTCTTGCAGTTCTTTCGTTCCCGTCCTTCTCTGCCTAGTCCCTGTTGGCAGATAAATTTCTGCTTGCTCGTCATTCTCATCCTTCCAAAAAGCAGGCTGTTGTATTCTTCCATGGACTTGCCTCACTGACGTTATCATGCGTTTGCAGTAATTATGCAATGTGCTTGGAAAAAGATCGAATAAAAGTTGACGTCGTTTATTCTTATTGATCGCTATTTACAGTTGGTTGCTGCCTCACGGCCTCTGAATCGCGTCCCTCCAGGTGGTATGACAACAGGTGCGTGCTGGTCTGCGATGGCTGCGTCAGGAGCGGCAGGTGGTCCGGGAGGTGCACCGCCGTCGTTCGTCGAACCTCGTGTCGATGGGGCGACGGTCGGCGATGCTCCGTCGAGCTCTTTATTAGTATCATGGCCACTGGCTGCTGCTGCGGCGGCAGTTTGTAATGCTGTTCAACCAACACAACGCACCGCTTCACCGCCCTACTGGAGCAGACAGCATGGCAGCACTATAATGGGAGTCGGAGGGGGATTTATGGAGAAGCAGCACAAGGTAGCCATGGTCACTGCAGCAACCCAGACGGACCAAGTGCTGAAGGTGGATAGGTGCTGTGGTACTGACGATGGTCAGTTTCTTTTTCTCAGCCTTTGAACTCTCAGCCTTTGATCTTTTTCCATGTCCGATATTTTTCAGCGCGATACTATTTCCTCACGAGAAATTGCTCCATAGCAGGAATGCAGACACTGCCGCATTGTTCGCTGCTGTGGGTTTATCCAAACTTATCGAAGTGGCATAATGATTAGTGACGATAACAACCTTTTTCGTTTTGGTTTCTGCATTCGATTCGGTTGTGGTTATACCAAGTACATGTGACAGCTACAGCATGCACATTCTCGTTGGAGCTTACCATGGCAATGCGCGGTGGAAATTGATCTCCTCTTTCTAATCGGTATAGGTCGCTTACCGGTATTTATTGTTCGCATGGCTTCAGTTGCAATTTTCCTTATCATAAGCCTTCGAAACCATGATCTCAAACGCATGTTTATTTCTAGTATATTTCATCAAAAAGTTTTTGCAGTCGGTTTTTTATTCACGGAAATAAGCATTATTCTCACCCACAATTTGATCGGTTTACTATGCGTTTGAGATGAGAAAATAAATTATAAATCTGGTGTTTGATTTATCCTCTTTTCTTACCATTTAAGAATGACGATGAGAAAACGCCAAAAGTTCCGTGCATGTTTGCCTCAGTTTTTGCGCAGTATTTCATTTTATATCACAAGTGCGGCGTTCGTTAGCTTGATCTGATGAACGTGGATTTGGCAACTCCAAAATTTTGCATATTCGTTGAGAATTTGATTGTGCTTGCTACATAGGAGTTGGGAAGTGCCGCAATTTTTTTTTTAAATTTTGCGGTTTGATGGCGGTGGGTAGTCATGTTGTGTGTTGTGTGCTGTATTGAAAACAAGCTTAGAAAGCGTCTTTAGGTCGTTGTAAGGGTGATTTTTACAGATATGAAGATACGTTGCTATGCTTGTGGTGGTTCTTCAGCCACAAATCCTGCTGGCGTCGAAGTCAGTATTTCGACTAACCCAACTTACTTGCCGACACACGATGAGGTGAATATCAATTGCTCTGCTTTCGCTGACTTGTGTTCATTGCTACGTTTGCATCGTAGGTTGGAGCTGATGAGCTGAGATTGTTTCTTGCTGAAGTTTGAAATCACGTTCAGATCAAGAATTCTGAAATGCTTTATGCATTAAGGTGGGGGAGGGTGGGAGGTGGGATGGAGGATCAGAAAGGTTTCATTGCAGCGTGGTTAAAACAGTACGGTCACGACTGACATGGTAATCATCGTCTTTCACGACCAGTGCAAACATTGTTAGCAGGTGGATGCGAATACGCGATCTTTTGCCTACCCGCCGAGCGCTGTACCACTAGGCTAGAACGGGCATCATGTGTGTCATTATTTTTTTAAAATGGCTTTCCTCACTTGTAGTGTGTACATGATGCAACATGCCTGATGGGCGTATAACGCCAGCAGTCAGGGTAGAGGTGGCATTAGTAGGGCACAATACTTTTATGAATAAATGCTAGACTTCTCGTGTTACAATTAGTGTATTTCGGCTGGTGTTCGTCGATAAATCCGGTGACATGTAGCACTTCTTCAAGTCTTCCTAATAGTCCTCGTGCTCGCAGTGGCGTTTATTAGAAACTCACTAGGGTCTGTGAGGAAAGCACTTCAGCTTCTTTCGTCCCACAACCTGGAACGTAGTCTTAATTGTTTAGGGGATGTTCTGATAAGATTTTCGAATTTGTGCCGTTCTTTCGCGATCGAATTCTTTTACTAGCTCACTGCTAGTTGCTTGCGTGTGAATAGAGTTTAAACTTCAGGATTTGGCAGCTAGCTGTCGAATACCCGCTGTCGTTAACTATAATAGATGCGTTTTTCAGCTGTGCAAGCGAATCTAGGTTTCTGCAGAATTGTGGCAGTAGAATAAATAGCACACTTTTCTCTGAACGAAAGCTGATATGCGTGTAATATGCGCAACACCTTTATCGGATTTTTCAGTCGGTTTTCTTTCCGGTTTTGCGATTTGGTTGGGCCGCTGATGAAAGCTGTAATCATGATTGTGAATTTATAATGCTTCAAGCTTGAATTCAACGTTCGCATGTAGTAATCCAACTGATCGCCAATGAAAACGCCCGGGGTGCGCAGTGGCGCAGCTGTTAGAGGTCATATCCTCGTCTCCGACAAGAGGAATTTAACCATTTTCGATTTATTAGATGAGATGTTATATGCCGTATGGCATGAAATAATGCTAATCTTAAAATCTTTGCTTTCAAAAATTGAGCATTGAAAATTAAGGTAGTTTGACGATCACCAAAGTGATGCCAATCCCTTATTGCTGCGGATTGTTGTGTTTCTTTTTTTTACGCATCTGAGATGGACGTTGGCTACGTTAGTGTTGTGATTTTAAGTCTCTATTTTGCGTTGGTATACAGTTGCTTGGGATTGATGCTAAGGCACATTCCATCTTCCAAAAAATATTTGATGGAAATATTGGTGAATCTTCGGTGCACTTAGGGAGCAAACGATTAGCGTGATTTCTGCTAGGATTAGAAACACGATTTCAAAAATTTCACAGATTTTGAATAGTACGTGTCACAATTTGTTCATATCTGTTGAAGTAAGTAAGAGTGGGTTCTGGCTTAGTTAACTGCCAAATTTTTTTTTTCCATCGATGCTGTATTATGTTTGTATATTTAGGATGTAGCGGAGTATGCGAAGCATAGTAGCGAAGAGCGTCTCTACAATCCGTTTCATTCATTTATGCCATGCGATCTGACCACAACGACGGCTCGTTTCTCCGCACTCAATCTGTAATTTTTATTTGCTTGTTGTCATTTTCTTCTCGAAACCTCTTCTTACCGAATATTACTCTTTGTGCCTTCCCTTTCTCGGACGAGCCCTCTTACAAAATTTTTAAAAATGATAGATTCGATGAAAACTACACTTGGTTTGCTCGATGGGAATAAAATTTTGTGGGAAATGGGTTCTTTCTTAAAAAGTTGCTTGTTTGTTGTGCATTACAAAAATTGTAACAGAGGCAGATTGGAGGCACGCGGAGAGAGGTCTAGATTTTCCGGCAAGAAGGAAGGGAGTGGGGAAGGAGAGAGGGGAGGCTGACGGCATCTTTGATTAGAGGTTGAATTAGACTGATGAGAAGAGGGCAGAGATGGGAGTGTCGGCTTGAAAAAGATTGTTTGTTTTGGGGCAGAAAAAAGAGTGCAGCGATATTTCAAGTTTCGAGTTATGCGATGTTTCATTTCAGAACATAATATTCCAGATTATGGCTTTCGGTCGTACTTGTCGAGAATATTTTGTGCTGCTATTTTATTTTATTTTCTAATTTTTGAAGCGAAGGCTCTTTATACCGTTTTTCATACTCACTATGCGCAACTCATTTTTTAAACGAGCTTTTACAATTTATATTTGTCTGTCGTTTATCACTCTATCCGTTTGATAGTTTCAACGAACCACAAAATTTTAATCAAAGAAATTTGCTGAGTATAGTTTGCGTTGGCGGATGGCATAATATTCTCGATTCCAGTTCATCGACATTTCCTTTGAAATTGCTATAGAATCTCAAATCCTTTTCATTCTAAAATCGGTCGAGTACAGCCCAAAAAATTCTTTTAAAAAATTCTTCTATTGAGGGTTTGTATAAACGATTGATTTGCATCGAAAAATGCCCTAAAAGATGTTTTGTCATATTTTTTTGGATGCTTGGTTCAATCGATTATCATGTCATGCTTTTCAACTGGCTTAACTCTTGATCGTTTTCATTCTTATGATGCTTTTACATGAATGAGCGAGTCACGGGCAAGTCAATTCTTGTTCAGCTTTGACAAGTTTTCTCATTTAAGCTCGATGGTGCTCAGTTTCTTTTTTTGCCTAAATCTTCCGAAGAGGAAGTGCATCGATTTTATTAATTAATTTATTTTTTATTTTTTGGAAGGGGGTATCACCTCGGTTATGTTATTTTCTGCCAGATCATTTATGTAGACCAACTTGGTATTACAAATGCACTTCCTTTTTTCATCGTCAGCGAAACGTCCGTCGTTTCACTTTGCAACCTGTTATGGTTAATACGAAAGGCTTAGCACAACCTCAACTTGTCGGTGGCAGCTTACTTTAAGCTCATCCCGATTCGCATTAAATTTATTGAGGTCAATTTGATCATAGGTTATTTATTTACATAGGTACTGATCGAAAGGTGTTGAAGTATTTCTATGAATCTAACTGTCAGGGATAGGCTGGTGATTACCATCTGCCTATGATTGATTGTGCAGCGGCATAATCCGGTGATACTTCTTTTAAAAAAATTGTTCTTATCGGCACTTGTGATACTATCGAATGTTGTCATTTGCCTTAGCGTAACTACCGTTGTGCTTTTTCCAAGTCTTATTTTAATGTTTTGAAAGAATTTCTCAGAAAATCCGAATTCACTTTCTAAAGAACCGTTTATCTTCAATAGTCATATAAAATTGGCATGTGTTTATGTATCGATGGTTCAGTATTAACTGACATTCCATTCGGTTGTATACTGCTTTAGCCCGGTTTCTTTTAATCGTTGCTTTTTGGTGTTATCCGCTTGAAGAGGTGAGCAATTTTTTATACAGTTCACTCATAATGTGGTTGTTGCCCGATTTTTATGAAAGTAAGATATGTCGTGACCAAGGATACAACCTGGTTGGCATGTTAGACTGAAGGAAGTTTATCTCTTTCAAGATTGTCTGGCTGCAAAATTTGACGAATAAGCAGATCCTTTTCTTCGTCACCGTTCTTGATTCTGTAGTATTTCGTTAACACTTACTTTTTGAAAATGGAATGGCACTGATGAGTTTTAAGAATGGTTCTGACAAGTCCTTTGGTTTTTTATACTGTTGAGAGGAGGCGTGACTAAGCGCTAAGATTTGCTGCGCTATGTGCAGCGTAAATTGAATTGGTGATTTTATTATTTGATAAAAAACAACAGATGAAGTGATCCGAATTTAGATTGGACCGCTGCACAGTTAAATATTCATTCCTGCATTGTTTTCCAGAACGATGCCGTGACGGTATTTTCCGCGCAGCCATTTCAATTTGTATTATAAATCACTGAAATCTAACGTTGAAGTGCGTGGCGAATTTAGTTTATGACGTGATGAAAATGACGTCATTCCTTTGGATGCTGAAATAAGCGCCGTTCGGAAAATATCTGCGATGATACAACATTGCTTCTTGGAACGTTTATTCATTAATTTATTGGCGTTTTGGCGTTGTAGAATGTGCCAGCAAACGACCGCAAATATTTTCTTACCGGTTGGCTATCATGAACACTTTCAGCTAGCTGTAACCGAAGTTCAACCAGTGAATAGCGATTGATATTTATATTGGAACCCGGAAAATGCTAGTCTGAAAATATGAAGGGAATTGAGGCGCACCTTAAGGCTCTTTTTATGCTTTAAGATTAACGCTCGTATTTTCTTTTTCAATCAAACTAGCGTTGAGATTTTCCTCCACTGCATTGCGTTTCTGGGTCGGCAATAAACTTTGTTAAAAAAGTTGACTGGATATGAGGGAGCGAGTGCGCCTGTCATTACCTATTGGAGAAAGGGGAGTTTTGTTTATTGGCTGCACTAAGCATTCTAGAAATTCCTTTATATATAGTCGCTTTTCACTCGCTTGTTCTTCCGGGCATCCTGCTTGTTTTCTTAGCTAAAAGCTTCGTTTAGTGTTTAGCTGTATATTTCCCAACTCAAGTTAAAGCCGCCGAATTCCAGTGGAAGATGATCCTCTTTCTTTATCATTCGTTTTTCATTGTTTGCATAGATTCACAAAAAGTTCGTTTTAAATTTCGAGTGTATTGTATTTTTTCTTTTTTTGTTTTTAAAAATTATCATTTATGCCTCAATAATCGTTTTTATTGATTGTGCGGTTATTTCACGATCGCCAATAAGTTGGCACTTCATTATTGTCTTTCATAAATTCCTCTTCTCTCATCTTCTGCTCTGTTGCTCGCCAACCAAACTTTCCATGATCCATTGCAGTCGTTTTGTAGTAAGTTTTTTTGTTGATACCTTAAATTTTGATTCGATCTGATGTTATTTCCCACTATTTGGCCATGTTAATTTTTATCATATTCAGAGTCGTTTTTATTTGCTAAATAGGGAATTTGGTCGAGATTTTATATGTGAGATTCATTTTGCGCGGAATGCTTAGAGATCGTTTGCAAATCCTTTGACTCTGGAATAGTTTGTTGTGTGTGCTTTCTATGCAGAACGGCTTATATAGAGGTAGCAAAAAGACGCTGTTCAGAGATTCTATTCTTTTTAGCTTTGTCGATTGATAATTTATGTATATTTATTACGTAGTGGATGCACCTCTCTAAATATTTATTTATTTACTTTGTAGGTTAGATGAAGTAAACAATTCGCTATAATCTAAGGAAGAATGCTTTGAGTATACAATTGAAGAAATCCTGGTGAGTGACACAATTGCATTACTCAAAGTGGATGAGCGAGCGGGCATCCGCTTTTCTTTTGTACGAGAATAGCAACGTACTATTCTTTGATATGTGATTGATTATGTGCGTTGCTTAACGCTTTTTATATCCTCCTATTGCTGGAGATTGTTTTCATGTGCCATTGCTATTGTTTATATGCGTTTTTGTGTTACTTGCCCCTTTTTTTGAATCTTTTAACGAAGTTCGCCTTGCACTAAATACAGCTGAAAAGTTACGGGTCGCTAAACCAAAATAATGCTATCCATTATAACTTTTCAGCACTTTTTTTCCCACTTTTCTATGGCCAACTGTCAACATATTTGTGCTTGAAGTACGTTTTCAATATTTCAGTTTGCATCTATTCAAAGCATTATGTCTAGAGCCCCTTTCTATTTTTTCGCGTTCCTCCTTGCTGCATTTTGTTCGTAGAAATGGCGCTATTTACTTCGATAGTATTATTAGCGACTTTATTTGTTGTGCAGTTACTTTATTATTGATATTAATATTAATATTAGTATTAGTATTAATATTAATATTAATATTAATATTAATATTAATATTAATATTAATATTAATATTAATATTAATATTAATATTAATATTAATATTAATATTAATATTAATATTAATATTAATATTAATATTAATACTAATATTATTATTATTATTATTATTATTATTATTATTATTATTATTATTATTATTATTATTATTATTATTATTATTATTATTATTATTATTATTATTATTAATATTATTATTATTATTATCATCATTATTATTATTATTATTATTATTATTATTATTATTATTATTATTATTATTATTATTATTTTCTCTCGAATCCCCAATGTTTAGTTTTCACGGTAGCGCCGATAATCCATGCTGAGATGTATTCTGTTCAATTCGCTTGAAGTCGTGCAAAGGTACCATTTGAAGAATTGGCTTCAGTTATTATTTCAGAGGTCTGTGAGGTCATTCAGGATGAGAATTTGAATTAACTATGCTTACTTGCACTGTGTGACGCTCGCTTATGCACTTTGTTGGCATGAGTTTAGGGTTGCTGATGGAGGTGTTC
The DNA here is from genome assembly GCA_037389465.1 of Baylisascaris procyonis. Lineage (NCBI taxonomy): Eukaryota > Metazoa > Nematoda > Chromadorea > Rhabditida > Ascarididae > Baylisascaris > Baylisascaris procyonis. The sequence continues at coordinate 769,804 of JAZARR010000078.1, read as the reverse complement.
TTTACTATTATTGATAAGTACGGTGTGATAGGCGATACTAAATGTTGTTTGGTTGTTTGGAGTGTTTAAATGCCTTTTTGGTGTTTTGTTGATGGGGAAATGCCATCATTTCAGTGGTTGAACTAGCTACGCTGTCATTTAATAGGCAAGCGGCCATTTCATACTATCACATCGATTTTTTCTTCCGGTGTCTTTCGTATAAGGCGGTAATGCGTGGCAATCACAGATTGCCTAAGTGCATGGCATTGTTCATTGAGTAGGGATTCGTTCGTCGTATGTTGCTGCACAATTGTACTCTACATTCTATGCTGCTTGTTAATTTCGTCCATGCGTCACTATTATTTTCACGGTATTTTAAGACGTTAGATGCTTGCACGCCTTTTATTAGCGCTAGAAGTGAGGATTGCCGAGGGAGTGGGACGGTGTACGCGTGCACACGTGGATGCATTGAACCCTTCGTAAGAGTTGTTCCCGGTCTGCGTCATGTTGTGTGTATGTGTGCCTCACTCTTGTCATTCTCTTCACGAAGCTCGGGTGTCACTTTTCCCCTCATGAGGGAATGATCTGTCATATTTGCCTTTGTGCGCTCACTTGGCAAGCATGTAAGTAAATGTTTTCCTTTTTTTGTATGCATATTTGGCGTTGATCATTTTTTTGTATATTATCTCATCCGCTACATAACCGATACGGCAGCTCTAACCGTTCTTTATCATGCGTGCGTTGTGTCGACATTTGTTCGACGCATTCAGATGCGTTTTGTTGTCGGCGGAATCCACGTGATTCACTCCGGACATTTCAATCGATGAATAAATGAGCTGCATATCCGGCGATGCCTTTGTTTTTTTGAGCCCACTTATCGTTAATTCCTTATCTCGGATTGTATTTTGTTAAGGCGTTGTTTCGATTTCGGGCGTCGCTATATTTCTTCGCCATAGTCGCTCACTGCCGTTTGTAAGGGTCATTGCTTACCTTACAACATAGTTTTGTATTGTCCATCAAAACGCTTGTATCTCGGCTTGACCGACAGGTATCGGCCCGTAGTGGATTCGTTGCCTGTGTAATGTTATGTTTCCATTGGCTGCATAAGGATGCTCGACTTAAGATCTGTGTGCGAGCGTGAGTCTCTTCTGTACTGTCGTTCGTCATATTTCCTGTAACTCATTGGAAATTGTCGATTGCGCAGATGGGGAATTTCTGAAGCGTTAATCAAGTTACTCTTTGTGCTCATACTCAATGCACTCTTTAATCTCTAGTTTTGTATGATAATACTTATTTTCCTAATGCGAGCGAACGTTTCGTTTTCGTGTATTCCCTCCTCTCTTTTTCAATGTTCAATGCTTATGAGTTGTTTTCAACATTACGGTGCATGTTAGGAATACAATGGGCTGTGCTTGCTTTTATTTGTGGAATTCTTTAGTAATAAACCTTTTTTTCAAAATGCCTTACATATGCCTATTTGTGTGTTTGCTGAGCCTGCTCTTTAGTAAGGAACAGCGGCCACAGTAATAATATAGTATACGTCCATCTACGGGCGAGGCGTGGATGTCTGATGGAGCTGGCGTTTTATCGCAGTCTATTATAAAACACCTTTCGCGCGTCTACAGTGCCAAAATTTTCTATGCGGTCGGTTGAATCATGGAGAGATTTGCGTGCCTGAACGTTTCACGGGTTTGTGCGATCATGTCGGTTGTGTTTAGGTGATAGCGCTACCTGTTACGCATTGGATATGTGACTACTTATTGAGAATGCTAAAGTTCGCAGCGTCCTAGTGCATGATTTTTCCAAAAGAGTGACTGCTGTTAGAGGGTTGCTAATACCCCGAGGAACGCGGCATGAGATGGTTTGCTGCCACTGTTGGAACCCAATTTGCTCAATTTCAGAAGGCGAGAAGCGTACCGCTTAAGCTAGGATTCATCTTCGGACAGAACGCAACCACGGGATCTTGATGACAGCTGTGGAAGAAAGATGACCTGATATATGTATCCAGGCAAAGTTGCACACGTCACAGAGCTTACTGCAAAGGGTAAATGCGTCGCGTACTGCCGGAGCGGCTCGAGCCGACATGGTGCTTGTAGATGGTCTTCTTTAAGAAAGTATTTGGAACGGTGTCGGCCTTAGATGGTTAGAATGGCAGAATGTTATGTCCGGACTAGTACATGTGTTGTGTTCAGAAATGGCCTGCCGTCGGTGCGGGACCTCTGTGTGCGGCTGTTATAAGGTGTTTGGCGGGGACGAGTTTGCTCTCACTGCCCGTCTGCGACCCGTTAGGGTAGCCCATGCGATGGCTTGGGAGGGAGGGGTTTAGTCGAGAAATAGGTGAGGAAATGCATGCATTGGTCGAGTGCATGCATTGGTAGGAGTCGGAATGTTTGCAATTATTTCCACGATATTTGGTAAATATGGGGGTCCCCGCCGGAATGACTTGTTGCATTCAGCATCCCCGCGATTCTTTTATGCCACGAGGACGGAACCAGCTTGATCTTGGGGCTGGCTGGGTACTGCGGAATGGACTACTTAAGGACTTCATGGAACACGTATTGCGGCTGCTTCCTTGGGGTTTTCAGCGATAAAAGCTTCACTACGTGAGCGGAAAAGAACTTTTGTTCCTCCCACCTTCCGCGGTTGACTAGGTGGGTCACTGTGCTCATGGGGGTACGAGGGACCTCTCCCGCGTCAAGCAGTATTTTCGAAGCGCATTTTAGCCCAAATGATGCGGCATGCTCAAGTACGTGGATTGTCGAAGGATGCAGAAATCCGCCGCTAACGAATTTTCAGCCGTACATAACCTGAGCTGGAAAGATTGCAGTAGTTATGCTTTAATGAGACTAGCAGGAAGAGATTTTGCAGGAAGCCATATCGTATGCGACCAACCTTTCTCAAAAACCAGGTAATCGTACTTTCCTGCAGGATTCTTCGCATACATGTAAGTGAAGGTTGCGATGGGGATGGTGCGAAAACGAATACCTATCTTCGTATCGCCGAGAGGGCGTAACCATTCCTTTTATTCTCCGGACCTAGCCTTGCCGCAGTATGTGAAGTGAAGATGCCTAAAGATCAATGCATGCACCAAGCACCACATCAGTCATATGATCCTCGAGCAACGGCAAGTGGAAGAGCTTATGGTATTGGAATTCTGTTAAATAAGGTAAGGCAGTGGTTGTGACGTCCGAATTTTATCTTGCAAGTTATTTGGTTCAGGTACAGGGTATAACTCCAGGGGCCCACCCTCAACGCTCGTTTGCCGTGTTCGGCATGGTCCTTGCAGTAAGTTTGAGAAGGTTTAAACCGTTTTATATAAAGCTTTTCTTTCTTTGTACAATCTAACACGATTGTTGCACTGTTGTGCTTATGGCCTTCTCAGCAACTTTGGTTTCCGTTGTTGAATACGCATGTTGGGCCTCCACTGCAAAGGGCAGTGCATTTTATCTGGGTCCTAAGAATGAAACGAGACGGTCTTTTGTTTGTCTTTTCTTCAAAAAAAAGCCGATGTTCGCTTATCCCTTCTTCTAAAAATACCTGAGTGTCTTCACATTGTGGGTAAATGCAGTCGGTTGGGGTGCGGCGATGAAACTCGAGTATTTATATTGTTCTGACGGATAGTTCTGATTCCGGCCATATTGGTTGGTGTCATTCGTTTTTAGCTGACTTAATCCTCAGTAAGTGGCAGTGGTGATTAAGGATAGAATAATGTGGGCTTTTTTTTAATTATCAACTTTTTTCCGAGTCAGTCGCAAGAAATGCCTGAAAGTGAGCCGGAAAATGCGTTAAAATGTGTTATGTAAATGTGTTAGAACTCGAACTGATCAACTTCACTTTCCACTTCAGCTTGCTTGTAAACTGGCTGCAGCATTGAGCTGGTCGATGCCATACCGGTTTTGCCTGCTGGCGGCTATGAATTTTGCGTCGTAATCCACGCTGTGGTGACTGGTGACATAGAGATAAACATTGTCAAGAGAAGTGCTTTAGCTGGCACTAAGTGAGCCACGTACTAAATAGGCAAAATCATTCCATTTTCACCCCTAACTTATTATTGTTTCGGCCCGAAACTGCTCATCTTTGCCGCTATAGATTGATGCTTCATTTATTGTTTTTTTTTCTGAAGTGAAGTAGATATTGCGTTCTAGATTGTTGCTCGGAGACTTTCCGTCATCGTTGGACGAATAATTAATGGAAAAGAACCTATTCAAGCGAAGTTCTCTGAATATTTTAAGTAATTGGATAGAAAGAAGCGTTTTTCATGAGGGTGCTCGGTCTCAAACACACGCATTAGTTTAAAGTTCAAAAATATGGCATAAAGCGCCTGGATTTGAATGCTTAATTTTTGAATTTGTTTTGTTGTCATTGCGATATGTTGCTGTTGGAGTGCTCATCTGTGCTTTCTGAATATTTTAATTGCCTTTAATATGGCACACATGAAATTACCCAACTGTATACGACACAAATTCCTACAAATTTTGTTTTTCGCTCTTTGAAGGTTTTCAGAGGGCGATCACATCGTCTCATAAATTTGGCAGCGTGATAGTCGATATGAGCAATGTGAGAGTGATTTCAACGCAAGGAGATTTTCACGTCTCAGATTACGAATAATCGACTAATCGCTCGCAATGGCAGAATTCATCATGAAGTTGTGTGCGGCGATCAGTCCACTTACCTTGACAACTGAGCGTAACACTGGAATAAATGCATAATCGGATGACCGCTTCTTCCCGCTTTATTGCCAACCGCAACTCTCTTTACGTGCTTGTGTCGCGTCCTCCAACTTTTCATCGCTCCCTCACCAAACTCTACAAATCAATAAATCATTAAAGTGGAGCGGACACCTCGCTGTCAGGAGGGCGAGATGCTCTGTCCGGGAAATGGTATCGGCATGACGCTGATTGGTTCTCAAAAAGTACCGCCCATCTCCGGCGTTCATAGCACCACAGGAATGAGGCCAGCGTTGATCGCTTGAATGTGCTAGATGCCGGAGGCGGAGCAATGGAGGTTGGGCGGGGTGAAAGGCGGCCTGTTCCTGTTGCGCGTGACGAAAAGAAACTGAGCAACGACGGCAAGCAAAGGGCGGTTTCTGTGGTTGCGCAGTAGGCAGTCTACTCACACAGTCGCTCTATTTGAGCATGCATGGCTTCCCAACTGCCATTTTCGATTGAAAATATCCTCAGGCCAGGTTCGTGCCTAACATTTCAAGTCATCTCTTGAATTTCGACAGGGGCCAATAAGTTGTCTTTGATTGAAAACTCCAAAGCGCTCCTAGAGAGTTCAGAAGGCACTTCAAGCGAAATCTACGCTACCACTTGCTAGTTTCTTTTTCCCGAACATCTACCGCTCTTTTAATCCATCCTGCCCGAGCAAGCAATATTTACTTTCAATTCTTGTGTGAAACTTTCCCTGCAATGCTCCGAATAAAGCGCTGGAGGGAGGATTAACCAAAGTTTTTCTGCACATAGGAATGCTAGTTCTTTTTCACTCCGTAAAGCCTGGAAATGTTGTTTTAAACTGTGAACTTTTCTGCCGCTTATTAACTTTTTTTGCTGGTCATGTTTGAATGTTTGAGAACTTGATTGCTGTGCGAAAATCGTTCCATATAAATTATACATCGTCAGCTTTTGCTTCATTGCCAGCATGCACATCGAGTTTTGAACGTATGGAAAATTCCATTTATAAAACTATTCTTCTTAAAGGATATGACCCTCCATCTGTACTTCCACGCAATATCTGTAAAATTATTGCTTTTAAATGCTCACTATTTGAAGCTATCTGCGACAACAGAACTTTCCCCTATGTAATTTGGGAATTGTAGAGTTTCATTCTTTGCAGTTTTTACTAAAGGAATCGACTGGTTAACGCCTCACTTTTGCCTATAATAAGGCTAATTTCAGTTACTGCTCCTTTGCCTGAAGCGGAACCTGCATGTGAATGAGTCTTAGTGTTTATTAATGTAGGCGGTCTGCTAGGGAGGGTTTGCTTCCCCATCCTTTTTTTTCTCAAATTTGCTAGCTTCTCCGAAAGGGTTCATTGAATTAGGCCTGAGAGTATTTCAAAGGAGACAACACTGTTCCCCAGACATGAAGGTGATTTCCCATCAGTGAAGTACTATATTTCGCCAGACGAACACGGTTAATCTTCTCGACACTGGTCACCAATATTGCTGGAAGTTTTAATTTGGTTGACTATTAAATGTGCTACACTTTTGAAGCTTCTGTGACTTGCTGCATGAAGGTAGTTCACAAGGCCTCTTTCATGACATGTTTATCAACAAAAGTTTTGATTTCTCATGGAAGGCCATCGTTGTAGCCGTAAGGATATACACCCCCCAGGTCTTGGCCGGTGAGTGAGCCTCTGCGAACGCAAATCTAAAACAGTTGTTCGGCGTTTGAAGTCACTTTAAGTCTTAATAAGACAGCCAACATGCCATATGTTTTGATCCCACTTCCTCATTGATCCCACTTCCTTCACAAATTCTTAGAAACACGAGCGTAGATCAGACCCGTAAGATGAAGTAGGCCATTTATTTGGCGAAGGAAAGAGGGCAGCAGACGTGAGGATGATATTAAATTGCCAGAGAAGTTGTTAAATTGCTCGCAGGTCAAAAATCGTGTCAGTTATGAATCTATCTGATTAATGGTATAAATAATGTGATTCTGCAGGTGGTAACCGTCTCTCATCTATGGTCGAACAATTTTTAAATGTTCCATTTGTCCTACAGTACTTCACACAAAATAATGGGTTGGCTATAATCCCTCTCTGTGCTTTCAGCTTTCGACGTCACCACTAACAGGTGGCGCGTGCACTTTGATCTTCCCCCTTACCTTCCTAACAATTCTTAATTATAAAGTGCGTGATAAAGAAGCAAGATTTTGCAGTCGAATTTAAGGTTGATTTTAGAGTTTTCTGGATACGTGAAACCTGTATTGCCCTGCAAAGATGTATCACCGAGTTCATCATGGAGTGGTTCACCATATCATGAGAAGAGAAAAACTTTCGAATGCACTGAATGCGGCAAAGTATTCAACGCTCATTATAACCTCACCAGGCATATGCCTGTGCATACAGGTGCTCGACCATTTGCTTGCAAGGTATACACCTGGCTAGTTTATTCAAGAGACAAGTACCTTTCTTTCATCAATAATTAAGATTTTCGAAGTTTTAAATTTTTTTTGCGAATTGCATTTTGTTCGTTCTCTTGTGAAACTGTTTTGTCCTCTGCGATCGGCTCGTGCTGAATACAACTTTGATCTATTTGGGTGAAATTGGATATGGCTAGAAACTTCCACGAATTATACACCTTGATTATTTATTCACTGGATGAGCCCACATAGGCTGATTTCAAAATAATCACCACTATCTACGTTCATCATTGCTTACTTCCCTAACAGTTTTGTAGATTCATTGCTGCGATTTAATACTAGGCCATTATCTTTGCCCGTTATCTCTTTATAACCCCCATTATATGCACCTTTTGGGGCAGTTTATCGCCACCCATCAATGTGATTTTCCTTGGACAGCAGCATTTCCATCTCCCTCGTACCCTACAAAATCCTTTACTTTTATCGTCCCGTGAAGTGATTCCGAGCTACGCTTTGGTTATTTTTATTGAGCATTTATGAAACCTCAAACGCACTTCATCATTTTCAATATGAACGTTCTCATTGATCGGATAACTCGGCATTCGGTATAAGCCCTTTGTAAGGATTCTGCTTAGCATAGTGCTAGGGTTTTCTTTTAATGCATTCATCTGCTCATAACGTTCACACATGCACATCCATCAATAGCACTACGTCGTTTGCAATTGGAAACGAGAATTGGTATCTGAGATGCGATTTTTCTTTTATTTGTTGCAGAGGATTTGTCGGAAGAACAAATCATTATTAGATGATTTCCTGAAGAAAAGGAAGCAGTTTTAGTCTACTTGGTTAGTGCACTGCTTTATGACTACTTTTTTTGCGGATATCGTCTGCAAAGTCAAAAGCATTAGATATTAGGTTTTAAGTTCGTAGCTAAATGTGATATTGGCCAAGCAGCGGCATGTTATGCTCAGAGGCAGTCAACCCAAGTGGTCACCTGAACCAAGCAGAGAAGAATAAGAAAATATGCATAAAGGACAAGTATTTTAGCATTTTAGCTGAAACTTCATGCCTCCAATACGCGGGTTGCTTCTACTAGCAAAAGACCCTGCATGTGCTCCTGCACCTAATATTTGTGATTGAAAGTTTCCCTGCCTTACTGCATAGAGCGCCTAGTGTTGACCTGAAAAGAACTATGATTCTGAAAGTTAGCTATCCACAGAAAACTTCCCCTTACCTACGTAGGATATCGGGATCACGAGACTAATTTGTTCCGCTGATGACTGTTATTCGAGCCTCATGAGGAGCTTGAAACCATTACAGAAGCTAGTTACTCGCCACATTGAGTTTCGCCAATTGTGCTTCACTGGGTCCTGCAATTGTACTGTGGATAGTTCAGCGAACCATTTCAGGTTTGTGGAAAGGCATTTCGACAAGCCTCAACTCTTTGCCGTCACAAGATTATTCATACGGAGCAAAAGCCGCACACAGTAGGTGCTTTTCGATTACAAACAACTGCTACTAATTTTTCGAGTTTTCATTACGATTCTGAAACTTTTATGCATTTAGTGTCATATTTTATCTAACCCTTCGACAATTGCTTTGAAATTGTTGCTTATTTCCATAGCGGTTGGTATCTTGGAGAGAGAAAGTGATATCGCACTCCGCTAAAAATGTTCACGTGAATAAGTAGGCAATCTAGTTCTCTAAATTTAACTAAACTTGTATCAAGAACAAATTTGTAGAAGAGATTATGGTTATGCGCATTTTGGGAACTTGTTACGGCAGAATTGATATTGGACATCTTTGTCACAGTATCTTAGAATAGGTTACACTTTTTTATTTCATCTGTTCCCATGCGGCTCCTTTCTTCTTTTATTTCGATACGACAAAAATATTGGAATAAGTGGAAGCCAGCAACATACTTTCAGGTGATTAGTTGCCTATAAAACTCTCATACTCGATGAGAGTTTCATCGGCAACTTTAAAGCTTTACTGTGCGGAAAACTGCGAAGTATGTTTACGAAGCTATATGAACTCCAGTGCTAGCGGAAGGCAATCATTCTTAGCTAGTTGAGGTTAGTAAGTAAGGATTCATTAACGAGATGGCTAAATAAGAAGCTTTCAGTGTCCAACGTGTGGTAAATGCTTCAATCGCTCATCGACGCTTAATACGCATATCCGCATTCACTTAGGTCAGTTCCGTTGATCTCACTTCTTTGCGCATTCGTGCCAATCTATCTTTGCATATTGCTCGTATACATCTCTCTCTTTTCATTCCTACTGAATATCTCAAATAAAAATTGAATAAAATTGAATCATAACTAGTCAGCGAGCCATAATGACAAAAATAACACTTAAATAGTAAGATAATATTTGTGAAACTAAAATTGCTATTTCCTAGAAAATTGATTTATTAAATGCTATTCCGAGCATTACCAAATTGTACCAAATAATTGAAATTATAAAGTAATAGTAAAGGTGATACCGAATGAGTAACAAATGACACACATGAAATTATTATAGTAAATGCACTTTGTATTACTTAGAAAGAAGAAATATACTTTGTACTTACCAAATAAGAATAGTGGTTGAAGGAAAGTCTCTTATGATGTTATGGGTATTGTCTATATCACAAGTAAATGCCCCTACGAAACCAAAAACTTTATACCCTTACACTATACACATCCACATGCAGTTTTGAAGGCTTCAACTATAGTGCGACTGTGACTTCAATGCCGGAAAGGGTAATCCGACTCCATCGGAAACCATCAAAACGAAACAAAAAATAGCAAGTAATGTATCAACGAAGACATGAGAAAATATGGGCTCTTTGAATAAATTAAGTGCTCAAACATCCTTATAAAGCGACAAGATGCCGAAAGCTATGGAGGGAAGTAGGAAGTCTCCAAAAGCCACAAAGCTCCCAACATCACAAATAGTCGCTCCATGTTTCATAATACCAAGCAAAGGCCAGTTCACTCCAAGGGATCGTGATTGAGATCAAGCAAGTTCAAATCCTTTGATTGAGGTTCAAGAATTTAGAATGCTTGAGTGTTCCATGATTTCCATCCCTAACATCTGCAGTTGCTCCGCCAAACTTTTTGCCCATTGTTTTTGTTGACAGCGATTATCTATAACTAGGATGCCAGTATATTGCGACTTTTCAGTGTACCGTCTTTCTATGGTGTTCATATTTTTATTTAAGGTATTCTGCTTTAGAGTATCTAGAGAGTAGACATCGCTGTAATGATAAGACGGGTAACATGGAAGGAAAGCACAAATGGCATTAGGCGTTTGAAATTCCCCATACAAAAGTTTATTCATCGTTCGGTGACTAATGAAAACTTTGTGCGCAGACGAGAACGAATTCAAGAGCTCTCGCTTGCAGTGCAAATAATCCAGTTCAGTTGTAAAGCATTGGCCCCTGAAATGAAGAGGTCGCGGGGTTATTCACATCTGAGAACAAAGCTTTCATTGGTGATTAAATAATCGTTTTCATCTGAGTCTAAGCCAGACTAAGATATGCAGCTGTAACAAATGGCGTTAAATCGTGTTAACCATATATTTTGCAAAGGTTTATTCACATAATCAACGTGCAAAAAAGTAATTGTGCACGCAGTAATTCCTCCTCAGAACTGTGGATGCTTTGGGGGCGGTTGGATTCTAGATTGCTGTAGAGGTGTCTATTGATTTGCCTGAGCTAATAACAATAATGATTGTTGATTGTGCTCTAGGAATATTTATCGAAAGCATTTGAGCACATTGACATATTGAGAGCAATAATCTGCATTTTATGAAAGCATTATGATAACCCTTTTGTGAATATTCTTCCCTCTTAAGAAACCATACAAAATCACTGCGCACATGGCATTAATATCGGAGTATGCCGAAAGGAGTGATCCTCAACAGTGTCTGTTCCAACAGCCTTCATTGTTGCATCTTCAGCCCTATTGGAGCTCTAAGCTTGAATTGGAAGCGTAAAGTAAACGAAGCAGAGCGATTTTTATACATATGAGCTGCAGGTTTCGTTATTAAGAGTCATAACTTCTAATATCGATCCAACTTTAATAAGTATATCCAATTTTCTCGATTGTTCTAAATTTGTAGGAGGATCAATCAGTTCCATAAATCAGACTGAAGTAATTGAAAAAATTGGAATATTTTATTCAGCATGCCAAATCTAAATATAGAAACAGGGCAAACTCGAGTGATCAAGTCATGCAATTAATCCTCCCGAATCGTCCAAAAAGTTTTTTGATCGAAAAATGGGAAGTAATTACAATTTCCGTAATAAACTTCCCACCGATTTTCGGTACACTTGAGTCTTACCATGCTCCACAAGGCCCAACGTTTAAATGTCTTGTTTACGTGTACCACTGCAAAAGGCGGAAAAGAATGGGAAGAAAGGAACTTGCGACTATGTGCATCTAGCACTGCAACACTGGTAACCTAAACCAGAAATTCCTCAGAAGCATAGCCCCTAAATACAACTTCCAGTATCTTGTGCGGGTTTCTCCAATCAGTTCTCGCTACCAGGATTTGTATTGCAAATTTCCACTTGTAGAACATATGGAGAGGTCGTATCCATGGATGTCTGTGCTGTATGGATGTCTTTCGATCTGTTCGGCAGATTCAACTCGGGAGCTGTTGAAAGCAAAATTGATAGGCACAACTGACAAGCAAAATATTCTGCACTATATGTTAATGTCCCGTAGGAACCTTTGGGTTGATCTCTTCATTTCAAAAAAAAATAGGTTACCTGAATGTGCTTAAAGGTTTAGAAATGGACAGGCTGCCCAATTTGCACTTTTTCAGTCACACTTTCCAACCGGTCATGGTGAAATAAATTAGGAAAAATACCGTAGGAGCCAGTACGATATGTGCTTTTTGCATTTCGTTCGCTGAATAAACCAGATGTATATGCCACCAACAAATAATAAAACATGCGAAATAATCCATTCACTTCTCAGTCGACCTGACCGTTCATGCAGATTTTGTACAAAATGTTCGCTTCTTGCGGCCCGAGTAACAGCAAAATACATGCGAATCTTCGCTACTCTCAAGTATCTACAACTTTTTTTCAGACTAGTGGACGGAACTGGAAGTAGGATATAAAGTCTCCTTATGGTTGACAAAAAGTATAAGAAGTGGAGCAAAATTTCGTAACTTTAGCTCCATTTGTTGCTGAGTTGGAACCGGAGGCCAGATAGACAAAGGCGTACTACGTTCAGATATGGCCTCACCATAATGCTGTTCGCAACTGGAACTTTGCGAGAACGAATAAAACTCAATTTTTTCAAAAAGTTTCGTATGAGTGGCTCGTTAGACGAAAATATGAATGCATTTGGGCTCATGAACGGATTAAAAAAAACGAATATTAGGTTAACTCACCTCACATCGTTTTGCGCCTGTTTCTTAAATAAATCGCAAGCAAGATTTATCACGAGTGTAGATGAACAATTGTATTGTTTGTTTTTATGGAGCGGACGCACGGAAGCGATCCACAATAACAGCAATCTGTGCGAAATGCTAAGGAGTTGGTGAAATTCGAGTATAATTATAGAAGCCCGTATGGGGAGGGGGTATAAAGGTAATGGATGAGGTAATTCAGAGTACGTTATGAATTTCGTGAGCATAATTTCAACCTAGAGAGGAACTCGAAGCGTTCTAGGATCTGTTAATATTTTCTAGGATTCATCATAGAAGCGCCGTTCCGGCTCGTTTTCGTTCGGAGTTTCACCTTTGTCATTTTCTGACAGTTTGTCCTTCTTAAACTGCAAACGCTGCAAGAGGTGAAACTCAAAGAAACGTCATTTTACACTAAGCACTAAGGGCATGCTGATATTGATGTCAAAAGAGGTGAGTATTCTAAAGTGTGCTAATTTTCAGGCTATAAGCCATATGTATGCGAGCTATGTGGAAAGGGTTTCCATCAAAATGGCAACTACAAGAATCACAAGTTGACACACAGCGGTGAGAAACGTTTCAAATGCGGCGTATGCAACAAGGCGTTTCATCAAACCTATAATCTAACATTCCATATGCACACTCATCGAGAGCAGAAGCCATTCGTGTGTGCAATTTGTACGAAAGGTTTCTGTCGGAATTTTGACCTTAAGAAGCATATGCGCAAGTTGCACCTTATTACAGCGACTGCGCACTCCTCATAGCAGCTCAAATGGAGTTTCTTTGGTTTCAAAACACCTCTTGAATTAGCACATTCCAATGCGTTAAATCTTTCGACATGTTTTTCATAAACGAGTAGAATTGCTGGAGAGGCTGGCCAACTGATGACTGTCCATTTCGTACAGCTACTTTATAAGGTGACCCAGAAGTTCTTGCACCAACCTTATTTTATCCCCAAACGGAAACGTTTGAAGAAGTTTTGGTTTATTTGCCTGTGGCCATAAGGCGCGGATCCGTTTAATTTATTCACATCTTTATATGGCCTTCATCTTCCTCACTAGGGTTGCAATCAAAGCCGGAAGTTGTTCGCTATTTTTCCAACGTTTTAGTTGCAGTTTATGCACGAACTTTTGGGTAAATATGTATAGGTCTAATTTGTCGCCGCTAAACAGTCGCTGTTTGTTGTAGCAGATTTTTCTAATTTATTACATATATTGCGTTTATTGGCTTCATGAGTGTACATTGGCAGAGGTCTTTGCATTCATTTTTTAAAGCATCATTTCAGTGAGAGATCGTCTTCTGAGAAAAGGAATGTTTCCTGATTTAGCGCTTTCAATAAAGCATTCTTTCATTTTAGTGTTTTAATTCAACTGAAACATCATATTAGTTTACGTGACCGATCACCGTGTCCATGCGGCAGTTTGTTGGGGCTAGTTAATGAATAATTCTACGGGCAGAAAGCAACACTATAAGGTTCGAAGATTTTATTTCAGTACATGATCTAAAGGACTATGAAAACAAAAATAACGACTACATTACTCGAGTTTGTTTCACTTATTGAATATCGTAATTATGAGGCAAGCGTTTGCTCAATTCTCTACTTCCTAAAAAATCCTGAAAGATTTCATTGATATGAATTTTTTAAATCAATCGTCCAAGCAATTGACTATGAAAAAGTCTCTCTCCAATATTTTTGAAAGCCTCTAATTATTCATCCGTAATTAGTAGTTTCCTTCTGGTTTGTGTTTACACGAAAAGAAATGTGCAGTTGTTTGATGTGTGATGGAAACACTTCTTCATACCTTCTTTTAAGAATTAGTTTGGCCATATTTAATTTATAAGATCTCCTAACGTCAATTTGAATAGGCGTGGAGGTGCTTCGCAGTAGTGCATTTGATTGATGATTCATAAACGATGAGTTTCTGAATAAGGTGATTGCATGAAACAATTCCGCGATGAATAAACCGTAAAATCGTTAAAAAAGAAAAGCCACTTGGAAATCACTTATTTAAGTATCGTTTCAACTCGAATAATAATTTTTATTAGTCTAATATTACTAAATTGTCAATGTTAACTTTACATTGTTTGTTTCGATATTTTTTGCATTGTTGAAAAATTTTTGACAAACTCAGCTATCTATGAATAATTTATCGACAAACGAAGTGTTGCTCAGCTCAGTGAAGAAAATTCGAATAATTCATATCAATACAGCGCAAAAAAAAAAAGAAAATACGAGTGAAGGATTTGTTTCTTTGCATAGAAAAGCACGCTTGTGGTTTCGATAACTCGTTGCCCTTATTGCGTCGTAAAATTACAAGGACCGTTGAGTTAAGAAAAAAAATTGATTTGAGGAGTTTGACAAACAAAGGGCGACAGCTACACAAGTGTTAAGTCAAGCATAGATCGATTGCTGTTATTGCAGGGAATCGAAAAGCTAAACTTTCAGCGTCACACATCTCTCACTAGAAAATAATAAACAGAAGAATTTAATCCATCATGGAACAACAAGAAGAACTTTATAAAGGTTAGAGTCATGACATCGGATAGGTACTATATTCACTTTTTAGAAACAAAAGTGGAATACACTAAGAGGAAGTTGAAATAATGTTTGATATGATCAAGAAAACATTGAGTCGTATTATCCTCCCTCTATGCAACCTTCATTGAGATGAGGAGCATTTCTCCTTCTATGTTCTTTTCATCCTCTTTTTTCACTCAACATAAATTTTAATATTTGGCATACTGTTTAGTACAGAAAATTTTAAAATAGATGAGCTTAAAAATGATCTTTGAATGTAGAAAAAAGTGAAGCAAAAATGCTTATGAATGTATCTTGGCGATTAGTATAACACTCATCATTGTTGTTTACAAATGCAGCTAAGAAGTGTTGACCACTGCCAGACATGTGCTAGCAATAATCCCCAATAATCTATTGGATGATTATAGCGAGCTATACGAAAAGCCATAAATGTATGCTACAAAACAGAAAAGCACAATACTGTGCTTCTGTTCATCGTTATGTTCGTTCGCATTAACAACTCTTATTCGGTATTCCTCACATGAAGTGAACCAGATCGATGTAATATCATCGGTGAAGATGCAGCTGAAACCTCGTTTAAAAGAATGACACTGCACTTCCTCCTTTTCATTCATGTAACCATTGGAGGAAATACAAATGCATTCAGCATGTTACTTATATCGTCATACCATAGGGTGTTTATATCGAAATGAGGCTTGAAGACCGCCATGTATTCGCCTTTTTTATTTGTAGGGTGCAAAATATTTTCCAGACATTGTGACGTAGCACATAAGTCTTGTATATGTTTTATTTGAAAGCCCACATCTTTCGTCTATAACAAATTGTGCAATGGCATAATACAGTGTTTATGGCACGATGAATTTCAACTGCACTTATAACACAGCACCACAGAGTGACATTTTGAGAAAGTTACACAAAAGCATTTATACGCAAAAGAATGACCCAATATCTCATCCCTTCGTAAATTTCTCTTAAAAGTTTAAAGTTATTTGGGCCTTGGCTTCGGCTTTTTTAGTCGTTTATAAGTGCAGTTAAATTTCCCTAAGGTCTTTTACTTATTTCTATAAGCTGAGAGGAATTTTTTCAAAATATTCTTATAACAATATGAACATGCGCCTGGCGAAAACACGGGGAAATTTATCTGCCTCCTTTCTTTCCTCTCGGCTCATCCTTTTCGTCTGATCGAAAAGAACCATCTAATATGCAGCATTCGAGGAGCAAAATGTTTCTGCTGATTGAGTTACTGGCTGCGAGTGCAGGTAGAAGGGTGCAAAAATAGTGTGGCGGTGGAATGTAAGTACCGAAGAACATACCTTTGATTTGTGACCAACACAACAATCGGAAACGAGAATGGGCCGTATTGTTAATGCGATTCGGTGCGGCCGATTAATTCTAAGTGCGCGAAAAAAATGTGCTCAGCGGATATACGGTAAATTTAGTGGCAACTCATGAGGGCGCCACCCTGACACTTGCCTTGCTATGGCGCCATTTTTTCCACTCGGCGTTAACCGATCCACTTATCTCTTCATTGATGCTGTTGATCGTGCTCTCGGTGTCGATATTCTTTTTTAGCATAAGAGTGATAGCCTCTAGTCAGTTGAATGAGAGGGGCTGTCAGTAGGCATAACAAGGAAAAAATTTCCATGTTTTACTGAATCGTATCAGAACTTTGTTTTGAAACGATAAAGTTTTGTATGGGAAGTAGTTTTCGAAGTCAAATAAAGAAAGTCGAGCAGGTGAGCTGAGCGAATTTTTTATTAGTTGATAGAGCTGTTTCGTTGGGGTGCGCTCTTCTGCTATGACTTCGAGTTGAATTCGTTTGGATTAATATTAAGAGTTTTAGATGTTCTATCAGACTGCATTAATGGTGCTGTAATCGAGGGCAACTTAAGAAACAACAGCTAATATATCATTGGAAAGAATAAGCACATTCAAGAATGCAAGTAGTATGTGATCCCTGCAGTTTTTCTTTTGGACTTCAATCTGGTTTAAGTTTGAACGAGTGTAACTTTCTTAATATGAAGACAAGTTCGTCATCAAAAAAAAAAAAAAAACGCTCATTTAGACTCGATGGTTTGATTTTGCCCCATTTTTTTCCAACCAGTGCAGGTAATATTTGCACAGATAAACTCCAAACTGCGTCATTAAATACCAGCTAAGGCATTTGGAAAGAAACGATTTGCATGTCTTTTCTTTGAGCTACTTAAAATGCTCGTGTTAAACTCAGAAGACATCATTTTCCATGCTATAAATCAAATAAACCTGACCATCGTTTACGTGAGCTTTCTGATTGGAAGCCTTTCGGTCGTTGGTAAGCGTTCTTAGCAAAAAATTCTCTCTCAATAATACATTTTCTTAATATGAACAAATGTGCATAATAGCACAATATCTTTGGATGTTTTCATCATCGTCGTTGCCACTAGGCGATTTTATAGGGTGTCTTTTCGCTAGTAACGCCTCGTCACCTTGGTTACGGTAAGCGCTAACGTTCGCACTCAATTAGGTTAATGTGTTGCTGTTGGTGCATCATCAAACCCGAATACAGTAGTAATGACGTTGATGCATCACTCAATTGCATACAAGAAACGAGCACAATTGCGCGATTAACATGCATCGCTTACCGCGTTGTTCAAACGCCATAGAAGTTATCGTTACTCACCCGACGCCGAAATCGGATACGCAAACCGATTGCAGTTCATTTTCATCGAATTCTATAGAGAAGTTGACGCCTGTATGAGGGAGAATTCTGAGGGGGAATCCTTTTCAGAGACGCAGAAGGGGAGTTTTCATTAGCGAGAAAGAAGTGTTCTTTGTTCGAAACAAAAAAGGTGGAAAAATATGCTCGGCGGATCACTAGTATCGCGTTTTAGGGATTTCGATAATCATACCGACCAGTGCCATTAATTTGCCAATAAATAGTAAAATATTCGCCACCGACGTTAGAATGGAAGACGATCGCTTCAGCGAATCTCTTGTGAGGAATTCGTTTTTCTGAGCGCTTTTAGACCCAATTTATCACAAAATAGTGTAATTTCTTCGCACTTAAATTTCTTTAGCCGATCTAAAATTTGTTGAGTCAAGTTGGAGGTTGATATCTACAATATATTGTTCCAACTTTTACTCGCCAAAATTTGCAACTCTAGCTTCAATCGTTTCTGAGTTAAGACTGCCGGGCACACAAACACACATAACACACAATCCTACAGGGCATTTTATGGCATTTCACATGTAAAGAGCAATTTTTCTAGTGTGCTTTAAACGTTTCTTGCTGCTACATACGTTGATGGAAATCGCAATGTGGAAAAATAAACAAAAATAAATGAAGAAACGCATTGGCAAATCCCATAATTCCAAAAGAATTTTGCAAGGCATGGAACTGATGTTGAAGGTAGTCATTACTAATCACTAAGAGCGAATATAGGGGTGATTATTAAAGCGCAGAAAGTTTCCGCATTTCCCGATTGCTCACGGCCCTAAGAGCGATATTTGGAAATATTAGAACTTTTTTGCAACCTTCTTTGCTGCCCATAAAGTGTAATTTACTTTACACGTTGATTTATTCGTCAATGCATAACATTTTCAAATTCGGAATGTTTCGTTCTGATTTCTATTTTATGCTCATCTTATTTTTTTCTAAAATGTTCATAGGTGCGCATATACGTGCTTATCTCTTAACCACATTATTGCTCGATGATTTAATCACTACATGCTGATTTGCTTTCAGAGCCCAGTCAATGGTTTTGTAAGAAATTCAGAGTGTGAAAGATATTTATGAGCATCCAAACGATATTTGGCTCTTCTATTACTGTCGAATTATACATATGCAATGCGGCGTACTTAATTACACTCTTATCCGATTAAGTGACAATGAATCATCTCATGAAAGAGAACTGCTGATTACATTGATTAATAAAAGATATTCGTATAACAAGCAAGGCTCTTACAATTGAATGACCAGTTAGAGCAATCAGTGACTTGAACGCAAAGTTTGCACTAACAGAAGTTTGAATTGGCAATTTCAAAGATTTCCATGAATACCTTTAGAGTTGCAGACTGTATATTGAACAGGTTTGCAACGTAAACGCAATGAGCACTTGCGTAGAACGTATATTGTACGCTGATGTCCTATTATAGAGCACTCTTCATATATTCAATCCGGAGTAATCAAAAATGCTCAACAAGAGTGCTTATTCAGTATTCTAGAAAGAGTGTTCTTGCTGACTTCTTATTCTCATTAAAAGATGCTTACCGTATTCTCTCATTATTAGTTTCAAGATGCGAATCCATTTTTGGCAGTATCAATTTAAAATTATTTAGGCGATCTACTAGTGATGGACGTCTCTGACATTATTTCTTTGCAGGTCAGTGAGTGAATATTGCTCCATGAGAGTTGATGTGTGCGCATTAAATGAGAACTGCAGCGCTGAGACGAATTAGCGATAATCTGGCATCAGTAGCTGTGTTGATCCGCTTTCCTCCTCGCGTACCCATAAAGCCAATTCGCGGACCCTTCTCTCTATTTATGACAACATCCATTCGCTAATCTCTCAACACTGTGCGCTTTTTTTCCTTTACTGCTTTCGTCTAATTGCCCATATGCGCTCGTTGCGATGTATCACGTCATTGGTCTTCGCTTTTCGCTGCTGTTACTCGTCGAGCCATAAGGATTTTGCCGCAATCGGCCACATTTTCGTTGCAGAGATAAAAGACCGATAAACACTTCAGTTCATTGAAACCCTTCCTCCTTCCATTCAACAAATAAGGTCATCTTAAATTATTCTCAAGCTGCGATGACCTTGCGGAAGTGAACCCTTGAAAAAAATTGCGCGCTTTCGCCGTTCTTCAAATGTTGGGAAGCATAAATTCAATGTGCAACATGTCAGGCTGAAAGCAACGTCTTTTAGAATACGACCTGGTAGGACTGCTCTATCTTTTGTCGGCAAATTGACTCATTCGCTGCATGCCGAGTGGTAGATGATCGAAAATTATACTGGTGTTGATTCGGTGTAACTACACCGTTTAGAGTTGACTCAAACGCAGGTGGAACTTTTCGGCCGAAAGGAACAAAAATCGAGTGTAAAACAATAAGGAGGTCCCAGCACTCCTTGCTCTTCTTACTTTTATCTCTGTCCTTATGTAAAAAAATGGAAAGACTCAGCACTAATTCTTGCAATATTTTACGCCTAACTTTAGACACTACTTTAGTTCGAAATTATGCACGCGATATGTGCACCACGCGAATTAAAAAATTTCGACTTTTCGCCTCGGTCCATATTAATAAGATAAATAAAATATGAGAATTATATATATATATATATATATATATATATATATATATATATATATATATATATATATATATATATATATACTTTTCAAGGATCCGATGCGAAATAAATAAATAAAGTGAATGAATGAAACCAAATAATTAAATAAACTATATATATTCATATATAATCTATATGTATACATATTTATAACCTTGGTTGTGTAAACTAAGAGGAAATGGGGAGTTGATGATCAAAATGAATTGACTTTGAGCTCATTCAGCGAATTTTAGTGTACAATAATTAAAACATATGAGGGTGGAAGTGTAAGAGGAAGATCCAAAATAGTGGATTTGCCGAAAGATTGCAATTATAGCACAACTAAAGCTTGATTTTTGCTTTGCATACTGAAGAAGATGTGTATGCAGGATTCGAGGTTGCTACTCATAAAAGTACTTAAAAGAGCTATACTTGCAATCCACAGAATGATCAACAATATTCTCAATCTGAAAGCTGAAAATGAAACTTAAAAATGAACAACTTCCCCATCTGTTTAGTCACAGACTTTTCGCATGTAAAAAATTTTCAGCAATTTCGATGTGGTGGTAAGAAATCGTTGCCTGATGGTGTCATTGAAATGGTTTTTGCTGCAAATTTTATTCATCATTAGCGGCTTCTTTTTTCTAACTTGTTGCTTATGAAAGTGTTAAATAATTCACTCCTTATTAATTGCATAAAGCGGAAAAGTTTAGTTTATATTAGACATCATCTCAAACTTCACGATTTTCTACTCCATTAAATTCCCTCTCTGTCAAGCCAATGGAACATTCTGGCCAGTTAAGATTTTTTCCAGGCTTCGCAATAGTCTTCCTCTCTTATATTTCGAAGCACTTCTTCGCACATGGCCCCTTAAGCATCTGATTCTAGTGAACGGACCCGATGGATGCCGTTGTTTATAAAACAGGATGATTGAAATGTGCATGGTGTTGTAAACAGTTGTAACACACAGAAATTTCAAGGCGCGATATCGAATACATGATAAGAGGTGAAAAAACACGAAGTACGTGCTACGTGTGAGCAGCACAAGGCAGCAGCAATGGCGTTACAAAATGAAACCTCGCTGATAAATTTACAATGAAATATCCTAGGGATTACGCTGCTCCAATAAACTTTTAGGAAAGCAGTACATTAGCCTTCCGCTTTTCGTTTTACATCTGCATATTCCAAAGCGGAGAAATCGCTTGTCCCAGTACTCTTGGCATGAGGTCTGAAACTTTTGACGTTCAGTGACATTTCTAGCTCACAAATGGCTGCCTCACACCGGCTTCTCGCATCAAAGATTTATTTTCTGCACGAGGTCGAGTAAATTGAAATCACCTAATTATGACTGAAGGATTTAAAACATTCTACGGCGACAGGTCATCGCCTGGTTGGTCGAACAACGAAGATAGCCCGTGTAACCAGCTGTGCGCAATCGGTCGGCATGATAGACTTGAAAGTGCTAAAATCGATATCAGCGCCAAACATTTTCGATCAGTGAAACTACGAAGATTGCTTTCCTCACTCAACTGAAGCAAAAGTTTTTAAAGGTGGTTCGTTGTTCTTGCTGCACTCGTTTATGTTTATTTGCATGCACGATTGTTTTTAATTTCTGCAAAAGGAAACTATAAAAATTTTGCTTGCCTTTGTATTGCTATATTCGCTGTTGTGGCTGTAACTGCATTAACATATCCGAAAACTCGTTGTTTCTATCATGCGCCTATTCAAAAGATATTTTCAAGGCTATTAGGAGATCTGTTCATTAAGCATTGTATATCATCTTCTATTCGCCTAGCTAAACAGAGACATCATAACGTGCACAATTGGTTAACGCTGTTCTTGCTCCTGAGAAGCAAGTGTTATTTTATGGTTGTTTATACCTACAGAGTTCAAAAAATGGCCATTATTCCCTTCAAACTTTGCTTCTATAACCAACACAGTGGAAAATGGCCTATTTTCAAAGAGAAAATAGGCAATTATACCCTTTTTGGTTGCGATAAACTCAGGAAATAAATCACTTATGAATAAAAGTGAGTATATTTTTGTAGTACACTCGCCAAAGAGCGAACACTGTGCCGTGTTCTATCAGGTCTATCACAAAATGTTGCAAATAACCTAAACCTGATGTAGTTACAGTATCGGTAGAGATTTGCAAGTGGCTCCCTACTGAAGTTTTTCCTCTTCGTTTCTCTGTGAACAGTATTCCACTATGGCAAATCCGACCTGTTGCAATATGCCTTGGTGTTTTTGTTATTCCAACGGCAAAGATAGCAGGGAATTTGGTGGAACCGCCCTGAAAACGTTCCACAAAATGCTAGCAGCTTGCAAATTTCAATTACTTCCCAGTCACATTCTTCGTGCTCCAAGGCATCCAGCAAAGCTTTAACACCATCGAAATTTCCTGTCAAACGCGCACCAAAACACCTTGTAGGCCTCGCACACCGCGGCAGTGCCAAAGCACCTCTTTGCTTCTGCCTGGGCAAGCTGGCTGCCGACACAGCAGAATGCTTTTGTCAGATACTTGCAGTCTTTTCAAATGATCCACTCGGGCAAATTTTATCTGTAATGTCCCGAAAAGCAGAAATTTTGAAACATCGCCATCCTTCCCATCAGAACAAAGCCCGTCGAAGAAAAACAGTCTTTTTCAACACTTTTTTTTGCAAAAGCAATCAGGAAACAATATTTTCTACCCGGGAAAGCAACGAAAATGCTATACAGTACTACATATAAATTCCCCTTTGTAAAGATCGCTTCATATTCACAATATTTAACCTCTACTCTTTCAGCATATTCACCCACGATTGTTCTATTATCCCGGTTGATGCCTGACTTTCAATCTAAAGCAGTGCGAGAAATGGATGAAAACATCTCCGCAATGATATCAAATACTTCATGGTACATCTTCGAATACAGTTCGAGTCTCAGGTCTACATTAAGTTTGACAGATGTTACATCGAAAGAATTTTTGCTTTCTAATGGCCTCTAAGAAGCAACTAATGGCGTTGCTCAATTGCATCTGTTGTCAATCACGCAGTGGTTGCATTACTCAGGGCTCGAATGAAGCTCTAAGCCTTCTTCTAAATTTTAAGGGAAGTAGCTGGAGCAGAATTATTCTTGCTGGCAACATTTTAACATAGACCAATACTTTACTTCCATACGTGTAAAAAAGACCGTTTTCAAGGTGATCGGAGAGCTGTTGCGCAAATACCAGGTTATTTTTTTTTATTGCTACTGCAAAAAGCCCAACTTTTTAGTGCACATTTTTCAGGTGCTTGAATCACTGTAGCTCGTATCATATCGAAAGAAACATTGCTGTGAAAACTATTTAGCTTATAAACTTGCATTCAAAGAAGATGCAGGTGAATCGGAAGTTGGTCATTACGAGGATTCATAAGGAATGACGAATTTCATAGATCAGCAACTTGATGAAAGTAACAGCATGATTTCTTTTGCTTTCAGACATTATCGGGAAGACAAAAGTATTG
The DNA here is from genome assembly GCA_037389465.1 of Baylisascaris procyonis. Lineage (NCBI taxonomy): Eukaryota > Metazoa > Nematoda > Chromadorea > Rhabditida > Ascarididae > Baylisascaris > Baylisascaris procyonis. Next base: position 746,004 of record JAZARR010000078.1, on the reverse strand, counting down.
AAGACCACCATCGAAGTGGGTGTTCGTCCACTACGATGACCACCAGTGAAAGTGGAAAGTTGAATTCGAAGACTCAGAATTGCATGCAATTCGGTTTGTCGTTGTTTGAAAAATGGCCTCAAAAGAAAGCCGCACAAACTGCATGGAGTCCATCTCTTTAGAAAGTAGCTCGCCAGAGACAAGTTGCTGATGATCGATGTGCAAAAATCTTCATTAAAAGATCCTCTTTTCCGACTAAAAACTTTTCACGATTGAGCAAGGGCACAACCTCCAGAATAGTGGGGCATGGACCCTGGAAATTTCTGGCGCCGGCAAGGTCGTCAAATAAATTTAAATGTCGAAGTAACTCATAGTTTGGCTTAGAATTACGAGTGAAGACAAAACGCTTTTGAAGGCCTGGCGCAAGTGCAAATCTCTTCCCAACTTGGAGGTTTAAACAAAACGCTCCTCAACTTGTCGTTTAGCACAGACGCATTCTGGAGGATGTGGGGCTATCTTGGAACAAGAAACGCTTCGAGAGCCAGCATCAGCGTTTTAACAGGATTCTGGCTGGCTCACAAGACAAGGCGAGTTCAAGACTCCTGCCGAATTCATTGCTTCGACTTCATTTCAGTTCAGGAATGGCTGACCCCATATTTGCCCAGCCTCAATCCCCTCTAATAATGTTTTCAAAGCAATCAAGAGACATATGCTCGCCCTCAAACCATCCACCAGCGGCATGAAACAGTCGTTAAAGCACACCTGGAATCAAATCTCAACTGACCTGCCGAAAAAAGTGGACAACTACCGAACACCATCGTGAGCCTGCAATAAGGCAGATGGAGGCCATTTTGGGGATATAATTTAACCCAAAGGCTCCTTTTATGCCCACAAACAAGTAAACAAAAACTCCGTAAATCGCTTCGTTATATGGCACAATAAAGCTTGTGTAAGAAGTTTGGGTCAACTTGTATTGAAGACAGTATTGCATTAAGGCATGGATTGTTCGCTTATTGGAGATAACGGTTCATTAAAGTGATTTATTCAAAGTTTTCAGTCATATTAACCTAGATCCATGCACACCAGATTTGCAAAGATCGCATATGCGGCGAAATTGCTTTTCGCTAGTAAATTATTGCAAGTGGAATTTCCTTCAAGATATCATTTTTTTCTGAAATGTTTTTGCGTTTGTTTGGCCATAGATGAAACATTTCCAGTGAACTCAGTCTTTATAAACTGTACAACAGACGCATACAAAATATTTATTGCATTGCATTTCGATAAATGCAACATTTCAACATGCAGTGTAAATGCAATAAGATTAAACAAATGGAGTGCTTGTTAAAAAAGTCTGCAAGAAGGAAGTTTATGTTAATGGGAAAGAATCACTTCTTTGAATGAATTCTTAGCTGCATGTTTTCTTATGCACTTCCTGTGCAATATTGAGGCTGACGATACCCATATCGTAGATTCCGTTGATATGCTCCTTGGGAATACGATAGTCGTCAACGATTGTACATTTCTACAAATAGTTATCCTCAATAATAACGCCATATTGAGGCAAAAAGAATGGCTGGAAATCAATGCCACATCCTGTCAAGCAAGAGTAGTAACAGTTTAGCTAGCAGCAAGGTGAACTCGCAGCGATCAAACTCCCATTTTACGAGAAGCTTAGCCTGAAAGCTAAAAATGGTGGTGTTCCGCATAAAGGTGCCGAAAATTAAGACAAGTTGCAAAAAGTTTAAATCGCGCAGCACGTGTTGAATGCCATTGGAAAATTTCAAATAATCGGCTGTCGTAAGTAATGTTGGAAAGCACAGATTTGATACTAGTATGATGAAAACATAGGTCAAATTTATTCCCACTTGCGTGAAAAAATTTAAACCGACCATCTTCTCTCCCAGCCTTCCCCTTCTCTCCCTCCCTTCCCTCCCTTCCCCTGCCCCCCCCCCCCACCCCACCCCCCCCTAAATGATTTCACAAGAATATCGAATGAGCATGATGATTGTCGTTGCCTTAAGATGCAGGCCATATTAAAACAAAATATAGCGTTGCATTTCGTTGCAGGGTTGAATTTCATGCTAGTATTTGACCATTTGTATTATGCAGCTATCTAGCCTCCTTGCAGCACTCTACTGTTGCACATTAGCGCTGTATGCTGACCATAGACACTGTCTGACGTGGATATGGATCACTGAGAGGAGAAGTGAAGGGAAAACAAACGTGGGTTGAAGTATGACGGCTATTGCTTATTTCATCTTTCACTATATCACTTCGCGGTATGCAAAAAATAGATACTATAACTGTATAGCAAGACGTCGAACTCTTTTACTGCTGAATAAGGAAACTGGTGAATTGTTTGCAATCGAAAGTTTCCACTTTTTCCATCGCACATTTGAAAGAAATTGCTTGTTTTTAAGAAATTAAAAATGACAATTGTGAACGAATGCGAAGGTTCTCAAATTAAAATCTACAAAAAGCAATATGGGAGCAAGGAAAAAAACTACCTATGACAGTATTCTTGATTATACCTCAGTCAGGTAATCGAAACAATATGCAACGATAGCGATAAATATCTCACTCAAACGGTAAGGAGCATGGCTAGAAAAGTTATCGCATAGTTGCCTTGAAAACCTGTCTAAATTGAACAAGCGTTCAAAGTATCCAGGAAGTGCCACAATAAAGTTAAGATAAAAGATGCAAAATGTTGACTGAATGTTTCGAGTGTGGCACTAATTCGCCTCTTTTATCCCTTGAATTATCGTCGCCACGAATTCCAGACTAAAGTGTTGTTACCCATAAGCGCTGGTTATTAGTCAAATGATTAGAGGCGCTGATCACTACAACGTTGAGGTGAACATGAAGACAGCTAAAGTATCACTCGTAAGGAGTGGCAATTTGCCCGATCATTGAAATCGGATTTTGAAAGTTATAAAGTAGATTAAGTTTTGTTGTGTTGGCCGGGTCTTCCTACCATGCCAAAAGACAGTAGAAAGTGGAAACTATGAGATCAATTTTGCTGTTTTGCATTTGACGAATCAGTGAAATGGGAATCTGCTACTCTTATTAAGGTATGCAGTAGAGGAAAACATCGCTCACCGGATTGATGGTGCCACCATCGCAGTTGTGGGTTATACGAAGGTAAGGCTCGATGCTACCCACTTCATCCTCCTGTCCGCTCACTTCAAAATGTCCTTTCCTGTCCGAGTGGGTTGATCCCAGCGAGTCATCAGGGTCCACTTTAACAGCATTACTTCATTTACATAATCCATACAAACGACGTATTGTTGGAAAAATTTTCTAAAAATTTATGTATTTCTGAGTGTCGGCTTGTTTTAATCGTTTTGCGACACACTAAATGAAGAATTAAAAAAATATTTATGTCAAAATAGATCGGACATGGAAGGAAAATATGTTCCATTTATGGGGCATCTTCCTCTATGAAATTCATTGGGAATTAAGTGGAAGTCGCGACTGAATCAGAATCATCCCATCTTCGCTATCACTTACTCAATAATACACTCACTGTAGCTGTAAATTAGGAAAGCGCTATATGTGATGTGTTCGCCGCTTCGAGTTTTGATTATGTAAACGTCCCCAGTGACTATCAACAATATATAAAGGTGCATTTAAGCACGCACAGGTGTCGGCTTCTCGAAGTTCCACATTAACGTTTTGGACGGATTTGTTGTCGCACGCTAGTTGACCCTTGACGGTGATTGTTTGAAGTTTGCCATACGTAACAGCGACAACGACGCACAGCAGAAGCAGTGCTTTAACCGACATCTGAAATCAACAAATAAATAAGTGACCTTTTTTAAACCTCACAAACGATCAGCAATAGCGCAAAATTTTCTTATCCTATATAGCGATCTTAAATGATTTTCAAACAGTTCAACAGCACCGTCAGTAAGAGTATTCATCAAAGTGGGAACGGATGCTCGAGCACAAGGAAAACTAAGAAGTTTCATGGAAAAAGAAAGAAAATTTTGCTAAAAACGCATCGTTCTTCAAGACAAGCTTTCGTGAACAATGTGCAAATTTTCGCGATGATCTATTAGAATATCAAGTTTCATGCTCAAAGAAAGCGAAATATCTCACATTCTTTCGGCCTTCTAGTTTATGTTAGTGATTACCACAATTTAACACAATAATGGCGATGCTTCGAGACCATGATTGCAAATGTCTAGAGAAGTAGAATAATTTCTTCGGGGAGATTTCTAGCGCTTTCACAGAAATTTCTCGTAGTAGGAGGGCCATTCTGAATTGGAAACATTAAGCATGAAACCTAAATTTTGCCTGCTGCAAAAGAACCAAGCCACAGACACGTAAATAGGTAAGACATCATGGGCGACTGGTGTTTACGAGCCAAAAGAAAAACACTAATGGGATATTTTCGAAAGAGTTTCAGCGTACAGAAATCACCATGCATAACATCTCAGCATCGAGAGGCTGCCACAGGAAATGATGTTTTCGGACAGGTATTGGATGGGAATTCTGGGGTGTAAGTACGTCCTATTCTTTGAAGCATAAGTTGAAACTAATATACCTGGATTTCATTGTCCAGATGAGACCGAATTTAGATCAGGAAGTTGGGGGAATAGGTGTTGAGGGAACTTCTAGAAACGTCTCTTTTACCTCATTGCAATGTGTGCTTTGTAGTAGGGCTCATTCGAGATGCTATAATTGTAAAAACACTAGTAACAATTCAATTGCATTCCTTTTGACTTCTCATAAGTTCAAAATTGTTGCAGTTTGTGAGGCTAGCACTGCTACGAGAGGGAGGGTCTGTAAGGGAGGGCTTTTTTTTTAAAGAGATAGGCATTTTCCACTACCTTTCCATATCATCGCAAATAGACAGAGGTGGGCGGGGTGGTAGTTTCCTTGGGTAGAGTTACCTCTCGCTCAATAAGAGGAGAAGGGAGCTGAAAACATCGGCTCGTGTGCCGAATTTTGAGCACATTTTCAGTGTATTCTGAAATGTCGAGAGTTAGAAGGATAGAGGTGAGGGAGAGAGGGATGGGGCGAAAGAGAATAAGGGAGGACAAACAACTGAGGGAATCATTTTGACAATAAGGTGAAAAAGGTCTTCAATACAATGACATTCGCCTCCGTCGTTAAAGGAAGGCCGATCGGGAAGGAACGGTTGAGGTGCCAGTCGTAGTCAGAACTAATTGAGCACTGCTTCCGCTTTCGAATAAACAGCCTGAATGTATTTAGGCGAGGGAAGTGATTTTTCCACAACCAGAGGAGGAAAAGTGACGGGATTGACTGTTTACCTTCGGTGAGGATAGAGTATGATGAAGCATGTGGGGAAGGTAAGCACGAATAGAGTGAACTGAAGTAAACATCGAAAATGACTTTTGCGAAGCAATGCTTCAGGTGACTGCCCGAACCAAGTTTTATATTCAAACGTTTACGTTTTGAATGCTGAAAAGTGAACAGTCGACGTGGCAGATGCTTATTGCGCTAGTACATTTGATTTTTGCGTTCATCCTTTCGCTTCCACTGATAGGAAAAGAGGATTTATTCTAGTTGATTGGCTGGACAATCAAAAGAGTATCCATTTGGTAGTAATGTTAGAAGGCTTGCAAATTTAGTTGACGTGACCGACTGGATCGTTGTGCAAATGTTGATGCACACCAGCAGCTGTTAATATGTAAATTCCTTTCGGATGGCAGCTAGCCTCGATAAAAGAATATAGAAGCATCGGTTGAATAATCCACTTTCAGTGAACGAGCTTCAGCCTTATTCTACAATGCGATTTGCTATAGGTAACCTGTTAGGTAGTCTGACCTCAATAACATCCTTCGCTTAACCATTCGCTTGAAGTAATAGCAAATGCCAAAGGCTTCCAAGGCTTGTTTCCCTCCAGACACAAAGCCTATGGTGGTTGGAAAATTTGCTGTTATTTACTGCCAGGAGAACATTTTATTCTATAGTATTTGGCTTTTTTCGAAAATGAGACCTTGTATCCAACCCCAGTGGGCGGGAATATTACAGAACAACGCTTGCAACTTATCTAATGCCTCGGAAGCAAGGCCAATAAGCACAGAAGCTCCTATTAGGAGTTATATAGGATAATCACTGAAAAAGGAACGATGAAAATGGTGCAAACGCAGCCATCGCTGAAAGAAACTAGGCTAAAGCGATAAATATTAACAAACAGCTATCAACGATGCATAGATGCCATAAGAGCAAAGTAACAGCTTAACGCATCGTTTTAAAGTGAAACTTGGCACATGAGCTTGCAGATGGCTTTAGCCAAGGAAAGTTGCTGCCAGACGTATAAGATTTATAAAGCCGCCTTTAGGCGAAATCACCTCAGTGGACTGGGTGTTGTTGCTTTCGCTAGCAGTTGTATCCAGTTTATATAGCAAGCATTACAATGAGGAGCATTGCACAAACGCACGAACAACTGTTTCTCATTTATCTATGGAGCGACTGGGATGGCTAATAATGTCGAACATATTCACTGGCACTATTTCCGCTTAGTCAGTATTTGAAAAACTACATAAACAAGTTTATTTTTCTCTAATTCAACTTGTGCGTAGCATATGTTTTTACAAAGTCTTGTGTTGTTTGCTCGGCCGAAAAAAAGATGCTTATCGAAATTTGCCAATGTTATCGGAAATAAACGATCACTTCAAAGAAAATGATTCATAAAGCTATGAGTCAAAACGTTCTATAGCGATAGATAAGATGTGAGTGAATTTTTTTGTGAACGTGTTAGATTTTTGAAAAGTTTGGTGCATTGGTGCATTGATGCGTTGGTGTATTCATTCATGCACCAAAGCAAATTTGGGCATTTCCATACCCTTGCATCGAGCAAGCTATAGTTGTAAGACAGTTTTTGTTTCCGTTGCTATCAGTAGGTAAGAAATCGGTTCCTGCCGACTGGAAGTATACAGAGGCAAGAGTAGTGAAACCCCTCACTGATGCCAAAATTTCTCGTTCAACCAACAGTGCGGACGTTCAGGCAACAAAACCTCGCAGTGAAAGTATATTGGTGGTATCTCAAAAGCCTGTTCATTGTCGCAAAAATATATGGATCGGAAAGGGGAGGAGAACAACAAATTTTGAAATCCCACTTTTAAATTTATAATAAACTAATTTTCCGAATAAGCACCAATGAGCTTCATCATAACGATAAAAAATCGTTTCCGGCTACATCATTTTTCGCGTAACCAAGCCCAATTATTCTCATTAAGGGTGGGGGACCCGTGCATCACCATCAGCAAAGCTGAAAAACCGTGAAATCGATTGCTGACATTTCTTAGAAAACAGAAGCATTTATTCTTTGTTTTTATCAGCTGTATCAGAACTATTGCAAATTTGTACGTGAAACATGGATTGTTTTTTGGCTGACAAGAGGACATGTAGCTCGCAGTACAATTTGCTCTTCATCAGTTGCTAGGCTGTGGTTCCAGCCGAAAGCATAATCGATGAGAGGAGATTTGTTGTGTCACCCATCATCTATGCGCAAGAGCGAGCCACTGTTTTGTTGGAGCAAACAAAAACAACCAAAAAACAAAAAAAAAAAACGAAAAAACAATCCTCAATTTCCTTTTCTCAATTTATTTCCCTTCTCAGACTTAGCCCACCTCCATGAAGTTAAGAGAAACAGCCAACTTTCTTCTCCACATCTCTTCCCCTTGGTCTAGTCATTTAGGGATGCCCTTTGCACAAATTTTTCTGAAGCCTAACTTTTTTATTACCTCCCTCTTTCCTTCTCTACCACCACTGGGACACCACCCCATTTGAGTTTTCTTCAAATTCAGTCTTCTTTTCAACTTAAGGAGCTATCTTCATCCTGCTGAAATTTTATAATTACCGGAGCTGGGTTTAAGGCCATACGGTATTTCGCAGAATTTTTTCTCCCTCGACGGCCGCACTCATTAATCAGCGCAGAGCTGCAACTGCAAGGAACGACAACTTATTGAGTATTATGCTCAATGATCACTGTCGACTACGGCCTACGGATCAAAAACTGAATCCATCGCATCAAAAGAAAACAAAAATGTTCTATGATCAAATCGTTAGTTAAAATAAGTAAAGAAGGAAAAGTTGCTTGGTTGATGTTAAGCTGTCGATAGCGGCTTACCTTTGGCTAGTATTTGATGGTTCAACACTAACTAATATGATTGCAAACGTTTGTATGCAAATTATTCGCAGCGTCAAGTAGTGCTAAAAAAGGAACTATGAGCTTGATATATGCAAATGATGAGTAATTAAAAGATGTCTTCTAAATTTAGCTGGCAATGAGGAGAGATCGCTTGAACACTATTGCCCTTTAGTAGTGTGCCTTAAACATTGCCGATTGCGTTATGCAATTCAATGATTCTCGAATATAACGGCCTAATTTGTTTCGCCTCATACAACGGGCGACATGGACCGGCTGAATTGATGAAACAACGCTCCATAAGATCACCTTGTTAAATTCGTGCTGAATGGCAAGTGGACACAATTATGAAGCGATATTAGAATTCAATTTTGGCACACTGGTTTGTTATGTTGATAAAGATGCAATGGTTTCTTCAGTTTCAGAATCGATGACCTGTTTGTTGTCATTTTCGATAACAAATAAATTTTCATACAATTTAAGGTTTTTTTTGCTGCACCACACTAAATTTCTGCTTTTATTTTCGACGCACACTATGCAATAGTGCGCTTAATCCCTTTAATATATTCAATGTCGATTATATATCGGCGCTAAAAATTTGAGCATATCATAATATAGCACGGTGCATTATGGTTCGTTCGTACAGAAAGTTTTACTACCTGTGAGTCCTTCTCGGGCATTTGCTCTGCTCGGAGTCAGCTCTGCTCACCTTTAATCACTTCTGTCATGAAGAAACATCGCAAGCATTCGTGCACTGTGTGATGTCTCTGATGGTGTCCACCAATCATTGAAAGCAATATCGACTGGGAATATGAAGGCGAATATGTGAGGGGAATAGCACGCATGTATATTAAAAGTAATGGGAGGGCATAATTTCTTTCGAATTTGCTGGGCGGCCAGTTTCTGAACCTGCTGGAGCATTATACTACAGCGTAAGTAGCTCGCCATTCATCCACTCTCTCCTCCCCCTCCTGTCTTTGCCCGGCCCCCATACTCCCTCCACCTCCCCGCCTCATCCTCCTTCCAGATGCTCTAGGTGCAAATATCGTTGGTGCGTGAAACCTTCGCGCACCTGGAAAAATATAAAAGTGCAGCTGACATGTGCTGAATGCAAGTTTGAGCGTCGCTCAACGTCGCGATCGACGCATGCACGGCGACCGTCAACCCCTCCTCGTTTGCAACGATCTCAATGTCGCCCCATCGTTGTGATCGTCGTTTTTACCGCCGCTCAGTCAACCGTTGTTTTCTTTTCATTTCCGCGCGCGTCCGAACAATTACGCGCAATCACACACATACAATGTGAATGTTTCGGTTGTGGTCGTCACTGATTTCCTTTTTCGAGCAATATTTGTTTGAATTTGTAAAGGTAGCATCTTTTGCTTGTAAATGCTTAATTAATAACTCTGGTGGTTAGAATCAAATTATAACTGCTATACTCTAGCTGACTTCTTCTTGTTCATGTCCTTCCGGTTTCCATTGCATAATTTTTTAAACTTAAAATATAAAAGAAGCTGTTTTCATGCGTCGGTGCAACATCTGTCTCACGTGAAGTCTTTTCTTTTTTATAAATGCCGACCAAATGTTATTCAAGTTGTATCTGTGTTGCATTGTTCAAGTAGGTGCAACGCAAATGTCATGGAGATCCTCTTCAGAGATTCTCCATTTTCGAGAATTGCCTACTTCCAATTCAAGAAAGCAACCTCTTCATGCTTCACTGTTGAATCCAACTCATTAGCCATCGCCTACTTGTAATACGAGATCAACAATTATGTAGTGGACTTTAGTGAAGAAATCCCATATTTGGAATGTTTTAAGTCAACAAGAAGCGCGTTGTTTGTTAAAAATAGCACCTTAGAGTGAATCGAAAGAGCCATAGATCAGAGAGCTCGGTTGTGAAAAGTTTATGAAAAGATGGTAATAAAAGTGAACAGAATCTAAAATACCGTAATGCCTCAGAAGTAACCCTGCTGGCACTGGTTATAGGTCTTCCAGGAAACAGCCGTTTATGCTAGGGCACAAGAAATATAACTATGAGCAGATTAAGGTCGACCCCAAAAATCCTCATAGAACATATTTTTGCGGATCACTAGACGATTACACGATTCACCAACTGATTTTTATATCCTTCAAAGCGACCTCATTTTGTTTAGCGAATGGTCAAAAACATGACAATTAGGTATTTCTCATAACAAATGCAGTGTTATGCATATCAATTTCTAGCATGAATGTCCGCTTAGGCTAAATGGGACGCTTTTGTCATCGGCTGACTGTGGCTTCAGACCTTCCGACCTTTGTTGGAATACGAACTATTCGGAGATCTCCGCTAAAGCATTCAGAGTCGTCAACTTTATACTGCGTGCGCTACAGCACAAATGATTAGAGCATTACCCTAAAACCTTTATTATCTACCGCCATCCCATACTTTAATATTGTTTCCAGGTTTGGTCGCCTTATTTGCACGAAGATATAAATGAAATTGAAAAAGTTTAAAAATATTTCACTCGCTTTGGTTTTCGCAAGATCTCTCCCGGGCCGTTCGACCCAGACTGCGCAACTCGCCTCGAGGTCTTCTGTTTGCACTCCCTGGAATATCGAAGAGTTCAGTTTGTTCTGCACTCTGCTACCGCATTGTCTGAGGCTTTTCTGATGTTCCACTATATAAATTCTTCGATCTAGTTTCTGTTCGAGAGCGCCGTGTTCACGACTTTCATTTAGCCCTCAAAACTTGCACAGCTGATAGGGTCTTATATGGCTTTCAATTTAGGATTGTCTGGATCTGGAATCAGTTACCTCAAAGAGTAGTAGTCTTAACCGTATTCGTGAATCCGCTTGACTGCTTGGACTTTCACTGGTTTTGTGCTTTGCTCTGCTGAGGTTCTGAACTTCGATCTCATGTATTTATGTATCTCGTACATAATGTTGTGTTCGAAGCGTTCCATATGATGACCTGCGCAGCGTAACCTTCCAACAGGTCTGGTCGTCCTTTTCTTGTAAATATATACAAGTATAAATAATCGCATTTTATGCTTACACTGACCTATTCTGTTTCGTTCTGTTTTATCTCTTTGCTTTTTATCCTCTTATCTTTTCTTTATTCCTGCTTGATTGAATAAAGACACTACTACTACTACTGTTACCACTACTACTACTACTACTGCTACTAATATAAATCCCCTTCCCCACAATAATATACCCGTTTTCAAATTTTCTGACGTTTAAAGTCCCTGGGCTCTTTTTCGACGTTTTAGACACTATACAAATATGTCCCCTTCAATGTTTCTATTTGATGTGGAATCTTCCACTTACGACGCTATTATATTACTTCTCATTGTGCTTCCTTATCTTTGTGTTCGTTATCGCTTGGCGTGTCACCACAGTACAAATTTTTTGAATGAAAAATTTCTTTGGTATTTCGTCAAGAAAGTATTCGTTTTGAACAGTTCACTGAATAAGTTTCAAAGCGTATGCCTAGAAGTCCTTTTATCTATAATTTTTTGCTCATTCGCATTAACTTATCCATCTTGATCTTCTACCAGTTATTGCTAGAATCTCATTTTTTTGCTAAACGCATGGATATTAACCGTGTTGGGAATTATTTGTTATATATATATATATATATATATATATATATATATATATATATATATATATATATATATATATATATATATATATATATATATATATATATATATATATATATATAGTGATTGTTACCGCCGAGTAACATTGCAGCTAATCATTCGTCAAGCTTTTGCAGTTCGCATTGCTTTGTGTCTTCCCAGCTGAGATGGCGTTTTCATTTGGCGTCTCTATGCAGTTCTCTGCATCACTCAAAAGTAAACCTCAATCCCTCATCGTCACCGGAGGTCGCAAAGCAAGCAATTTTAATAAACTTTAATGGCTCATGCAGTTATTTTTTATGCATACTTGAATTGGCTCATGTAAGTGGTTCCAGTTAGTGGCATTATTGTTCAACAGCGAGAAAACCAGTGGAAAATTGCTGAAAGAAACGTGTGATTCAGTTCTGGGATCAGTAATTTTCTTCTTTTCTATCAAAAAATTAGTTCACTGTCGTTGTAATCAGCTCCTCGATCTCTCTGATGTTAAGCGGATCAAAATCGGAGTAAAAAGAGTCTTAGCAATTCTCTACAAACTTAATTTTCGGTATCTATTCTCATATCAATATTTTAATTAAAAATTTTCGGTTATTGGTTTGGACCCATGTAACTATAAGAACCTCATGCTTTTCCTTCGTCTCCACCCCGTACGAATTTTTGGTAAGTTTCCCCTCATACCTCGCAGATCGATAGTTTTCATTAATATTTTTTAAGCCGAGAATTTAGACTGCGGATCCGAACTTTGAAACTGGCAAGTCCTCAGTCTTTGTCAACCACTGCTGCGCTTATGGAGAAAAGCATTCTTACACTGCTGAAAAGTTCTTAACAAAGAATTGTTTGATCTCTGGCAAACTTTCTGAAAAAGAAACCTCCCAACCTCTGTGCGCTCTCCAAAACTCTGTATTTTCGCAGCGTTTTATCGAGAAGTTCGTGCCGCTCTAAAATCCTGATATTTGCGGGTAATCCACTCTCATTTGAGTGGAAGTGGGGATGTAAGAGGGAGAATCATGTATAATTAGGAAACTAGTATTTTTTGCATACAGTTTAATCCTCATTTTAAATATGCATTAAGAGTTTGTTTTATGGAATCAGCTCAATTCATATTCACTTCCTGTTCAACCAAAATCACATATCACAGGAGTTAGCTATGGTAAAGAAATCTAAAGCAACTGCTATTCCAACGACGCCGAGAATTGTGAATGCACTTTGACCACGAAATTTAGGAAGGTTATTTCCCATTACAGCTGCATTTTGATTTGAAGGAGTTGTTGGAAATCTCGCGTTTTATTTATTATATAATCTCAGGAAGAGTCCTAATTTAACTTTTGCTGTGAGGCATAACCCTCACGTCAATAAAACCTCCTCAATAAACCCCTACGTCAATAAAATCTCCTTAATAAAACCCCACACCAGTAAAACCTCCTTAATACCCTCACCCCACTTTTCGGTCAGAAGGATCGAAAAATTAAGTTGTGATGTTCGTGTCTTTGGTATTATAATCGACTCTTAATTTCACTGGAGGTTGTAGTGTTCCACTACATCATTGCTGTCGTACCCGGCATCATTTTAAAGGGAAAAATAACCCCTATCGCTCTTTTCCCCAATGAAGCGCCCTATCTGCAAGACAAGTCAAAGATAGCCAGTAACCTTTATCTGCAAACAAATCAAAGATAGTCAATAATCTTGTCGTTTAATTCGAAGTTGTACAGTAGGTGAAAGGCGTACAGTTTGTAGGCGTGGCAAAAGTTGCTCATTTTTTAAATGCCTTTGGAATCTCAAATCAATAGATCTCGGTTAGCAAACAGTGCGATACAAAAAACGCATATTTTAGAGACATGTAAACAAAGCAACACAAACAATACTCTAGTACAGTGAGTGCATCGCTCTCTATTGTGCTCGGCCTATCTATTAATAACGATGCAGCGTCTCATGAGCATATTCGCTCTTCTTGCTTCTTAGGTATGTTTTTTTCTTTTTTAAGTTTGACTCCTATGACAACCAGTGATCAGTTTTTTGGGGTCCTTGTTACAATAAGATAGTGAAGTCAATATTCCCGATTAGAAAAGGTGGTCAGCACTGAGATGGCTTTGTTTAGACGGATTTGGAACATCTTAATAGAAACTAAAAGAAACGCTAGCGACAGTGAAAAAGTTCTATCAGTAGATTAAACTTTCTGTATTTTAATGTACTGATTAGTCTATTTATACATAGTTTTCATGTGTTTCTTTTCTTGGCAAAATTCGTTGCGGAAGTCTCTCCGTCCACATTTCGAAATCATCGAGTCTACTGTGTCGAGTAAAACGAATATCCAGGTATAGACTTGTGCAAAATTAACGAGCCGTAAAGTTTTCCTGTAACTGAGTCTACTTGTAAAGTTTGCCTGCATGCGGCTGGCAGAAATACAATTGTGAATAAGTAAATGAATATATTCACGCTTTGAGTCTGCCGAAGTAGTCGTAGCTCAGTGACTCCTGAAACTCAACTTTCCTAACTCTGGAAATTCTTGAAGGTGAGGGTCACCCGATTTAGTTTGAAAGTCGGGGTCCTGAATTCCGTCATTTCCGTCGAAGCTCTTAATGAGCAGCTTTGTGGAAGTCCACCTCACAGCGCAATGTGGGTGACAATTCTTGGAGTTCAGTATGTCATCCGAAGATGCACATTACAGCTCTGAGTGAAATGCTTTGGAATAAGCGTTGCTATCTCCATACAATAACGAATTTCTAAGTAAAAAGTTTTAGGGATTCCTTTTTTGTCATGAAGCCATAAACGATTTGAACAAATCGAATTTTCCTAAACATTGCTAAGCAACTTATGCGCTTCACTCCCTCTTATTACAAAGTCTCAGACCGTTTAGGCAATTCGGTTTTTTTCCATCAAACTTCGTCAACGATTCGAAGGATTCGATTCATCTTTGAGAAATTAAGTGCTAGTTTAGGCGACACGATTTGTTCACCTGAGTTTGTTGACGAGTCAGGCATTCTAAGTTACTCTATTCTTTGACCATTTTATAAACGTTCTGCAAAAGATAGTGGCATCACTTCGTTCACAATAACCTTTTCTTACAAGCTATTGGGAGGGATTAATTACATTCTTTATACCTTCATGCTACCTGGTACATTGTGAGATAGGAATAGAGTACAAAGTGCATATTTAGCGCATCATATACTCGGAGTTAAAGAAGGGGAAAGAAGCTTGCCTTATTCTACACCGTCACACACTGAAGTTCTCCTTTTTCGAGTGACCAAAATTTGTAGAGTTGTGCCGTTTTTTTCGCATATGCAACATAATAGTTGTTCAAAGGACAATTTTTTGATATAAGTTTCATGGAGGCTGTTCCTTCAGCTGGTCACCAGCTGACCGGTGATGACAGATGAGAACCTTGAAAATATCTGAGTGACCGATATGTTTGTAACAAATACACCGTTGAAGAAATTGGCGATCGATAAATGTGCTGAGCAAAATTGCAAACACTTGAAATGCTTTGGGACGGCTTCTCAGTGCATCTTCTTTGTTTTGCTTGGCAAAAAGGCACATTATGGGCGCCCTATTGGTTAACCTACTCGCTTATTTCATCCATGCGATCCATTAAACCTGCTGAATGGAAACTTGCATGCTGGATACCCAGCCACATTCACCATTTTATGGCTCAGGGCATCGCGTTGTGCGTTGTGATATTCGTCAGCTTGCTTAAATGAAATGCAACTCGAATGCAAAATGCGACGTTGGATTTTGTTCAGGCATTCAATATTTCTTTAAATAATGAAACTTTTACATTCGGAAGGCTTTCTTCCTTTTATAAGGTTAAGGAATCTGTTATGGGAATTATCGGAGGTTCCGACTGTGTTCACAAAGTTTTAAAAAACCCCAATTTTATTTCATAAAGTCTAAAAATATGAGTGGGAAGACGTGTTCTCAAGGCAGATCTTTATTGAGCTGTCTGAATCGTTCAGCAGTGACTCTTGCCTAAAAGTTTTGTACGTTGCATTAAATTTTATTTCAAAATTAGCATTTTAGGCACTCATTAGGGAACAGAAGCACTTTAGAAGCTAACTGATAAGTTGGAAGTTTTTCAATTCGTGTTTGCGAAATTTTGGACCAATTTCAAACCTATTTTGCTTCCGTCGGTGACTCGTTAGGGGATGAAGAAGCTTCCTGTGATATTTGAAAGGCGAATTTTGTCTAGTATTTTGAGTAAAAAGTAGGTAGTTTGGCCTCTATTGTGCAAAAATGCTCTCATGTTCAGCCTTAATGAGCGTGCATAGGGAAAACCTATATGCCAATAAAAATAGTTCGCATTTGAAGTTTTTTTCACACTCAGATGAAGAATACAAGTCTTTATTCCAGCAAAGAAAGTAAGATTCGTGTTTATCTCGAGCATGAACTGATGACAAGAACAAAAAATGTCTCAAGGATAGCTTGGTGAAGTTATATATATATATATATATATATATATATATATATATATATATATATATATATATATATATATATATATATATATATATATATATATATATATATATTGTCTGTCCGAGATGTTTTATGTACGTGAAGCTGCTCCTTAAATTGGGAAAATATGGCGTCATCGGCTGTTTTCCAAAGTGGGTCACAGAATTCTTATGTGGACGAAGTTTTCAAATGAGAATTGGACAGACAGATATCCCGCTGCACACCCAATTCCTCGTGATGTGCCACAAGGAAGTATCTTGTGGCCTCTTTTGTTCTTCATGTACGTTAACGATGCTTCTTGTAACATTCTGAGCAATACACAGCTCTTTGCCGTTGATCTCAAAATTTGTCTTCCATTGCACGATCCTGTCTACGACTTCCATATTCTGCAAAGGGGTGTTGATGTATTCGCCAAATGGTCGAAATTATGACAGTTAAATATTCTCATGGAAAATATCAAGTGCTTCATGTTAACTATCGACATGAATGTTTTCTCAGTCCAGGACGTGATGTTCTTCCTACTGGTGTTCGTGACCTTGATTTTGTAATCGACTCTTAACTTCACTGGAGGATGCAGTGTTCTATTGTTATCGAAAAAATCACCGAAAATTGCAAACTGTTTTCTCCGCACCGGTGTATTGAGCGGTAAGAATTGCCTTCATCGCCTGCTGCCTAATCATTTTGGAACAATATATTCCTGTATGGTCTCCTTATTTATTTCTAATTTGAGTTGCTAGAGAATGTTCAGAAACGTTTCACCCGCATTGCTTTTTACAAAATTTATCGCATCAGCCTAGTTACACTACCAGGCTAAAAATTAACCAGAAATCATTGGAATATCGCGGGCTTAATTTTGATACCAGTCTCTGTCATAAAATTGTGTTCGGCTTTTCCGACATCCCGCTGTCAGAAGTATTGCGGTATGTCCCTCCTCAAAGTCCACGTACCTATCGATTCCAGCTCGCCGAAAGATATTACATTACAAAAAATGTTCTGCATAATTTCTAGTATCGCGTTGTAGGTGTCTGAAATCTCCCTCCCGCTGGTATCGTTAATGCATCTACTCCTTCAGCTTTTAAACTATGGTTGAGGTTTTCCGATCTTCATACTATTGCTGCTTAGACGTATTAGATGTCCAGGCGCATAATTGTAGGTTTGCAAACGTTTTGATCCTTCTTGCTGTTTATGGTCACATACTTATATATGTTTTCCTGCTTCAAGGGGTTAAAATTAGTAAGTAAATGAATAAATAAATAACGGCTTTATGATAAATTCAACCTTCAGTTAAATTCATATTTAAAATACGCATTCAAAGTTATCCCTTACAGTAAGAGCATTGTTTATCAAAGGACAGTTCACTCGTTTCAAAAGTTAATGCTCAAGCTGTGTTAAATGTGCTTGTCATAGATGATTGTATTAGCACTGCTTGTGTACGTACGTATGCACATTGCTGAGCAAGCGTTCAGCTCACATCGTTGCGCTCATCACTGCGATAAGCGAGTGACGACTGCGTGCGTGCATTTTGTAGATGCTGTTGCATAGTTCTTGCAGCTAGCTACTTTACGTCATGTTGGCGTAGAGTTCCGTTACTATAGTTAATTTACTATCGCATCTCAGCCTAATCTATTGTTATTTTAGTATAATTCACTCACTTACTGTATGCAAAATAAATTTTTATAGGCTTTCCTTCTATTGTAAAGCATCACCGGTTTTATGGAAGGGTGTTCGAGTTTTCTGTTAACATAAATGCAGTTTTTATAGGTCGTAGTGATGTTTATCATACTAGTTGCATTTTAATTGAAATACTTCTATAATAAATAGGCTATTAAAAAAGTAACAAAATAGGCCTAATGCATAATTGGTGCTATATTATTGTTCGCTGACTTGTGAGCTTGAAATTCCAGCGAAAAAAAAACAACTATGATTCTTTATTGCTCGTCATTATTCTTCTCATTGCATAGAGGTGCTATAGTTCTGATTGTTGTTGGAATAAAAATCTAGGACATTCATGTAAAAGGCGACCAAGCTTTCATTGAATGATCATTGAAAATGACAGTAGGCAGACGGATTCGAACTTGCGACCTATCGCCGTTATTTTTTCTTATAGTCCTACTGACTGCAATTGTTTAAATAGCACAACGGATATGCACATGTCCGCAATAGCTCAATGGTAGGGCATCTGTCCAGCAAGTAGAAGTTCGTCGATCTGGGCCCATTTAAGGGCAGTGTTCTCACTGATCATTAAACAGTGCTTATCATCTGCATTTGAGCGAGAATAAAGCTTATTTTCATATGATAGGCTTGGTTTTCAAATTATTTGTGGCAATATCCATCAAAATTAAAGCCGTCTATAGCCAAAAGAAGTCTTTAAAGTGATAAAGTGATAGGTGCGCCTCTGCTCTGCGTGCATCAGTTCCAGCGGTACAGGTATGAAGCACATCTGCTCAGCTTTCAAGGCAAAGGCTTAGCGATGTGGTTATGATTCGCATGATATTAGATAAACTAAAAATGCCTGGAAAGCTAGGAAAACATTTAAGTGCACGAAATATTTCGCGCACAAATCTTTCATTTTATTTGATTGTCAATTTAAATCTCGCTTTGGCAAGCTTGTCATTCGACGTTAGGCTGATAGGCATCAAAAAACTTTTGCACTGTTTTATCAGTCTCATAAAGGAAAACTAGATTAAGTGCCCACTGTTTTACGATCTACAGGTATAGGTTATTAAGTGCTTTATTCGTCATGTAAGCATGAATGCAATATTGCATACGAGAGCAATTTTACTGTTACAGAAGACTTACGCATATCAAAATGATTAAGTTTCGAGAGTGCTTACTATTGTTGTTTTGTTGGACTCAATTCGCATAGAAAAGCTTGCTAGTTAGCTGCGCACCAACTGTTCAATGCATTCATCAAAGAATTACTCTTCATAACTATTTTATTAATCTAATAATGAATACCCAACAGTGCTTCAACAAACACGTTGTTTCATTTGCTCAATCCTTGCAGTTTGGAACATTAGAGTAGACTTCGGCGCATCAGCTTTTAAACTCTGGAATACTGTTGCTTTTATAATGATGTGATCATGATGCATAACATTATTCGAATTTTATCACTCTTCCTCTTATTAATCTTTTCCATTTACCGCCTTAATACGAATCCCGAGAAACGTCAGCAAGAGAAAAAATTCTTTCATAACACAGCTGGGTTGCTTAAAAGTCCGTGTCTAAATGGAATTGTTGCTTTATGAAACGGATTGTCGGAAGAAGTCATCAAGTCCGATTCGATAGCACGCTTTGAATCGGATCTTAGAACGTCTTTGCAATGAAACACTTCATTTCAGTCCTATCACTGAAATTGATCAAAGCTCTTGCCTACACCTGATTAATGTGCTACCTATTAATGCTATCGTGTTGTTACCTTTTGCACTTTGCAAGTAAACTGCATTTTCGTGTCACATACATCACGCATTGTGCTCTCTATTTGATGGCTTCTTATTATGATGCACTGTGTAGTACTCTCGATTCATTCGAGTTAAATTTTCGCCTCCTGTTACGAATTTGATAATGAAAAAAAAACATTTCTTATGTGAGGAAAATTAATATCCTTGACAGTGGTTGGCTTTATTTAAATAATTGATGCATAGTAAACGAATTGCTTACCAAATAGCAAAAGCGCATTGATTGCCGGCTCATATGACATGAGGATCGAATGAGTCCAATCAAGGGATTCAGTCTGAATTAGCAACGAAACGATACTCCTTATACAGGATAGACGATGTTGTCGCCTAAGTTAACTTAAAAGTCGAGTAAGCCAAGGATTAGAATAGACAATAGGGCCGTGCAGGGAACAAGCTCAGTAAAACGAAAATCTACGTTAGCAGCCGTTCTAAAAGAAGCTATAATGACTGCATAGAAGTGCATAGACCACACCACCCGTCAACCATTTTATTAGAGAAGTATTCGCCGCACTGAGCACCACCAGTGCAAACTCATCTCCAAGCCTCCATCTATCCTTTTTTCCGTGACCTTTGACTCATTATCGCTTCTACTATGCACTTGCGCCATCAGGTGATCTTTGGTGGTAAATTCGCCCACAGCGACATTCTCGTCTTGATGAAATTTTATCAAGGAAAAGCAGGTGTACTTTTCATTCGAGAAAATGTGCAACAGAATCGTTATATCGATTTTGTTTGTTAGTAATTCATTTCAAAATTCTGACAGCTGCTGTATTGTTCGAAGAAATTTGTGTTTGTGAATTGTGATTCGCTTTTAATAGCATACGTAGCGCAATTTTAAGTGGATCTTGCTGGCAGTAGTGTGTTTTTTTTTTTGATAAAGTTATGCCTTTTTTCAACGAGGTCTTTACGTTTGGAGGATCGTCTCACACGTTCTCACCACAGGGAACGGAAGCAGAGAACGAAACTGTAGCTAACTTCACAATGTCAAGCATAAGGGTGACATGAATTTTTAGGCGGGGCTTTCCGATAAAAACCAAAAAATGTGTGTGATGTGCCCGTATATCAGAGGAAGGATTGTCTCTCGGATGTTTCCTAAAGTGGATATTACCAGGGCCTGATATATCGCGTGTAAAAATTGCTTGGTTGCACTCGTTCATTGAATGGTTCACCGTAGAAAGGCTCGATTTCATTGCCTATAAAATAACTTCTTGCCGGCTAATGCATCGTAAATTTTGGTAAGGTGCTAATTGCACTCACAAATATTGTGTTGTAAAAGTTCTCAGAATACTAGGGCGAGTGATACACTCATGTTTGCTCCGAGACACGTAGCCATTGTAGACACCTGCAGATGGACCGATTAAATTGCGGTCAGTTGAAACGTTTCCGCATTAACTGCTGATGCAGCAGCAGTTTGTGTGAACAGGTTCTGCAGTAATGTGCTTATGCCTGATTCCGAGAGCTCGCAGATCATTCAGCGAGCACTCGTTCTTCGGGATTTCCTGAGGTTACAGATGATTCGAATGCTTTGTATTTTACTGAACTTAAATGATTTAAACGGGAGCCATATCTTCCGATAGATCATTCGGAGCAGAACAGCACCCAGGAAAGCGAAGAATGTGATCTATGCTCCAGGCAGTCGACGCTTTTGTAGCCCGAATTCGCTTCCTAACCAACTCGAATATAAACTTATTAAAAATAGGCAGTCCGCGCCCTTTCATAAATCTATTGTATACCTGCGTGTTTCATAATTATAATTATTATTATTATGATGTTGGAGTATTTCGTCATTTCTTGGCTGATATTTAATAGCAAGAACAAAGGTTCTCTGAGTTTTCATCGCTTTGGGACTTTTGGTTTGTTGTTTCTAGGCGAAAAAATTGAAAGATGCAGCGACGCGTTGGTGCCATAGCATTAAAGAAACAATTGTTTGCAGGATTGCTTCAAAATGAGTTTCGACGCAAAAAAGTTTCATCAAATTCGCGTGGAGAGTCGAGCTGGCACAAGTGTCTTCACGGTACCCAAACGATATACGAACCTGTCATTCATTAGCGCCGGCGCACAAGGAACAGTTGTGTATGTGTGTTCTTCTTTCAATAGCAGATTTATCGGCATGTCCTTTATAAATCGAAGGACTTATTGTACTCGTACTTCTCAAAAACGGTATATGCCTTCAAGATGGCTAATATCGTTGGCAGATTTCAGAAAGGGTGTATATTTGAGACGAGTTTAAAGACGAGGACTTCATTCGAAAAAAATTGCTGAGGTAGAACCGGGCTTTCGGGCGAGTCTTTACTCTCCAGATGTTGGTATTTCCTTGCGTACAAATTTTTACTAGCGTTTGTTAATAATTTTCGGAAACGGGTTCGCTGTTTGGACAACAAGCATAGCGGAGTTCAGTTTGAAGCGAAGGCTTATATTCAAGGTGACTCATGCGTTCACAGCTTTATAATAAAGACATGTAATTGAGAGGTGCATAGAGGCAAGAAGGGCTTAACAGGTAGGTGCGATGTGTTTCCCGAAGTATTCCTGAGCGAGGCATCTAAAAGCTCTTCAGTTGTATCATATTTCATCTCGCTTTAAAAAAAATTTTTTTCCATGCTTCGTATTTTTGAGCTCAAAAAGACTTCGAATAGGCGATTCGATGAAGTGTAAACGTGTATACTTGCCTGATCCTCGGCACACTCAAGAGAGCGAAGGTTGCTAGCTGTTACTCCCTTTTTCGGTTTTTCCGGAATGAAATTTTTGTTGAGCGCGTTTTGCAAAGTTTGCGGTGTTTCATCCAGCTGGTGATTGAGGAAATGAACTGATTAAAGCTCTCCTGTTTCGGTAGAATTCAATCATCAGCTGTCAAATTTGCCTCACTCATATTTAGAATCGCAAAAAATTTTTCACTACTTCTCTCGGAGGTCCATCACCGCCAATACTGTCATTCCTCACCAGTGTTGTTCGAAAACGCTGTATGCTTCAATGTAGTCAATTATTCCTCTTTATAATATTTTGCGACCGCAATGAGTCACGTTTCTCAATATGTTTTGCGTTTGTTTCGAGAAAATGCTTGAGGATTTCAGCAGGGCGGACGATTTGGTGACCAATGAGCCGGTCGCAATTAAAAAAGTGCAGCACCCATTTCTGACGCCTATGAACGCAAAACGCACTTATCGGGAGTTCGTTCTGCTTGTCACCATGCAGCATCCAAATGTTAGTTCCGTTTACTTTGTGAGGCCTAACATCCAAGCGGTCTATCCTGCATTCATGCTCATAAGTTTTTCTTGTCTTTATCCGAATTGGCATGCTTGGGAGGATATAAAGCCTTCATTCATCCTGCACTCGAAATGTTTCAGCAAATAGTTTTATCTCCGTGCTGTTGTTTCCTTTCTTATTCCTATCCACTGACCAGTAATTAGCTGATATTTGTGTACTATGTAGCAGTGATAACGGTTGTAAACTGTCATAAAATTAAAGAGCTGCCTTGTAACCCTCTCCTCCATCCCTTTGCCTTCCCCACCTTCTGACTCCATTTGTGGATGCCAAAAAATTCAGACCGTCGCTGGCAAACTAAAGTCAAATGGCAAAGAAAAAGTTTCTGGGCATTCCAGTGGAAATCGAATTCGATGAGCGCTTCACATGCCTTAGAAACTGGAAAAAAGCATTATGAGATTTTTTATTCTCGCCGGACAACCTTTCCCGTTTTTCTTGCAGAAAGTTTTTCGTACTCTCCGAATCGGCTTTTACATGCTGAAGACATTGATCCGAAAGACTGAGATGTGCAGCCTAGTGACATTTCGGGCCGACGTTTCAGCCCAAAACGATGAGCGAGTACTTCTGAAGTGAGACAAGCCAATCAATCTGAACGTTTTAAGCTGAGGGAAGTGAGCGCAAAAGTTTTCGATGTATTAAAGACGCTGTTCAAAAGCCTTGCACAGTGCAATTCATAGGATTGTTTCACGTCAACCTTCGGTTACTTCAGAAACCTGAAGATTTTTTTCTTGTCTTGCAGACTGGATGTGTGTGCTGTTCGAAAATTAGCTGCAGGTAGCGGAAACTTCTCCTGTCGGCTGACAGTTCGCCTATAATCTTTCGTTTTTAAGCTTGTACCTAATAGTGGTAAGAATTTTAGCTGATCTCACTCAAAAGCGCATTCACACCGCAATCCTCATTGCGCGATTTTGAAGAAATCTATCTGGTGATGGAACTAATGAACTACAACCTGTCGCAGGTGATTTATTTATTTATTTCAATCAACACAGCATTCATTACGAATGAAGGTCTCTTCATATCGCTTCCACTTGTCCCGAATCAATGCTTCTCTGATCCAGTTGGTTCCTGCGGTCTTTTTTAAAGAATCGCTCCACCTCATTGCAGGTCGGCCTCTATTTCTTTTGCCAATCCGTGGTGTCCATTCTGTTATTCGCTTCACCCAGTCGTCATTTTTCAGTGCGGATATCTTCGCCGCCCATCTAAATTTCCTCATTCCGGCCTCGGTCACCCAATCCTTTACCTTTGTTACACCTCGAAGCCATTCGTTGGTTCTTCTCTCCACTAATTTGATTCCTGTTATGATTCTTTCCATTCTTCTTTCTGCCACCGCTAGCAGCTTGCGCACTTTTTTAGTTGTTACCCACGTTTCAGAACCGTAGAGAACTATTGGCATCACGCTTTTTTCGAACAGTTTCCTCTTTTTTTTTGCAGGTGATACGCCAGCTAAAGCTCGACCATAAGAACCTCTCTTATTTCACTTACCAGATGATCGTCGCTATGAAGTATATGCATAGAAGCGGCATCATTCATAGGGTGAGTTGCATTTTGTATCTTATTCTGCTTTAAGAAAATAAAGGTCATCATTTGATACGAAAGGAAATCCAAGTGCTTGTAACTTTCGAAAATTTCCTTAGCTCGCAGATCACGGAGATTTGCTCGCAACGGACCATTGTAATATTAAAAAAAGAAATGATTTGATCCTTTTGCTACATTGAGCAGTTTATATTTTACCTTTAAGTTATATCACTATGATGCATAGGAAGATTTTGGCCACCACTATGAGATCGAAAGAATTTAGTGATTTTCCCTGAAGACCAGATATTACAGTTTCAACGCTGCAACGAACGTATCGCATAGTCAAAACGTTGCAGCGTTGCCATCGCCATTCCCTCTACTGTCATTTCTTTTTTGTTTATATTAATTAGATGATTAGCTAGCAGACGGATCGCTGTGAGCTCAGCTTCATGGAAAGGAGGGATCAAAGATGTAGCAAAACGAATGCTGCGGAAAACGAGAGCCATATGAATGTCCTGAATGAGGAGGGAATAGCACAGTCCGCAGTCATTTCCAGTCACATGTTCATCTTCATCTGTAATCCTGGCTTTCATAGAAACAGATTTTCCATCTGTCCCAGTGGAGATCGTCTTTCTTTGCGTTTGAAGGCTATTTCATGTTCGATTATTGATCATTCGCAGAAGTATTCTCTCGTGAATGGTTCACTGGCTTGTGAAGTGAGAAATTTGACATTAAAATTATTTCCGCATGTCCCATACTCTCCGTTTAGTGCGTCACTGTATAGTAACGTTGACGCTTCCCTAGACCATGGACGATCCTGAACTCGGCACTCCTGGCCCCGAATATGCGTTTCCTGAGGATTTTCAAAAAACTTCCAGGTCTGGTTATTTCGAGACTCAGAGTGCGGCGAGAATGATTTTATGTACGTTTTGTCGAGTATGTGATAGGTGATAAGGGAGATAGGAGCCGAACTGCTTATTGCGTCAACAGTGGACTGTTTTGGACTTTATTTTTGGTCATTTCTTTTGCACTTCCATGTTTATCACTAGCAGCAACTTCTTTTTTAGAGTACTGTAATTCATAAAAACTAGGTTACTTGAGTTCTGAATGATGTTGTTCATATGGTGCCTATGCGCCTGAAAGTTTTGAATTGACCACCTCGCCGAACTTTTTGTTCATGAACAATCTAAGGTTTAGGGCGCATCAAAAGCTTTCATAATGACTCGAAGAATATTAAGAAACTTCGCATGCTGCAGTATGCATACTGAAACGACCCCGGTGTTCGAGGCATCTCGAATTTCTGTAGAAATCGTCGATGTTAGGGACGTCTCCAGGAGGAATTCGAATCACCCTTCAATCCTACCGTTCGCGTAATGTAGCAGTAGTGGATCTCGCTTTTGCGCTCACTGAATTCCTTGATCGATTTTGCTGCCACTGTCTGCACTGTCATAAGTCTACTTACTGGTCCATCCCCAGCTATCGCATGGAGGATCAGGTTAATTCCCTCCGATCAGATTAAAGCGCTGTTAGAGCATGTTAATCAACTGCCACTTAGAAAAGTTCTTATTTCTTTCACATAGTTCCCGCAAAGGCATTTCCACTTGTGAACAGTGCTTAGAAATTTTCTGATTGACAGCGAATCCAGCCAGCTTTTTTTATTTAATGCGGCAACTGCTAACTATTTTCGGCATTGTGCTGCTTTTGGAATTGTGAAGAATGCTTGCAACTGCATCTTTTCTTTCTTACCCCTTCGTTATTGTTATGACTTCACTGACGTCTGCTTATTTTTTTTCTGTTTCACTTGCCGTTCACGTAATCATTTCCTGTTTTACTTGGCGTTTACTATTCTCTTTCTTGTTTCATGAGAACCCGGAAATTTTTCCCACGTCATTGTGTGTCCACTATACCTTTTTTCTGGTCTGTGCACTGGTGCTAATTTTTCAGTTTTTGACATTCAGTAACTTTTCCCGGACTTTTGAAAGTTCACTGATCAACCTTCTGCAGATTATCCCGAATTCTAATTACCCTCACCTGCCTTCCCCTTTTTCCTTCTTTAATAAGACTCCAATTCAACTAAAAACTCCCAAAAAATTCTTGTTCAGACAAATTAAATTTTAGTTTTAGTACTTGCTAATAGAACTGCCTCAAGGAATTTTGTTGTATGCGTATTCTCTTCTTTAATAATCCTACAAAGTATATATGTGCATAGAGGCTGGGCGTATGTTCATTTATCTCGAGAAGTTCCACTAGTTTAATGTTTATTTTCAGAACAGTCTTGTCTTTTGCAGTATGCTTTAACAACGCTCTTATCTATCGAAACGCAGGCAGCAAAAAGTCTTATACCGCCTAACTGATATCTTGGAGGCTCTTATTCATTTACAACTTCAGGTTTTGTGTGACTGATCTTGGCGTATAAAATTGAGATCGAATGGTACATGAGACCGCTGCTTTCTTTCCAGAAAATGTGGTATCTTTTTCAGGACCTGAAGCCAAGCAACATTGTGGTCAATGACAAGTGCATTCTGAAGATTCTGGATTTCGGTTTAGCCAGGAAGATGGAGACGAACGAACGCATGTCGATTTACGTCGTTACGAGGCATTATCGTGCGCCCGAAGTTATCCTTGGACTCCCGTACACAGAAAAAGGTCCTTTTCAAAGACGCTTCTGGAAGCTCATTCTAAGCTTAATGAGGAGGGGAAGCTAGTTGTGCTTTAATGTGCTGAGGGATCTGGAGTGCGCATGAACTATCTCTTTGCAGGAACCGTGACTATTCACAGCCGAAGAGAGCTGATCCTGCTGGGAATCGAAGGTTAGAAACTGAAAGAGTGGAGAATAAAGGGAGGGGGGGAGGTTGATGCTCACTTCTTTCACAAGTAAAGATGCCTTCTTAGATGAGTTTTCTCATGAAACCCACCATCCTCATATTATCACAGGTTCCGTGCAATTCCATTGCCTTCGTGCGTTAGATAGATCCATTGTTCTTAGAGGAAGCTAAGCAGTCCTCAAATTTTATCATCTAGAAGTCTCTAAAAAACTATTGAGTTACTAGTTTTCTCATTTCTTTCTGTATATTATCACCAATCAATTTTATAGCACAGTATCTTTTATAGCACATTTTGCACAGGTAGATACGCATGTTAGCGGGAAATTTTTTTCTGAAAAAAACGGAGGTTTTCATCAAAAAGTATAATGAAGACGAAAGTAACAATGTAATAAACGGAAGTCAGTAGTTGGATTTCTTTAGAGACACGTATTGGCTACTGGTTGAAAGTGCAGTGTCAGAAGTGTATTTTCAAAAGATGAAGACAAGATTAAGTCGTCGCCTTGACCATGGTCTGGTATGGTCGTAAAGGATCGGTGCACGGCAACATTATCGACAAACTGATTAGTAATAGGGAAACTTGACTGAATTGCGTTGAGCATGGTGACGGCTCAGTCTTCACCCTGAAGCGACCACACACAGCGATAACGACCCGAAGCAAGGCTATAAACAATTGGGTTCAAAGTTGTTGGTGAAAAATTAAGCCCTAGCGATACCAAGAGGAACAGTAGTTCCTAGTTTGACGTATTGATTGTTGATGTTGACGATTTGCATCGTTAGCAGCAACAATAAAACCGACGCGAATGATATTGACAAATGTTTTCTATTACCCTTAGAAGAGGAACGCTGTATGGACCAAGATGAATTAAGAAAGAGCTCTGTTATTTTTGCAGATACAGTTCTTTCTTCAGGCTGCTGTTTCGTTTTAGGAACCACCGCAGTTAGAGCTGCTTTCAATTTACGCCAGTATAGGAGAAGTGGCTTATGCAATTTAGTTAGTTCCTTTGCCGTTATCTTTTTAATGAATTGCACTAGTTGTTTCGAATGCTCAGTGAATAATTTAGCTGTTTGTACCCTCTCTAAATCCTTCGTTTTCGTTGCGCTTCCTACATTTCACACAGGAAAATTGGTGTCCCACTTCGTCCGGCCGCGCTTATTCAAAAATTAAGAGGATAAAAACAAACATAAATGCAGAAAAGGGCATTTCAGAGAAGGAGAGAAATGATAAGGGACATTGGTGTCAGGTGTCGCAAATGGGCGATAGAGCAACCTGAGATGTGCCGAAAGCACTGAATATCTCATCCAAGATACCATTCTTTGTCGGGATACCGTTTCGCGAAAAGATTAATTTTTATTTAAAAGCCACCGAATTAGGGAGAATTGCGGGATCGGTAGCCTCGGATGAATCGAGCCTGCTTAACAGTGTGATCCGAACATAGCAGAACAAGAAAAATGTTGTGCGTAACAGGGCTGCACAAAGCATATGTCTTGTATGGATTTGCCGAACTTGGGGGTCACGCTAAATTGGTAACGATAACTTTGCGAGTGCGAAACCTAAGAACTCAAAAATTTTCCTGCTCCAGATCTTGCTATTATTAATACGCTTCATTTATTTGTGTTAACAAATCAAGCAGTTCGGATACCCAAAGATAATAGTCGCTCTTCTTCATCGATCAGTCAGTATAGCTGGCAACCGTTCATGACTACACACCATTTCCTTTCAAAGGATGCTCGGCTGCAGTAAACTATAAGTAATCCTTGATGGCACTGTCCCTTCCCTTTGGGATTAAAAATGCTCGAAAGATGTCAGACTCTTCGATTTTCAACCTTTCTCGAATTCAGTGGCTCGTCCTGACTGAATACAAGACCGCCGTGGGAATTCTGAATTAATACTGCAACGACAGCAATCGCGGCTATCTGCATAACAAACAATGGTGTAAATTGTGATTCAGTTTGGCTTCGAAGAGCAAAATTCAAAGAGCGGGCACAAAAAAAGCTGATCTTTCTATGAACACTTTTTTGCTCTTTTCGCATCAAAATTTATGAATGTGAGCTCCTTTCTTATTTCGTTATGAGTTGACACATCGACTTTTCCGACTGTTATCGGCTGGTCTCCAACGCGCTTAGCTTCAACTTCGTGTACGTTCTTTGGTCGGGACAAGACAGTCGTACTTTTTGGTTTTGACTTCTAAGCGATTTGCCCTCCGTTCCAGCCTGTCTTATTCTTCTGCAAACCCTTCTTCCCTGTGAGTCGCTATCACTGATACCACAGCCTGGGCTATCCGCATCAAAACAATGTATGCTGCCGTAAAATTCACATTTGCGTGAATATCGGTGAGAAAAAGGCGTCAAAAGAAATACCTCAGTTAAGTTCATACCAAAGTAGCCGAAACAACTCAATGCATTCTTCGATGGGGAAGAGCTAATAACAATTTTAATATCACAACATAGCGAAAAAAACGCAAGAAATGAAGAATGCTGGTCAGAAAAGTCATCAACTTTATGCGTCTGCTGCACGGGATTTGCTAGAGCTTGCACTGCTGGAAGAAAAAGTAGTTCCGCTGAAGAACAAAGAATCTTCTTAAAAGCACCGACTGTCTTATCTTCTATGCAAACGAGTTGGGAGTGAAATGAAATTTCAGTGCATAACATTCGTGATTTTCATCGTAACTGATATAAAACTGCATCATCGCAATTCCTTCTTCCCATTTCTACTAAAGAAGAGTCTTCAGTAATGTGTGATAGTAAGATCGATCCAATAATCTTGAGCAGGTTCCAAAGAGCACCCTATAGCTAGTCAGAAAGAAATGGCACCAATAAAAGATGTGTGGAGGCAAGAAAACGTATATGGTGAAGATACCAAGATAGAGGAAGATTTTGAGCCGTAAAGTACAACGCAGCTAAATGAACCAATGAAAAGCAGTATGTCCAAGCTGTGCAAAAGTCTGCAAAGTACGCGAAATTCACGTATCAATACACAATAAGTTGAAATCACGAACTCTGCTAGAAGAGAAACAACAAAAATGCGATTTAAGTTTAAAGGGAACGAAAACTTAATATAAATGTGAAAAACCTGCATCAGTTTTAATAAAAAGCAAGATGTATGCATCGATCATCATGGAATATGCAGGATACAATTCCAGGCATATTTCAATCAGAGAACAAGGGCTAAATTATTTCACTCATATAGCATAAATTAATAAAAGCACGCTATGATGCGCTTACTCGCATGACTGGAGTTCCCTTTCCCCGAGAGCATTCGCTTCAACTCGGATCTTCCCTATAAAGCATTCTTTTGCGCTCTAAAAAACCACATTAATCCCCGCTGGAAAAAAATTTTTTTCAGATCGTGCTTTAAAATATCAAGTGTTGCAGCCCGATGCACCTTGGCGTTCACCGTAATCATGGGAGGAAAATTTTGACTGGCGTGCAATTCCTTAAACTTCCATAATCTTGCGAGGAAGAAATCTAGCACACGTTTCAATTTGCTAGACTTCTGAGGCTTCACTAGGACATGCTACTCTGATAGGAGGGTAACAGTAGGCAATCGATCGAAATCATTCGGCTGCACCGAAACTCAGTTGAAACCGATTAGACTTCATGAAAATGTGTTGATTCGCTGAAAATCGAGCATCGTTTGCGGCTGGAAAAGATCGAAGCCGAACTTTGGTCGAAAAAGCTACCAAAATTCGATTTCTGGCGGAAATTCGGTTGGTCGGTTACCATCTCTGTTCACCAACTAAGAAGAATGAAGGGAAGCAAAAGAATTAGGGAAGAAGGAATAGGAACGCGAAAAATTGTGTTGGGCAGGTGATGACAACCGAGCAACTGGACCTCAGTTCATGGCCAAAATTTCGACTCATTAGTATCGACCAGAACTCGTTTTGCGCTTTTCTTCTTTGGATGCAACCGGGACTTGCTTATCATCGAATGCTGTCGGCAGATGATCATCCTACGTTTCACTGATTTCAATCGCAACTCATCGCCTTCGGTCGGTTATTGACTAAGTGAATTTTTATTCGGTTTTCATCACCGGAGTGAACTTATCTCAAGTACCACTCAAGCCACAGTTTGGCATCTTCTCTTCCATGTTTTGCGAAGGAAGCGAGCCATATTATAGTGGAGGTTATGAAATGACCACCCCGTAACGAAATGCAACATTGCCTCCCGTCCCCCAAAACATGTTGCATCTGGTTTTGATTACAGCGATTGGTTGTTGCCTTCAGTGGATATATGGGCTATTGGATGCATCTTGGCGGAGATGATTTTGAGAAGAATTCTTTTCCCGGGTACCGATCGCCTAGATCAGTGGACCAAAATCACGAGTGTACTCGGCACGCCAAGTAAGGAATTCATTGACAGGTTGGTATTTTGTTTTTTTTTTCTTTTCTTTTCATTTTGCTGGCATTGGTGTACACATTAGAAATCAACGATGTGTTCTGTCTACCGACGCGTATGTTGTGCAGGTGGCTCAGTCATTTTCATATGATATTGGATCGAAACGTAAGATCATATCGTTCCATCAGACCGGTCTTCAGAGTTGTTAATTTTCAGCGAATAAAAGCAAATCTGCATAATTTCGAGGTAACATGTAAATCTATTACATATTCTGCACCACTGTCCACGACTTTTTGCGAATGTTTGAGCAGTTCATTAGTTTCACTGCGGTAGAAATGAGCTGGTTTCGAGGAGGAAAAGTCGGCCGGCTATTTTCGCAGCAGTTCGTTATTGTCAATGCAAGCCAAATGAAAATTACTGCAAAGCATACAGAAGAAGTGGCAACCTGATAGAGGAGCGAGATCCGACGAATGAGGCAGCTGCGGCAAAAACTCCAATACGTATCTAAAATGGCTCCTTTCATAAGGTTTATTGTGCTTGGTAAAAGCACAATCGTATGTCAGCATCACTTGACAAGGGCGGCTTGGTCACTTCATCCCGGCCGCATTGGCTGCTCACGTAATGAGGTAGGTCCTGCTCGCAAGAAGTGGCGAGCTTCTTGTGTATTTCTCTAACTTTATTAACCTCCCTTGCCCAGAGCAAAATTCAGTAATGTGTTCGAGGAGTCTCTCTTCTGTATTCTATAAGAAGTGTCATGCAGTGCACATACATTAATGGTCAGCTCTCCAGATTCTTTCATTTGTGCCAGAGCTGCCAGAATAAGGACAGAAATTTTTTCTCAAAATTTGGATAGCGTAGGAGCTATTTGAACCACCACTTGCGAGCTTTTGGAGGATTAGATCTCACCCCTGATCATCACAGAGGGCATGCTGATTGTGGCCCTTCTCGGCATACTTCGGCAAATTCCTCCGGCAGTCGTGAGCATCTACCTCCATCGGCAGCAGACAGCCAGAATCCTTCAAACTGCAAGTATTGGGGTTCTTAGACATTAGAACGACAGGTCCGAAGTTTGACGTATGCAGCGAATATGGACCGTTTATACATTTTTGAGTGATGCCTTAAAGGGCTAAATTCAAAAGAATGAAGTAGAGCTTTATCGGCATAAGCATTGCCAGAAAACGGCCACGTGTATGTTTGCTACAATACATTCATATAGGAACTTCCACATTCAGCGTCTCTACCACCCATACTGAACGAAAAATCACATCTACGTAAATCTGTGGTCAGCTCAGCGAGCTCAAACTGCCGTACCCATAGAATCGGCCATCCGCGATTTAATCAATACTCGATCTGCTGTTCTGATCGTCACAGCGATCTAGTTCTAATTTCATTGCGGAGATCTCAGCGCGTTCTTTCTAACTGTTTAAAAATACGAACGCCATCTCCAGCAGAAGCCAATTTCGAAGACTCCAAAAATCGATGTTTCGGGAAGTGGATTCGAGATTTTGGAAAGGGAAAGCAGCCGATTTGAACGATTCATGTTTCGCTTGATGGAACTGTAAGGATTGAATTCAGCAAAGCAAATCTGAGCTCAATCAAGCTATTATCTTCTTTCATATTAAATTTGTTATGCATGAGACTATGTGCATTCATAAATCACTCCTAATTTTTCAAATAGCGAAAAATGCGCTGTGAAGATGTGAAGAAAGGAATAATGTTGCTGGACAGTATAAGGGAAAGGAAGCCGAAGTTCTGCTGGAAAAAGCAAGGCAAAGAGCTTTTCAATCGACTGTAAGGTTTTATTTCGGTAGAGAGGTAAGCATCAGAAGTCCTCCCACCTCCTCTCCACCTCCTCCACCCTCCGTTCACCTCTCAGAGGTGCTGCCACCTTTCTTGAATCCCTGCTTTCATTTGAGTACGTTCGGAGCTCCGTATGTTTCCTGACCCACCTTCAACGTCAAAAACCGATTTCCACACCTATTAAGAATCTATCGAAATTTGTGAAGGCGTAGAAGCGCGGAGGCCGGTAAACCTTTGACTGGGGCTGAAGCATGGACACTTCGAACTGAGGTTGGAATCGCACGATTGCGTCACGAAATCTCCCTAAGGAATCATCCCATCGCACTGCATGTGTTAGACCTGGAGGCGCATATCTGCTTCTCTCACTTGTGTGCATTCTTTCGCTGCGGAATGCAGTTTCCTGAGATTCCGCGTCAAATGTGACGGGAGCGCTTCCGATCGGACCAACCCTGAGAGTATTGTGGAGGGATTTGAGCGAATCTTTATGAACTGGCCAAATTTTTATCCGTAATTTTAAGACATCATCAGGTCTCAAATGGGATAGGGCGGAAATTCATAGTTAACACTTTCCTCAGGAAAATTTCACGCGAGTCCATAAACTCCGGCACAGGTCACTGCACAAATGTCATTCGTGTTCATTTACGAGAAATAATCAGAACCCGTCCTTCGCAGCAGAAATAGGACCAAAGGGATGGATCTCTGATCGACAACGAATAACTTTCCCTGCAAGAGCAAATAGATATTTGCTTATCTATTTCAAAGAATATCACCAGGCAACTGCTTCCTATGCGTCCTGTGAACCTCTTGAAAACGCCTGCAAACTACAGCGAAATGATTTTTTTCAATTTGCATTTCCATCCTGACCTTGCGTATATTTTTTCGTCGAGCTTGAACATATTGCTATCTAGAGATTCAAGTAGTTGAAATGTTGCTTCATTCTATAGTTGCACATTAAAAAAATTGCTCTTGCAGATTGGAACATCATGCAAGACTTTTTGTGCGGAGCAAAGGGAGAACAGAGCCGAAGTCATTCGAGGAAATCTTCCCCGACGATATCTTCGTCGGTCATTTTCCAAACGCTCCTCAACTTTGCGGTAGGTGCTGATAAATTCATCAACGAATATTTATTTGTTTAAGTATGCGCATGTCAAATGGAAAACAGTGGTGCAATTTCATCATGAAATTACCGCCCATATTTCTAGCCTATAATGTGACCTTAGAGCAGTCAGAATATCGCAGAAGCAATTCGCTGTTCAGTTAGGGTCACAGCCACACTGTTATCGCATTGAAAACCTACGTGATATTCAGACGGTTATGCAAGGGGCTCGTTAAAAATCATCTATCACGTCGATTTGAACGTCTCGTTTACATATTGTCGTATCGTGTGATTGCACTCGAATTCTTTCCAGCGAGAAATGCACGCGATCTACTTTCGAAGATGCTGCAGATCGATCCCGAGAAGCGTATTAGCATCGATGAAGCCGTTCAACATCCCTACGTTAAATTGTGGTTTATCGATTCCGAGTGGAATGCACCACTTCCCGAAAATCGCTATGATCCGCAAAATGATCTTGTTGAGAGACCTATCGAGCAATGGAAAGGTTGAAAAATGCTGTTCTTAAAAAAAAAAAAATCAAAGAACTTGACAAAGGAAACAAGAGGAATAGTAGATGCTACACGATCTGTATTGTGATCATCAGTTTGTATATGAATTGATTCATTTTGCACATTCCGGTTCATTTCTGACATTTCTGGAAGCGGTGCTTAATTGCTTCAGCAACAAAAAGAGTTTTCCTCGTATTATGGAGTCGTTTTCCGACCATATAATAAATAGAAAGAAATACACGAGAGATTAAGCGTACTTGCTTTGATCATTCCCACTTTAGAAATTCCTCTGTAACATGAGCATATATACGGATAGTTGAAGTGGATATTGTTGTATACAGCTAAAATCATCGCTCATTCCATACTCTTTTTTCCTAGCACAAAAAAGCAATGTAGTCGGAATGAGAAATCAAGTTGTTAGCGTCGTTGCAATAAATTTATATGTTGCGTCATCTTTTCGCATAGTTGCTGCGTTGTTTAAAGTTTCTTCTTAATACATTCCAATTTTCACTTGGTCGTTTGTTGTCACCTTCTTCTTTAAGAATGCCTATCAACGCTGTTCAAAAATAAACATTTTTAATCCTCGGAAATTATTTCCAAAATCAAGATATTTCTTTCTCGTTGTGTTTTGGTTTTGAAGAGGACTAGTTGGCCGATTTCACATTAACAATGAGTATTTTCAAAATTAGCAGATTGAAAAGGGCGAAAAAATTGTGAAGCTATCCAAGTAGTCGATATTCTTATGTTTTTTTGCTCGTTCTCGTTCATTATAAGTAGAGAATGGCAGTTCCAATTTCTATTATCATGTTCACATAGTTCACTGATTCTAGTTTTTCTTTTCTGAAAAAGCGACTTCATATTGGGATTCTTTTTCAGAACTCGTTTTTAACGAAGTAAAGCAGTACGAGCAGAATCACGATATACATGGCGTGTCAAGGACTCAAACCGCAGTTTAATACGTCGGAATTCAACCAGCACTCGTTAAAGTGTAAGTTTTTCACTGTGATTCCAAATCACTTTTTAAAGCGCCCACATGTTTAGTGAGAGGGATGTATAAAATTAACAAACAGTTGCAAGCTTGACGGCTATTCCTACATGTGGGTTCTAGCTTCATTCATTCTATGTAGTGGAACAGCAGAGCTGTTGAAGCGGTGTAAGGAAAGGATATTTTTGTCATTCATTTCTCTTTTTCCTCTTAAATGACAGCTGGAGTATTTCTTTTCATTGCACTGATGAATACAACTGTCATTTTCATGTGGAGATATCCATTTCCCTTCAACTTCACATGTGCGCACTCCCACCAGGCAGTAGTTGTTCGCCGTTTGCGGAATAGTGCGCTTCGACAAAATTTCTGCTTTGCTGTTTAGGAAAATTAGAGCGATGCTTCCATTTATGCGACAGAACTCCTTAGTTAGCATGACATGTTATAAGAACGGGATGGGAGAGCTTCAAGAGGCTTCCTTTCCACTCCTCCTCGCCGAACACTTCTGTCATCATTCCTTCATATTTTCCTGCAGAAAGCGAAGTGAAAATCTTGACTTATCTACTGAATTTTAAGCATCTTTTGCATATTCTAAGAACACAGTCGTACGAACGCCTCCAAAACGATTAAAAGAATGTTCAACAAGAAATACTAGCAACAAGTTTTTTGCCATTTGCCCATATTTTTCATGAAGCATTAGTGTAATAGGCTGGAGGCGCGATTGATAAGATGATGAGGCGAGTAGAGATCGGTAAAGGGGATGGAGAGATGCTAACGTTGTCTCGAAATTGACTCGGTTTCCTCATTGTGATTTGGCGTTAAAGTCGTATACACAACATGTCACAATAAAGCGGGTAGGGCAACATATTTGGAATAAGCCGTACTTGTATAAACTGTACAAAACGAAACTGCACATGTAGGTATTTCCATTCTGAATGTTTTATACAAGTATCCTCAATCGCTAAGTTGAATAGAATAGAAGGTATTATTAGTAACATAATAGTCACATTTATTACTCTATAATGTGTAGTACTCAGTATGTATGGTACTCCTGGATACTTCACTTAGACGAAGTTTGTGGCAAAAGAGACGGGCATGTAATGTCGCTTTCTTAGTGCAGGCGTTACAACTGCTTTTGTTCAACTGATCTTTTCATGGGTAAATGTTGATAGGTTTGTTATGTCGTATGTTCATGCAAACATGTGTTTATTGTTTTTCAGCGGATGTCAGCCAGCTCCCTTTTCTGCAGTCAACGGTGCTTTTGTTGTGATATTTTGTTGCTTGCCATATGTTCTGTTAGAGATGGAAAAGAGGATGTAAAGGATATATTCTTCAATATGCCGTATCTCTATGCTATGCAAGATTAAACTGAAGTGTTGCTTGCGTGTCTCGGCTGGCATTCTTTGCACTTAAGTTCTTTTCTCCAGAATGGAAAAAAGACTCCCGAAGATAACTGTGCAGAGGCATCTTCCTACGAGGTTGAAGTTTTTCTGAGATTGTGGATAGTGAGGTTCCTGAGTGTTCCTGAGCAGAGGATTCATGGGAATTTTGATTTGAAACGTTGGTTAAGTAAGCTGCCGAGCTCATATTGCTTCCTAATTGATCTCTAAACGAACGAGTTCCTTCACTGAGCATTCATCCATTTGAGTAATGAATGGACGTGGAAAGCATGACAAGTAGGTTTTATATTACTGCATACTGCTCTGTGAAGTGGCTTGAGCAACGGCCTGCTATTCGTCTTTTGAGAGTTCATGGATTAAGAGGACTATTTGCCTTGATGGAGGATAGAATTGGATGACAGAGTTGGAAGTCAATGCAAGCATTAAGACAGCAATATTAAATGTTTATGCACACATTCTGATGAAACAGTCAATAGATTCTATCACCTTTCGAATTGTTACTCCATTCTGTGTATATAAAGACACTGCTTGTGAACTTCATTTTGTCTTTACATTTAGGAAGTTATTCGGATTTAGCTATTTTTCAGTTTTTGGGACGTTTTGATTGTGACGTTTAGGACGTTGAAATATTTCAGAGGAACAAGAACAATATTACCAGCTGTTTTTCTCTCCTATCGTTCCCATGCAAGTAAATGACGTAAGGACGTTTTGAAGACAGTTGTGGGATGATGAAAGTCTTAAACGCCTTTGCAGACCAGAGGGCAGTGGGGTGGAGCATAAACCGATATTGTCGCTTTACATTCGAGAAGGGCGGGGCCAACAGGGACGAATTACTCATTACCTTGACCCTTGACCGTTGACTCATGGGGAGTGTTGGGGGGAAGGACTATTCCTTCTCTTGCCAAGCCTTTAATAATGCTGCTCATCTCCATCTGTCAACTTCAGTTGAAGTGAAAATCAACGTTGAGCAATTTCGTACTCCTCATTTTTAGGCGCGGTCTGTCATAAAATAAAAGAAAAACTAAAAAAGGTACGTAAAGCTAAGTATCAGTATAGCTGGTTCAAGAATAAAGCGTCTGTGATGAATTGCGCGGAGACAACTGAGCGGTTTGTGTTTATGTCTTCTGAATTCATGTTGCAGGATTCATCGCTAAAATTTCAATATTACCGGAAAACATCCATTGGAGAGTTTCACTTCGGTGAGTGCTTTGAACTCTGAAAAAAGCACAAATGTCCCGCTTCCGGTTATATGCTGCTGCATATCTGCCACTCGTTTTTTGATCGTTTTTAGGATAGACGGACTGTTAAACAATAAAACAAATAGTTTTCTCGACGTCCAAAGGGAGCTGTTATTAATGTAAAAACATTCCTGGATGCACTCTTTTCATGCTATTCCGATACAATTTGAGACCACAAATAGGTAAAGTACATACGAACCTGCGAAGGGGAATCGGAAACAGTTCCGACGAAGTGGCTAAAATTGAGGACATTGTGGTGCTCTCCAGCAGCATAGAACACCTCATGTTCACACTGAAGGCTGAAAATGCTAAGTACGAAAATACAGTGCCAGAATGGAGATATTGCTGAAATGATGCCATCTGGCAGCAATGCTCACAAGAGAATGGCACTTAGACAAAACATTTCGCCAATGTATGTTGTGTTCTCTTTTGATTTCAAGTGTTAATTTGGATAGTGCAATCTAGTGAGCTTTTCGAAATGATCTTCGTGGTTGCGATTCTTGTTTAGCGCCCTCACCTTGCATTTACCTCTGATAATTAGCAGGTGCATAATTATGTGTAACATTTTATTTATTCGTTCCCATAAATATTTCAATTGCTTCAATGTAATTTATTAACAAGTGTGCCTAGCTGACTGCTCGAGCGCTGTGTGAATTTTTCACATATTTCACATGAATAAAGAGTGGCACAATTTCCCATTTTTGATGATTTTTTTTCCATTCTGACTGTGATGTAATTCATGCAGACAGTAAGAACCACTAGAATTTCTTATGAGAACCCTTGAAGGTTCGTAGTGAAGACTTTTCCTAGGCCCCCCTTCCCCTACCCATCCGCTTCAATACAAAGCGATTGCAGCATCATCAGTGCCAACAAAGTATGGGACACATACATCAGGAGTTCGTAAATGGCCAAGAAAAATCGCTTGTGTATGAAGTAGAAAACGATCAGTTTTAGTAGCGCTGTGAACGAGGATTTTAGACGAAATGATGATTGCGATCAAGCAATTTGATCATAGTTGAAAGATCTCTAGCAGTTGTGCATGGAGCCTACTCCGAGTCCCTGAATTTTTGGCAGATTAGTTGCATAAAGAAGATTTCTCGTTACCAATTACTTGGAATGCAATGCCCTTCCCGATAAACCTTTTTGTCGATCAAGCAGAGGGATTCCATCCTGTCAGGTTTTGAGCTAATGCGCTCTGCTTTCGACTTGCGCGAAAAGTTTTTCATCATCTGATCAAACTATGTGTCAGGTGCGTTTTTGATTCTTGCTTGAGCAAGAAATATAATACGTTATTTTTATGCGCTGCTGAAAATCTATATTTACAAAGTACCTTAAGACGACATCCTGTCGGTGCTTATTTATGCACCTGCCCGTCTGCCTGCGCCTCTGCCGAACAGTTGGAACTGCAATGTCGCTGAAGCTGAAACTACAAAGTATGATTTACGTAGCACGCACATTACAACGTTTCTGAATCATATTCTACCGCAACAGATTGCAATAAATTCTGTGCGATTGAGTTTCAAGTTATTGTACTTGGTGTTCAAGTGTGTGCATTTCGGAGACTCAGTCGTGACTATACAGCCATCATTCGAAAGTCCTGCTATGTTCTGGTACAGTCTCCAAGTTACTATTATCGTTCTATGTTTTCTTGTTCTGCAATTTCTCATTATTTTCATTTGGTTCCATTCAGTAGAGAAATTGTTTATCTCTATCAGTATTTTTCAAAACTTCCCCATTCCTCTTCCACAGTTCTGTCACATTGTCATTCCACCTTTCTTCTACGTGTCCTACCACATTTGTCAAGGTGATAAGTAGCTTCCTTTTCCCCATCCATTCACTCAAAGCCTTAGTCAATGTTTACTTCGCCTGCGTTAGCCATACCTTGAAATGAGAAAAATCTGTATTACCTTCTCCATTTTTTAAATTTTCAATCGTTTGTTTAACACTCAGCCACGAAGTTTCGTGTTCAATCAAGTGCAATTCTATGTTGCACGTGTAATATTGCTGCACACACTCAAATCACTATCATTCTTTCTCTTTCATATTTGAGGTTCGAGATATTAACGCAGCTCTTTAATCTTGCGAAAAAGTTTTAAATTTCTAAATATTCAGATGGAGTTTTAATTTAGTTGTATTTCTTGCAAGTGTTATTTCTACATGTCTGCAAAGCACTATCTTTACAAATTGATATTCTAGAATGCATTTAAAAAATATCACTGGTAATTCTTCCCAACATAATCTATAGAATCGTAGAACGTTCCATTGAAATTGTCCATGACTCGGTGATTAGTAACGTAGAGATAGATATTCAAGCTGTAATTTGAAAACGTTTCATTGCAATTTTTGACGTCTGTTTTTTATAATTGTGTTGTATCTGCGTACCAGTTTGCTGTGTCGGCTGCGATGTTGGTTGGAGGTAGGCAGAGGTAGTATAAGCACTTTATTGGGAAAATATAAAACTGGCTTCCAAGATGAAGCAGAGGAGGAGCAAGGCTGAGACGATAGAGAT
Organism: Baylisascaris procyonis; assembly: GCA_037389465.1. Taxonomy (NCBI): domain Eukaryota; kingdom Metazoa; phylum Nematoda; class Chromadorea; order Rhabditida; family Ascarididae; genus Baylisascaris; species Baylisascaris procyonis. The sequence continues at coordinate 704,909 of JAZARR010000078.1, read as the reverse complement.
GAACACTGACGAGAGAGCGTGACGTACACCAGAAGAGGACTGACTCTGACGGGCTGAGAGCAGCCTTTTATAGGCCTCAGATACCGGTTGGCTCTTCGGCGCCATACCCAACAAATTGTGCTCGAAGTGAATTTCAAAACTTGTTCCTTTCTTCTGCTTCCAATATTTTTCATCAGAAGCGCTTTGATTTTTTGCCTCGTTATAAGCAGCGAATGCTCGCGAAATGATAGCACTGAACTCTCGAGACGCCTCATTACAATCATCTTTCCCAGCCACTGTAAGTACTGATACACTGTAAGTGATTCTCCTGCAAAATGCTATTCTGTTAGATTTGAAAGCTTTTATTTGACTGTGGTTCCTCAAGCGTAGACGCCGGCAGAAGCACGAGCGTCTTGGTTATGCCTCAGTTATGGTGGTCACATCTCTCGATCAGACTACCTCGCTGAGGTGCATCGTTCTCACCTCCTTCAAAAAGAGTAGCCACTTCTGAATCGTTCTTCTTCGACTTGTTCACCACAAGTAGAAACATCATCTCCAGCACCTCAAACTCGTTTACCTTGAGCATATTCTGCACGATCCTGTCAGGTGGTGCTAATAAAAATCATTCATATGAGCACGTCTTGCTTATCCATATCGTTTCAAATGTTTGGCCATTTCAATCCACTTAAAAAATGGCCATCACTCAACCAGGTCCTGCTGTTGCTATTGCACTATTGCCAGCTTATATCACTGTGCCATTATTAGCTTCCGTGCTGAGTGTTTATATATCTACGCAATACTTTAATGACTGTCACGTACGGCACATCACCTGATCTTTCCACATTAAATAACCCTACTCAAATATAATAATTTTTCTCATCAACCTCTTACAAAAAACTTCAATTTACATTTTTTCATTCATCTTTTAAAGTGTCTTCAACAATTTATCAAGTTTCCTTTTATTTTTTCATTTTAAATCATTTTATTGACCTCTGATGGTCTGCCACTTTAACTAACCTTTAAAACTGCTGTTTTATTCGTAGTGGAGGTTTGTGTTAATTTTTTTGAGGTGTTGAAAGAAGGCGTGACACTGTAGCCCCTTTTTTCAACCTATTGGCTTAATTGTCTTGAAAATCGGCTCCAATCACCGAAAAAGCTTTTTTATTTCCTTCTGACTGCTTGAATTAGTGAAATATTGAAAGGTGCATTGCAATAAATGAAAGGTAGAGAACAGTGACTACTGCACATTCAAGTAGTGTTCTCCCAAGGTCTTTGTTCTATTTTATAGTTGTCTGAGGAAAGGCAAGGGAGCTGTGGATGGGCGACATGAACGGACTGCATGTTAAGATACGCTTTGGACAACGTCTTTTCTCTTAGGAGACGATTTTCCTACTGAACACATGGGAGCCGCTCATCAGCTGAGCCCCGGGAGGTAGAGCAGGGCAAAATAGAATGGTCCAATTGCATCCATATTCAAGAAAGGCAGTGAAACAAGACTTTCAATGTGGTACATCATCTGCTGAGCTGTGTGGATGAAATCGAGTAAAAAAATCTTTCCCTTCTTTCCAAGTGTCTGCAGAACAAAATTTGCTCTGGTAATTTTGCGGTAAGTTTGTATATTGCATCGAAAACTCAAATAAGGCAATCTCGCTTAGTGCTTCATGAGTCGAAACCGATGGACAAATCCATGCACACACTCGTAGACGGATGTTCATTACAATTCACTTCTCGCAAAAAAAATGGAAGAATCATTAAAAATGTATTCTGACTTATCACCAGGTACACTTTTCCAGTCGGAGAAGTCGCGTCTAAGAATATAAGTCGTCAGTTATAAAAGTGAGTGCATATTGTTAGAAAATTTATACCAGACGGTCACACATAACTTTTACTTAGTTATCTTTGAACAAATGTGTTCTTGAGCATCCTGCTACTCCCCTCCTCTTCGATATTGATATTCGTGTGGATGCATCCTGTGAAGAAAATAATGCATATATCACTTCCAAAGATTTCTTCTTATCATTGTTTTGAGAAATGCATTAGTTCCGTGCCTTATGTAGAGAAGCGGAGAGAACTAGGCTTGATGCAAAAGCCTAAGCATATTTGTATTTGTGCAAAAATATGTCTATAGAAACAAATATATAAGAGCACATATGTCCATATATCTTTTATCATATTTTTCGCTCAGCAAGCCCACTTTTTCAAGATATTTTGTCAAAATTCCAGATTGGAGGCTTTTATTTGAAAGTCACTTCCGTTCACTAATGGTCTTCTGGTATTCCTAAACTTCAGGAGCAGGCCCTTCTAATTCAAAGGCGTTCTGTCCACAAAATATGGTAGCAAAAGTAAGATCAAGACATTCTGTATAAAAGCGTTTATGAAAAAGCAAATGTCACTAAGCAGTTGAATCAACTTTAAGCGGACTTGGAAACGAGCTAAACAACTTTTTTATCTCGAAATAGTGTTCTCTGAAGCAATTCATGGTCAGTATTTGAATTAATCTTTCTTCATTTGATTCGGCTACCTAACATGGCATTACAATCTTACGTGACACAGCAATTTCAAATAGCGCTTAAATATTCACATTCTTTAAATGAATAAGCTATGAGTATTTATGTTGAGTTTACATGTGAAACTCTCATATTACATGATGGAGAGATGCATAGTTAAGAAATTCCACTGCAAACAAGCAGCTTATTTAAAAAGATGGCACGATAACAAAATTTCCTGCTTTCAGCATGACGCAGAAGGATCATTTTGTACATGCAGTCTGATTTGACTAGAGAAATGGCGCAACACCGACGAGGCGGATACGCTCAACGAAAAACGCCCCAAAACATAGCTGACGTAATGAGTGACGTTGAGTGAATGAAATTCGAATATCACACGATATAAAGGATGGCTGAGGCGAATAAGGTTATATACATAGATATACTGCGCGTTGTGTTCTTCACATTTTTGCATTGCATATTGGAATTGACAAATTCAGCTGTTTGCATCGCACACTTTTGTTTGCGTTATACTTGCACCGTACGAGTAATCTCAATGAGGTGAAGCTTGCGTAGTGATATGTATAGTTAGTTTCGATTTGACGCTCGTTCCTGATACAGTTCACCTAATAGATCTGGGGTTGAAGGGATGTTCGTGTTTATTTTGGACCATATTTCCTCATAGGTCTATTTGCTCATTGTAACCACATTTCAAAACGCTCCCAATTGCTGTTTTAGTCGCTCGCATAAATTGTAGCTTCGTAAATAAGCTCATCTTATCAGCTTATCCTTACTTATTACTCAGTGTAACGGTTGGATTTCGTTTTCGTTCACTCGTACAAATTTACTCTGCGAGAAGTCGCTATGGCAATTTCTGTCTTAGAGTATTTATACGCATACATGTCTACCTGTCTTGTAATTTCAACTCGATTTTTTTACGCACTTCATACATTTTAAATCTGCCAGATTTTTTATTAAATTAGAAATGAGCAATTCACATTTACGTTTATAGTTGATGATCCATGTTGCGAAAAAAGCATTTACAATTCCTGGCGATGACTGATAAAAACGGCTAGTCGGATGATCAAGATGCGAAATTGCATATTCTATCCGCTTTTTCGACTTGCTTCTCCACTAGTTAATTTGTTTGCTTATTTCCGTTCATAAGAAGAGACGAGAGTTGACAGAATAAGGAAGTGAAATCTCACATTGATGTTTAGCAAATTCAGAACTGCCTCAGAATGAAGGACCAAAAGTCTGCGTTCATCACACTGCATTTGCATTGTTCACTTGAATCGTAGCAAGCTTTTTGTTGCCTTCCATCATAAAAGCGGCTAGTCCCCAGAAGCAGAAAAGAATCCAGCTTTGTGTGTCTAATATGAATGGGGTGTTAGTTGCTCATTTGTAAAGAGCATTTTTTTAATGTCTAAATGAGCAAGAAATGTGAGTGATTAGAAGAGTGGAAATATGCTTAGAAATTTTGTCTCGTTTTTAGTTGTCGTTAAGAGACCAATAAGCATCTATTATATAAAGATGATACATCTTGCTGCTATAGAAACAAAGAGCAATATCAGTGCACTAACTTCTTATAGTACCTCAGAAAAACGTGCATAGACGTTATCCTACTTTTATTGTTCAACGCTTTTGCTTAAAAGTTTGCTCCAAATATGAAACACATTTCAACGAGATTCTCACTAACTGAACGTTGCACAGTTTCTTAACACCTCTAATAGATTGTCTGTTGCCAGCATATTCATCATTCATTTTACTCCATTGGAATCATCTTCGTGATTATTATTGCAGTATCGCTATAGAGTAATATCCGGATCAATAAACCATAATGAGAATAAAGCTTACCGTACTGTGTCAGCGCACTCCTAATCGGCCAATGCTACTTTCTTGTAGAAATCGCATTCTGCTCATGTCGATAGTGAATGCATATCTAAGCTTACAGTGACCCCTTTGAAGGCTATAAACTGCAGAATATGAAATCATGATTATTTCATATTCTGTTTTGAACTATCCTTATGCAACTCAGACAGGTAATGTCGTCCAATCTCTTCGCTTGTTTCAATTAAATCATTGCAAATTTTTCGATCTGGCATTTCTTTGACCATTCGTTTGCTGCGCGAAACGCTGATGAGCATGTGATAAGAAGACAATCAAGAGAACATTTTTTGCTCATCTCTTATATTCTTCATGGGAAGCTTCGAGAGTTTCTGGCGTCGACAAATTTCCAATGTTGATTTTCATTCGAGAAACAAAAAATATTTTACATTACTTCCATCGAACCATGTATAGCTCATTCGTGCAGAATACCAGTAAAAGCAAGGATACATCAGTTTTTGTGTATATGCACCGACAGCAAATAAAATTTGAAGGAAGACTAAGATATGCACTTGCTGCGTTTCGTGCTTGCAGCATCATTATATGTTACACTCTGTAACAATATGATATTACTGATGAATGACAAAAGCACCGTCAACAAAACAGTTTCTAAAGGCACGGCAGCACGTCGAACATTGAATGTCAGTCTTGCTTTCGAATCTGGCAGTTTTGTCGTGCTGCATTCGTTGAGCTGCAAGCGTTCAGTTCAGTAATTGCAGACATATCACATTACGGTACTACATTGCTTTGAACATCACGTGAAAAAAATGGTTCCATTGAGACCCATCAAAAATTTCGACTTCGAAGACCAGATTATTGCCGAAAGAAATGTTATGAGCCACAATAGGCTAAGCAGAGGATAGAAGTGACTTTAAAAAATTGCATGCTCAGCCATGAACATGGCGTTGCCTAGAAAATTTGAATTTTGAGCCCTCTGCTAGCATGTTTGTCGTTACTTATTCAACGTAAAGAGTGTAACGTCTTGCGGATTTTAGCAGCTTATGTCGATTTCGACAACTATGAAGACACTGTTCATGCAAAAAATATTTGCAACCGATGTAGTTAGTTGCCGCTGTTGCTTTTTATGGAAAATGGGGGAGGCAAAGGGGAAGGCGGTAATGAAGGAGGAGGAAGCGGAGGTTTGACTACCGAAAGTCTTATGCATATGTCAAACAGACAAGATTGTGCGCCAGTAGAATTTTCGAAGGAGAGTGGATATTGAAAGTAGATCAATGAATATTTGCTGCTGCACAAACGTACTATGAAGTATCAAGCTGCGTTTACGATATATGAACACGCGAGAGCATCATACTCGCTGTTTGCCGTTGAACAACTCGCAAAAGCTCAATGTTGAGGCGATATGAAGCTAGGTGACGGCGTCTCGCCGAATGTGCAGTGCTCGACTCCCTTGTTGTTGTGTGGCATATTTTATGATATGCATCCTAAGCAACACCACACTTATTAAGTTTGTAACAATGTCGCTTCACCTCGCCTGATATCACTTCTGGAAAAAGAATTCTTGTTGAAGATGTTGCTTTAAAAAAGGATATGCTCTAGATAAAGGATGAAAAATTGTTCTGGAAAAAGGATAAAAAAGGATATCTCCTCTTGCAGCTGCAAATATTTATCTCATATTTGACAATGGTCAGTTTTACTGCGGAGCACTTTTCCACTTGATATGCAAACATTCACAAATGAAAGTAAATTTGCATGGGTTTGGCATGCAAAAACTGTTAATGTAGGCAACGTTTTTCATGCTTGGCGTCGCTACTTAGCGAGTTCCTTCGGCATTTAAACGCTACCTGAATACCTGAGTTACCCTCGGTAGCGGATTTCTATGCTCACAACTCTCCTGATTGTTTTCGCTGTCTGTTTCCTTTCACTCACCATATTCGATGTTGCAAGGGAGTCCACCACCCAGTCATTGAGTCTGCACAAGCAATTTAAAGTTAGGCTCTTCCGGAGCACCATCAAGCATTTTCAAGCTAATCCACACTGTTCTACTTCTATTCAATGAAACTGCATGTGATTCTTGCGTATTTTTTCTTTGAATTCACACTTAGGTGCTTCCTTAAATTTTCATTGCAAATGTGTGATTTGGCTACATCTTTCTATGAAAGTCTGTGAAAGTGAACTTACATTTATTGCAATAAACACAGATATATTTAGATGTGGACCTTCTCGTATGTGAGAGTTCACTTCGCATGTAACCTTTTTTCCGGCGGTTGGTGCCAACTCTCAAGCCTTGAATAGTTTCAATTTTGGCTCAAAACCAAACCCAGAGTTTCCTGACGGCTTGAGAACTTCATCGCTTGAAGCTGGTCGGCAATTTAGCACTGTCGCAGTTAAGGAGTTCATTAAACATTTTTAAGTTTTTAGGTGAATGCAATTCAAATGCCTGCACAGAAATGCCTAAGCACCGAATGTTCAGAGAATGCAGAACTATCCATCAGGGACACAAGAACATAAAGGATATCAGAAGGGTTCCTTTCTGGATTGGATTTGCTGAATTTTAGGAAAAGGAGCAGTTAGGGCGCATCTGGAAAGGATGAAGGTCGACTAACCTCTCCAAGACGACGTGGAATTTCGAAACTGTCAAAAGATGTGAATAGATCTATTACAAATTTATGACCATTTTCTTTATACGTTCATCAAATTTTCATGATCACACGAATAAATGAGAACGCATTAAAGAGAGACTAGTGTTTTGCGCGCTTCTCGCAACTTTTCGCAAACCATCCCATTCATGTGATATAAAAAAAAAAAATCGAGTAGTCTCGCTTTTTTTTCTTTGCAATGAATGGTTGCGAGGTTTATTTTTATTAAAATCCATTCTGAAGTAAAAACTGACTTTTTTGTTCAACACCGATTCATATGTTCAACCGTACTTTTAAATGATTATAGCCACCGAGTTTATAGGAGTCAAAATTGTAATTTTTAAATAAACATGCGGACCTATGAGTTCCTCTAAGCAGACATCACGTCGCCATACTTCAATTGTGCAATTTTCTATGAAAAGCTCTAAAAAAGCACTGCTTCTAAGAGGAGCTGTAGGAGATGTTCGCAAACAATTCAAGGAGGCACGTAATAGTGAGGAAAACCAGGAATTCAAAGAGGCCTCGATCATCGTGCAACTCCCACATGGAGATATACACTCAGCGAGCCCAAAATAAGGCGTAGATGAAGAAAATATTGCGAAGATAGCTCATCCTTCTCAATATTTTTCTCTTTTCATAGTTCCAGCATCTTTCTTCTATTTGTTTGTGCTGAATAATATCTCCAACCTGTCCAGGTTTATTTCACGTTCGTTAAGGGTTTCACGAGTGATATGTGCGTATCTGAATAATGCCTTCGCTTACTTTTCGTTGTGTTTTAATCTGAACGTCAGTGTACAAAGGTTATCAAGTTCCACTACTAAACTGCTCGCTCTCCAAGAGTGATTGCAACTCTGGCTAGCCGTATTTATTCGTCGTTCCACCGAACAACTTAAGCAACGTCAATTTCCACGCTCAGCAGAAATAGCTCTCTGCATTTTTTTCGGTGAAATTTTGCTCTAACTATGATGAAAAATAGACTACTCTTATCTCATAAAGAAAAATTAGTGGATGATTTCCATTCGCAACATTTATAAAAACATCAAAGTGCTCTGAATGTGCTTGACTGCGAAACACTTCCTCTATGACATCAGCAACCTGACATTGCGATGATGGTTTCACTAATGAATTTGACAGCCAATTCAACAGTTATAATTTTTTTCACGCTGTCAGTATCGTAAATATGCCTCCTACCCTACGTTTACGTCGTTGAGCAAAATGTTCGGTGTATGTAGAATAAATTTTGTGTAGTGTGCATTGCATTATGATACGCACTGCATCCTACTCACAAAAGTGCAGGCTAAATGACTTTTTAAATGTCATTCACTGCTATCTAATTAAAATGGCATTACAGATAAATATAGGGGAAAGTTGAGTTAATATGCGACATAACTAGTATAGAAACTTTCGCGTTTTCGTTCCAATAAGTTTTCTAGCTAGATCCCTATGAATTATCAGCATACGTAGATTTGCGTTAGGTACGCTTTTTCGCACTGGTTCAGGACAGGCTTTAAGGAAGGTGGGCGGATATCCTCGATGATGTTGCAATAGCGACGAAATTAGTGCATGGAAATTTTAGACATAGATCTCTGAGATTTCTCGATTTCTTCTCAACACTAATACGAGTGAGCAAGGATGCATAATGCGAAATGCCGATTTTCCCTATGCAGCAGTGGCATAAAAATGCAAGCTGAAGTACCTGCATTTTCATACGAATTTTGAATTCCCCTTCCTCACCCCCTAACTTCCTTCGAACTTCGCCTTGGGATCAAGGAACAGTAAGTAAACACTTATGCTCCTTGTTTTGCTACGTCAGCGAAATTTGGTCGCCTGATGCAAAGCCAATTCTCAGATGAGTCATCCGGTCATCAGATAGTGCCAAATGAGGTCCTGCAGAAACACAAGCCCCATGATCCTGACTTTGGTCGTATTTTTTGAAAGCCTATTCATTGTACACTCGTTATGGTGTTCGAGATGCCTTCTATCCGACCGGCGGCATTAATAGCGAGTGCTACTGTGTCGGCACTAATCATTCACTGATTTGTTCCTTTGACGTAGTTGATGTCATGCCGTTAGCGACGTGCCTCATATTGGCTCATCATAAGATATTTTTCTCTCATGATCCGCACTTGTTTTGAATTTCTCCTTTTGGAGCAGTCTCCACTACATCTGCGTGACATGGTTATGCTTGCAAAGTAAGCAAACAACAGCATCAATGATCATGAAAGTTTTATTATACTATACAGCTGATCCGAAACAATAAGCCCTTCTTTACATCGCTCAGTTTCTTTGCTTAATTCGTTCAAGTTTTCTGGATATTCTGGATATATACCACATACGTATAGAAACGCCTTGAATGTATCACTGCTTTGAATGGGATTGTTGATCGGCTAAAGAGTTCGAACGTTCGCTTGGATATGTCGGAGTTGTCGCATAATAGTACACAAAAGTCCGAACTTTCATCTACTCTATTTTAGTCTTATTTTGTGGCATGCTTCAATTAATGAAGATGCTATAAGATTGTATATTTCGAGACTGGACATATCATGTGATTGCAATACGCTTTCATGCATTGAAGGCAACTTCAAGAAAATGACTGAAGTTTGTTACGCTCTCTTTCGCTAGGAAAACTTTTCAAAAAATTATCTTTTCTAGAAGTTATTTTCTAATGGATCTCTGTCGAAGTGGGCAAGCCAGTAACTGATGCTTTTTATCTCTTCAGCCATCTCATTTCCGAGTCGATTTGTTCATCTCAGAGGTCCGATGATTACCCAGCTATTTCACGTAACATTCATGTTCAGCAAAGTAATGTTCATAAAATTGTTATCGAAATGCCACTTTTTAAAGGCTGAAAAGCCTGATGGCGTAGCGATTGTCTAAAGTGGTAATTTCAATGGGCGTCATCAATGCTGTTAATTATAATTCTCTGAGCAGTGTTTTGAACGATATTGATTGTTAGTTGCGGTGATTTGTGCTCAGTTGATGAACAAAAAGCATGAACGAAGTGGAGGTTTCAGCTATACGATCACTTCATTATACATACCAACGTTGCAATCTCCCCATGGACATCACTTTCTTTATATATATCCTGTCTGGCGTCATCGCATTGTTAAGTGACGCTTTGAAGTGCTCGCTCACTCTTAATTTAGTTGCATGCTTATAGGGCTTTCATTCAAGACAAGAATTCGCCCACGTCGTCATGTGTTTTCTTCTGCAAAACTTTCCTATATAAACCTGTGGACGCGCGAGAAGCTGACAATTTTTGCTATACTTGTGCGAATTGTGTGCTGAATATCACTCCTTGAGTGGCAAACTTCAGTGGTCTGTTCTTTTCTTCGGCGCAACCGTGAATTCGAAATCGGCGACTGAGAAAATATTCCTTCTAATCAAAATCAAAACCAACAAAAGAAAATCTCGCACTGGTTGTCATCATATCAAATGGTTTTAAGTGCCTATCGAGCAATACGTTCACCTCCTGCCCAAAGCCATTCTATGGGGTTGCTTCCATTAGTTACGTTGAATTTTGTCTAAAATAGGTAACAGCTGAGTTTCTCATCGCTCACTGAACCTCAGAAACAATCTGCAAAGTGGCGTCTACGAAAGTTTGCTCTCATTCAATAGCGACAGTTACCTAAATAGTTTGCCTTTCCAAGCACTTTAAATAGTCTTCAATTTATGCATAAAAATTGTATGTGCTAACATTCGTTTCTACCGTTTTAGCTCATTTTGTTTCCTTTTTATGTGTTTCAGGGCAAATATTATTTCACTGGCACTTCGCGAGCTGTATTTGACAAAAAAAAAACAATTCGACCCCAATAACCAAAAAATAACGAATTTAGCGTATTGCAATATGGACACGTTTTGTTTTAGCTGAAAATGTGATATGCTTGCGAATGAGGTGCAACGTATATATGCAAGCTTTTCTTTTGATGAGCATCGAAACATGTTAGAGATTTCAAAAACCACGGCTCGCTGCGGGAGTGAATTGAGGGGCATTACCTGATTTGGAGAAAAAAATCAAAAGTTTTACCTTTCCTTCGATCTCAGTGCGGCGTAGAGAGGTGTAATCCCATTCCGCTAAAGCTACAAGATTGCAGACCAATTTAGCGTCTGCATGAAAATTTGCATTCACAAAGTGGAAGCACAAATGTTTCCAAAGAGTGCAGTTTTGCATCTCCTTTTGAAATTCCCTTCAAAATACAGATGACCATGGAATGTGATTTTGTAATGGATTATCCATGGTTGTAGCCTGTTGAGGATGAAGGTTTCAGTTTCCACACTTGAATCCCTTCGTCACCTACGGAAACTTTATTGCATCACTATCCTCTATTCCAAAGTCTAGTTTCCATTCGTTTACAAAATGGAAACGTTCATTTGCAATGGAAAAGACTGAGGGGAAAATTAATTTTCACCCTTCCATTTTAACTATCTCATAAAGCGGCTCGCCAATCACAAATCCCTATTTCATTTTCGAAATGGCAGCGCACTTTAGTGGGTTATTTTAATGTAGCTAGCTAATGATATAAGAGCATGACATCAGCTGGGGGCATATCTCGTTCAACGCAAGAAGTGCAAAGTTACTCTTATGTGAAAAATTGCTACTGCGCCCGTTTATCAATTTCTGACTTTGTTGAACCCACTATGGACATTCATTTACGACTGTCGATCTTCTGAGCATATTGCTAGCTGGATTCGAATAGTTTTTGCTTGTTTATGATTGAACCCCAAATGACGTTAGCACTCCAAATGAATGTAATAAATGATGCACTATTTTACAGTTTAGCCGATCAAATTTGTCAAAGAATAACACTTTTTTTTTTCAAATATTCTATGATGTCCTTCCGAAACACCAATTGCAAATGGCGCATTCTGTGAGAGTACTCATCACTTTCATTTGAGGAGAACTTAAAGGTGACGGATGGATGAGTGTCCGACATTTTCTTTTTGTTTATTGCGTTGCTTTATTTTCTATTTTTTAGAACTAATAATTGGATAGATAAGCACATCGATAGGATTTTCAAAAAAATAAAAAATAAAAATTCCCCTACACGTGCATAGAAGTGATTAAAATGAAGCTGTGGACCTTGTTTAAAATCTTAAAGTTCGTCTTTTATCCAGTTAGTTTTTCTTTTAAACTCCCGAAGCTGACTGTGGGTATTGAACCGGACCTCATCTGTCGTCATCTTATTTCTTTTTATTTAGTCAACTATCACTGGAGCTTGCCATGAGAAAAAACAGCTTTTTTTTTAGTAAAATAAAGACTTTCTCCCTCTCATCCCTGCAATGCTGCTGCTATACATCAGACATCAGATTTTTGAGCATACCTTAAGCAAGTATCTTAAAGACTACTCCAAAGTGCTATTCAGCCCATATTTGTCACTGATTTTGAAGGTAAATTCAGCGAGCAAAAAGATCCACATTAATGTTTATAACACTAACGCTGCATTATCTAGAGTAGTTTATCAGCCTAAGGTCTGCAAGCACTGTCTCAAAGGAAGACTTGATCAACTCTTGTGATCATTTCTGTCATAAAATTGCAATGAAAAAAGGGTTCCTTCATTCAAAAGTTTTCGTTAAGTTCGTAATGAAATGACTGTCTATGATGAAATTTTGGGAGTTTTGCTTGTCTTTCTTAGAGTTCTTCATTTAAAGGTTCTGGATTCTTCATGACATATGAAAATTTATACAAATTCAGTTTAACTCGGTAAGGACGATTCCTACCATTGCAAAATTATGAAAGAGTTCTTGAAGTATTCATGAGACGATTTCATTTCTAGTTGCTTGATTACGAAAGTCAAAGTTCAGGGTTGCGACTTTTTCTATTCCTGTTCTTATGGTCTCCTTTGTATTTTTTTAAATGTAGAAATGTCGGACGCATTTAAAGAAAACATGCTTATTTGCTTCGATTTCAGGCTTCAGTCTTCGCAAAGAACTGCAGAAATTGTAATTAACGGCACTGCAAACTTAGCTGGACTAGTTAGCGCAGTACAGATCTTCTTAACAATATTGCTGTTTCGAGGCAATTAGGCGTCTTCGTGTAATCCTGCTTGGGACTTAGCGAATTCAGCTCTTCGCGCCTGCGGATTTTTTGCATCGCTGCTTTCATTCATTGCAAAACTTCAGCTGCATCAACAAAAGTGTAGGTTTTAGGGAGAGCAAATAACAAAAAATTTAAACATCGCAAGACTGCAATTTCACTGATAGGATTGAAGCTTTGCGAGGATGACGCTTACACCTTTATGTATTCACTAGGTTGCGATGGAAAATGTCCATGGGCGTTAAAAGTTTCCATGGGCGCATTTCATGATTCTCAAGCGGTGGGGTGCAAACTAGCTCAGTAACATTTAAGAATCAACATCACCAAAAACATCGACGCTGCTCTAATCATTTCAACTGCGTTTGCAATGCCCTAGCCAAAACATCTTTTAATTTTCTTTAGAAGATTACAGCTTGCGCCAAAGATATTTTCTAACAGTATAGCCAGAATGCTTTGACTCACTGCAGTTTTCAGCATTTTTTCATTGATGCAGCTGTAATTATGATTCATCTAGAGAATCTTTGAGTCCAATGAACGGAGCAGCAAGTCGAACAACCATATAAAGCAACTGTTGCAAAAAACATACAATTATTATATCTCAGTGGAAAATTCTTTCATATACCTTTGGCCCTCAAAAGACACCTTATGATTGTGCCTACAAGTTCCCGTTTTCCTAAATCTTTAACTGAAACTTATACAAAGAAGGAAATGGAGGGCGAAGTGGGAGCGAAGGGAGAGAGGGTGGGGGCTGAGTGAGTGGATTATCGATCTCCCTGAACTGTCCAGAATTTCATGCTACAACTTTTCTGATGAATGCTATAGGACTTTTTTTCGAAATTCTTCTAACTTGATACCTAATAAGCATTAATTTGCTAAGATTTCTGACGAAGTGGACTAGTGATCTCGTGGTTCGTGCGGCTTGAACCTAATAAATGGATGATGAAGGCGTAAAATGACTTTGAATAGCATAATTCGAAGCGGCTTCATCATCTGCCGAAACGTTGCTCCCAATGACCTTTCCGCTTAAGCAACGTTGTTGGCATCGATGGGGACATGGAAAGGTGAACTGCATATCGTCTATTCTTGCAAGAACAAACTTTCGATTATCTAAAGCCTAAGCACAGATTTACACATTAATAAGCAAATGCGTTGAAGTTTCTGGGCGATATTGTGAAGTTGTGAAGTTTCACTGCGACCCTTACATTCTGTTTATAAAACTTGTCGTTTATAACGTTTATTAGCTTCCTGCACTTGCCGGCAGATCTGAGAACCCTCCTCGCATTGTTTCGCTTTATGAGAGCACCATGTCTGGCACCTCTACCCTTGAAGGCAACTGGTAGCCACGGTTAATGACGATCTGAGCGTTACAGAATCGGACTAGGCGATGGGACCGCAAAACCCTGCCTACGATTTGGATTCGTGGAAATATTGTATTTGGCACCTTCGTCTCGAAAAAAACGGAACTAAAATTTCATGACTTTTTTTAACATACCAATCAAAACTATATGAGGGTCCCAAAAAATCGTTGGGTTTAAAGAATACATCATGAACGCTATCTCCAAAATAGGAAACCCAATTTGCGAAGTCTGATGGCGATTCGAACGCCGCCCATTAGATCCCATAGCAGATCCGAAGTCCGAACACTTCAGAGAAGGCAAACGTCTCAAAAGTTTTGAGGCTAGGAAGTTCAAACCTGGCTTGTAAAAATGGTCTTGATGAAAACTTCCTAATAAGAGCAGAATTATCAGGGCAGATTAGGAAAGATGCGAGTTAAAATGAAAAAAATGCAATCTAGAATTTTCTGGCTCATATTCCATCGGTTAGAATGCAAATTTTGAGAAATGATCGGGAACAATGAAAATTGCAACATCTGCTTTCGCCAAAAAATAGTGCAAATTTCTATGAATCGACTCCAGCCGTAATCGAGAAAGAAAGGAAAGCATATAGAATTTCTTTTGGTTGTTTAACTTTATTACTTCAGCATTCGACCCTTAATGTCTGCTATTTTTTCAAATATTACTGGCTTCCTGGTTCAGGATTTATTGAAAATCCGAGACTTCGAAAAAAGTCTGAAGTCTAGAGCCTGGTAGCATCAGCGCATTTTAATAGAGTTCGCACCAACGTGTGCCACTCAGATTTCAGTTTTTAAACGCTTAAACCTCGTTTCTTTGAATAAGTTTTCATCTATAATCCTCTTCCACATGTCACGCATCGTATTTTTGTTGTTGTCGTTTGCAGCTCTATATAATTATAATCTGCTGTGAACTTTTGTGAAGAAAGGATCCGAATAGCTAAGAGCACGTTAAAAATGATGCATAGTTGCGCAGATATATTCCTAGCATACTGTTGAGACTTTTCCCTTCATAAACAATCAAAGATCAGCTCGCAACTCAAATCATAATACACCTCAATGAACTAATGACATATCGTTCTCCTAGCTACGCTTCATAATGATGATAAGAACGACTGAACGGATTCAACTACTAAACATCTTCCTTTTGTGAGCTTCTCTTCAAACTCCCTTCCGCAATTGCAGATATGAAAACTTGCAGAAAGTACGACCAGGAAATCGATAATTAAAAACATGTCTGCGCCTCATATCAGAACCAAAGACATTTACGCCATTCGCCTGATTTACCAACAGCTCAATCAACTACCATCATGCGAGAAAGAGTAATTAAACAGCGTTGATGCATTTCAGCGACCGCCTCATATGTACTACTAGTTTTGGGCAGAACTGTTTTATAGGGTTAGTATGAATGTATTAAGTTTGCGTTCATTCGATTCTTGGAATAATCAATCAGCTGCCTGAAATAACCGAAATCAGTGCAGAAATTCGAGCTACCCAGATGCAAGCTGCACTTAACAAATTCGCTGCTGCAGCCGTTCATATTATGAAGGTGGCTATAAAAAACTCACTCGTACCTGATCGCCAGCGATCTTTATAATGTAACTTACAAGTTTTCAGAGGAAGCTGTGGAGTGGGATGACGACCGGTCAAAAAAAGTTATAAGCGAAACTAGCAAATGTATGTGAATTTGGAAAAAAACAGCAGGATAATTGGTCACTGAATTTTCGCTATGCTACTCCTCTTCAGTCTTTTCTAATTAGGAATAGCGGAAATTACTGTCTTCAGTTTTGCTCTAAGACGCATCAACGAAAGGTGCATGAAGTTGCCCAGATGATAATAAACGCTACTTGTCAACTGGATCGCCTCAACAGGTCTTCACTGCTGTGCCCAGTTTTCCGGCAACCTTGAGTCTCTTATGTGCTTTGCTGGCTCCCTATGTTGCATAGACAAGGTGTGAAGGTTCTTGAGCAAAACAGTAGGTAGATTGCCAACTTTTTAGCTGTTGCACGAGTTACATTAGAGGCGATGATAATGCCATGCTCAAACATGTCTTGATAACTTCAATATCCCTTCAATATTGAAAGAACGGACGAATACTCAAAAGAACGAATCTGTTTGTCCATTTTAAGTTGAGAAAACAGAACTCGATTGCATATTGCACATCCCCTAGTCTGTTGGCAAAGAAGTACTCCGATTCACCTGGCGAGAACTGTTGTCATTTATTTCATTGTGAAGAAATTACAGTGTTGCTTGCTCGCTCTGAAAATTGCTTTAATTGCACACTTTACAAGGATTTTTGACCATTTATCATGTGATCGCGATTGTCAGTTAATGCGCAAGGTTTCAAATTGAGTGCAATATGCAATTCTTTTTCGTTTTGCGGCAACCATGTATACAGCTTACTTCGACGGTATGCCTGTTTCAAAACGTCCGATTTGTATTCACGAGCGCAAGGGTTATGATCATGCCGAAATGTGTGCTCATGATTATGATTGAACAGCTGTTTTCCCACACCTCAGCAAATTTTTTAACCATAATTTTGTCACGATTCCATAGCTGCTTGGGGCAAAGCATCGAGATTTATAAGTTGATAAATAAAATACAGCTTTTCCCTGCCTTTTATGCACTTTTGCAAAGCTGCACTTAGAAAACGCATGACGACGTTTGTTTGTTTACGTGTGTCTGTTTGTCTGTCCAGTGATTCCAATTTGCTGATGCCTAAGACCAGCAAAACCTTGATGATGTAACTTTGTATGGAATGATCCAAAACATCCTGTGTCACTTTTCAAACTGATCCATTAATTTTGACAGGAATGACAACCTTATCGCTGATTTTTGCTATTCATGAAGCACTCTGATAGTGTTGCTGCAGGCTTTACCAACCAAAATGACAGTTTCTTAGCGAATGTTAATGTCATTCGCCTATACTTTCGGATGATCTTTTACGATATCTGCTGCGAAGGTGCCAAGGTAGTGAGGACTTACGCAGTCTCAATATCACCCATTTCTCTTCAAGATAAACAGTGCTCATTATGTACCTATAAACTTTTTTACTGTCATTCCAGTTGTATATTCAATTCCCTGCCACATCTACGGCGTTGCTGGTCTGATTGTAAACATGGCCGAAATAGTGAGTACAAAATTCGTTGTTAAACAACACATTATCGGCATCGAACTCCGTCATATGAAAAAATCCATGAATGCATTGGAAAGTTTTTGCACGACGCCTTTACTAGCGCAGTAGTACATTCCATTGGCTTCTCGCTGTTACCCAACTTCCTTCTAGTACCTTGCTCCTTGATTCATATCCGTGCCCTTGATTCATAATCGCAGACCGATAGTGAGGTTAGTTGCTACGAGCAATGATTTCTGTTTTAATTACAGCATCGCTATACGCAACTGCTCGGCACCAAGCGAACACTGGTGCATGGGGTTGAATCTCTATCACTCACTTTGTGCAAAGTTTGGTGACTTCATTGATCTTTGAAGTGACCAGTGCCTTGTTTTATAATTTAGTATACTACTTCCGCTCTTTTCTGCATCAAACGTTCTCTTCGTAGTAGTTCAGCTTAGATTGGTTATCTTTTAACATCGCAGACCTCTATTTTCATTTGTTTCCGCTCTCTAAGTCATAATTGGATAGTTTTTTGGGAAGCTGATTTTCGTAGCAGTCATAAGTTCGTTCATAGCTGCATCATATTTGAAACGAAAACTATCTTGAAGGATTCAGTTATGGTAGATGGTTAATAAACACCGAAAATGACGGCAGATACATGGCCTCAGCATCGGTATGTTCCAGTCACCGTTGCCGTTCGTCAATATGGCTATTTAACCGCTGCCACTAGTGAAGAGAAATTGTGAGCCTTGATAACGGCAGCGTTTTTGCGACCATTAATTGTGCTAAATGTTTAAATTACAGGTGAACACTACAGAGAGGATCTAGATAGGGATGGTACTTTGGAAGGGAGAGCGACAAATGGGCAGCATGCGTTCGTCGGATGAGCAGCTCGAGCATTTCGCTAAGGCAAAAAGTCGAGCTACACCGATTATCAGTTTCAACTACTACATCCTTGCGACTATTATTATTGTGCTTGCACACGCCTCAGCGGTCGTCGAAAGCCGCTCATATATCGTGCAAAGCGTCGACGACTACATTTCGCCGGTAATTTAAACCAGCGCGATTTTACTCCTCATTAATGGTGATGCAAATCTGCTTCATCAGTAAAATAGATGTAAGAGATGATAAATGATGGGAAAAAATCCATAGGCCGCATAGTGCTTTTTAAGCAATACCAAATGAATACAATTAATGAGTTAGCAAATAAAAAAGTGAAAAAAAAAAAAGAATTTTCTACAAAATATTGAATATTTGAACGCAACACAGGGAAACCTAAAGCTTCCACTTCAATCCAGAAATTTAACATCAAGCCTGTTGTTAAATCCTTAACGGAAGTGAGATTATAAATGTATTGATTCCTGTGGTTTAAGATTAAACGTTTCTTTGGAAATGCTGATATTAGCTGAGAGCCAGCACATCCGGCATGTAACCGACGAAGAGAGGATGAATATTGTGGAACAGTTTCGAAGTGATTGTTAGCTGTAGATTCGAAGCTTGTGAAGTAAGAGTTTGTAAAAGCAATCGTTTGATGATTTTTCACTGAGCGCCTGACAATACGTTTATTAAACCTTTTGCTTAAAAATTTACTTTTCTTATTTAACGCCGTGATAGAAGGAATTCTCCTGTTCAATCATTTAAATGCTACACGTTTCTATGTAAAATCGACAGAAAGCTTTAACATACAAGTACAGTGCGTTATTTAAAGCCGCAATTCGGTAGGTAGCAAATCAGGGAATAAAGTCAGCTCATTAATGTTTGTGAGTGTCTGTCTCATTGCTAGATTATCCATCACTGTAGCTCCATGAGGTTTTCACACTTTATCTATACAGCTATCTCCAATGAAAGCAGTAATTTGTCTTACTTAACCCCCCAAAAAGTAGTGTACAATGTGATGCAAACAAATGTACATCTGCGTTGATATAACAACTCTGAAAAAAGACCACTAAACAGTGTTTAAGAAGATAATTACTATGAAAAGAGTAGCTATTCTTTATGAACCGAGAGCAGAAGGTATTCTTTAAAATATCGAACAAGAGCTCAAATGCTGCAATTCAAGAATGTCTGTATAAGTGAAGGTTTAATAACTGTTCTATAGTTAATTGGCCGCTTCATATGCTCCTCAACATTTGAAAGGGAAGTTTTTCCTCTAAATTATGAGTGATTTCCAACAATCATTGCTACCCATCTTTACGACGTTTTTTTTTTCTTGCGCAATTCTTCGTTTTGCATTCCTCGAACGCAAAACTGCAAAGAAATGTCAATTGGGAAAAGAAAAAACGTTGTCATCAAAATGTCAATGTGCCGTCAACTAGGACCTAGGAAATGAGAACTTACCATCAACGATAGGACGATGAGCTGATGAAAAAATGACTGCGACGTGATATGCAAGGCATCCTGTTAAAAACATAAACATCACTGAAGAAATTCATAGTTTTGAAAGCTGCATAATTAGCTGCCTTTAAATGTGAACATTTTGTGTTCCGGTTGGTTTTGGGAGATGTCTCATCATGGTCGCCTTATTGAACAAATGGGCAATCTTTTAGCGACATTTATTCGATCCTTCGTGAATTATGTTGTTGACGTTTCATTTAAAAGCGCTACCGCATAATCTTGAGTAACAAGCTCGGAAACCATGACCCCTCCGATTCGGTGGGGGGAGGGGGAGAGAGGTGGGAGGAGAGCAGAAGGGAGAGGGGCAATGTAAGAGAGCAATGCTTGGAAAGGTTCATGAAAAAACCAAATGCTCCATAAATAAACTTGAATTAGCCTCATGTAGTTTTTTAGTGGTAACCAATGAGGTGAAGGAAATAGGCATAGAGGGATTTTGTCAGGTCGTTTTCTTTCTGATAACAGACAAGTCTTCAAAACGCATTAACACCTGCTACCACAAAGAAAGTTGAGAGAGGTGCCCTTTTATTTAAATTTGCAGGAAAGCTGTCGCAATTTTCTTGCTTTATGCTTCTATTTTCACTTCTTCTTCACCTGTCAGCGGTCATTAAGAGACTATGACGTAATTTTTTTTCGACCATATGAAGTGAAAGCCTGCGTTTTTCTGCTTGTCCTGTTAAACGTTCTCATTCAGTGAAAAGTTGCACATTCCTACAGAACGCTTCAAAGCCGGATTATAAAGAGAAAAACAAATATCTTATTTGAAGCAAACATTGTTAATGGAAGCGAGACAATAAGACACTGGAAAGACACTTCAGTAGGGCGAACACTCGACAGAATATAATGTGGGTTAATTAAGGCTGATACATTAAGCCTGATGTGGAAGTGTAAGATCATTGCAAACTGAGACGGAAAATATGGGCACAACACCACTCAGGCTGATCACAACAGGCTCTGAAGTGGCGCAAATGACTGAAGAATCATAACGCAATAAATCTCAGCATGTATAACAAATTCACGACTTTATTGAGTTAAAGTTATCATAATTTCGATGGCTAGCGCTCCTCTATTTCATCACTTCTTTAGTGGGCCTCATGGATTGCAAGTGCAGGAGGCAACTATTCTTAGGGTAGAGGAAAGGAAACCTAAATGGCTCTCAGAGAAGATAAGCCTTCAACTCTCGAAAGGTCTCAGTCTTTTTCTCACAAAAATTTTTTCACATATTTCCCTTGTGAAAATGAACCTTGCCTTATCTGCATTCCAAGAATCTATCTAGCATCGAAAATTCCATCCTACTTTCATCTTAAAAGCATAAAATGTGCTGTTATTTTAAGTGAAAATTGATCCGCCTCATCGATTAGAGTTTCCTTATAAGATCTTCCTGTCGATTTTTTTCATTCTTTGGCGACGTTTTTATTGGAAATAGAGAAGGGTCCATCTTCGAGCCGAGAGTGACTTTGGGTTGATCCATTAACTGGTAAAATAGTTCTACGATACAAAACCAAATTCACCCCCTTTCTCATGTCCTCATGTTGCTAACTAATTTCTCTGCAAACTGTTGCCCCATCATAATCAAATGTTCTTTTTAATAGCTGTTTCCCTCATTTTTTGCTTTTGCTTTTCAGAAAAAAAAAGCCTTGGTTACGCTAAGTAACAACTCCTCCTTCGAATGAAATTTGCTGAAGTATAATTAGAATTATAGGCGACGGGTCGCTTTCAAGTACTTAGTGAGTCGCTGGGCTGTATAAATGAGTTGAAGTCTTTCAGGTTTTTACGATGGGAACAAGATGGGAACAATTTACACCATCCACACACTTGAAAGCGAACATTGTCGGCTTCGCTGATGTTTGCTGCAATGGATGAAATATCCACCAGACGTCATCTGCGCGTTCTGTCACCTTGCAAAATTTCCTTAAGTTTCTTAGTTCAACGTCAACCCTACTTCAACGCCTAAACTTAAGAGAAAGCTCAAGCTTAAGTCTAGATGTAGGCCTAAGTCTATGATGAGCATAAGCGTACATCTAACTTTAAGGTCAAGTTCGTGGCGTAAGCTGCAGGCAAAACCGGAACACAAAGATCCTCCTGATGAGGTCAAAGACTCGTTCATGACACGCCCTTTTTTCGAATAGACGAATGATCGCAAATTGAGGCGTTTATGAACTTCCTGCTCGACATGAGCAAAACGTTTTCAGTAAAGCTTGCGATGAGTGCATAGTTCGTTGTAGAACAGCTAAACAGTTATCATCAAACTACTATATTTTAATACTTCAACTACATGCCTTAGGCTTCACTTATCCCCTAGCGAGAGTACACGACATCCATAAAAATATGTCTAAAATAAGGAAATACAGCAGAATAGTTCTAATAAACGTAAGGCTCGCTGAGGAACCACGTAGAGGTCGTTGAAAAACGAGGCAATTAGGAAGAGCTGCTGAACATAGTTGCAGTTTGAAGTGGGAAAGGGGCTTCAAGAGAGCAAGGAGATCTTTCTAAAACTATGTGGGTCAACAAGGCGAAGCCAATTTTCTTCTTTTACATATGCGTACATATGAAAGCGCATTAGGTACAGGTATCACCATCCATAGCAGAACGCTTTGGGACAGTTAGGAGAAGCGAACAAACCGGCGTCGGCACGTTTCGACGCCACTTTTTTCTCAACAGAACAACTGGAAGCTGAGAAAAATTTGCTGTTGGGGTTCCCTAGCATAGGAAACAGCTCAGTGTTGACAACTTTGATATTACTCGAACGTTTACCCAGAATAAGGAGTAATATTCAAAAACGACTCAGAGTTGAACTCTTCCCTTCAACAATATTCGAGTAAAACCGAATAGATGAAAAGGGAAGTGTGTTGAAAAAAGTGCGAAGTGACGGAAAGTAAACAATACTGAACGAAACGCGAGCTGGGAATATACAAAGTTTTTCAATGAAACGAGCTCACTATGAACAAACACATGAATAGAGCCGTAGAGTTTGAGGTAATGGCCATCGACCGGTTGACTGAGTGAAGGCAACGTCACATGTGAAATTATATTTTGTTTAAAGATTTAATGCAGCAATTTTTCATTGTTCGCGACTCATTTGGAAGGAGATCATTCAGTATAAAATTGTGTTTAGTGGATTTCATCGTCGCAGGCTCTGGACTTCACAAGCTGTTTTAGCCGGACTAATATACGCATACGCATACGCATATGCATATATATATATATATATATATATATATATATATATATATATATATATATATATATATATATATATATATATATATATATATATATATATATATATATATATATATATATATATGAATAGCACGATCCAGCGATAGTGCGATTCTGCAAAGGTCGGTGAAAAATATATCGAAAAGTGTTTTCCGCTATCACCGTTGCTTTCCCATCCTTAGTATTCAAATCCTTTTCAAAAACAACGACTTCGGGAAAAACAGGGTAAGCTAAATGGTGTTCTTATTCAGGCTAACTTAGAAGCTTCATGGCTGGAACCGTTAAAGAAGCGTGGTGATAGGAACTGGGAGGCATTAGACCCCAGTTGTCCGGTATACAAAAATGAGCCGTTGCACGCAATTATGGATCGGGTATGCGAGATGTGTCATGAAATGTTCTCGCACGAGCAAAACAGTCTCAGGGCCGAATGCAGGCAAGCGTTCAAACTGTGCTCTTTTCCAATTTTTTCGTAGCTGACATATTCTGTAATGAACAGAGTATACTTAAAAACAATTCAAAAATATTTCACTAAATGATGGCATATTAACATATCAAAAGGCACATTACACAGATCTCAGGGAACATTTTCTTCTGTGATACTCACTATTGAAACTTTCCGACTATCCTTCATTCATCAGGTTACAGCAGTTGCTTTCACTTTTTGTATGCGAACATCGCCGATTGAAAGATCACCTGGATTTAAACTACGAGGAGTAAAACGGACTTCCGTCAAATAGAGATGTGACGATACGAGTTCATACTGAAGGATTTGCATACTTCAACAGTTAATTTGTAATGCACTTTCAGCTCACATTTTCACGGAAACAATGACAAAGTGAAATTTTTTTACAGAAAAAACTGCTTCCGGAATGAGAAATTCCGTGAATGCCTGGAACTGTTTTCGCCGGCACCTAGCAGCTCAAGAGTGAAACGCTCTGCGACCGCATCACACTTCCTTGTGGTGACGACAAATTAGAGCCGTTTGCGGTTCGATGATCTCATTTCTCTCAACGGCGCATGTGCCATTTTAACAGACAACGCATCGTCACACAAATTGACGTAGACGTAAAGCGCTGCTCTTTTGGCTGTTGATATGATATCAGTAGTCCATGGTTGTGATGATCTCGTTTATTATGAAGGTTTCATGCAAGAATGTCTGATTGCTGAATAAACTGTAACATTACACACATTTGATCGGCGACGTTGTGTGCGAATGATCAACCAACTCGTATCGATGGTTCATACTGCCATCGGTTATTGTTTTAGGGAGCGGAAAATACATCGTCCTTGAATAAGGACCATTTCATCGAGTGATGAATGAAGACCTTGTTAAATTTATAAGTCATAGGACGTCTGCTGTAAACTTCTGAATTCAATTCAACACGAGTCTGTAAGCGATAATGCCTCAGATACAGAGACATAATCTCGCGTACAATTTTTGTTATTCACATAACATTTTTAACGATAGAGCAATCTATCTATTGTGTCAACAGCCCAACTGTTAACGAATGGAACGTCAAATCCCCGCATCCAATATTTTAAAGAATATTTTCAAAAATGGTGTCATTCTTAACAACGGAACAACATACGCCTTTAAAACGCCCAAAGACGCACTGTTTTGCAGCACTGACTATCGTCAACAGGGTATTGCGATTGGGGTGGACTATTATTGGGATCTCAAAAACAGCGGGAAAGAACTTTCTCCTTCGTCTACTGGGCCACATTTTGCGCAGAACGGTTTCGCAAATGAAGAAGCTTGTCTATTTGCTGTAATGAGATTCTAGCTGTAAGAAATTTATGCCTCAGGCAACGCGAACATACCGGCGTCATATCAACAACGTTTTCTGAGGCCAAAATTGGCCAAACGCCGTTGTCTTTGCAATATGTCAAGAGAAACCCGTTGTCTTGACATAATTCCCTTCGCTAAAGCAAATTTTTAGAAGTGCAGGCAAACGATAAATGAATATGAAAATTCTTCTACGGAGGTTCTCATTGACGAGTAATCAGTTCTTTTAATGTAAGAACGTACTACTGTCATATTTTATTAATTACTCGCAACAAACGGTCCCTTTCTACTGGTTTCTGAGGGTGTAGTTTCCGTGCTTATTTGCTGAGTTCGGCAAAGACTATCGTTAATCATATGCTAGATTTACCTCCAAAGCTATCAGCATTAACTTCAGCCCTTGACATATGACAGAATACCGCAAGGCACGGCCGCAGTAAAAACCTGTGCGACGTGGACTGTGAGAAATTGTTCTAGCAACTTCACGGCATAAGAACCAAAACTCTACTCATCTAGACGAATGTAGTGTCTTTGAATGCAAATTTCCAATGAAATAATACTCGATAAGCATCCAAGCGAACAAAACTAGTGCATTCGCGTCGCAGTTTCCAGAACATTAACACCAAATATTTTATTTACCGGTGCACAAAAATTCATCGAAACGATGCAGCCGCACCTTGCAAACAACAATAATTGCACTCAGAGCTCTTTTTTTTTTTTCATCGGTAATATTTTAAAATTTCTCCGATGAACGGTTTTAGTTTTAGTTCATCACGCCGTCACAGCATTCTCCACACTGAGACGGAGCGGGCAAACTCGGTAAACATGCATTCAGCATGTCGACGCATCCGTTTATAACAGTAATTCAATCGAGTTACGCCCTAACGGTGCTGATTTTAATCAGCATTGCGCTCGATTTGTTTTTTTGAGCTGAGGATACGAATTAGGAGAACATTAACTTCGTACACATTGTCCGATCCTCCTCCGGGCAATTTATGTGATCGAAATCATAATCAGTAAATTATGCGACTTCAATGTGGTGATGTTTTTCAGAGATACAAATTTGCAAAGGCATCTAAGAAGCATAAAATGGACGCAATCAGTGGCTTTCTACTTTCTTTGCCATCTTTAAGCAGATCGAGTTGCCATCAATGTTGCATTGGACATGTAATCGCGTCGCTAGAGCTAAAATACCTGTAAACGATAACAACCTGCAGTTCAGTAGTCTAAGACATTGGACATGAAAGCAAAAACCACGGACCCGGGTCATTCACAGTTTTCAGACACCACGAATTATATAGTCGCCACTGAAATGGAAGTGAAAATGTAGCTCTTTCCATCACACAATGCCTGATTTGAACACTGCCACCATGAAGGCTAAGGAAATTAGAGGCTTCTTTTTATTAAAGAGCTTTCTTGTAAATAAGCCTCCCCCTCTCTCCCCACGCCTACCTCCTTGAATTGAAGGCGACTCTCTTGAGGCGGGAAAAGCGGAAAACCAATCTTGAATAAATGATATCTCTCAAATTTAAGAGCGGAGCTGGTAAAAGTAGAGCATGGATTCCAGTAGCAGAGTATAAGGCAAATAGAAAACCAAGCAAAAAACCACTCTTGCACATCTACAACGCTATTGGTTTCTATTCAAGCAAGTACGGCAGAACGACCTCTTGCGTGGGTGAAATACAAGCAAATAGCTTCAAGTGCTTTCCACAGCCCTTCTGCAAAATTGTGGTGTGGAATGTGAAAGTGCAGTTGATTTATTTGTCAAGAAACTACCCACTTGCACGTTCAACTTACAGTTTGACGAGGCTTCTACATAGAGCGAGTGAAGTAAGAAACCTCATACTCTGCCAGTGGGAGGTCAACGAAGCTTCTTGAGTTGCTGCTTGCTCCCAGTGTTGACTCCTTACTGAAAATATGCGATCCAGTGATATATAGACCCAGGGGAATCACTCAAGGCGGCTTATGACCTGCGTATATGCGGACAACTGGGTGTGGCACCACTAATATCTCTTAGAAGGAGTCATGGCACTTTCAGGAAATCGCCCGATCGATGCACCAACAAATAGATCTACACAATTGATCGCTGCCAGTTTTGTGGATCGTTTACCATTTGTCGCGAACATTCGCGAAAGCGTTACATCTATTTACGATAGCGATGCAGCCGGCGAACCGGAAATATCAATCAGAGAAAGCATCATGACTAACATAAGAAGAGCAAATCACGGCGAATACAGTCATTAGCGCTAAATGCTAATTCACCGTTGAACAACTATAAAGCGAATATTCGCGAAAGCGTTACGTGTTTACGATACCGATGCAGCTGGAGAGCCGGAGATGTCAACCAAAGAGGGCATCATGAATGGCATAAGAAGAGCAAATCACGACGACTACAGTGACTATCGCCAAATGCTAATTCACCGATGAGCAACTATGAATAACACCAGATGCGCCGCTCATGACGCCCTCAACAGTTCACGCCTCTCACAAGCTTAAATCGTTCATTCAACTCGCCCAATGACCGACAGTGAAGACGCATTGGGCTCAGCTTCTCATATATTTCGGCCGAGTTCTTCATTTAACTCTTGGGGCTTGTGTATTTGTTCAGTTGGTCCTCTTGTTAAAACTGTTCGTGCGATTTGTGTTACGAATGGTCACTGGACCTACAATCACTCTACTCCAGATATTAGCTTTTACTGGACCTATTTGAAATTCCAGTGATTCACTATATCAGGTTTACTTGTTGTGTCGCATATCGCTTCATTGTCTACTCGAATATAAGGTTTAATTACCCAAGTTTGAGGTCCGACGGGTGGCGAGCCCGCAGTACCAAGTAACCAAACTTGGGACGAAAACGGTGACCGATCCAAAAGGGGCACAAGTGGACGAGCCCGCGATCAGGACTGTTTAAGACTTTTGATATTTCGAGTTTTCTTTTATCCAGTTCGAATGACCCGATATTCATTTATAGCGAACAGACAGCTAAACGAAGAGAGCAGAACTGTCACCGGTATTTCGAGACTCTAGCGATAAAAGAATAAAAGCCCTTTTTTGTGTGGCCTACGTGAGGTCAAATCTTGGTTGTCACATTGTGCCATTGAAACGCCGAACTTGTATTGTGAAGCTGTTGTATTGTAAACCTCATCTGTATCCGTGCTTATTCGCTCATAAACACTACTACGATTGTATTTTCACTTGTATACTCGCGGAGGAGCCAACCGATCAGTTAAAGTTCATCGACTCCTGAACAGTCAATAACAAGCCACCTGTTGCTCCCAACAATAACAAACCATTTGCTGTTCACTCCAAGGCATTTGCTGTTCGCTACACCATTACATCTATCGATCTCGTCAAACGCTCCGAAGAAATCTTAAGCGCTGAATGAAAGTCATAGAGAGAGGGCAACCTAATTAGCCACCCAGGAACTTCTACGGCTTGCTGTAAAAGAAACCGAGGGGTGGGCCGCTTAAAGAAGCCTTCAGGAACCCCATTCGCAACATCAGCTTTATGCTTCTTCACCATGACACCTACCGAAGATGCGTGGGAGTGGATTGGGTGGCTGAAACGTCCTCCACGGCAAATAGACTTCCAGGCTGGTGCTTTTGCAACAAAAACACAGAAAAAAAAACGACGGGAAAAATTCCTCCGATGGCTATTGTCGGCAGCTATGTGAGGGAGTGTTCCCGGTTGGCTTCAGTTCAGTGCTTATCTTAATAGTAAACTGCGTATATCGACATGATGCTACATTCAAAGATTAGTTGCTGAATGTTGAAAAACATCTGCATTCCCACATGGTCTTCGTCATTTTTCCAACACCACCATATGAAGCTTGTGCTGAGGTATTTACACTTTTGATGTACACTCCAAATTTTACTCACTTCTTTTCTTACAAGCTGAATAAGTTAAACCTCGTCACCCCAAAGCAGTTATCAGTCGCCGAGATGTGAATCTACACCTCAGCTAGTGCGGTGCCAAATTTCATGGTATCTCTACTACCTAACGAAACCGTCAGGAAGTACCGGAAAAGTGAACTTTCATGTGACACAACTTTGCCACCTGGATCGTCAAGAACGAGCATTGTAGAGTTGTTGGTACGCTAAGTAAGCGTAGGGTTGCAGTGTTTGCTTTGCCAACAGGTCGCATGGTCTTCGTTTGGCACTGTCGCTTCTTCGCCTATACTGCTGCGAATTGCGTGCGAGCGGTGCTGCACTAACATTTCTCTTCGTTCATTTCCTTCTTCTTGTTTATTGAAGTGCTATTTTCATTTGTTTGTGCGCCTCTATCTGGCTATTGTTCCGTTTGATTATTGGTGTGCAACTTTTTCGTAAGAACTTAACATAACCTAGCATAAAATAATATTACTCTACATAAAATAATGCCATATAGCACAAAGTAACATAACGTAGCATGAAATAACACAGCAAAACATTATACAACATCTATTCATAGAATAATAACGTTTTATATGAAGCAAAAGCTCTTAAATTGTAGGAATATAACATGGAAACACAAGAAAAGTACTGGAAGCGAGACACGCATAAAGAATGATTTAAATTAGACAAGTGTAGGAGAGGAAAATGGGCACATGTGCAAAAGAAAGCAAAAATAAATAAATAAATAAAAATTGTGAACGTGTCAGCGGAAGTTGGAGAGGCCGCTGGTGGAGAGAGACAGGTAAAGTCGCTTAATATCGAACTTTTGAGGAAATAACTATTATCAGCGGCTCAGTAGAGATCACAAAGTGGCCTAACAGTTTCATCAAGAACACAAGATAGCGGTTCCCAAAGAGTGACTGCAATGGCTGTGCCTCCTATTCGGTAGGCCATAGCAATTCCAGAAGATTCTAACTGCTACAGTGATGAGTGAATGGTGTCAGATATGAGTGCTTGCATTCCTTAGCAGCAGTTGTTAGCTGTGGCATCGATGAGTCGACCATAAGTGAAGAGCAGTCGCAATAGTAACGATGGGACGGTCTTTCGAGTCATCAAACTGTGTTCGCTACTCGAAAACTATCCGCATTTAATTTCATCAACGGATTGTGGGATGACTGCGCGCTGAATCAACATGCTAGCGCAAACACTCTTTCACTTGTCGTATGCGCTTTTATGGTGACAGAATACACCAAGATTTATTTTTTGGAGAGTTTTTTTTAAACCGATAGAATCAACCTCACTATCGGCACTGTCCACCGGACACCTTAAGAAAATATCACCTAGAACAATGGCAAGCGAAAGCATTTATGGTAGAGTGGTTGGCGATGGAGCACTATTCACATTTGTTGTCAAGTGTTGTCTATTAAAGTAACTACTCCTGTGATCTATAAAAGTGCAGTTAAGACGAACTAAGAAAAGCAAAGTAAAAGTTCCCTTCCCTCTGCTTTTTTTTTTGCCAAAAATGACTACGATTTGAATTCTCTATTATTACTCCGAAGAAACCTGAAACAAGTTGCAAAGCATATTAGCGAACCGCCGGAGAATGCGCTTCTTCATAAATACCATTCAGCTTGAAGGCGCTCCAAAAAAGAACTGAAGATGATACTAACCGTCATCACAAACGATAGTGAAAACACTTTTAAGTGGCAGATAAGTTTTTTAAACGTCATTTAGCCCGTAAGATTTGATGTCTTTACTCGTGTCAAATGGATGCCGAACCGTTGCGTCATGGGAAATGCATGCGACTCGTCGGCGGAGATATTTCTACTGAACGAAATTTCGACTACGAGCATTTATACTAGACAGTATTTCTTTTCCCACTACTGAAAATTTCTCTTTAATTCGGCTGCTCATTTTAAGCAGCACAAACCCGCTTAACTTGCGATTTGTATGAGGCTTTTTTATGGATTTCCATGATCCACTAAGACAGCGTCGAATCACACAGATTCCTATGCCAGCTCGGAGAATCGCATTCCGTTTCCAATGCATTAGTTGGAGCTGATTTCTTTCCGTTGATCAACATTCCAAATATTCCGCTCATTCAGTGACAGAAGCAAAACGGTGAAGTTTCTTGGAAATCTGCAGCTTTTGGTATCGCAAAAATTATGGGAGACACCATTTAATCACCATACGCTATTTTAGTAATCAAAGCTTCGGCAATTCTCCATATTACGCATTTAAAAATCTCTCATTCAAGCTTCAGCGATTATTCTTATTCTATTTTTACAAATAAATACTGCATTAATATGTACACAACTGAAATATTTGTACTTCGTTTCATGGTACAACTTTAGTGAATGGGGCATGCAAAAGGAGAACCGCTTATCGCCCCTCATCCCCATTCCTTCCAAAAAATTCGCTGACCCTCATGAAATTGCTTCAGCCACCCATAATTTTCAACAACCGAGCGTGTGCGAGTGTACTGAGTCTTGTTCGACCTCTGTATTTAATTCGAAGCATTATTTAAATGCACTAGATCGTAGCTTCGCCCATCGTGCTGTTCAAATCTGGAATGCCATGCCTCCTGAAGTGGTTTCCGCTAAGAACTCCTCCCCCCGTGCATACCAATTTACGAAGCTTTCGTCCCACATCACTCTGCGATGTTGACTTCTTATGCCGCTGCATTTTCGACACTCGTTGTTTACGTTTTGATTCGTTGTTTTGCGTTCGTTGTAGTTTTCAGCTGCTGTTTGTTATATTGAGACTTAGATTTTCGAAGGTTTACTTTCATCTTGTTTCTTTTTTATGCTCTCATTTCTTCTTTATTCACTGAATAAAAATCTACTATGTGTTCGTTGTGGTTTCTTACATTCGGACATTTTTTTCGAAAGGTGAAACTTTCCATTTCTTTCATGGTATGTTACATTAGGGTGGAAGATTAAATAATTTAGGCTACGGAGATGCCACACATTCAAACGGACTAGTCGGTCACGGACGCTCAAGCAATGCAGGTTGCCAATATTCGGTGCAAATTTGAGCTTTTACCTACAGTTTCTTTTCCCTCACTCATCAGACCCGAGATGAAAGCACCTCCTCTGAACCCATCAATAAAGCTTTCTTGAACTTTGCTACCGGCCAGACTTCAATTTAAGACGATACGTGCAATATTTATATGAGGGCTCCTAACAAGTTGATGATTTTGATGGGGAGGAAGTGTGGCTTAAACTGACCAAGGTCGTCATCATTTCTGAGCGGATTCAAATCTCATGTCAAATGCTTTCTCTGCATTCCGAAAAGCTGATATTGTCATTACGTTTATCGAAATCCCTCGGTGCTCGATGCCACCGCAACGAAAACCATCTTGTGCGATCATGATTTGCACAAGCAATTTTGTCTTATTGTCGAAGTGCACCAGCAACGATTAATTCTAAAATGTCCATAAAATTTAAATACGCATTAAATGTGCTGAGCTCTGTGCGCGAAACAGATTTACACTGTTTCGAAAGTTCAGCTCATTAAGAGATGATTTCGGGTCAAAGAATCGAATTTGAGGATTATTACCTCCTTCTACGCCAACAACACTCGCTATCCCATAATAATGTTACTGAATGTCTCCCATCACGCTCTCATCAACGAAATCCTTAACGAATTTGCAGATCGTCACCTCCTCTTCCCATCAAACCCCTCCTCCTCAATACGAGAACGGCTTCTCCTCAATACCCTTCTTTTATATCTCTACTTCATTCTAGTAATGTTTACATGGTGGTCAACTTGGAAAGCATAATGGGACGTTCTAACAAAGTTTTATAAACGAGTATATAGGGGCTTTTCGCCTGTAGGTATGTATTCTGGAAGAGGCCGATGAAACATCACTGCTGTTACTCTAACAGCAACATCCTCTCTCAACCTCCTTACTCCCAGTTTACAAGAGTCCTATTCAACATTAACGTTAGCAGCAGAAAAATTATGAGAGCAAAGAAAAGCCGCCCAATGGTCGACAAATTCTGTTGTTTTTTAGTATAATTCTGTGGTCACCGGAAGTGCGTTGTTTGTGATTGGTGATTAAGGACAAAGCATTATTCGAACTGAAGCCGTCCTGAAACGCAGCAATCAAGTGGTCAAGTTCTTTAACGTGAACGTCAAGCACGAATAAGTCGGTTTCCACGATCGATAACCATGGCAGCGTATGCTGATAGCGTAGCAGCCGCCTTGCCATCGCCTCATTTGCTCATTCCGCATCTATGTGCGCGTTTTCTGACCACGCTTATAACTAGCGACGCTAGGCTGCCTTATTCTCGTAAGCAGCATTTCTACGCCGATTGCTGCTAACCGCGTACGTTGGGTCCCACAATATTCTCTTGCGTCCTCGATTCGACACCCACTCATGCACTTCGTTCTCTTCGACCAATTTAACACCTTTTTCTTTTTGCTTTCTCATCTCGTTTCAGAAGTTAATTTGAGTGATATCAGCGCTGCTAAATTTTGCATCAAGTTTCCAAGTTAGAGTATATTGCTTTACTCGCCAGCGACCACAAAAGATGTCTGAAAGATTGGTATTCCCTTCAACGTATCCTACTCGGAACGAGAAGCACAACCGCTACAGGTCCATTTAGGAACTTGAAAAGAGGATGCGCATTAAAGAATTGAAGAGCTGTAGGCATCATCAACAGCAGTCAGAAAATAATGGAAAAAATGACAACGACGGCCAGAAGTAATAAAAGATTCGCCAGAAATGCCTCAAGGTGCAAGAGCAAATGTTTTGAAAATAAAGGAGACCATTTTGTGAGGAATATACGCAAAAATTTACTTGGATTGGGGAGAAGAGGCATTCAGTGCTCCTCCATTTTTTTTAAGTTCTAATTGGTTAAAGCTGGTGTGAGAGATGAGAGGCACTGCGAAAAATAGCAAACATTAGGGTCGGGCGATTCATCCAAGCTATTTTTTTCTGACAATTTTCCACTAGCCCTTCATCCAGTTTTGTGCAGTCTAAAATAGTGTGAAAAATCCAAACTAGGCGCGTAAAAATTAACGTAAATCAATCGACGAAAAGCAAAACTACTTCACAACAAGACTGGCAAAAAGTTGTATTCCACGTCTCAATTCCTTAATAATTTCTTTTCCACAGCATATGTTGCACCACCAGTTTGTCTACTCAGTGCGGTGTCAAAACTGCAACGAGCAAAGAATATCGCCCATCCTCTCCTTTGTTTCGAGATGACAATGTTGTGCACTTCCATTTTCGTTTGATTTAAAAGTAGTACATGTGCAAATCCCAAAATTATATGCTTACAGATTCTGCAGAAATTGATGTTCGCATCACAAAGCGTGTCCAGAAATAAAATGCGCGCGATAGACAAAGTCTTCAAAATATGTAACCAGTCTAAATAACAAACACACGTCCGTTCTACTTGACGCGTTTGCAACTACCATGGTTTGTGAGTTGTACCATTCTCAATGTAATTTGTTGATATTTTATTGCCTTATTTTCCAGTCCCCTAAGTAAGGAGTCTCGAAATCGTTCCAGGCCTCTCAGATATCTATGAATATCGCAACCCCGAGAAATCATATTCAGCATAATACGATGAATCAGTATTGTTGTTAACGACGTATCGAATTTGCGCTCATGAAAATCGTTGACGCGACGTTTTAACGTCATATCCGAGTGCATTTTATGCATCAAGATTGTGATTACTGCTCGCTAAAAGAACATAAATTTTCATTGGTTGCTTGTGTTGTGCATAGCAACGGAAAGTTGTTTGCGTTTCAATTCTCATTTCGAAAAAAAAAAAACGCTCATTACGCATTGGTTATTGGTGAGCATTTTTATTGTGAGCAAAATGGAACTTAACGTCAATGTAGAGAGTTCGCTTTATGAACTATGTAACTGCGAAAATGTTTATTTAGGCGTATTACTTTTCGAAGTCAATATTAGCTCAATCTATTTGAGTGTCGTTGTTAGCATCAAGAGTTTCCTATCGGCATTAAGTAGGTAAGTTTTATTGATCAGAGCTGACCTTTATTATATTTTGCCCTACTCTTCGCTGTAAATACTATGAGTTGCTTTTTCTTCACGAAAACTTTTTATTACTGAGGTCAGAGCCAGGTGTTCAATAGTTTCCGTTCATAGCCTGCAAAGAAATCCATCAGGAATATGGGCTTGAGCTGCCCATCAGGAAGCTGTTCGACAACGCAGATGAGATCGGTTTATTCTGAGTCTTTCAACACTTTATCCCTCACCTTGTCTGATTATGCAAATTCCAACATATGCAATAGCAATTGCCCGAAAAAAGTGCAAAATTCATGGAAACTGAAGAAAAATGTAACTGTGTAAACTGAGGAAGAGAGGAAGAGTAGTCACTTAGATTAGATATAACTAATTAAATCTAAATCTAATCAATGGAGAGCAGATATGACAGAAAAGAGCAGAAAGAAAAGAACAACTGAAAGAAAAATGAGTACAGGAAAATGAGGTATGATTTTTTTCCAAGAGAGCTAAGTGCTTCCATCAATGCATCTCTCGTATGAATACTGCTTTGGTTGTTGGTCACTTCCAGGCGTTTCAGTTCACTGTGCTAATGGATTTCACAAAGGTCGTCATCGCT
Source organism: Baylisascaris procyonis (assembly GCA_037389465.1). Taxonomy (NCBI): domain Eukaryota; kingdom Metazoa; phylum Nematoda; class Chromadorea; order Rhabditida; family Ascarididae; genus Baylisascaris; species Baylisascaris procyonis. The sequence continues at coordinate 669,590 of JAZARR010000078.1, read as the reverse complement.
ACGATAAGCATAAAATATATGCGTATTTTCTTGGGGATCACTGACAGTTTGCATAACATTTGAGGCCATGTTTCTTTTACTTCCATCGACCGAAAAGTGCTCGATCTTTGTGATCAAAAAATCTTTGAGAAAGCAACTAAAAACATCGTTTATGGGACCTGTCGAGTACTATGTTTGAGATGACTGTTCAGCGCAACGCTGAAAAAATATTGTGCAGCTGTTTCTTAAGGTTTCGTTAGAGGCGTAAGCGTCATAATTTATCCGAAAAGGAAGCTAGAGTACGCTGGCCATTAAGCCAAGAATCGTCTACTTGAGCTCGAATTCGCTTGAGGCTGAAGGTGTAATATCGATTTGGCTTCAGGTGTGATGTTCGAGTATAGACGTTTTTTTCTTGAGGAGGCAGATCGAACGTTAAGACAAGTTTCTTTCTTAAACGAAGCATTTGACGTTCTCTTTGAAGCGCTTCTTAGATAAGACTCCTTAATTGTTTTCGATCTTATGAAGACTATTCAGTTATGCGTTCTACCATTGCTTTCTGAGTATTTTCACAACCAGTGCGTTTGCGGTGGACGAATTCGCCCAAGTCTGCAACATGACAGCCAATTGTTACACCACTGGAAGCTGAGTTTCATTCCATTTTTCGTTTCTTCAGGATTCAAAAATGATGAATGGAAGATCAGTGCGTTCAATGTTAATTCGGAATCAAGCGCCGGACGGAATAACCGCTGGTAGTTTGCCGAAATCGGTACAATTCGATGAGTCAAGCGACAATTATCGATGCCTTTGCAATTGCTTTCACGTCAAAACTGGGACATTCCTTGTCGGCTGTATGTCATAATTCTCCTACTGGAGTTGTTTCGCTTCGTTTCTAAAGTATTTCTCGTGAGAAACATAGCGCTACAGCAACGAACCATAGATTAAATTCATTTGTTCATAATAGTCCAACTATTCCTGCCGAGACACATCGGGCTACCCAGGTAGTTTTCTACGTGCTCATCAAATCACTCGACGATCCCTCGCAGGCTTTAACTTCATCCTCTTAAAGCTGTTAGTTCAGTGCCACAAACCACGATCTCAGTATAATGTTTATAAATTGATACCTTGCCAAATGACTGGTTGACTGGTTGATACCTTGCCAAATGACTGGTCTATTCATCCTTTCCATTTTTCCTTAAGCCAAACATAGTTCACGCTTGGTCACTCGTCACCGATTTGGTCACGCAATGCGCACTACAATTATAATCATTGTTACGTGGCACGTCGAGTAATTTTTGCCGTTTTGATTACGTTCACGATATTCATCTGCAAAAAACAAGGGTGCTAAGTGCTAGTAACTTACCACTGCATCCAATGGAAGCGTTTTTGAAAGAATTATTTTTACTGTGCTTCAGGTAAGAATGCAACTTTCATACATCTTAAATATTCATTTGAATACCCTTCCGATGCCAGATGATTTAGACGACTAACTCAAGGTTCGAAATTTCTGCTCTTCTTTCATAGTTTTTTTGACAACAGTTTCCTTAACATCAAAAGTCTGCAAAATTATTCGGGCATTGTTGACACCTCCATCATCTTCAGAAAAGAGATCTGAGATTCATAAAATTTCTGAAGTTTGCAGCATATCTAAATTTCACTCGAAATAGGGTTCCGCTCGTGTCTATGACAAACAAATTGCATTGTTCGCCTTCATGTCTGATTTCAGTTTTTTTTTAACCATGCCGTTCCATCGTCCAGTAAATAGATGTGGAAGATTTCACCTATTCATTCAGAACTTTCAGCTGTTAATGAGCGGATTTAGTACATTTTAGCAGCCGAGATTGTTATGCTGGTGTTCTTTTTCGTCAACTCTCTTTTGGCCTATACAATGCAAGACAACGGCTACCGCAAAGCAGCAGGTTGATACACTTTTTTCAGTTGCTGTTACAATTCGAATGAGATTTGTTTCGATTGGCAACATGCAAACGGGACAATCTAATGGCTTTAATTGTTTTTATCACTATACCAAAGAATGAGAACACCAAAAATTTCGAAGAGAATCGCATATTTGAATGCTGAGAGAAATTTAAAAAACGTTTTCTTTTAACAAAAAACAATTTTGAAGATGGAATCCCTTTTGAAATTTTTATACAGCGACGTTGAAATTTGGTATAAACGGAAAATTCTTGAATGAAAACTGCACTTCTTTTTATCAATGAAATGCGATAATTCCAAATCAAAGAGTCAATTTTGATTATTTGTTTCATACTACAGGCGTGAGCGACAGCTTCGTCAACGGACCTTTTATAGCCTCAATGGTTGGCATTGGGATCAGTTCGCTAGCCGTATTTCTTCTTTTCATCGGAATTGCGAGGAACTGTGCTGCTCTTCTCATCCCTCACATCGTCGTCCAGGTTGAGAGCAATTTTGATGATCGCTTTCATAAGGCTCACATAAGATAATACTAAAGAAGTGAAGAAACGCGTCAGGAAGTTCGGTCGGCAGGTCGGCTGCATACTAGCCCGTCAGGCTAACCTCCTTCGCAAATGTCCAGAAACAAAGACGAAATCTCTAATGACATAGTTTCTTAGGAACCTAAGCGGTTGCACCAGCATCAACAAAAAGAAAATTTCGGGTCACGCTACACTGACTGTGCAACAAAATTTGACCTGTAAATTACACTGCCTTTTAAGAATCAGTCATCCATGAAGGAGTTGAGTCAATCAATCGGACCGTTGCCGATATATATATATATATATATATATATATATATATATATATCGTCGAAAGCGTCAAAAAAAATATATATATATATATATATATATATATATATATATATATATATATATATATATATGTACACGCATGCACGCACACAAATTAAAAAAGCATGATATCGCATGACAACGTCGAAAGCGTCATCAAAATACGCTTTTTCAAAACGACATAACAATGAAGAGATGTGACGAGGGAAGTGAGTTATCCGAAATTACAGTTAACTTATCTTATGCAATAGTATCCTTCGCGGCTGCTTTCGCAGTACCTCAAGATAAAAAAAGAATCAAGAAATGCGCTTAGCGGCCTTAAGTAGCTACTCATTCTATACTTTCAGGTGATACTAGCTCCAAGACATCTTCCACCTAACTGTTTGCGAAGTTGGAGGTCTTTATGAAATTCAACTAGAAAAGCTATATGAGATAGCATGATAGGGTTGAATTTGTAGCACAGAAGACGTGAAGAACCCCTCTTGACGAAAAACGAGAAGGTCGTTTAATTTATAGTTTTTACCTTGACATACTCAATGACGATGATGTCTTCGTTTGTTCATCGGATGACAAAATTATTCCTAGTCGCTAAAGTCTCTGAAAAGAGTTTAACGGACAAGTTTTAAAGAAATTTTTCTCAGGTACTCACTATACTCCTACTTTTTCTCGTCATAGTTGATGGCATTATCGCTTTTTCGACCGATTCGACTGTATTTTACCGACTTCTGAATGCGGCGCCGTTTAACGAACATCCCGGCACGAACACCGTAGCGCTAGACACCGAAACCTCTGTGAGGGTTTACGCGCTATTTCTTCTCTATGCAGCCACCCTCGCACTTGAGGTAATATGTTCCACTCTTGTCTTATTATATTCTCTCATAAGCTTCAATGCCTAATCCAGCTTCCTGGCGCATTGTATAATTGTCCATGTGAACCTTTTAGTTCTAACGAAAAGCAAATCAAACATATTGCACTTTGACGCATCGAAATTGGAAAAGATTGTTGAATAGAGGAAGAATTATTCCTCGAATCAAGACTTCAATGTGTTCTTCATAGTATGATTCACGAAGGATCGCAACGAAGCGCCTTTGCAGTGTTGGTTCATCGTAATAATATACAACTGCAATCGTTATTTGGACGAGCGACGAATCTACATGCAATACTGCCTTGCATTTAGCACTCCCATGAAGACGCTGTCAGCACGACAGTGAACGAAGGACGAGGAAGTGATGTGTATATTAGGCTATATATATATATATATATATATATATATATATATATATATATATATAACATAGTAGTACGTCTAGCTGAAGTGTGCATTCACGGCATAGCTAGGATAATCTGTCAGCGCTGTCACGTAAAGCTGCTCAGCTGCCAAGTCCGCCTTATCATTTTAATCAAAGTTTCTTCAAAAGGTTGGTTTGATAAAAATGAAAAAGAGGATAAAGTATGCAGATGAGTTAGTCAAATTTACTACTCCCTCGCGCAACAATCTCGCAAGTGTCAAACTTCACTCTTTTCGCTCAATCATGCCTATGACGCAAGAATAAAACTCATAATACCTTACCGGAGATAGCGGATGCTGATCTCAAGACCAATTGTCATTTAAAAGCGCTGATTTCTGAAGGTAGACTCCCTGAGCCGCAGCAACTAGAACGACGATTTCTGCTGGTCAGAAGTATTTATGTATATGTGTAGGAATTAGACATATGACAGTCTGTTCAATAATGTATATATCTGCGTGACCACAGTTGCTATCTGTTATGTATTTATGTATTTAACCACACAGTTGAGATAGATGGGAAGACTAAGTGAAATATGCACACACACTATATAAGAAACATTCCATGTGTACACACCGAGCATTATATGCAAGCACTGTCGCTGTTTTTGCACTAGCTTTCTACCTCTTAAAGGAAAATTACTTTTCCAGCGGTCTCGTGAACTGGGACCTGAAAACGGAACTACCGATAATTGCAATAGAATGCACTCGAAACTGGATGGAATCAGCAAAAGCATAGGTTTGGCAATGCTAAGATGATGCTGCTTAACCTGGCTACTTGGCAAGATGGTTGTCTTATCAGGCTGCCGTTTACAAAATTAGACAAACGCTGCCATTTGCATCTATAAGATTGACCCTCTTGCGGCCCTCAGTCTTTCAACTACAATCTTTCACTTTCAAATAGCTCTACACTCCAGCAATAGCAATATAAACATCCACAATACTTGCCGTAACGTTTCGTTGACTGTTTTATCTATTTTATTAATTTAATGACATCGCCACATTATGATTAAATGAAGAGAGAACTAAGGTGATCTGTCAATCTTCTAATTTTCTGCGTTTTCTCCCCACAGCCGTGTTAAGCCGTGATGGTATTCCAAAGATATAAATAAAATGTTTGCCATGGACGGCAACATCTGCAGCACTTTACTTAACTGTTGCTAATAACAAGCACACAATAATTGACTTCTTGGACTGGACGGGCCAAAGCTAGTCAGATTTCTTTCAAGCCGCAATACTTTTATAGCTGTCTGCACGAAAATAACAGCATCCAACACTTCCTCGCATTTTTTTCATGCACCATGGCAATGTGTTACAATACGTTCTCAGGTACGAGTAGTGCAAGGCTAGTTTCGTCCGTTTGTTACTTCTCCGTTTCAATAAAGCTCATCTGCAAAGGTGTCAGTACTGTCGCTGTTGTCAGAAACAAATATAACGCAGAGGTTACATGTCGCTTCGGAGTGGAAGAGTTATTGATGACCACGAGGATAAGGTAGCAACACCATGCGATCGACCGCAAAAGTAGGCGAAGGCATCATCGTGAGCTCCAAGAAAGAGGTCCTTAAGAAGAGAGTGAAACGACATCGAGAAAGAGTCAAGTGCAGCAACGACAGTGCGATAAGCAAGAAATTGCATTAACGAATGTAAAAAAACGCTCCTGGTTCCAACTGTACCGTCCCTTGAGAGTACTCATCGACAGCTTGTGCCATAAACGAATCGAAAACGCGCTTCGGTTCCAAAAAGTTCATGCCCAACGCAGAGTGCATGCGAATCTTTGGTGGTGACTAGGAATGAGGCGTACCAACAACTGTAACTTCGCCTACAAGCAACGCCCACGCCAGAAAGAATCCTGGTGACTCATCTGAGCTATGGGAGCTTCGCATGGACTATTTCACCTCAATCTCAGCACCGTACCAGGTGACGAAAACTTAACAGGGGACACACTAAAGTGCGTGGGAAGACCCACATCAATGGGGGCATCACTAGATGAGGGGAAGCACAACCTCGCCTTCACAGCCCAACTACGTGCTGGACCACTTACCGCTTCTGCACCCCATGTGAGGTAGCGTCGACTAGCGAAACGAATCACAATTCTCAAAATATCACGACCTCGTATTTTTCAAAGACGCTATGAAAATATAACCTCATCTTCCAGCTTCCATTTCCCGCAACAGTGACGATTCGGGGAATCACAAACTTCATACTTTTTGCTAGCTTCTGTCGGAAAAAGTGAAACTAGAGGCGTACACGTTTCCAGATACTTTCGCAGTAAGGAGAGAAAATTTAGGAAAGAAAGGCGTCGAGGGGAAGAGGAGGGGGGGGGGGGAGGCGAACTGAGCCTCTTTCGATGGGGCTGTGGCTATGGGGCCGGGTCAGAAGGGCGCTTCCGCTTTCGCAACAGCGACGATTCAATATCAAATAGCAACAGATCCTACCCAAAGAGGCCTTCGTGGATGGAGCTCCCTCACTTCTTTAATGTTTGCTGCGTACTTTTGCCTATGAGAGAGTCATCTGGATGAAGAGGATCACGAGGTATCTTTCTGCAGGTGTATGGTGGCAGTAAACTTATCTTCACTCGCTAGACATCGTAGGGATCTCCAGGTGTCCACAGAGGATCCTCTGTAGACTTCATGGGAACGACCACATCAAGAACATCCTGCGGAGGGCTTAAGTATATTGGACCAGCAACACTTCAGAGTGCGCTCTATCCACTATCAGGATTAGAGCGACAGCTTACGTGAACTAGATTATATTTGACGCCCGAAGACGTTTCCACGATTCTATTATTTTATAAGGTATAGGATTTGTCAGCGGAGTTGGGCGTCATTGATGGCTCTAGGGTCACGTTTGACACCTGAAACAACCCCGCGATGAATATTTAACACAAGAACTTTTGCCCCAACTTCAGACGACTTGCACGACATCAGCATCCGGAGAATGCTGGAGATACAAGTTAGTGCTGTTGTCTACGCCAACAAACAAATCAACCAGGTCGGGCCGAATGCACTACAACAACGAACAACTCGCTCGCTCCGTCCTATATCCTCGCGATCACCGTGGATATCACAACGAAATAATCGGAAGATGTGTCGACACATGGAGATGAGGAATATGCCGGGTTGTGAGTGAGCAATGTTTGCTTTCGTCCAAAATTACTAAGAAAACGGTCTCTTGGACAAGCGACCCATCTACAAAAAATAATGGGCGTTTTTGTGCTAATGTAACGCAACTGCATCTTGCAAAAGGCAGAAGCATGCACTATTAATGCTTCCGTAGAAAAAGTTCTTCTGAAAGGACCACAACTTCACAAGTCAACGCATAAAGTGTACAAAATACTAAAGAAAAATGCAGTCTCCTCATTAGTACATAACAATCAGTTGGCTTCAACGAATCTACCAAGAGGCGGAAGTTAGCAATTCTAGGAGTGTATCGTTTTACGTCCGCAGCACACAATAGCGATGAATGACTGACATGAGGTCGTTCTTTTCCTCGTTGAAAGCCAAGGTTCACACTATCTGTTTGACGTTACGATTGCAGGCTACATATTTGAAAAAAACCAAGCAAAACATAAACATAACATATGCAAAGAAACTAATTTGCAAGGCCTACATTAAAATGTTATCCAACGCAAGAGCCAAAGATATATTTCGACACAACTAATAGTTGTAGTGTATAGTTGTATTCATAAAAAGCGAGTCATGAAGTCATTCTGACTAACTTTTACACACCAAACAAGAGTTTTTTTTTGGGGGGGGGGGGTTACCAATTGCCACTAATGTATCATTTTGTTAGCATATCTAATCTAGTAAGCTTGAATCAAGGAAAACTTTTTGGCAGACTTAACTTGGTCACTTCACTTGTGATTCACCATTTTCAACCATAGTTTAGTTCGTAAATGACAGGCTGCCAAGAGCCGACATTCTTATATAACAAAATCGACGCCTGCGCAGCAATATCGTCAAAAATCGCCTCATTCCGCTGGCAGCCAAATCACGGACCTTTCTGATCAGGTAACTTGACTAGAAGAGATGAATTTTTAATTGTGTTTTCATACGACTTCCTCATACAGCTCCGAAACTTGCAATTTTCTTTCTAATATATTCATTCGCCCTCGAGCTGAAAGTTACTCTCTCATAAATTTCTGGGCTTGGGGCCATCACGTTTCCTTTTCTTCATTAGCTAGGATTAGGAGGAGTTCAGGTACCCCCACTTGTGAATGAAAAGCTTCGTGATTTCCAAGTTGGAAAAAACGATACAGTAAAGTTAGTCAGATTGAGGAAACACTAAAGATGGCCGGAATGTTAAAATCTAAAAAAAGAATGTCTTCACTGGTCCAAGAAACAAAAACAAAATTGCAAAGGTGACAATGCAACAAGGTAATGCAAGCATCAAATAATCAATCACACTGAACCATCACATTTGCAAAAAGGAGTACATGTTAGAAACAACGTGTGTGGTCTTTCCTCACATTATCCACATTTCAGTCACGTATTCAGGGAGAATAGTCATACACATTACCACTACCTGCGAATTCATCACCAGCTTCGACAGCTTTCAAAATATCAAAGCTGCCCTCTAACTGTAGCCTAGCGGCATTGAAAACAGGCCGATTTGGGTACTACATCAATGTCAAAGGATTTCCTGCTCAGCGATTCATTTCCCAACTATGCCACTCACGCCGCTTGTTTTAATAAGCACAAACATATATGGAACATAGCGAATTGAAAAGTGGCAATTTGTAATCAACCGTTTCACGCCCAGTGACTATGAAACGCTGGAAACTATCGCCTCATTTTGAAGGATATTCGGAATGACAGCGTTTTTCATTCGACTAATCGTAAGGTGCACTGGCATTTTATTTTCTTTAGGTCCCTAGTCAAAATGCCACCTACGGTTGACTAGAAAGGCTGTAAAAAATTCAAAAATTGAAGACACATTCTAATTAGTTGTGGGCCATCAGCGCAAAACGGTAAGTGCAACGGGAGAATGCTAATCGTCTATAGTAACATCTCTAAACAACTGGCCCATTGATTCGTTATGGTAAATGCGACGAATTGCTTCACTAAGCATTAGTGAGATGTCGACCGTCTTGATCTTATGACATCGCATCTTTTGCACTTCATGCGGTACTGTATTTGTCACGATTACCTAAATTGATGATAACTTTGAGATAGCAACTAGAGCAGTTTTAAATTTCGGGAGTTGATCACTGAGTGGCTAAAATATAGGATTAGCATTCATGCGCTTCGAGTTCAACCCACATTTGAGGGTGACATTTCGAAGGAACTCTGAGAGACAGCACCAGCCTGCCAGAAGGCACTGTATGTCACAATGACTAGCCCGAAATCGAACAGGTGTAGCACTGAGGATCGAGCTGCCTTTCAACGCAATCCGGTGCCCTTGGATGAAATTCAACTGTACAATGGAATCTCCATCTCAGTTCTGACAATATATGTCCAACTTCTTTACTATAGTTTACACTTCATTCAATAATGGAGAGAAAGAAATTCCTCCCATGCGGCAGCTACTTTATGTTGAGCTTCTCATGCATGCCACGATCACCTTTAACATGCTGAGTTCTATCTATTAACACTGCTTAGCAAATACGCTTCTTAACAACTTCTGATAAGAACTGACATAAATCCAGGGCTGATAGCGACTGATACTAAGTGGTCTTTCGAATATTTTTGCATGGACCGTTTGTTTTCTTGGAAGCGAAAACGAATTCAACGACCGAACTGATTACATCTATTTCAGGTCATTCACTGTTATTTGCCTAAAAGCTCATAAATCTCCTTATTGAAGCTTGCTCACTCTTACGCGATACAACTGTCATCGAAGTTTCATTAATAGTCCTCTTTGACAATGTGTGCGATGTTTGCAGAAGGAGAGAGGGATAGAAAAGCGGGAGGAAGGAATTGCTATACCACTGCATGCGGGAACGGCACTCGTGCATGATCAGTCTCTCGCCTCTGCAACGACATTTAACCAACCAATCGTACATCTGTTGTGAACTGCATATTTACTCTAAACATCTCCAGCCAACATCCGTTCCTCATGAAGCCTGATGTACACGAGGAAAGCTTTGCCTTACATATATGTTACCGAACCTTTCGCTATACATGAATTTTGATGCCAAGCATCGTGATAGATGCATTTCGGCAGACACCTTGTAAAGCGTGATGGGCTGGAACCCAGCTCGATGTCAGTTAAGTGCCCACGTGAGCGGGTTGGAGATAACAGGCAAATCTTGCACATAGCATAGGTTACTTCATTGTCTGGCTTGAGATCATGTCGAGACCCCATCCTCCCTCGTAATCGGAAAGCGAAAAATTTGGTGTATGCGCCCCGTGGAACAGGACCTCCACATTGAGTATCAGTAACATGTTCTTTAACCATTCCTATATCTCTCCATCTGAGTGTTCCAAATTTCACTACCACAACGTCCTCTTAACCAGATTTCCCAGGCGCCCTTTTTAATTTCGAGGCTGATAAGGAAGCCCACAGTTCTTACAGCGGCGAAATCTGTCAGGATGCTAAGCAAACCTGTGGAAAGCAAATTATAACCTCAGTAATTGGCGATGATTCGAGCAGTCCTGGTGCGTCGGCTGACAGCAATCCATGTGTGGCAATCACATATATCTTGTACGCACCCCGATTTTTCAACACCTGCGCAGCAGCCACAAATGACTGCGCATCATCAATTATATCATCCTCAAATGACGAGGCTGTGAAGACAATTATTACATTCATTAAAAAAGCTTTGATAAAATATACACTTATCTGAATTATACAATTGTTGGTGATAGGTTTGAACTTGGACTAATACTGCGGTAACCACCTTATCATCATTTCTGAATGGGTCATCTTTACAAGTCATCTTTACATCCAAGAGGGGGGGGGGGAGGGTTGGTGGTGAACTCCGAGCACAACTTGACATCCCAACAGCTGTAACTAATACTAGCTTACCACCATGATTGCTATACGGCCACCAACGTCACCAACAACCGTCAGAGGCGGCTTTTCCTTCGGCACTTGAGCTGAAATGAAATCACATGACGTCAGCTACCTCTTACGTGTAAAAAATAGCGCCTAAATGTTTCAAAGGGTAAACCTCCAAATCACAGCTTCTGAATAAATTGTTTGGAAGCTTTTGCGAAATAAAGTTTGAGCCTTGCAATGAATTTCGTAGCAATAAAAACAAAGTAGTATTTTCGAATGAGAGTGAGAGCAGAAATAAATTAACTCAGTAATTACATATCACAAAAAACGTTTCCAGTGACCATTCAGAATGAATGAAAAATCAATGCGAACTGAAAGCACTGATGCATGAACCTGGAAAAAGTTCGAAAGCAGCCAAATTGTCATGGTGAGTATTGGGCGGTGGACTCTGACGGCCATCTTCCAAGCCACTTTCCTCTACGTCCTTCTGTTCACCATGGATAACGGCTATTCCTTAAAATGCGCCTGGCATGTTTCTTGGAAACGACACTAGTCGTTCCTAACACATACAACATCCTTGATCATGCTTATCACTTCTTATACAACATCACATACATATGCTTCAGGTTCCTTTACTTAATCCCAATAGTGTGCGAGAGCACATCTGCCACTGTGACTAGAAATAAGCAGCAAGCACCGTCGAACACCAGTAAAGGAAACTGACTGGGAGTAAAATCTCTCCCGTACATTATACTTTACATTTCAGAGGACAGTGGACTCACTCAGCCACTCCTCCACTCCTTAACGACAGGATGGGTGGATCTGTGAAAGATTCAATCGATTGTCATAATAATGAACTTGTTTTTAAAATTTCTTTAGTCTTCGGACTTGCAGGGGGAGGGAAGCAGTTACTCAGCACGTTGGTTAGGAAGCGCCTTGAAACAACTAACAAAAGATATCAGTGTGCGGCGGTGAAGAGATAAAAACAACGCTGCAAATCCACCAAATATAATGAATGAAATGGACGAAATGGCTCTGTTGTTATCCGGATTGCTATGTTATCCGGAAACGAAAAAGGAGCGGAAATTGGAGGAGGAATCAAACGAATACAAGGTTTTTAGTATAAAGGCGAGCAACTTGCAACAATGGAGCACCTTAACGATGCAGCAAGTCAAACACGCTGCGACAAGGAGTTCAATGGGACGAGAGAGATGCAAGGCAGCTCGACGAGTTCATTTCGTTACTCAATCCACCACTAACCGCCACACATAAAAAAGGTGCTGAATTTAATTTGCCATTATGTAGTGTGTACCACGAGAAAAGAAAGCACGAAAGAGACACACAGAGTGAGAAGAGAAATAATTAGAAGCGCTAACTTAGTGTTCGAGAGCTGGAAGCTCACAGCCAGGTTCCCAGACAAAAACAGCACGAGATCCATTGGGCATAATGCTCGAGATTACAGGAATGATACCTCACTACTCAACAAAAATAAAAAATTAAAATCCCGGCTGCAGACTTTTGTGCTTATGAGCAAGATGGAAACCGGTGCCGCAATCCAGCAATACAAACACAGAAACAGCTAAAGACACACTGACCTGAGGGACCTGCAGATGGAGTTTCATGAAATTCATACGATGAGATTAACTTTTCATTGCAGGTTACGTTTCATCGGCATAAACATTAGCTTATGAATTGCAACTAACCGATTGCAACTCTCAAATGAACACCAATAACTATACAAGGCATCAGTAAAAACTTTGCTGGAAGTGTATTTCTGCACGGAAAACAGAAATACTTATGTATGGAAATTTGTATTACCGCATTCGGTAGGAATAAAGAAACGCAATTCTGACTAGGTGAATATCGTCTAAGGTGTGCGAAATCCTTCATATAATCTCTTTAGTCGTGTCTTATGCGAAGAAAGTAGAACACAGATTATGACAGATGAAAACATTTGAAAAAAAAAAGAACTGGATCAAAGTCAAACAAAGAAAAGCTGAAACTGGAAATTATCTAGTGGGACAGAAACCCCCGTGAACACCTCAGTCATCACAGGACCTTCAGCTAGCTGTCACCCACCATATGCTCGCGGTGTAATTAACTTGAAACAAATTTTCAACCACTTAGAGCGTATTTTCTGCAATTTCACAAACTTAATTTTATAAGCAATGAATATTAATAAATTTCATTACAAACTAACGGTTAAGAGATCAAAGGAATAAACGAATTCACTCCAAGCGATCGAAGAAATATTTGAAGCAAACTTTTATTAATTATAAGAACATTAAATCCATTCCAGATTCAACCCATTCCAGATATGCGCTAAACTTTACGCTGTCATCTGTTTCGTAAGTCATGAATAATTGAAGATGAATAGTTGCCCCTCCCCATCATACGTAACGGAAATTACGTTTGGGTGTCCCAGCGAGGTATTATTTTACTTTCGGTTTCCTTATTCACTTAATCGTATGAGTTTTTCGGGACTAAGCAGTAGAAGCTGACTGACGTCCGAACACATTCACAATGCCGTAGCCAGCAAAGTTTGACTAATCCTTACAACGCTGTAACACACAAAGTAAGAGATCGCACAGTGGTGTTCGTTTGAGGACATAGGTTGTGGGCGAAAGAGGAGGAATGAAAGGAAGCCCCTAAGTAGAGTATGGTTATATATGGTGCGCTTGCCGCACATGCATGCACGCTCCCGTTACCTTCAAAAGTATCACAACGTAATTTTCGGGAACAGGTATCTATCTCCTAAAGAAACCAACCTAGTCGAAGACGATCAGCATATGACGTCGCTTTATTCATAACCCCGGGGCTTTTCGCAACAATAACTGCATTCTTGTAATCAGGAATCTGCAACTTACCTCATTCACAAGAAATGCAAAAATTAAGGCGCTCAGTAGAAGTACACATGCCTCTCAGAAACAGGAAATTTATGAGAGCTGCCGACTGCTGCATAGTGATGTTGAATTCCCTCTGGATCACAAAGAATAAAACTGATATCAATTTTAGCCCCCCCCCTTGCTCTCTCTTAAAAAAAAAAGCAGAAATCGTCCAGGACAAGCACCTGACGATTATGTGTAGCTCTAAACTATAACTTCTTTTGGGCAGCTAACGTTCAAGTAAAATATCGCTTCAAACCATCTTCAACAGTAGCAATCCAATCAGGCCTTAAATGCATATATTCGTGTGATCGTTCCCCCACCATCCCCTCTTCTCCAAAATTGAATCTCGTTGCATAGCGGTTATCTTATTATGTCCTGAAATCGTTATTTTATTCTCAAAATCTTTTCTTGCAAATAGCTGCAGAGTAAACAAAGTGTCTTTTCAAGTTTATCATAATTATTTTCCTACAAACCATACGATGAAAAGGGTTTTCGGATATGCGCAAGATGTCGATACTCAACGAAGAAAATATTGCAGATTAATCAGTTCGCCTACAAGGTGGATGTATCGCAAATTGCATCATTTGAATGATCATCAGATGAGAAGCGAGAGAAGGGAGGCTGATGAGTATGTGCTTTGCGTCCTGCTCATCTCATCAATAAATTTCATAACTTACTAATAAATAGGAAATTTACGAAATGATTTCAGCAAATTTTAACTAATCTGAAACTTCGCAATATTTTTCTTACACAAAAGATGCGTTTTTTCCCCAATTGAAAGGGGTAAATAAAAAGCTGATTAATTTAAATGCCCGCAAAACATACTTCTGTTTCAAGAATGAGGATGAAATATGACATACCATATCAATCGATAGTTTACATTATGGTCATAAAATCTGATAACTTTGGCTTCAGCGTTTACCTGGTTGAAACTACCTGAGAGAAAATCAGGTACATGCACACATATACATGCAGAGACAAGACATCGCCGTCATGTATACTTCCAAAAAACTGAAAAGTTTGATGGTGGAAACATACGTTTTCTTTGATATACTGTAATAAGAAGGGTGAAGCCCTCAAATTATCCACCGGTATAGAAAAGAAGCCTTGAATCTCTTTCTTATACAAATCCAGTGATACCATTCGCATAGCTCCTGCAATAATAAAATATAAAGATGTTGGATATATACAACTGGACAGCAGAACGAATATAAACGCGACTCTTGCTACTTCCAGAAAAAACTATTCACAGCCAGGGCAATCAGTCAAAGCGAACACATCAACAAAATATTTGATGTGTAATATGAAACCGATCAATCACATTTGATCTTGCATTTCAATCGTTTCACCAACCGGTTCGTAGGTCATCAACAAGTAATAAAACAACGCCTCGATAACTTAAACGACTTTGCTACCTGTACAAATCTTCGGCAGAAGATTCGTTCTTCCTTGACCCGATTGGTGTGATAGCAAAACCCAAAGACTGTTACATAAACACAAATTCGTTTTTATGCTTAAATCTCGCAAATTCTTTGAAGATTGACGAATCAGAACCAAATACGATATAAAACGTCATCATATCGTTTATCGGGTGAAAATTATGGCCAAACAATTAGACAAGCACATTCACAGACACGACGTCCACAACGCACTTTTGCAAAGGCACACAAAAAAGGAGTGAAAGGAGAAACAGATGCCTTAGCAATTGACTAAGAGATATGGTGCCATAATTATCCATTAATCTGAATCCCTCAAAAAATGAGCCAACAAAACGAACAAAATCATAACCAGACTATCAACAAACCGCATCACTGCGTACTCAAATCGCGAAAACCAGATATCTCGCAGTCAGCCTATGGATGGTTAGTAGCTGTGTAACTATAACGGTACAATATGATAGTAAACACGAAGTTAGGAAATCGAAGAAAATATAGACTTACCCGATTTGCACATCATATCAGCGATAAGCTTCATTGGAATTGCTGATCTTCGTAACATACGACACTGTTTGCTATAGGGCAGATAAGGCATCACAACGGTTATTGTCTTCGCCATTGAAGTCTTACACGCATAGACGAGAATCATCAACTCCATTATGTTGTTATTGACGTCCATGCAAATAATTCACTTACACATAAGCATATCAAATGCTAGACCTGCTCAACTGCTTGCATTTGAACAGCGAGCGTGCAAATGAACGTACAATCTCGGACAAGAATACCATGGCTTTCGAAATTGGCGAATCTGCAGTGTACGCTCTCTCTTCTCAGCAGACAACTGAGCAGAACTGGGGCCGAGGAAAACGCGACTGCTCGATTCGGGAACACTTCCTCCGACAAATGAATTACAACGGCAAAACCAGGACAGGACGGAGAACCATAAATAAACCATAAATTAAAAAAAACAACCTATCAAATGTGAAGCATGAGAAATACTTCGGGAACAAAGCGGTCTGCGAGATAACAACGCGACGATTACCCAAAAATGCAAACTGAGCGGGAGACCTTCACCACTGAACCAGTTCAGTGATGTACGAATAAAACGTTAGTACTGCTTTTCTTCTTGTACAACATCCCTCTCCGCTTCTCCTTCACGTCCTTCCCTCCACCTCACCATCGATTATTCCCACAGACCATACAGTAACGTACCAGAGATCAATTCCCCATATTATATACTAATCTTTTTAAATTCGTCGGAACAGTACCTTATAATTTGCTCAGCCAAAGATGCTGGAAGGCGCTGGACAAGATCAAGAAACTTGGCCTCTTGTTATTCAAAACTCCACCATTCAAAATTAGAGGAAGTAAACAATGCGAAATATGAAAAAGCGAAATACGGATGCCCTGAAGAATGGAGTAAAAAGTGATGAGAAAAAACATGCATCTCGCAAAGAATGCCTTACGTTCCATAACAAACACATCAAACAGGCAAACAAACACCTAGCAGCAGCACTTACATATGCACACTTACGAAGAATGCTGGAAGCAAACAAAGCAACACCAATCGACCAATAATATTGTGCAACTGGAAATGATAACAGTGATATGCAGTGATGGGTAGAAATAAACGGCGACAAGTTACGTAGCAATAATTTGACGCATGCAAAGGTAACAAAGCAAACTTCAGTGGGAACAGGTTGCCTGAGAGCAGATGTCTTTTCATTACAAAGATTTTAAATACTAGCGTTCAATGAAGATAGAGGAAAGCGGAAGCGGTGAATCTGGAACAAGCATACTTCGAGCCTGATTGTATTATGAAGACATGCTTTCCACGCACACTTTGCTTTATATCAACCGATGTCTCACGATTCGTTTTGTTATAAACAATCGCATCGCCAAGCTTTACGTTTAGCCGACTGAAAATAAACGTGCTATGACAAGCAAATTTAATAAACACATGTTCATTATGAGTGGTGACAAGCCTAAATGAGGCGGAACACAGGTGAGAAAACACACTAAATGCTCTACAGCGGTTTTTCCGCAATAATAGATAAGAAAGGATCAAAAATTGGCATATTATGCGCTTTTGCTAGCCCACTAGAGACTTGCCAAAAGCACATAAAACCAAGAATAATGCCCTTTCTAGGAAACCAATGAATCGCACATGCCCTCAAATGAAGAAATTACTCCTTGCCCACATTTAACTGTTTGTACAGCAGAGCTGTCTACGCCATTATATCAACAGAGGTGATCGATGAGAACGGAAACTTACTCGGAAACGAGGCGAGCTAGCTCGGGATGTGAATTGCCGGCCAATAATACCATACCGCTGCTTTCATCAGCCTTATATGAACCCATTTTGCGAAGTTTTTGTAGATCTCTTAAAGCGCAAGAATCTCATTATTTTAAACCATACAATTCATGTTCATGACAGCATATATATAATAGCATCTATACTCTTCTATATAAATGTGTAATGGAACAAAATATGGAAGAAAACCAAGACGCGAAAAGGCCACTACCGCATTCTCCCTTAAAAGGTGCCGAAGTGGCGAATATTCCAAATTCAACATTGCTACTCCCCCTCCCCACACGGAATTGCACTTAGAAATGGAAGAGAAATAAATGGAACGCTCATGCCGTAAATGCTGCTCCCGTCGTACCCAACAGCATCCCCCTACACCTCTACTCCTCGATGGAATTGGAACAACGTTACCGCTCAGAGGTAGTCTTGTTCAAAAGTGACCGTTCACTTGTTTTCGCTACAAGACCAATATGAAATGAAAACCTAAGCGGTTATTGCACGATGTCTTCTTTATGATGTGTTCTTTATTAGAAGTAAATTCGAGCACAAATGATTGTCAGCACCAGAGATGTGGGGATTTAAAAAATGTGCACATTCAAGCCATTTTTGTTGGTAATAATATGAGGTTTAATTCTGAAGAAATGAATGAAAAGGTGCATTAAAAATTTAAACAATAAACTTTTACATGCGTATTAACTTTAACAAGTGTAAAGTATACCTTACTTTTGGTGTTTTGATGAGAGGTTAATTCTGTTTGCAACATCATCTCTGTTCTTCTAATGACCCTCCCTCATCTCCGGTCTTTACAGCTAACTATCTAACCGTGACTACCACATTTGGCTGCATTAATAGTCCACTTTTGAGCTTGAGAGCATTTTGACAGGCACTGTATGACGAGCACTACTAACATTGCTGAAGAAATGCCGTTTTCAAGTCTTCACTCACCCTTATGATGCCTTATAGGCTTTCTTTCAACTATTTTGTGATCTCGATTCTCACTTCAGTTCGAACTCAATGTTTTTCTTTTATTCCAATTATCCGCCTTTTTTGGGTTCCACCTTTATAGTCAAACTCTTCTTCGTTATATCCATACTTCTTGTTCACTTGATCTAGTTGAAGTTCGTTAGTTTCTGCCCTTATGCTGACTCTGAATATTTCTTTTTTCGTTCATTCTCTTTTGTCCAGTTATTTTGTTATTACTTCAATTCCCCATTCATCTCATCGCTCTGAATAGATGCTGGTGGCGAAGCTGTCTCCTGCATCTGACTTTCTTTACCTTTCTCTCGAGCTCAAATTTTATTTCACGGTATCGTGTCATTTTTCATCTTCAATACCTCCTATCGCTGTACTTCTGCTGATGTCGAAAAGCGACTCAAATGTGTTTTCATCAGTAGCTCAGTTGGCGTCCTCTAGTCCACGAGGAACTGTCACTGTCACTCTATGCTCGAGGAACACTTCTAGAAGCGCATCGCTCAGGCTACACCTTGAGCATGTGCATTTTCTAACTGTCTGTGCGAACCTTCTCGCTTCATCATTCGACTGTGGCTGGTAAGGTGGCGAAAATATGCACTTAACCGCATGGTACTTGCCTGAATGCTCCATCTCTTCTGAGGTGAGCCGTGGGCCGTGACATGAAATGAACCTATTCTCGCTTGCCCACTTTTCTTCGGTACTGCCACATTTAGCGTGTCCCCCTCAAAATGTTCACTTAGCTTCAGTGAGCCATTTTCTGTCACGTTGTTCTGACTTTACGCCTGCATGCGCGCGTTTGTTAGTGGACATGCTCTCTAACAACTTCCGCGAAATATTTCACTGCCTAAATTCCAGTGCTGTTCTTTGGGTTATTTATTTGCTCATTTCGCTGTAGAAAGCACACACTTTATTTCGATGTAAAAGTCTGTTTATCGGCCGCCTCAGTGATGTTCATTCGTTATCACACTTCCCACTTTGCAGTTCTAGCGCCAGGATCGATATCTCTGCAATATTTCTAGTTTCCATCTTATTCGGAGGAGGAATTTTAAAATCTTGACCTCTATTTACGCTTTTCGAAGTGCTGTTGAGTGTGACAAAAGTGCCTCAATCGAACCAGTGTACGAAATGACGTTTTTGTGGAGTTGTGTAAGGCAATTCACGCCTTATTTGATAATAAGCACAATTTCTTTGTCCTTTTTTAATGCTTCGTCGTGAAATTTTAGGCGTGAATGGTTGTAACAACACTTTTCACTCTTTTCGTCGATTACCTTGAGCTCATAAACCGGAACAGGTATGGTGTTCATCGTTCGTTTAATTATAATTCCCACTCACGGTGCTTACCTAGCTGGATATCCATTAGTCAAATTCTCAGCGAGTTATTTATTGGCACATTTCTGAAATTTGCAAGCTTAATTATTTTGTAGGTAAATCGGCTTGAACAGCAAGCTAAAGTCGACTTTGGACGAGATTTTAAACAGCCAATTTTCGGAAAGGAAAACGAATATTCGTACAGTTGATTCAACTGATTGGATAGAACTATGAAAACCGTATGTGATGGTCGACTCTATGATGCGCTGTAACGGTTATCCATAGCTTGGTTCGCTAATAACTTCTCTGCATCACTTCTCATCATGGAATCAGCCTGAGCTTACTTAGTGGAGTATTACACCGACACATACTTGCGACAAGTCATCTCACCTTTAACTCTTAATGCCATGCGCCGTCTGCAAGAGATGCATTCGTTTGTTTTGTATTGACTATTCTTTCCTACCGTTCTGGTTACAGCTATAAGTCGCAGTACATGAGGTTTTAGGGGTTTGTGGAATTTCGCATCGGTGACTTTGCCCTTTCTTTGCTACACGTACACTGGATCCAATAAGCAAGTTCTGCTGGCAGATTTTCGACTATTCTGGAATATAAATGCTCTGATCAATTTTTTGCAACATTTTGGTCTAAAGCTCTCGCAGTAGAAAAGTAGCCCTCCACGTTCTCTCTGCAAAAAAGAAAAAAAAAAGAAAAAAAACCATCGAAAGCGTGAGGCTAGTCACAGCTTCTTTAAACGTAATCACCATGCAATTTTTGCTGAGGACAAAAGTAGAACTCGCGAGCGCGAGACACAAAAGCAATGGTGAACAATAGCATCCATCAAATTTAGGCGTGTTTTGCAGGGTTGTGAAGTTTCGGGGTGTGCTCATCTAACCGCGTTGTCTGTCTAGTTTTTCTGGCTAGTGCAGTGTGTGTTCGCATGACAGCACCGCTCCGTGCTCATGCTTTATGAGTGTTTTCTTTGCACTGTTTGCATATGCATCATCAGCTCGCGCTTGTAACTCGTTTCTGTAAGTGGAATGGTATGCAATGACCGCAGCGTATCATCTAACTAGTGCAGTTGGCCTCGGTGATGTTAGAAATCTATGGAACGTAGAGCGAAAGTCAAATCGAGCCGACTGGTTGAGTCTGTTTTATGATATCTTGTAGCTAAGGAAAAGATTCGTCTTGTACAAGGTTTATGATTATATCCTCCCCGTAGCGATAACTTGGTTTTGCATTTGATGAAGGTCGAATGCGCGACAACAAAGATAGAGTTTTTTCGACATTCCGCCACCATATGCAGTCGTAAAGAAGCATGTTTAGGACATTTACGAGCGATAGCGTTTGGCATATTCGTACGAACTAGCTAAATTCCGGGTTATCATGCATGCAACGCAAATGATGTTTGGTGAATGTTTATGGAGTTCAAATCGAAGATATTTTGAAGCTGAGAGGGAAAAGCAGTTTGCTGGTAATTGGAACAATTAAGGGATGAAAATTCAGAGAAAATTTGTTATTTGATTTTATTAAAGAGATTTAAGCGCCTATCGCCGATTCCTCTCTTTTATTAGTGAAGGACTTTCAGATATCAGTTTATCTCTTAGCACTTATCTCCTCACAAAGCTCTTTGAATTCGTAATTATTCTCACTAGGCGTATTATTTGTGCTGCTAACGAGTTACTCTTACATCTGCCAGGGTGACGTTCGCTGTCATCATTTGAAAAGAGAAAATGTTACGCACTTTGCACAGTTCGTCCCTCCTTCATTATAGCCAGCCATCATCGAAAGTGTTCTTGCAGTTTCAGAGTTTCAACTAAGTCACTACCAGTTTACTAAATCCGAAATACCTCATATTCTCATATTGTTGTATCAGTTACTTCGATACGTCATGATTGCTTGGAACGACATCAAAATGGTTTAAGAAAGTGATGCGAAACGAGTTTTAATCGAACCGAACACTTTTTTACACTATTCCATAAAATGTAACGTTCTGTATTGCTAATCGCCTTACATTTCTGGAAGTTATTGATTCATTGATTCATTCTTAGGAGTGATGAGTTTCAACTCCCCAACCGTGACGTCTCGAAGAGAGGGAGCTTAGCTAGGCTGTCCTCTGAGTTCTTTACCCAAAAGCTATATTTAAAGAGTGCCTGCCGCAAACTATACGCTGATTTTTGCTTCAGTAGATATTTTCTTTGAGTCAAAAATAAGCGTAGGTTGCTACTATCTTCACACTTCGAGAAATTGTGTTGTTTAGCAAAGTTCAAATTGTCAGGTTTTATCTTTGAAATAACGCAAATTTTTTACGCTTTTCCAAGTTCTCGCATAACGAATGTGAACAGAAAACTGATTCCGAATCTAATCGAACTCTTTACTGAGAGCTCCTACGTAGTAATTTCATCGTTGTGACTTGATCTACAATGCGAATATTATGATGGCGTTGTTTTGATAGGTAATTTGAAGTAGTCCGATATGCAGAGATAGAAATAGGTTTCATATGTGACTGAGCGAAGAATATGAAAATTCTCTGCTTGTGTGGGTATTGCTTGGAAATATAAGAGTATATTCTGCCACTAAGTTTAAAGAAAAGCACAAACGTGCCGAAATTTCAGAAGAAGAGCTACTTCAGAAGATGTGAAAGATTGAAAATCGAAAAACTCCAGCAAGATTCTTGCTCGATAGTTTGCTGATAGCAGCTTAGCTTTAACACTTCAAAGTTTTTTGGTTCGTTGGTTGCTGTAGATGGAATTCCTCTAGTGAAGTTAATGCCCGTATCGTCGTGGATTTTCCGAAATCTCTAAGGATTCCTGCATTGCAGCAGTCGTTTGTGGGTCTTATCATCGTGGAACGAGCCCCATGGTTCCATTTTATTGTTCCTTGCGTGAATATTTCTTCCTATCTTCCCGTGTATTTCCACAAGAAAATATGGCATAGATAATAGTGAAGTGGAGATGTACCTTCCAAACCAGTTAGAAATAAACTCTCCAATGACATCTAATGGAGTACGTTGAAGATGATGTAGTTCTGTTTGCGCTACGAGATGTGTAATGATAGAAATGGTCCTCTAATCGCGATAACAACGGGTTTCCGCAGTACTCTCCTCTTCTAAGGAAATGAAAATATGAGGGCTAATTGTTTTCGCTGTGAGCTAACAGTGATGTTGTCTGCACTATACGGTTGCGACTTTATTTCACATCGATCCTTTCGAAAATTTCTTCACATTTATCAATTACATTATCAGATGGGTTGGCGTATGGAAATTGTTCTGATGGAATATCTTACTTAAAAAAGCAATTCTAGAGTTATCTTAATGACGCGCACAAATTTTGCTTTCCATTGCGTTCTCACATTAAACTACATTAACCCATCTTGAGTTGTTACTTTTTTAGTGCATTTCGATGCAAAAACATAACTAGTTTTCTCTTTTAGTTCACACACGTTTCCTATTGCGAATCGTTCATTTTCCACTCAAATTCGTATCTTCTTGGAGTCTATTTCCTCTAATACATTTAAAACAGTACTCCCGAAGTTTTTGCGGCTTCAGGAGTTAATTTGTTCTTACTCTTTTTGAATCATTTTTTCATTCGTCGCCGCAATCATCACCTCCAATTGATACATTTGAGGAGTGGTTTTGTTATTTGTTACCTCTTATACGAGTTCCGTTCATCACAAGCAAAAATTGTCACCAATATATTTCATTGTATGCTTTCAAAGAAATATTGGCGTTTTGCAAATAAAGCTTTTATTTTTATAGCTTCGAAACGCCGCAGATTGGGGTGCAGCACGAAGAAAATATCGTTGGAGGTTAGCCGGTGAACTGCAGAAGTGGGCGATTTTGAATCCACTTTTTTTTTTTGCAAAAGGGACGCAGTTCTTGCGCCGATGATTGCTTGCGGTCTTCTGATCACATTATTATGCGAACTTGTGGCGAGTCAACGGAACACATCACGTGCCAATGATAAGAGTATCAATTTCCGGAAAGAAAAGGTTTGCATAAAATACTATGAAATTAGAAATCATGTTATTATTACAACCTTTCATGATAGGCATTATATCAGGGAAATGTAGAACCTGTGCAGATAAAAAAATGATTTCAGAATACATTCTGTGAGCAGATTCTTAACATTGCTCTCGACGTCAATTTGCACGAATTCGATGATCTGTCGACAGATCAACAGGTGAATTTTCCTTTGTTGCTCCGTGTGATTGGCGTGGAGCGTATTTTTTGATTTTAATTTCAAGTTGCTGCAACGGTCATATAAGTATGGTAGTGTTTCGATTTGATAAATTCACTCACGATTGGGTTAGGGTGTCAGATTCCGAATTCGACATTCTTGAGAATCTTCTGTCCCATGTGATACGGAATAAAAATTTGTGATCACTGCGGACATCAGCGGAATTGCATAAATGATGCGGTAGAGTTTTAGCGGGAAAACACAGACTGGCGCGAATACATTGTTTTTAAGCTGATGTTCTGTAATATGTTAATGCAGTGGTCCGCATACATAAAGTAATCCTATTTGTTCAAACGTACTTGCCAATTTTTCCTCAAACGTTTTTCAGTTTTTATTTCAGAAGTGCATTTCAGACGGCGTTACTTTTGACTCGTATGCCGAAGACAGTCGCAGTAACCGATGTATCGCGAATCACAAAGGTTGGTTGCGTAGCATATTGACCTTAGCCTCCTCATTGTGCTATATGCAGTATGCAAAAATATAGACTTCGATGCCCTCATCGTCGATGCACTTTCGCATGTTTGGCTTGATGCTTCTGCTTTGTCCGCATCTATCTTCCTGCTACAGTGCAGAAGAGCAGTAAAGCGCGTAATACGTTTGCATAATTCCTTAACCTGTAGCCATATTGCAGCAGATCTTGCCCATGCTTCCTCAAAAGCAACCGCTTCCAGCGAAGAAAAATGTGCCCAAATTCGACAGACCATGAACTGAGTGCATGTAAAGGAAGTCGTAATGGAATCACGACCATGTCGAACTTTGCATTCTTTCAAAGAAAATCTGATAACAGTTCATTACCGAACAAATTTTTTCCCTGCATGTCAATGGCTAGCTCGTCAGGCACATAAAGTGACGTAATGAAGATGTCACTTGGTGAAAAATTTTGATCTCCACGTGGTCTGCGACTTTCAATGAAGCGTATTTGATGGAATTGACGGATTGCATCAAACACTATAATTAACAAGCTTCCACAGTTTTCGTTGATGATAAGTATGCTCATTACACCTATCACCAAAGCAAATTCGCATGCGACAATAGATTTATATGTAATCTATCAAAATTATCCTCGCGTACATAATGCAGCCTGCTCTGTGCAGTGCGTCACCATCCGGCGCAGTTCGTCAATGCAATCTCATCTTTGCTCCCTCAATCGGGATAGGGGAATCCGTTCTTCACCCACGTGGCCCCATGGCAGTCGACCACGCTAAAGGCGAAAACATCCTCCGCCCATGATCGGGGGATTCCGTCGCGCTTCAGCTAAGAGAGTCGGAATCCGTGGCCCAACTTCCATGGCCCTATATAAGCAGTTCCGTGGCCCCAATTGATTTCTTCGTTTTATTTCTGTATAAATGTGAAGACAAGTGCGCCGTAACTATGCCTATTTCTGTGCGAAAAATTTCTTTTTTTTTTCTTGCAGCTTGTAGCGATTTTTCCAGCTCTTTTCGTTCTGGTCTGCTTCATATCCGTTGGCTTTGCATGCGGTTGCTATTGTCGACATCGAACCTATGCTCCCGTTTAATGTCGTCGAATGGCAAATCCGATGAAAGCAACACCATGTCGCTAGTTTCATCCAGTTTTTTTTTTTTTTTGAAGGCATCCTGCTGTTAAGACAGCGTCATACAGGAAGGCTTCATGAAGTGTGCTGCGATCGATTTCATCCATTCGCTTGTTTTCTGTTCTGACTCCTTTACTGTTGCCGCCTTGTTTTTGATTTTTGCAGCCTGACACAGGAAGGCTTGTTTTGATTTCCAGCTCAAAAGAGATTCATAGGTGCATCACGTACCGCCTTAGACTCACGCATTCTCCTAACATTTTCTATCTGGCGAAAATGTGATCCGCAAAATCACCAATGAACCAATTTGGTTCGTTCGTTTCTTTTCAGAGCACGTGAAGGAACAGCACTCTCAGTTTGTGGACCTAGGAAACGAAGCCATGAGGTGCCCAAAAGAACCTGAAATTTTTGGAACCATTTCTACTGTCGGTTGATCTGGTGAACATGTTAAACATGAGCGTACAGGGTGCCCGTTATCTAATTTATATTACCCCTTCGTTGGTCCTCAAAAATTGGATAAAATTAGCGATATAGCGTTGCTTCCATCGAATTTAACATCTGATGATATTAAACAGGAACGTAAGTTCAAAGTCGGCGATACCAAGCCCGTGCAAGGACAATGGATATAAATGAGAAAAGAACGGAAAGGATTGAAAAATATACCTGCAAGCTGCTGGAATAAACAGATATAAAAATCTTCCACGGAAACAGGAACGGTTGCGATGTACTTGTTCGCACGATAAAGTATTAAATTTTCGGTTGAATAGGAGTGAAACACTCGGGGCGCACTCGCCAGCATATGAAAAGTTCAAGGTACTACTTAAATTGATTCACGGATCACGGATTCTCCCGTGGATCTGTGTAAGCAGACTGTTTACACGGACTTCCACGGACTTCGCTTTTGTGTTGTCCAGCGCCGTGAGACCACGTGGATGGGACATGGATTCCCTATCCCCTCGCAAGCTTCTTCTCACTCACCTGGTGCGCACTTATTAAACCGGCGTTGATCTTTTGCATTCGGCTAGAAGGAAACTTACTTCATCTTTGACACGGTCGAAGATGTCACAATTTTGGAACCGATAGAGCTTTATTGACATGCTACTTAGCAAAACTGGCACATGAGTTTCGTAGGCGAATTGCATTTAAGTGTGAAAGTATTTGCGAATTTGCAAACATGAAGATATTCGCTTGTGAATGAAACGCTTCAGTGTGGGAAAATGTAGTTTGTGTCGAAGCAATCTTCGAACAACAATTTCATGAGCGCCGCAAGTCAAAACAATGTGACTAAGACTTCAAATGCTCTCACAACACACTTCAACAACCGCTAAACAACAACATCGCGATCAAGGTAACAACCAACTATGGATGGGGACAACGGATTTGAACGACGCTATAAAAGCGACGCGACAGTTCAATCGAGGAGAGAAGGATAAATCGACGCGACTCTACGCGACGCTCTCGTGCGGCTCGACAATTTGCGTGTGAGCTTGCTTAGGTGGCAGCAATGCTACATTCTTCAGAATGCATTTTTATGCGTTTTTTTTTTTTTTTTTGCTTATAACAAGCTTTCCTATCACATTCGTACATTGTTTCACACATCTGACGAACAAGACCTCAGTGCAATTTTGTTACGTTGTAGGCGTTTCTAAATGATGTCAGGCAACGAATTGGTGAACAGGCGTATCGCTGCGAACTTGGGGACAGGAACAAAGGTAGGTCTATGCGAAGTAACCTGAGCACTAGTGAAGGTCACAGCCATCCGTTTTCAAGCTATGCCAAAATTTGGCTGCTATCTTTTCGAGGATCGCTAGCTAACATTATAGAGCGTCGCATGAGTGAACGGCAACAATTTTACTTCTCTTTTAATGATGTTCCCGCCATATGTGTTTAAACACTACATGGTAGAGCTGTGTGTTATACAGTCGATTTGATCGTTTCGAGTACCGATTTTTTCTGCAATACTATTTGAAGCTTTGGGTGAAGTTATGTTAGATGTTGTTGCTGTAATTATTCAATAAGGGCCCTAACAGGTGAGAGTGTGGACTAGGAAGGCTCTCTGCACTTAACACATGTTGTTGGCAGCCGTTTAAGCACACACTTCATTAAGATTTAGTACCGCATGGGACGCCGTCCAAGAGAGATTACATCGAAAGGTGATAACCGTCTCTCCTCATCCAACGATAGAGCGGCTTGCAATGCAATAAAAAGCAGCTGCTTTTCTGCAAACTGCTCGCACTCAATGATTTTGCAGCAATTTTTATATAATTGCTCGATGGAATGCAAACATTTTCTAGACGGTTATTTAATTGCTCTATCGTTGCTTCCTTGATTTATTATGATATTCAACTTGCAGAACTCTGTCAAGAGATCTCAGCTCTAATCTATAAACTGAAGTCTGATCCCCTGGACACAATAGCCGACGAAACGAAAATGCTACTGAGATATGGACGCCGGAAATTGCTAAATGAAGAAGATGTTGAAATTGTCATACAACCATTCATCAAAACATACGCAAGACGATTAGCGACTTTAGCAGGAAAGAATTGCAAAGATTTTGATAACAAATTGTTGCGAATTTAATAAAAGTTGAGCTAAATGGAGAATCAACTCTCGAAGTCACGTGCCAGTAATTGCTGTCCTGCATTTGTGCCGGCATTCGTTTGTTCAGAGAACACTAATTTGCATATATTATTTGCGTTCATTACTTTACATATGCGATCAGTTCCCACACTAGTCATGCTTGGGTTTCTGAAGAGCAGCAGGTCATGGGATAGTCGCTCACTTAGTTGTTAACCCTGTTGATAAACTGAGAAAATAACTGATACATTTAATTGACACATTTTTCTGAATTTCTCATCATCCTCAAGTGCACACGATTATTAATCTCGACAGCTGTCAGGGATATGCAGAGTCCTATAGCTGCATATGGGAGTCGGATTCCTTGGCCTTGGACAGAAGAATGAAAGAATAGAGCCCATCTCTAATATGCTGATACTAATAGTGGTCATATTTGCGTACTTCAATAGCTCCATTCACTAGTGTTTAAATCTGTTTTGTTTCAAGTTCCACCACGCAGTTTCTTGTCATTCCAGGTTTATTTCCTTAATCCAACCTGTTCGTGAGCCAAACTCGTGTTTATGACTCAAAATAATCACATAAATAAATGTTTCTTTTTCAACTTTTAGGGAGGCATGAAAATGGGCATCCTACTGTGCCAATAATTTAGGAATTTTCTCATGAGTGTAGAAGTGCATCGGAATAGGTATATCGAAGTAACTGCAATCCAATTTCTTTGACAAGTGGGGAGACGTGCTACTTTCTACATGTTCTTCGCAAAAGGCGGCTACCAACAGAGTGAACGTTGAGGCTTTTATTATTGCGCAAAAGTGGTTATCTTGACGCATTGAAGGGGCATTTACACAGGGAACGCAGAGATGCCGTCTGACCCTTCAAATGAAAAAAGTTCCTCAACCTTACCTCATGAGAGCTCTCTTTTTTAATAAACCCTGCTTCATTACCGCATGGGTTATGAGCATCTGTAATTTTGCTAATGTCCCAAGAAGCAAACGTTCTCGGCACCAATGCTGCAGAGCCGGTGCCTTGGAGCTTGCTTCATGAAAGCTAAGATCCGCACCAAAAGATGAGTTCTTATTCTTCAAATTTATTTTGCAATATGCTTCGTCTCCAACGGGATTTTGAGCCCTCCCTACTTTGCACCTCTGATCATCGTGTGGGAGAGAAGAGAGCAGGCAGGCCTGAAGCTTTCCAAGAACGCACACAGCAGTAGTACTGGATTTTGGTCGAGCTTAGAATTTGAAGGATCGACCTGTGATTGATGATACTTTCGTGAGACTTACTTTTCATGAGACTATACCTCACTTCCTTTGAAACATTAAATTAATTGAAATTTAATGCATCAATCCGACACCCTTGCACATCGCACAGCAAGTATGCGACGTTCGATCGACCTTGTTCATTTCAAAGTGAGTTCTTCCACTCAAAAAGGAGCGAAAAATAATTCACATCACTAATCATACAAAGAAACGTGAGGATCAAAGCTCTCATGGCGAAATCCTCCAATAATATTGGTCATGTGTAATGGCAATCTCATCACGTGATTGGTGCTCGAATTGCTGCTTACACTCCTTACAACAGAAAACGTATTGCCTGGAGCTGCTGATGTTTTTAGCGATTATAGTGCGGTATGTTTCTCAGTGATCAGAAATCGAGGAACTAAACGAAAACGTCTAGTAGAAGTTCCTTAAAAACAGCAACAAATGTAGTGTAAAGCAAAAATACGGCACTTAAACTTCGGTTAGATAGATTTGGCTTGGTTTCATTCACTACAATTGTATCTTGCAAA
This sequence comes from Baylisascaris procyonis, assembly GCA_037389465.1. Taxonomy (NCBI): domain Eukaryota; kingdom Metazoa; phylum Nematoda; class Chromadorea; order Rhabditida; family Ascarididae; genus Baylisascaris; species Baylisascaris procyonis. Next base: position 639,563 of record JAZARR010000078.1, on the reverse strand, counting down.
TGAATCTATAAGCTTCGATAGTAAAATGATTTAGATTGTTGCCATTCTGTCCCTCTTTCCCTCCTCCCCTTTCACGTCATCCCCATCATTTGATATTTTTGTCGATTTTTTTCGTTTGTTGTTTGTCAATCTCGCAATTCAGAAGAAAAACTGTCTATTCTTCTAAGGATTTGCAACCATGAGAGAGCACGTTGGTGTAACAGCTAAGTAAATATATTTCGAAATGAATCTTAACTCGTTTTCATGTAATTATTTACAATAATTTTTTAAAAAGTCAAAGGTCGCAGTCAAGATCTCCTACAAGGATTTGTTCTGTTCAAATTCCTCCACTTTATGTCTTCATTATTTGGTGGAAAAAATATGCCAAAAATGCGATACACCTTTTCCACTATTGACTGGTGGTTTTATTCCTCCCGCAAAATGCAAGCTATCTAATGGAAGAGAAAGTGCCAGCTGCCTGAGATTGGCCAAAAAGTGTGGCGAAGCACCAATTTGGGATTAAACCGTTAGATATTGCTTAGTTGCGCTTTTTCCATACGCAATAAAGAGCGGTTTGACTCTGCTAACGATCGTAAAAAGCGTAGATTATTCGAACATCTCACCTTAATGGAATGGAAGTGATCGAAGCGAAAAATTTTCATATGAAGGTAAGAAAACCATCAAAAAGGCTTAAAGCTTAGGTTCAAGCAAGCATGCAGGTGGGTGGCCAAGCTGACAAGAAAAAGGACTTTACTAATGCATGAACAGGTTTTAGTTGATTCGCAGGCATATAACATAGTCATGTAATAAACTGGGGTAAAACTTCCTATCGAGCCTGAAAACTCATTTAAATAAAAAATCATTTTAGAGGCGAATGAAAAGTGCGTTCCAAGCTGCTTCGGTTTTTGATTACAGATTTGTTGGCTACACAGATTGAATTTTGTTCGTAATGTTTAACACCGCGTTGTTCATCGATAATGACAAAAATTTACGCTAAAATCACTTCACTCGTGTATGTCAAAAGAGTTTTTGCAAAAGTTTTCTAAGCCAGGTAGTCAGCAAAGGGCTAAATCGTCTGCTCAACTCAGCGCTCTTGCACTGAAACTATCTTGGCAATTTTCGGTCGTCGCTCAAGAAGGAGAAAGCTAAACGAAAAGCTTAACGCAACGATGACTTGAACACTATTCATATCAACTTTTTACTGAATCAATCAGCAGCGTATAAAGGCGTTCGCATAAAAATAGCTCGCGTGCGTTTGGGGGCGAAATCTATTGAGCAGCAAAGTTCTCGAAGGTGATAACAACTGTGAGTCAAATAGTGCGTCCATCGTTCAGCAAATACATCACCACAACACATCAAACGGCTTCATTTCACTCATTTCAGTCACCCTCATCAATGAACATTTTGTTTCACTGTTTTGCTGATTCAGCCTCATCGATGAACAATGAGAAATCTTTGAACACAATTCTTTAACCTTGTTAGCACACATAAAAAAAGCAATTAAACAACAACAAGCATTTTTATGCGCTCTAGGAAATCAGCATTTGTAAGAGATATTGTCATAGGATCGCGTTTATGGGCACCTATGTTTGCTTGTCCAGTGTTCCAACTCAAAATCACTCAGTCTAAATCTGAGAATTTGAAGAATAGATTTGTATCTTCGAAAACATTTTTCACGCTGATCTCTGAACTCTGAATGAAGATATGAACAAGATATGTGGCCAAAAATTTGAATACACTTTGAGACCGCCCGGTATGCATTCAACAACTGGCTACATCTCAGTACACTGGAAAAAAACAAAGCTTACTCATCGAATGCAGTGTATCTGTTAGCTTCGAATATACCTTTGAGAAAATTAGTAACTTCCGTACCTTTCGTAACCATCATCAGGTAGCCACATCATCGAAAATTTTTGAATCATGAGTAGTAGCTAGACGGCTAAGCAACTGTTCACGTAAAGTTCGTATAGCGAGTTCGAAGATGTTACAAATGACTATTTGATGCCACAAGAATAACTACTATGGTACGCAGCGGGAGGATCAATGCGTCTGATAGAGTTGGCTGTTGTTCTTTTTCCGCCTTCTAGTCGCCAAAAAAAAGAAGTTTGCTCTAGAGGGCATTAATCTGCGCATGTAAAGCTGTATGGTGGCGTAGTGAAGCAATGAAAAATTAATTCGCGTAAAATCCAATTAACCTGGCTATGCAGAGATGAAAAATACAGGCGTAACATAGCTGAACAAGTGCAAAGGAATCACGGGACGGATGCTCTATGTGTTTCGTTTGGTTACTTGTACAAGATGCCAGTCATAAAGCGGAATCGAAACAATTAGAACAGACCTGCCGAGAGCTTTAAAGTAGTATATTAGGAATATTATTGTCGAGATGTTCTTTTTTTCCTATTGTTGCTACACCATATCCTTTTCTGCGGAAGGTAACTGGTGTATCATATTTATTGTGTCTACATTTTGTTCTTCTTTTTATAACAACTTCAAAAAATAATTTTAAAAACCGCGTCGAACTCGGACTTCCCATGCCACTTTCCGTTTATGAGTCTAGCGAACTGCGCAACAGACTCCTAGTCATGTTCTTTTACTCGTTGATTTCGCACTGGGGAATCTGCTGATAAAAAGTCCGACCAATTCAACTTGTTTTAAAAAAATCTCTGAAACGGTTCAAGAGCATTGTTCTATTGAAGATATGAATTTTCTTCACCAAAGTTGCACTTGACGGACTAAATTACACGATTTTTTTTTCAGAATCTATTTTCCTATCAAGTTGTAAACGGTCTATGCAATTTATTTTTCTATCAAAACGCGGTAAACATTTGAAAAATTCAATTAAACCAAGTCTTTAAAGCTACGTGAAATACTGGATTGAAGAGTAACACAGCATCACTGCTTCCAAATCTAAGTTGACTGAAAATCCGATCGTTCAACGAACTAAGTATCGACATGTTTTTTTTCATTTATATAGTAACTACTTCTTCGTTCATGAAAATCGTGAAACAGCAGATGCAATGATATGTAATCAGCTTATCCACTTAGATGGATAAGCCGGCTGTTTATCATGCATCAGAAGTTTTCTTTAGCTGTACAATTATTGGTGTTGTCCAACACTTTGCTTACTGTGTCGGAAGTGATCTTTGGATCTCCCGATAAACATTAGAAAATCTTCCTTTTCACTTATGACACTCCACTTATTTCCAACTGTTTGATGTGAAATGTTTGAAAAACATCGAAATGCTATCAACGATCATTTCTGCAAATGAACAAAGATGCAAAGTTTCGCAAAAAAAAACTTTTACACCTTTTCTTAAACTAAGCCATCAAACGCCAAGCCACTCACAAAAAACGGCTGCAAGAGCTCTAATCTAGTCCCGCTTGAGGATCTCACTGAGACTTCCTTCTTATTTATTTCTCGCCCAAGCAACTAGCGATCAAAAATACTTTTTTCTTCAAATCTTCACATCGTCTGCATGTCGTTTTCCCTTATCAGGTGCCGAAAATGCCGAGCGTTCTGCTCGTAAGAGAAAATACATGCTCGTCTGTCTAAAACGAACGCTTTCCACTAATACAGCTTTTTCGAAAATTGTGACAAAAGCGGCTTGCGATGAACATGCACGTTTTCCCGGTTCGCTGTTAAATTTTTGTGCGCGAATTTTCTTATTGTGGAACTTAAACCGTTAAAACTCGGACTGACTGCCTATTGTCTATTGAATATAGTGCAGTGCTTCTAAAGTAATCCCTTGCGGATGGAATGCAAGCAGAATAGGCCTGTTGTTCCCTGAAAGAATTCCTGGAAGAAGTAGGAAGATCATTTTTCCTAATTTTCGCCCCCATATTGAGGCATTGCCTCTTTGGTGCTTTGTATGACAAGGATTTATGTGAAGCGTAAAGTGTATGTGTTAAAATTTGATGCCAACAAGTTCTTTACTCATGAGCGCCATAACATGTTCGATTCTGAGCGAGCGATGGATGAATAAAAAGGAACGTTTGTTGGCTGGCCTATATCTAAGTGACTGCATTGTGGGATGCGGCGCCACCGAGAAACAGCCTAAAAAGTATGTGTTTGTAAGATCCGTATTGAATGAACGAAGGCGACGAGAACTGATAAATGAGCCAACACCACGTAATAGTACAGTCTTCGTTTTTGAGTGGCTCGAACAGTTGCCTGCCGCAGACAAATGAATACCATCGCTTCTCTGCGCTAAGGATATAGGAAGCTCCACAAATGCTGGGCACTCCTACGATCCGCCTCTTAAACAACTTGTTCATGTAATGCTCATTCATAAGCGACGAGTTGAATGTGGCGGCCTCGATCAACAGCTTCAGCTCGTTCCCCACTAAACAACTTGCTGTCAAATGTTTCTTTTCTGTCTTCACCGAGTGTCTTTAGATCATTTTCGACTGCTATTTGTGTTTCATTCGTCTGATCATAATAAACGTGGAAGTAGCTTTTATTCATTTTGCTAGCCGCAAATTGCAATTAGAATTGCAGAAAGTTTTTTATTCTCTATAGTGCCTTTCATAAAAGTGCAATTTGTTTCAAATACGCATTCACACAAAAAAAGCGACGAAGATTTTCAACGTTCTCCCTTTGGATGTTATTTTCGAAAGAGCGAAAAATTAAACAATGAGATATTGGATCATCCACATCATATTCAACAATTCGAAGAAACACTTCTTTTAAAAATTTTCAAAATCAAGCCGACTAAATAGACCGCAAAGAAATGACTGTGCTCACAACAAGTCTAGAAGTGGGAAATAGTGTCGCAGTGGCGAAAGTGAATTCGTTTTAAACGCAATAAATTGAGCACCACGTCTGCAAATCGCCTGTTTCCACAGCAGTCTATAAGAAGGTACTGATTTCTTAGCGTTTCATTATATTACATGAATTTAAATATTGAGAAACAGACCAGCGAGGGGTCTTGTGTTAGATAGGATATTATGCCGGGATCAGGCAAGATCACCAGAAGCACAAGAGTTCCAAGAAATGTATCCTGTCATAATTAAAATTTCGACGGCATCCATTGGAAAGTAATGTCAAGTTTTCCAGAAGTGCTTGTCGCTGAATTGGAAGAAGCCGATTATACTGGTAATGGGTGGGGAAAGTGCTTTGTCGGGATATCATATCAATGAGAGAATGCAGCGCTGCGAATGTTCACCTTTTATGATTGTGAAATATCGAGGCATTAAGTGCAGCATTGCTTTTCAGGCGTGAAGTTCAAGAAGCGGCTTTTCGAACAGGCATATAGAATGCAAAGAGCACTCTCTGCTTGCTTTTTTGCATTTCTTCTATTCTGTCTTTTCATCGTAGAGAATAAAGCAATGCGACTGAAAAGAGGTATTGTTTAAATTAAATTGGGAGGTTCGGCATTCTGTAGAAATCCTAAACAAATTTTTCCAAAGAATATCCAAAATGAAAACCAAAGATTCCAGCAAATATTCAACTATCATGTCAACAGTGAAAAGCCTATCTACTGACTATCGCTGCTTTGGTTTTTCATCCTAAATTGTTTGATAGGTCCTTTTCTCTCCTTTTTTGAATTTTTAGGCTGGCCGGTGCTGGATTTTCAGATATTCATAGTGCTAGTTATTTGTGCAATAGGGAAGATTGACACGCATTTCTAAAGATTCCAAGAAATGCACGAGGAATCATGACAGATTCTCCTAACGTCGTATAAACGTCGTGGATAACCTCATCGTCTGAATGGGAACATAGCGAATTTTTTCTTTTAATTTATGAAATGCTCATAAACACTTCGTTGAAATATTGCTTCGGTTCTGAGAGCGTTTAGCATAGTCAAAACGATGTCTAAATAACGTGCTTGCACCTAGAAAGTGGACTCGATAGCAACTGCTGCTATATGGTGATCGCAAAACTGCCCCAGGGAAAAAGAACACTTCAAAACTCATGATCGTGGGGTGATGCAAAGGTGACAAAAATTTGTGTGTTTTCGGTGGCGTGCTACCTTTCAGATTCTACAGCAAGTCGATTAATAATTAAAGCACTTTATTCGATGGCGCAAAGCTCTTAAAGAGAGCTTAAAACTCTTAAACAAATTAGGCTCGAATTATTCGTCTATAGCCCAATGAAGGTGGATTTGCAATTTCTGTGGGAGCAGTGGTTCGTTTCAGCAAATTTGCTGTTTGCGTACAACGTTTGTGTATTTTGTTCAGGCTTTACTGAATGACTCTATGAATGTTTGGCTCAAAATAAAAGCTTTCTCGTCAATGACCGCATCGTTGAAGCAGTTTCTAGTAAAAGTAGAGCTTGCAACGAAAGAATAAGGTTAGCGCGAAATCAGGAGAAATTAAGGCGAGCTCAAACAAGTTTTTCAATTTTCAAGTACATGCGTTTTCAATGATGGCGTTTTAATTGACTTATGTGCCTCTCAATTTGAGAGGTACCTATGAAGTAAAAAAGAGGTATGTCAAATTTGTAGTGTTCCCAGTCATTCAGTTATGGTTTATACCAGTGTAGCGAATGCGGAACGCAAGCGGCAAACAAAGCGAAAATGTATAATTGATGTTTAAACGAATGCACAACTGACCGTAAGGCGAAATTGTATTGATGTTCGAATGAGATCGAAATTACTGTCGAAGACGAAATTTGGATCGATCAGCTAGCAAAAGTCGAAGTGATGTCGAATAGAATCGAATTGTTCAGCGAAAGAATATCGAGATAGCCAATCAGTGAGTATCGAAGTCGATCGGCGAACAAATATCGAAACTTAGTGAATAAGTTTTGAAGTCGATCGTCGGAAGAATATCGAAGTCAGTGAATAAATGTCGAATTAGATAGAGGAGAGCTAATATCGAATCAGACGAATAAATATCGAAATCGGAAGAAGACAGAGAGACGAATGAGATCTCACTATCCGTCGCCGCCACTCCTCATAACTCGCAATCGTAACTCCCCCAATAACTCCTCTCATAATCTGTTGCATGCTTTCCCCGAGTCGAGCTCTCCCCCTTTGTTCGGTTACTCGGTTCGTTCATTTGGATAACACATTCTTTGTTAGGAAGTGAGACAGTACATCATTTTTGGAGGTGTGAGAGTTGCTAAGAATCGTCATTGTTTCGCGTTGACTCTCCACACTTCCAGTGGCGCCTTTGTCTAGTAGCGCCTTCTTTGATTCTTTATGCCGCCATGAATCATCACTACATCGCGATAATTCGCGACAACCAGAAAAGGAGTATTTGCGCTACTCGCATAAAACGAAATCAGGAAGAGAAGTTCTAAACTTCTGTGAAATTTGTGATTTTTCAGACACAACGCGTTCCCTTAGCACTTGACGCCGCATTCTTTTAAAAATGCCCCATCGAGTAATTACCTGTTGCTGTAAAAGAGTGACTTAGCTACCAGTTGGATGTGTGAACAACAATCCTGGCAAACATTCCTCGAAACTTTTCTGAATATCTCAACTAACAGCTGATGGTGATCACTTGCTATAAAGGCGATAGAATTAATTCGATTGTCACTTGCGTATCTGTGTGAGGCGAGTTCTCGATCGGAGAGGGTAAGTCGATATCTACCGCATCGCAGAACTCCTGCTTTCTCGCATTGCATGAATGGATATCGTGGATTTATCTCTCTCTTACTGAGCCAGTTTTGACTTCTGAAACTATATTGAGCCGATGACAGTTGTTTGTTCTCTTTCATCTTTTCATCGACTCTTTGGTATTTAGCTTCCACTGAACTTTCCATTCACTGTGTCATTTTTGAACCTCCTCAGACACTTTTGTTCCATCGGATGGCATGCCCTAAGCAGCTGAATTCGGTCACCCATGACTCATTTGATAGGCTTGCCGAACGCCAAGCGACTTCATAGTAATCTGCAAAGGCACTGTTTTAGATTTACCCATCATCGAAGAAGCGAACAATAAATTTCTCTGAAAAAATTTGCTCTTCTTGACCCCTTTGCCAGGGTACGCGAACCTTTCACACACACCAATATTGATTCAGCCACATTTATAGGCAAGTTATGGGCAATATCTATTTGCATTTGACAGTTTAAACCGCGGCAGAACAAGCTTGATGGTTCTTTCATCTTTTTTGTTCAACAACATCTGATGATGTTGAGTGGTGCTGATCAAAACTACGCGCATATTTCTCCGAGCGCTGTTGCGACGATCGCAAGAACCAAATCAGAAGTGATGATGCTTTTTGAAGTGGCACTTTCTACATGCTGAAAAGTGCCTTCAGACACCACTTCACCGTGGTTGGCGCTGAGGAAATCGTTTAAGCTCCTTTCGCTGGATCGGTGGGGGGGGGAGGGGGGGGGAGGAGGTTGCAGTATGGAAAGATCAACGTTAGTGCTGGATTGTTCAGTCCTTGGAGCGGTTGTTAGTTCATCTTCAGGCTTTGAAGCTGAACAGCATCGCAGCAAACGCCGATTTTGGGTGTGCTTCAGTGCTCGACGCTATACACTGTTTGTTGCATTCCACTATCAGTCAACAGAATTTTTCACCCACGCTGTAGGCTGCAAGGATGATGGATTTCTTTAAAGCAGGGATGAATTGGAGCAAAATCAAAAAATTGCCGTATGAGGATGTCACCTATATTCACGTTTCATGACTCCGTCGGCCAGAAAACGATAAATATGTTGCGCAGTGAAGATCACATGAGAGTCATGACTGCCGGCAGAATTCAGCAACACTTTTTACCGAATCTATCAACGCTATTCGGACATTATATGCCACTTGCCTGTTTTAGTTAGGAGCATCAGAGCAAGCCTTCATCTTAAAGAGGCAAAATCAGACTGGGTGAAACCTCCAAAAAGTTATGGGCGGTTGATAAAAAAAGAAAAATTCGAGGAGTTTAGTTTTTCATGCAAACTTTAGACCACATTTATATGGTTGTTACCAGCGGATTTATAATCTGACGTCGAAAAACAAACTATGTTACCAGCTCCTTCCTGTTCACACGCAAACTCGTGATAGCATGACGCCGACCTTGCCCTGCTAGAATCCACCTATATATTGTTGGGGTTTGCAAATCCTTTAAGTGATTGAGGCGGCTTTAAAATAGGTAGATAGGCAAACTCTGCAGGAAGGTTACTTCTCGGCCGACGTAGCACACATGTGGAAATACAATTTCCGTTTTGGTGGTTAACGAAGTCGGCTTTGTCGAACTGTATTTACGAGCAGTAGTCTTACAGTAATTTTACCCGCATATATCCTCCAGCATGACTGGACCGCATGAAGTAACCAACCGCTGAACACGAAGTGAATGAGTAGAACTACATAAGGTAGATATAACAACACCGAACAGATTCCTTTTTATATATGCTGCCTCAGTGAATATGACTACTGCCCTTCATTCTATTTCCTAAAGCTTCATCCAAATGTAATTTTGAGCTACCATTCCGGTCGAACATCGATCACTGAATCAACCCCATGCAAAAGTTTTATTATGCAGTCCGGCTGTGAATTCGGACATTAAAATCTGAGGTCAAAAATATTATACGATCATTACAGAAGAGTTGGTGGAAGCGGAAGGTTCAGGAGAGGGATCTGGTGAGGAAGTAATCCATGCTGAGAAAATAGCAAATATTTTCTCTGTGGAAAGCCACGATGGAGCCAATGCGACCGATGATGGAAGTGGATTATTAAGCGAGCTCTCAGAGGTATTTTAATTCTTGTGAAATTTGTCTGACAGCTACATAAAAATCCAGCATTATCAAGCACCATTGCTGGTATGAGCTATTCAGTACATACTGTACTAATATCTATCTCTTTGAAAAAATCGAACCGGAAGACGCATTAATAAAACATAACCGTCACTCCTCTTTTCCGATCATGTTTTACAGTTGTCCCAATTATCTCTACCATCCAACCAAAGTTAGAATAAATGCTATAACTGGTCCAGATCACCAAACACGTCTTCATATATATATTGGCAAATATACCATGAATCTGTGAATTAGTTTACATAATTATGCAAGATTCATTCCACACCGACATGCTCGGCCTGTCTGGCGCCAAATCTGCTAAAGCGACATAGCTTAAGCATAGAGGGACTTTCTGCTTTGTGCTTACACACAGTTTCAGCTTCCTTTCATCCATTTTGTTCTATTCCAATGTGCCGAAGTGGGAAAACATGAGAACTGTGCGAAGATGAACAGCAAAGAAAAGCAAAACGTTCGTAAAGCCACAACCCGGGCGAACTGACATCCAGTGCGTAAGAGGAATAGTAGTGTGCAGATAACGACAACCACAGTTGAAAAGCTGAAGTGAGCGCAATAATGATATCTGCAGGAAACGGATTCCAGACTCGTACCATACGGAATTGAAAATCTGTAAAATTGCGTCTGTGATGCAACACATTTTAGCGAGCTGAAATAATAAAGCTTCTATTATTTATGCGCATTGCAAATTAAAGAGACATTTGGGAAAGTGGATCACTTGGAGTAAATGCTTTGATAATCTACAAATATTTGAAATACAAGCGATTTGGGGGATCTCACTGTTAAGATTGAAGTGAGTTCGAGGAAAATAAACGAGTGATAATCAATGCGTAATGATCAAACCGCTCGGTATACGCCGTTCGAATCGGTTTGACAAAATTTTCATTGCGGTATGCATGCCTCACATGAATGGAACAAATCACACTTATGTTATTATAAAACTGGTCAATCTAATAAGGTTAAATCAACTCTCTAAGGCAAGTGAGATGGACTTACTGGTAAATTTGAAAATCTTCCTATGACTCGAAGAGAATCGAGTGACGCGTAAACTGTGTACCAACTTCTTATAAAGAATGAGGTTTGCGGTGATAACTGAATGAACTTTTCAGGGGGCTCAGGATCCGGTGGTTGCGTTGCTCGCTTAGTCATTCTTCTGCCGAAAGCATCACCTATTAGCTTTGCACGTCTCCAGATTATACATTGATGTAATTTCTCAATCGACTTAAATGCTTTGTTTTCTTTAAATATCATTAGGAATCAGCTTTTTCAATCCTCTAACGCATATATGAGCTGTCGAGAAACCTCCACTTTTTCATGAGGAACTATCAAGGCTTAAGATTGTTTGCTTCGCCTGTGGCCATACTCAAAATTCTCATGTTATCTGACGGTTATGTTCGTGCTCTTTCAGCATCTTAAGAAGCAAATGTATGTCCACTTCAATATGCCACAGATATCGGCTTATATAAATTAGTTGTCCACATTATTAAATGAACTATCCTCTGAAACTTGGTCTGTGCCGAGGTGAATGTAGGGACTTAAGAGAACTGCTGCCTCAACATCACTTTCTGTTTCCCTTGGTTACTCATTTAGCGAAACGTGCATCCTCTGAGATGCAAGAAAGTTTTAGAACAATAACAGAGGCCTTCAAGTATATAGAAGTGATTTATTTGAACACTTTTCAATGGGAAAATGAGCAAACCTTTTTCAAGAAGTAGCTGCGAAATAAGTTCAAGTCTTTGGCCCATAGAACTGTCAATTTCGTCTGCGGAGGTGAAAAAGGGGGTTTTCTTTACTAATTTGGCATCTCATGGAAACAGAAAACCATAGAAGTAATGATTGTTTGTCATGGATGAACTCAAGCAATTAAAAGTAAATATTGATTTTTTGACGCCTCAAGAAATATGCTAATGCCTGAAGAGGCAACAATAAAATTTCGCGAGAATCCGACCTTGTCACACGTAAGCCAAGTTCTACAGCGCTTTTTGCCGAACATCTCGAAATCACTATTTACTTTTTTGCACTATTCATTTTCAGTGATTCTGCCTTAACGCGCCAAGGAGACTCGAAAAAAACGTTTGCAATGAGCCCGATTTACTTCGAAGCTCATCACGTCCAGAAAGTGTGATTCCCGAGGTCACCGAGGTTCCCAGTTCTGTAACACGGCTGTCTGGCTCTCGATTGAAGAAGATTGCCGAATTATCACACAACTTACCGCACACACAGATCCGCTTCCGTCGAACGCTGCAGTATTGTGTTTAAAAGTGGAATACTCTTTCAGTTGTGATTTGGAAGCATTGCGAACGTTTTGTTTAAGGCATGCCTCCTCAGGAAAGCTTGTAGGTTGTTGCTTGCAATCTTGGTAGCGTAATTCATTTCATCTCCACACTTATGACCACAGAATCGATATCCGGTCATTTGTCAGGATGTATGTGCAAAGTCCATGTGGTGAGTACAATTACCACGGTGTGAAAGACGAATACCAGATATATGCACTGTTTCGAATCTCCTCTTCCTCCTCTAGTGCAAACGTTCGGAGTGAGGATACTTTTAAATTGTTGTATTTTTGTCGCTTGAATTACTTGACATCAGTGCGCTTGTGAAACGGTATTGACGACTAAAAGACTGGTCAAAAAAAACCGGGGAAAGGACCTCCCAAGTACTCTTCAAAATGAGCCCTTTTCAATGTGATTTTCAAAACACGCCACGCATCGAATGGAACTGATTGTCTTAAGACAATTCACGCTGTTAAAGGTTGAAATGAAGAGAATGCTATTCAGATAATGCTGGCAATTTTGCAGAAATATTTCGAAACAATCCTCATAACGTTAAACAGGGCACTATTCATCACAGCATTTTTCCCGACTCTTGTTCTTTAATGCAATCCTCGTTCTTTCAAAGGCGTTGTTGTTTTATATTTCATCTGGTCGTACTGTTTTCTTCATTTCGAGTGCTAATAAAGTCGCTCAGCAGGTTAACGCTTGAACATCTTTAAAACACAACAGAAGAATGCATCTTAAACGGCTAGATCGTTTAATCAGAAATGGCGTAACAGGTATACAACTAAGCAGCTTGCAATTTACTCAGAAATATGACTCAAATTTCGGATCCGTTCTCCTTCCACCCCTTCCCCCTCTCTATCCCTTCTCTACCACAATTGATAAGGCAGTTCATTTCCTCGAAGAAGGTGCGTTACAAGTGTGCCGACTCTGTCATGAAATACGTTCAGGATAATGGTCGTAGGATGTACCTTGGCTCCAAATCTAGACGAAGTACGGGCCCTATACAGACCTAGTCTAGGACAACCATCTTCTGTTGCATACGAGTATCATACTGGGCAGCATTCAAAAAATCCTGTTCGTTGACACGCTGGCATTAATAATCGATCTGCAGATACGATGCCAAATGGCATATGGACATCACGAACGAATGACACATCGGTCTAAAGAACACAGTTTACTATATAGACATCGTTAAGTATAAATCCGTCGACTGCGGATGATATGTGGATGGAACGTCAGAAATGCACTGAGTGGCACGAAGACATCATATTGCAAGACATTAGGGAATCCAGTTCAACGGTACACGAGTAGACGGGAACCATACAGCTTGATATTCGAATATCATATTGCATTTTATAGGAATGCTGTACTAGCTGGCATTTGAACGCCATACTAAACAGCGAATGCAGAGCATAACAAGTGACCTGCCATCACCTTATGAAATGACACAAGGGCTCTAGTCATACCAAATGAATGTACTGACGTGGTCATATCGTAAGGAAAAAATAAAAATTGCTTCACGGTGATTTAAATAAACTGCTGTGCGCATTCAGCCACCGAGAAGGACTCCTAATCTTCATCAGTCCTCCTTCCGTTAGTTTCATATATCTACAGCGTTTTGATTTCACGGAGTTCTGTTATCATTCCAATAAACGCCTCTGCAATTTTTGCACAATTCAGCCCACAATCCTAACCAATGCAGTAATATTTAAAAACATTTCTTTCTTTCATTGTATTTGTTTTTTCTAGTCGATTGATAAATGGCACAAAAAGCTCATCGAAACTTTTGCACTAGTCTACAGTTTTTGAAGTGATATCTAGTAAATTCCTGAATTTCTTATCACACTTTCTTAGTTAGCGAGTTAAAACAACTAGATAATCAACAACACACACATATATATATATGAAAAATGAAGTCTCATTTCATACGCTGGCTATCCTTAGCACCTAAATGCATTGCAGATTGTGAAATTAAGTACATTTTTATGTGCTGCACAATTATATTTCATAAGGACATGAAGCATCACTTTGTTTCATCAATAATATGTGCAGTTCCGAACAAAATTCACTGTAAGTGATATGCGAAAACTGTGACCTTTTCAGGAATCATCCTGCACCAATGGTTTTCTTTTTTTTTATTTGTGAGAGATGATTTTCGTTAAACAATTTTAAGAAAAACTAATGAGAACGATGAATAACAATATTTCATATGCGACATCGTTTCTTTTAAACAGCGATATTTTCATAATCAGCATTTTCCAATAAGCACTATCAACAGGAATTATTCAAGAGAATTTTCTAACGGAGTAGAATGCACTGTTTGTCGAAAGCAAACCAGCGTAACGCAATATCACACTCTGACTAAATAAGCAAGTGATTAAAATAAAAGGACTTTTCATCGGAAAGAGTATAATAAATTGACGCTGTAAATTGTCGTGCAACTTTAGCGATCTGCATGCCGTTATGACTGGTCGCAGCTATCAAGAAACGTCTTTACAAAGAAGAGACACAACTTGGAAAGGTCGCACACAGTGACTTAGTGACAGACGACTAAAACATGAACTTGACAAACGACGCATCTTAGAAAATCGAACCACAAGAACCCTATCACTCGATCAGTTCGGTCATAAAAACATCGTATTTATAAGTGTCAAAGACCTTTGCCAGTGTAATCACTTCTTTCTTGTGTGCGACTGCTTTCTGAAATAAGGTAAGATATCCCAATAATAAAAGAATGACAGAAATAACTTCGCATTGAAAAATAAAATTATTAGCAGCAACACAACCACTCCAGTATTCAAACAACCGCGGCAGGACTCAGAGAGTACTAAATATCACTCGGCCGCATAACTTTTATGACCTCTGCAAGATCTCTTATTGTAGAGACTGTTTATGCACATCGCGAATAAACAGAACACCGGCTAAAAAACAAACTTTTAACGCAAGCTTTGTTAAATTGTAGCAGAGAGGAACATGCTAAAGTAAAACAAAGAAACTGAAACAGAACCTATCATGAACGTTAACCATACCTACGTAAAAAGAAAAAAAACATTGTCGATGAAGAAGGAAAAGTTCCTGCAGTGAAAAAGAACCAAATGGACCGGTTACATCCTGCCCAAGAGGAAAAGAAAGAGAAACAGTCATGACCTGCTCGTAACATCATAGGTTCATAACTATATGTGGGTTAGGTTTGTACGAGAACTACCTGAACAGATCCAACAATGTGCAGTATCATGCATAGTCGCCATGCGTAATTTGAAACACATTTTGACATGTAGTACAGGTGCAGCTCATCGGCAAGTGACTTCTTTTCCCGCTCCGACAACTCGCGTATTTCCTTGGCGATCTCTAGTTCTGTAAGCACTTTTCATTTAAAAAATCGAAAATCATGATGACGTAATAAGGTTGCTTTCATCTCATAAGTCTTTTCACATCAAATAATAATACGATGGCAAAAGGCAATCGAATAAAGAAATGTAGTATGAATAATTTCCAGATATACCTTGAGTGTCCCAAAGAAGGCAACCAAGGGCGAACGCGAATTCGACATCATCCATTTGAAGTGTCCTCATTCCTCCGAGAATGTTATCGAAAACGAAGTCCGCATATGGTCTAGTTAGTCTAAGAACCCAACATTTTTCTCTGCTCCAGTTACATTGCACCCGAGGATTCTGCACACTAAATTCACTTGCCGCACAGCTCCCTGCCCTCATTCCCAAGCAATACCAATAAGGAGCTACGAAGTTAAGTCAACTTGTCGAGGCTAAAGTTGCTTCAAGTGGAACGTAAACTTCCGTTTCGATCAAGACCGTATCGACGGAAAACACACTGTGTTTTTCACTTATCTGTTTACGCAATATAGACTGTTTCTGTAGGCCTCAAGGCTTAAGCCGTCTTGCATTTCTCAATAATATTATTCACCTCCTGTAAGCATACCTCGACCACGCGAGCATGTTTCAAATGCTTATGAAATAGCCTCCTCAACCATTCTCTGATGCCAGAAGATTTTAACTTTTTTTGCCGATTCCCCATGTGGAATTTATTAGGATAATTGCCACGGATTATGGTTGGAAATACTTCAGTTTGCTATCGGTTTCTATTTTTGAATGCTTTGCTACTAATTAAGTCATCTCGCAATTTATGGTTGCAAGCAACCAGCAGAGGCATACGGTGAACTTCAATGAAGCTAAGCTAAATTTATGTTTATCTCAGAGTGGAATAACCTAATCAAGTCTTCATGACTGTAATCGGTGATTTCTTTGAGTTCCTCCGCTCGCCCTCGTTGCAAATCAACGACTGTTCCATCTGGAAGCACCACCCTCTTATCTGAAATGCGAAAATTGCTGAATATGCTGGAAGTGATTAGCACTGCCTTTCCACAAAGCCAACGATTATTGAGATGTTCCATGTCTCTTCAATGCTTGAAGTCTTCTATACACTTATCACTTACTGCAAAACACCTAAACAATATCTGCTGTAAACAACCTGCTTACAACTCCATGTCTGCATATTAAGAAGTCTCTAAAATAAACAGCGTGAAGGCACGTAATAGCAAGATCTGACTTTTGAAACTGCCTGCAATGATATAACAATGGAATTAAAAACAAGTCTAGACAGAATAATAGCCAAACCAGAGCCGGACTGGGCCTGAAACAGCAGAGAGCAGTGACAGCCAAAGAAAATCGGAACATTACGTTCTGACCCGAGAGAGAACGAAAAACGCCTTTACAGTGTTACGGTGCTGCATAACTAATTGACCATCAGCTTTACCCCACACGTATCTGAATTAATGTGCTAAATGAACATGTTGTGAATATGAGTGTGCAACAAATTCGATGCTTTCGAAATAACATAAGGTGGCCCTCGATATCCATCATTTTAGCAAACAAACCAACTTATAAGAACTGCTGAATCATTTCAATATATAAAAGCCGAATATAAACTAAACAATATCAGTAGACTGCGTGGGAGCAGCTGAGCAATCCCTTGAAGCTCTTGAAAGCGCTTGGTTCACAGCGCGCTCCAGACTCATGTTTCCGGAGAAAGACCAATGACCTTTTGGCAAAGTATCACCTCGAATTTGGATTACATTTCAATCCGAAAACATTCATCAAGAATCTACTCTTCGATAATTTATTAAAATTCTCTTCACAAACCATTCATATCATTGCCCAGTGTGCACATCGTGTCATAGAACCTGTCGCACATCAGAAAATTCGTCCAGAACCGCTTGAAGATAAGCCACTAAATTAAATCGCACGCTGATACAAATAAAACGATGGCGCTCACATATTTCATGAAATGATCGGTCATTTATTCTTTCCAGTTCTTGAGAAAATTGACGACGAAAGAAAAAATTTTGTAAAAAGAAAAGCGAGAGAAGCGAATGCTAAGGTGTTTCCTTCAATAAACCCAAGCTACTTTTGATTTACTTAGTCTAAACAGTGAGAGCTAATCTGTTCTAAGCAGCCTAGAAATACCGATCTTTAGTGCAGAATGCATGCAAAATTATGAACCACTGCATCAACGTTTCCAGCTGCAAACTCCTTTACTCACAGTCTACCATCGAAGCAGAAAGATGAAACGAATTACCTTGTTCTCGAATGATAGCCGCCGAAACGAGTCAATTGTCGTAAGAAATCGTGCAACCAACTTCAAATCCTGTCGACTCTGTTTAGCAAAGTCGGTGACAAGAAAACGCTGCACAGGGAAATCCTCACCTGTCATATAAATTAAGATAACTTTGATACTTGAAACGAATGGAGTGACGAGTAGTATTGCTTAGAAACTCAAAGCGTTGACTGACAGTATGGAAAAACAGCTGTGCTTGATGAAGAAACGATGGATTGACAGCTCATGGTATCATTTTTTTGATTGTTTTATTCTACCTACCTGAACTTTATTCAGGCACAGAGCGTGCTAAACATTCACGATAATTTGGTTTAGAAAAATATTTAGGAAAACAAAAGGAGCTGAAACATCGAAAGTAGCCCATAAAGGATCGGACTCGCAGAAATCAAGAGCATGAGAAATTGTGGGAAGAAAATAGCATGTAGACGATATAAAAAATTCGATCCCACGTGCTGCGACAAGCTTGCAATCGCTCCTATTATAGCACGATTATCGGTCTCTTGGATACAATGGCAAACCTTGGTATTGCAACAACATTACTTACTGGGTGGTCGTCTGAGTGGACAAGGCCGCTCGGCGAGGCAAGCACGGTAGGCCAGTTGTATTCGCTGCAGCCCAGTTAAATATATAGGCGACAGCGCAATACTAGCATAATATGGCATCTCCTGAAAATCTTACGAATTCTTTCATCTTAAATCCTTGAGCAACTTGTTGACTTAGATCATGGAACAAACCTTCCAATGGTACTTTTACTTTAAACGAATACATTCAGTGTACTTAAATGAGAATTTCCTCGATGATTACAGTGCTAATTCGCCGATGCAGTGTCACAAGAAGAAAAAATAGTCCAGTTTTGAGCTAAAGTACAACAAAAGTGAATTACCATTTTCAGCGTTTCCTTGATGATAGGTAACTCTTGTCTGTAGTCGAATTCGGGAAGGATGGGAAGTTCGGTGACACGTGTTGGTTGGTCATTTGGATTTTCGCAGCTCGCAGATGCAACACTGCAGTCCTGCTCTTCGCTTCTTGGAGTGACCGAGTTCGCAGGTGGGCTCTGTAATGAAGCACTTTCATTGACAATTAATAATTCATAAGATTAATCAGTAGTGAATCTTTGAATATATCTGATCAAAATTAGCAACTCCACCAAATGTCGGATTGTGCACTAATCGTCTAACATAGCATACACTATTTCCATATGAACACGATGTAATAAAGGCATTCATCGAACGGTATCTTTCCACGCATCAATTTTCCAGCTTTACTATATACAATTCGACAAAAGTAAGTTGGACGCGAAACAAAACATACAGTTAGTATTTGGCAGTGAAACATCGAAACCAATAATGAAGCAATTCTGTAAGGATGTCGGCTGTAAGTTTGCCGTTTAATAAAATGGCTGCATAACAATGTTGTCAGTAATCGGGAATATGCATCAAGGAGGAACATCAAGGAGGAGGCATGTTAGAACCTTTTGCAGCTTTGACAAGTTAAGCGGTTACATAAAACTACAAAAAACTAGTTTAATGAACGCTGGTGTTCGCCCACACCTGCGTTCTTTTTCTACTTGTTTGCATTTTTCATCACCATTCAGCCAATCCGGTTCTCCTCGACTTTCCTGCCAAACTAGCTTTCATATTCGATAAGACATCGCCCAACTTAATCCACCCTCCAGTAAGCAAATTTACAAAATTTGTAAGTAGTAACCAACCGGTTCCTCATTTAACTTTAAATAGGCGTTTTTAAACAGGCGTTCACCAATTTTTCATGAATATGATGTTTCACCGCTCGTCTGCTGATTTACTTGCATATCTACTCAGCCTTCACATAGGCGGGCGTTCGCTCATTCGAAAACCAAGTGAGCGTATTTCAGCGTAATTGAAAATTTACATAAGTCTTTTAAATTAGACAAATTTACTTAGACTTTTATGATCTGACTTTTATTTATGATAGGTCTTCGTTTACGTAATCCATGTGAATGATTTTCCAAAGTAACAACCTTTTATACAAGTTTTCCGAGAAAAATTAGTTTTTTGCAGTTCAGAAAGTTTTTTGCGGGTTTCTTTATATGTAAGAATAACAATATTGGCTAACTGACCGCTAATCTCAACTATGGAACCATAAAATGAGAGAATGAAGTTTGATTTAATATTATTTCGCGATCTCCCATACTCAGTTTCACTCAAAATGTGAACAGTTTCTTTAGCTCCGAATTTTCACTTCTAAAGTGTATTGCGGTGCCGTCTCGTCTGCGAATGGGTATGTTTTTGTGTCTGTCAGACCCAAATTTAAAAAATTTGGTAGCATAATCTAAATCATAACCTAGTTTTCTACACAAATTGTAAACTGATTTATGACGTTAAAGTGCAATTTAAGATATTTAGAAGAGCCAGAACGCTTGCATGCATTCTGCATGCAAACGTTCTGCATGGAAGCGGTCGAATCGTAAGAAAGGAACGAATTTTTTGCAGCAAGTTTTTGTGGGAGGCCGAGTGAAATAAAATATACTTGTATCACTAGGAATGTTTTATTATTTCCTATTAGACCAGTGGTTGGAGGTACTGAACCCCACAAGTTCCATACATGCATTCATCGAACCCTTTGTAGTTGGAAAAATAAAATGTGCTTTTTTTCTTCAAATCCAAAACACATGTATATAACTATATACTATGTTAGCACAAACTGTATACTGTATTAGCACATACTGTATACCCGTTCTACCTCTCCTAGTTCTATATATCTTGGATATCAAGGCCAAGCGATGTGGCGTGATCAGGTGCAGCCAATGATGGCCAAGCAGAGCGTGACGTCACGAATCATAGGAGTGGGGTGAACCAAACCGCCGAACCCCTGAAACTGACTCACCGAACCCCTGGAGTTCGATCGAACCCAGGTTAAGAACCACTGTATTAGACTGATGAAACTGGTTGGCCTAGTGATGCGTTTACAAAAAAAGCAACAAGCCAGCTCTTCCGTCCATTCTCATCGACCTGCTTTTAAATACTTATGCATTAGGGTGCTCTGGTAGGTTCAGCAGCAGAAGGCGCACATCATGCCAGCCTCCTTAGCTGCTTACATAATTGTCGTGCTCAAAGGTCAGCCAAGGCCAACAAAAGGTGCGGAAAATCTCATCGAGATTTGCATATGCAAATTTTAGAAAATTGATGCCAATAAGAACGTGAGAAAGCAGCCTGCTGTTGAAGACCTACCCGCAACATCACATCGCCTCAATCGTTTTGGTTAGGGAGCAAGAACTACCTGGCATACCAGTCCACGCATTTGCGTATGCATGTAGATGACGGCCCGTTAGGATGGTGTTGCAAAAGGTTGTAAGTAAAAAATGATGCATCGCAACGTTCACTGCATCACTAAGTAATGAAGATTGAACAACGATTATTACTAATGTTTGAGCGACGAATTTCTAGGGTGTGGTGGAAGCAACACACGCGGACATTATCCAAATTTGTGCACTTAAACATCGCAATATGAGTATCGAAAGCAATTAACTCTTTCGATTGCGTCATTCAATCAATCTGAGGGAAATGTACGGAAAACATGACAAAAATAAATGATTTCGTAAAATAGCTGAATGTGTTGTTAAGTAACAACTGGTTTTACCAGCGTGATATTTTTTTACCAGCCTTGCAAAGAATATTTTTCGCCCAATAATGGGTCACATAGAAAAAACAGAATGTTCACACTCGAAGATGATATTATCGCTCAAAACAGCAAAAGTTGTAAACGTCCCAAGTGAAAAGTTACGCTGTTAGGCTCAGTGCCATGAAAAGAGATAAAGCAGTTGCATAATCTCTCATAAATGTCGATCGAACTTAGAATGAATCGATTTCCACGAGATCTGTCCTCTATTGAAAATGTTTTTTCTTTCAAAATAGCTGATGAGTCAGAGATAACTTACAGTTATCACACTTACTGCCGCAACTGATGGCAACGTTGCACGGGATGAATTCTTGATTTTGTCACGGTTCAATTGCACCGCTGAAACACAGAAAGTTGATTCATTCCGCACAATAAGTCTTAGCCACTTCGATCTCGCTTTGTGAATAAAGAAGATAGCTTCGTCTTAATAAAGTTAATGCACTTCCGAAACATCGAAATAAAAGGAGCTAGCGCAATTCTCAAACCGATCCCTGAAACACTCTCAAATTCAAAGCTTTGAACTCAGCTTCTAGGCATTTTCAGCAATATTTAATGGCTATTGCATTAATGGAGACAAAGCCATTTGCAGGGATATCAACAGCGAGAGCCCAAGTAAGGAAGAAACAGTGTGGGGTAAAACTATTTAACGCTTAAAAGATTTAAAAGGTTTGACTCCTTGTAGCGAAAGGCTGTGAAAATTGAAAGGTTGGAGTTAGTATTGACGGACCTTCAAAACCTCAAAATGTGAGATTGTTTATCCGCATAACGACAAAAAGTTTGAAGGGTCCAATTTTCGGCAAGGAATCATGCGAATTGTTAAAACGACAAATGTTTCAAGAGGAAATTAAAAAGGTGAAAGAAGCCAATTTAGAGTGGAAAGACTGCGAAACAGTTCAAAAGACCACATTTTGTAGCAAACCGGTTTTTGAGAATCGATGCCACTGGCCTGCTGAAATGAAATTGAGGGATTTTCGACGCACATTTAATTCAAGAGGTGGCTCAGCGTGCGAAGGAGTGCAGCATACGAAAACCGCGCATACTCTTGATGAAACTTGAGGTTTCGATAGGAATAAAGTTGACATAACAAAAATCTATAAGATATGTTATATAGCTTACAAAAATTAAATTTTAAAGTAATTTTTTGCGCGCAGTGATAAAGGACATATGAAACTCAATAAAGGGAAGTAACAGATGAGGAATCAATAAGCGGTGGTCTTATAACGAACTGATAACACAGCCGGAAGTAGTGAGTAGAAGAGGATGGGAGAAAGTTTGAAAAGTGCAACAGGTATATAAGAACGCTTGGCAAAAGACACATCTTACTGAAACGAAATAGCGAGTAACGAGCAAGGAATTAATATGCGTTAGTCTTATACCGAACTGATAACAGATTAGGAGTGAAAAGTCCTAGGCGTGGGAGCGGAAAGGAAGCCGAAAGGAAGGAGCCCAGAAAACTACGAAATGCACGATACAACGTTCGCTAAAATGATATATCTCAAAGAAATTTTCCCTCAACGCTAACCAAGCTGCGACATCACTTAGCAACCAGTGTGAGTAATATGTGCCAAGAAAATGGCCAGAAAATGCTGTTATAATTTGCGCATGTTTCATAACAATATCAACGCAAGCTTATTGACGTTTTTTGTCATCAGTGCAGGCTCACAAGCATACTACTTACGCCAAGTTAATTGAATCTATAGGTGATTTTACTCCTTAGCAAATAAGGGCACAAATTTACAAAAACATTCATATGCAGATGCAATAACAGAAGGACAGTTCGGCACTCACAGCGAACAGGAAGTGAAAGAAGTTTTCAGGGAACAAATCCAGATTATAACAAAATTACGGAAGGAATAAAAGGAAGCGTCAAGGTGACTACAAATTGTGTTTAATACCTGGCATGAACAACACAACGACAAGGACTAAAAAGAAACTACAACGTAGCGCTTGATACGACAAAACAAACGGAAAAAAGCAACTCAATAGATAGACGTTCTTTTAAAATGCCCTATAAAAAGGCCTGTAAGATGTATTTCTTCATTCTTCAAAGGTAAGGAAAAAGCAGTGGCTGACACGCAGGTTATTCAGCATGGTGGCGGAAGGCCCTCAACGTGGTACCTTTGACTTGATCAGCACAGTGCAATCTTCTCTCCGTGTTTAAGTCGTTTTCTGGGTAATTCGATAGATGACATTACCAAATTTCAAAACAACAAAGCCCGCTAGAATAAGCGGAAACGCAAAACAGGTGGAACTTCGATTGGTATTCAACTTTTTCACTAGCCGAAAACGTCGAAAAGCGAACCTCACCCATTTGTGCAAAGTGGGCGAAAGTTAAAGCGGAGAAGAAGCAGCTATGAATATTGATGTTATTTAGAGATAAGAAGATTTGAATGAGGTTTTGTTAGGGGATTCAAAGCACATTTAAGTGTGTAGTGTGACATGCTTGATAATTTGACAAAGTATGACTTTCCGACTTTTAAAAAACAGCTATCATCAACGCCTTAGTAAAGTTGCAGCTATTGAGATGTGTTGCTACTGTTGCTGAATAAAAAGACATCTGCCAGTGGAAATAACATCTACACCTAGACAAAAACAGCACCAAATAAAGTAAGGAGGCGAAAACCTCTAGGTAAGATCGAAAGGATTTGAAAACTTTTTAATCGTGGCAATAACTTCCCTTCTTCCCTTCCCCTTCAACCCTGGCGCATCAATCTTCGTTATAAAACTCCGTGACAAAGACGAAAAAATTTGGTACTATGACTGAGTTTTGAACTCGTCATAACGCAGCAGGAGAGCGGAAAATTGTGTTTTCCATTTCGACACAACATCAAAAATTGGAAAAAATCGCAGAAATATACTTACATTCTTTTTTCATTCCGAGTGAAAGACATTTCTTAAAACGACATGCACGGCAAGAGAATCGTTTGTCTGCAAAATTCAAACCCGACTGCCAATGAACGTACTCATAACAATCATTAAAATTCATAAAATCGCAAATGTAATGTATACATCAGGAAATATTCTCACAGTAATATATGAATCTCACAAAGATAGCATTGGTTATTCAACTCAAGGTAAATATCAACTTCACGTGTTATTTATGTTATGTTAACGACATATTTTGCATATTGTAACGCTTTTGCTTTGAGCCTGTGTGACCCCTTTTAATGTTTATAACGCCATAAAAACGCCTGAAGATGCACATTTTGAGGGTGTGTGAAAGTGAAAATTGTTGGACTGCGACGAATAAATATAAACGGCGTTAAGAGGCACGGAGGGAGTTCTTTATGAATGCGAAAAATAGGTGGAAATGGTCGAAAGGATCCACCCATTCCGAAAAGATACTCGTGCTCCTCGCCTGCCTTCTTCACTGTCATATGCTCTAAAATATAAATGAATGTTTGGCTTAGCAAGAAAAGTATAAATCACACTACTCGAGTATGAGGAAGTTTATACTTCGCTGCAATCAGTACGAATCAAGGGCCCCGGAAAAATGATAGAGACGATCGAAGTAGAATACTATCAGCTGCCCAGAAAAGAGATTATGCACCAACTGTTGCACTTTTCAAACTGTGCTAGGTCGTCGCAGTATTAAGGTGGCAAAAAGCTAAAAAACACCATTCTTCTGAGCGATGACTTCACATCACATTTGGGAAAGCGCTCTTGACCATTTGGAAATGTGTGAAAAATCCCTAGCGTTGAAGATGACGAATTTCTCTACGATGATGTCATCGTAAAGTGAATGCACATTCAAGGTTGTTTTTATCTACTCACCCCTAATTTACGCAAATGGTCGTCGTAACAAACCCTCCTTACTCTCTAATATATGCGCATATCTGTTAGTCTTGTATTTTCAAGTGAGAATCAGAGAAGTCATGAAGAATAAGAAGAGCGTAACACCTCAGCCGGCCTATCAACCCCGACAATGTTGAGACTGTTCACACTCCTGATTAAAGAACACTTGGGCAGCTATGGAATAGGCACGTGGTTTTTTTTTTTTTTTTTGAAACTGGGTAACACAATAAATGTTTCCTTGATTGAGGACTTGCACAGCCTGCCAGATCATAAAAGATAGGGTAATAGGTGCTGCTTCACTGCTTCCGAATGATTGTTTACGGATGATGGATTGAAATTGGTACGCATCGCGTCCACCTCTCCGGGGTGCCTTTCCGAATATGTGGCAACTTACTTTTGTTAAGCTCACACATCCCATTCTCAAGCCTGCACGTATACTGCAATCTGCAGGCTACCGAGCGGCGAAAGAAAGCGGCACAAGCGCGGCAAGTTAAAAGCCCGAAGTGAAGACCGTGTGCTGGCATTCGACATATTCGACATTCGGCGCCATCTCCATCCGACGACGAAGGTTGCACTTCAGACTTGCAGATACTTGAATAATCGCTCTGCATTACTTCTGAAATCGTCAATCGGCTCAATGGCGACAAAAGAAAGTTACGCCGTCTGCTTCACATGCGACACTATGAGTGATGGCGTGACACAGAATGGAAAAATGCCAGCTTTCAGCTCCACTACGAATGATGTCATCTGGGTGCCCTCAACAACTGACACAATCAACAAACGTATCTCCCAACATGTGCGCCTCGCTGTACCCATAAATCATTCTTTCTATACCTAATAAGCTATTCTACAGCACGCTA
Source organism: Baylisascaris procyonis (assembly GCA_037389465.1). Classification (NCBI taxonomy): domain Eukaryota; kingdom Metazoa; phylum Nematoda; class Chromadorea; order Rhabditida; family Ascarididae; genus Baylisascaris; species Baylisascaris procyonis. The sequence goes on along the minus strand of JAZARR010000078.1, from coordinate 613,670 downwards.
CTGTACTCAATACCAAAAAACAGGATAGAATAGTTTAAACCTCTAGGCTGTAAATACACAGCAGAACGTATCACTTGAAACGCTTTTGTAACATTCTGAAATACTAAAGAACAGTTTGTGTGCCGAGAGGATTAATAAAAGATATTATAGAAGTGCTTGGAAATCGAAAACGACATTGAAATCGTTCTATGAATTTTAGATTTGTCACCTATCTATCTCTTAATCATTTTAAAATTTAAATCATCCATGAATTTTATGAATATGAACCATGTCGTCACTTCAGACTACTACTTTACCTCCATCTCTCTTTCGATAATTGTGCTAAATTTCTGGGGAATGTGGCAACACAATACGGAAATGCCTCGCATCCGCCAACTTTTGAACCTCAACTGCGGCTACAACCACATGCGAAATCAACTGCAAGGTATCAAGTTCCAACTGCGAAATGGCACGTAAAGAACGCAATTTTAGTACAGTTCTAATCTCTTTCGCCGAAATTAAGGAAGAAAGAAAGTTGCAGAAGGTTATCTCGCGTTGCCAACAGTGACAGCGCGGTGACGCTGCTGCGGTGGGCGATTTTCTGAATTGAAAGGAGTGCCCTACGCAGTGATGTTTCTAGCGATTAAACGATGGCATAGTTTTTTTTTTTTTTTTTTTTTGGAAGAAAACGTCACTTCAGTAGAGTAGAACGCGACAGAGAAGCGGGAGAATCTATACAGACTCTGGCACGGATGACTTAGTTTGAAGTACCCGAGGGGCTGCCCAACCCCTTGGAGCGTCCTTCAGAACTAAGTTCTATCGTTCTTCTAACAACTCAAGCGGAAACATTCATTCAGTGAAAACTGATGAATAAAACGGCACAAAGCGCTCATATGGGAAAGTTGGAAAAGAGACGACAAATTACAAAATCACGAACGACATAGCAATAGAAGGAAAGATACTGGTTGCTAGCCGTCGAAGAGTGCTGATAAATATAGTCAACGAACGTTGCAGTGCAAACATGCGCTCAGTGATGACGTTAAAAATCAATATGTTCCTTATTGTTCGCTTCGCGTGACTGTCGAGAACGGATTGCTGCACTATACTTAGAGCCAACCTCAAGCCACCCGCACGCCTGAACTTAGAGCATCGACTTATATCAAACTCCTAGGTTTCCTCACGGTAAAAAAAAAAGGTCGAAAGTTAGCCGACAATCTAGCCAACTATTTCAGCTGATCACTTTTATTCGCTTCAGCACCGACACTTTGAAATTACCCGGTTTTTGTTAGATGCAAACACTGCTATGTTGAAAAAATCACATAAAAATGTCATTCATGCAGCCGTGAGCCTGATAAATGGATCCATCACCAACCCTCATGGAAAATCCTGCAGCAAACAGCTACGGTCATTTTTTAAAGAACTGATATATACTAATAGGCAAGTATGCCTTTACAGGGGCATGACTTCCGTTATTCATAAAGAATAAAATGGACAGGTAAATTAGCACTTGTGGCCAATGTTTCATGCTTTCGTTATGAGATGGCTTTCAGCATTTCCTCCACGCTTAATTCACCCTTGGTGAAAATTAATTTTTTTTTGTTATGAATATCGGTATTGCAATACGGTTACGTTAAAGAAATTCGTCCTCCGCAGTACTAAACGTAGTTTCCGCATGATAGTGTGTTCATGGGATTCTTCATGAGACAGTGAGATAGATTCCGCAAGATAAAGCAGTTATAATCCCTCAAAGCATTTTCTAGTATTAAAAGAGAACTAGACAGCGATATTTCGAAAATATTCATTTCTCATCCTAGCCTTCCCGAACAAAATTATGAATGAAGTATAAAAGAGAGTAGATAAAGAGATTTCGAAAGTATTCCTACAACACAACACGTAAATCAATTAGTGCCCCTTGAAAATATCGAGCTAGCGCACTATTTCCACGACTGATTACGTGAGGTTCATTTATGATGTATTTAGTGGAATGGGTACGGTTCAGTTCGTCAAGTGAAGAAAAGTGGAAAAAACTGGTCACTTTTTTGCGACGACGCTGTTATTTTTGCCCTTTTGTCTTGAGGAGACATTTTGTGGACTATAAACTTCGTGGACAATACTTGAGTGGTAATTACAAAGAGCTGAGAATATTGGCAGACAATCACACAACTTAATGCTCTCAGCAGCATTCAAAGAAGGACGCATCCCTTCCTAACTACTCTTTAACATAAATACATTCCAACAGTGCGAAAAGAGAAAATGAAGCATTGCTTGACTAGAGATTTATAAATTCACACCATCGCCGTACTGAAGATACTCTTCTGAATCTACGTTTAGCGAATCACGCTGTAGAAATTTAAGAATGTCTTCGGAGACGAAAAGGAATTCCTCGTTTTGTAAGACGTCCAGAAAAGATCTCGTAATAGAAGAGCGCCGAAAGGGAATTTGCAAAATGCAGTGAAAATTGCTGCAATAGGGAACGATGACAAATCTTGAAGGCTTGGCGCCGGACGAGATTAAGGCAAACAGATGGACATTCAAAATGCTGCTTCTTTGTCGTCGAGATGAAGGAAACAGAGTTGGAGACGCACGCGTCACGTTAACCAATCACTTGAATATTTTCGATTGCGTAGCAAAGTACATGCGATTGTTGGAACTGGTTCCAACAGTCGCGTGTAGCGTTGCTTCACATGTGTGGGGAACAGTTTCAAAATGCTCTACTTGCGAATCTGATTCGCTTTCGGCGCTTTTGCTCGCGCATGATGCAGCGAGCAAACAGTTTTATATATATCATACATTCATATGTACATATTTAAATATATATTTGTAAATGGATGATATCACCAAATCTTCCTTCCTTCGAACAAAACATTAATTGCCCATTCTTATGCGAAATCTGGCGAAAGGTGAAAGCAAAAAAATATCGGTAGGAAAAAACTTGAAAGTACACCCATAATGCGAATCAAACTTAGACGCCTCTTTTCATCGAGAATTCGATCAAGAATCCACTCACCTCTCACTCACATCGGACAGTTTGTTGAACACCCTGAAAGTGCGGCACAATGTGGCGCTTTTTTGCAGAGGCAAACAAGTCGTTTGGGAACATTGCTTCTAACGGAACTACACAGGCGTCTACTGCATGAATTATCACACAGCATACACGCCAGAAAGCATGATCGTTTCCACAAAACATTTGCTTGGCTACCTCCCTTTTTGAGTTGCTAGTGTGCCGGAAACTTGATTAAGGAGACGACGAAAATTTGACGCTTCCACAATTGCAGTTTCCTTGGAAAAAAGGATGAATGTGAAAACTCCATATCGAAATAAAACGAATGCAATCGACGTTAGTATTGTTTATCAACACTGAAGATTTGAATTTTTCTTGAGCTGAGTGAATAGATTCCCTGCTAGTATTTTTATCAACAAGTCCTCAATGCAAAGAGCCTGTAACTCATAGCAGTTTTATAAAAATCAGTAGCGAAGAACTGCATTTTGAGCCAATTATGCTGCAAGAAGTTGTAAGTGAATCGCTCGCATTACAGGGGAACGTTTTGCCTCTAACCTCTGCTCTTAATAGCATTACTACATTATTACCACACAGTAGAGTATATATTTAAAAGGCCGCAGCGTCGACACAATACCGTTAGTATCTGCCATATGAACATCCATCAGTCATTTATCACATAATCCGATATATTCATCGCTCGTTTTTCCAACTTAATTTCTTTTTTACGCCCTAGATTACAAAAAGATGCATACCTCAGCTGTCTTCTAAATTCCCATTTAATTTCATTTATTTTTCAATCCATTTTATTCTATTCAATCATTACTACAGTCTTGTAATATTCAACTGCGTCGTACTTAGGTTCTCTCTCATTCAGTTTCGTCTCGATTTTGCAACATTCCACGTTGTAAATTAAGCGTTATAAATCCGCTCGCCATTCAACTGAAATATCGGTAAGTACCGTTGCATATCTCAATGCTTCTGCTTTGCTTGCACCTGCTGTTCCGTAAAACGTTAACGAGATACACATAGGCTGCACTAACTAGGTTGCATTAATTTCCAAGACTATGCGTTCAATCTTTGAAAGGCGTTGTTGCGGACAGAAATGAATTCAAAAAAGAATTCCCTATTTTAGTCCCACGAATATTCCAAATTAGCTTATGTATCTGCATTCCTCAACCGCAGGTTATTTGCGTAAAAACGGCAAGCTGAATCGTAAATATAACCATAAAATTTTAGCAGCTCGTTTGTTCGCAAAGAACGATTAAAGGCCGTCGAAATTTCATAAATGCCTAGCTCATGTGCACATCGATTAAGGGATAGCGGATTTTTAATAGGTGGGAAGTTTCTAGTTGTAATAGCTGAAAGGTGATTGCTTCCACTTCCTTGATGAACATAACCGGAGAAGTTTAGAGATACAAAGTAGCGAGAAAATTTTTCCCTACCTGGAATCAATGCAAAAGAGATTATAACTCCACGAATAGCAGAGTTGAGCATCCTCCAAATATGCATCCATATTGCAGGTTAGCATGCTGTTTATATTATTTCTAGTGTTCGCAATTAGCAATTGTTCACTACTCCATCGTTTATGAACTCCTTTATTGGACATTGGCACTGTTGCTCTCCAATAGTTTAACTAAGTAAGACACCCAGCAGATTCCGAAGTTTTAGCTCAGCATAGGGGAATAGTGGGTATAACACGAAGAATATAATTAGGTGTACAAAGAATAAAAAAGGAAAAATTACAATACAAAAACAGTTGCAGGGGAGAGGGAGCTAGGGGTGTGGGAGGGAGGGGGGGGGGGGGGGGACGAATGCGCAACTAAAACAGATGTCGATACGTGTCTTCGACTGTCGTAGCACAATTACAGCACATTCACAAAAACAGACGCCTCTAGCGCAACGAGTAGAGCTTGAGTCACTCGTTCTGCGTCATTCAGCGATTAACAATTTTTTCGCCGTTATAGAAGTATAACTTCTCAAAACGATTCATTTCCTCATACTTTCGCTAAATCGGTGCATTCTCATAGTATTTGGGAGTTACAACAGCATATAAAGCACACCACTTTCCCTAACTTTTTAAAATTTATTTCCATTTCAGTGGAAGTTGCGCGTAGATTCTTTGAAAGTGATTAGAAGAAATGCAATATGCGATTTTAGTCTCAACTTATCACATCTCTTCATTAGTATGCAAAAGTTGAGTTATGAAATGTTCCTATGAACAGCTAAATTTTACGAAGAAACACAAAAATATATAGTGGCATCTATTTTAAGAAGGTGTCGAAATGAAATAAGGTGAAACCTCGAGAGTTGTTTTCATTGGCAAAAGTAAATCCGACAACATTTCACACATATTAAAAGTCAAATTTGATTGATCTCACTCGAACGCCGAGCTATACAAAACGAGCTTTAAGAAAGAAAATAGTGCTGCTAAGAATAAGAGGAGAAAAAAATGCCAAAAGGGTCCCACTTAGCTCTCAAGCGATTTGTAAAAGTTGTAAGATGTAACAAGGCTGTAGAACAAAGCAAATGTAACCAACAACGACATAAAGTGTGCATAAACAAGAACCGCTTAAGTTGAATGGACTTTGAAAAAGTTGGAGAGCAGTCTGAGGAGCCCCAAAAGTACCAGTTTAATGGGAGCAACTAACAAACATTGCATCTTCGCAAACAAGTGCCTGCCAAATGTGCATGTCAATTGCCTAATCATGCAGAACAGAATTAGTGGAGAAAATGGCTACTGCAAACTGAGGTGAACTGGACGTTCCTTTTTAGAAGTGGTGAGGCAGGGGTAGAGCGAGAGGGATGGAAGTAGGCGATTTGAAAGAGGATTCATTTCGGACATTGTAAATGAAAAACTCTTGTTTTCTAAGAAAACATTCGCAACTTTTGTCGAAATTCAAAATATCTTTGGAATCAGTTAAAGTTTTATTGAAAAAAAAAAAAATCTCAACCGATTCCAAAAGTATCATTTGAACATAAAATCGGGACTGCAATTCTCGAAAACTGCCAAATTTGAAAACAAATCCACACCAAACCATCTCAATGATTGCATTAATCTTCAGAATCTAAACCGCATAAAGAGCGCATTGCATTAAATACAACGAGGCAATCATCATTTTAAATTACCATCGTTAAGGAAACGCAAGTCACTCTGTTATTGTGCAATTTCGCACAATTATTTTTTGAAGCAAATTCTGCGAAATGGTACTGTCATTTCACTGCCAAAACTCTTGAGTCTCCACAGTGCACAGCCGTAAATTTTTGATATATTCCTGTAGAAAGTGCAAAACTATTATCATTTAGAAGCGTCTGTTGGGTGAAAGAAGCTGCTTCTTAGTACATCTCCTAGAATCCATCAAAAAGGTTTTGCATGATTCAAGGCGCAAATTTCGAAAGATGTACTACCACTTTTTCTAATGCTTCCTTTTCACATTCACTAGAATGAACTCGCACTGTCCAGAGCCACTGTGTTTACTATTTGGTGTTCCAATGGACAATTTCATGCAAGACCTCGATATGAAACATGAAAGCGTTTGAAAATAAAAGTGCAATTAAAATTGACAACAATGTTGGAATTAAAGTGGTTGCTAATGGGTGCAAAAATGTGGGAAACAAAAAAATTTATGGATAGTAAAGAGTGCGTGAGACAAAGGCATTCGCTAATGGCCATCAAAAGGCGTGTGTGGGCTGAAATGCTGAATGTCGCAGAAAATGCGCGAAGCTAGAGTGCTCATTGAAGCTTCAAAAGTTGACTAAATTAAAGCGAAGGCTGGTAACGCTTAAACTGAGTACCAGCCAAGAATAAATGAAAGCCGTCTTCCTCGCTCCTAATACGTGAAAGGTTGTAGCTTTATGGAATCCTGCTGAAAATTTGGAGGATAGCATTGCTGCTGTGACAAACCGAGTGATTTGATCAACTACCCAGAAATTTTCATAGAGAGATTCATCCGTGCAAAAGTCAGTCCTTCAAAACATTAGACATAGGCTAATGGAATTTTGAAGTGAAATTAGCTGAATATTCCTGCATCAGAAAAATAATGTTCCGGTTTCGATGGCTGATTAGGACAGACGCTTCGATTGGTTCTCAAAAAAGGAGGATTTTTAAACTTCTTGAATATGATTTTCCGACACAGAGAAATTTTTTGGAAAAGCGAATTTTCTACTTTTTTGAAGCGGAAGTAACTGCTAGGCTACCTCTTTTCGACGAAATCCGACAATCAGCATGAAACTTTAAGCTTCGGTTTATCAATGGGTAATTAATTTTTGGCAAAATTTTCCATAAAATTTCAGAAAGTATTAAGAGGCAGATTTCTTTCCAGACTGCACATAACAAAGATTAATATGGAAACAGTGAAGCAGTATTGACAGCACAGAAATTGAAACAATTTTTTCCACAATTATAAATCGAAATGTCGGTAACAAAGCAGATATAAATATAAGCTCGGCTATATTGCACATTCATATGAGCGGTCAAGCAAGCCCATAGAATATCAAGCGCATTGCGAGAAGCGAAAACATAGCAGCAGTGGCAATAGTGCTTCAAAACAAGGATTTATCTCGCAGTCGTGCCTTCAGCAGGCATACTGTTACATATTATAAAGCAAGTAAACTGCGTCATCGCAGCATGATAGAGGATAAAATTCTTTGGCAGGAAGCACGCCATTTTCCAAGTTCTAAGGAGCGCACCACTTAATGTAAAACGAAGACTGCACCACAGGTGCAAAATTGAATTGTATTCTGCAATTGGATGTTTGCGTTTCAAATTCTCAAAAGTCTAATTAAAAGAAGAAAAGAGAACCCGAAAAGCGATGGTGTCGAAAACCTTTTCAATCAAATCACATGTCGTTCATGTGTGAAATCTTCCTAGCCAAACCGTTTAAAGTTGCTCGATTGATACCTTTGAAATAGATGCGCCCATAAAGTTGCCTAAACTGTCATCTCATTCATCGTTGCTTGCAAAGTTTGGGTGCAGCATTTAAACTTTATAGAGAGGTTGGTGTGGAAAGATTGAAGTTCGACTGATTTTGTTCCGTGCTACATTAAAATATACATGTCGAGCTCAAACGAAACTGTTTTCCGGGTTCCAGATACAGTTTCAAAATAATTTTTTAACAGATTAACTCAGCTTCTTTTAGAAGAGAATATATTGTTAAGCGAATCGACTTTGAGAGCAGAAATCATTAGCAAATTTTGGTGATCGATTTGGTTTGTTTATTCCCAAATAGGCGAAACAAATCATCTAGAGAATTCAGAAAGCTCACCACGAAGGGTGCCACTAAGTGCTTTTCTTGCATTTCAACTCATCAAAGCAATTTGTCGTATAAACACTAAAGAAACCTACAGAGCAGTCGCCACAAATCTGTAAAAAAGCGGAAGTCTGGAAGAAACTGACTGATCTATATGGTATGGATTTCATGTGAATGGAGCGGGTGTTGCATGATGATGCAACACTTTGATAATTGTTAAAGCCGTTGCGCCCCTCGAAAGTCTCTCAAGAACAGTGCTGGTCCGCGACATTGTATGTTTATAATGTGCGACCAAATGGATGCATTCACGAAGAATTGGCACTGAAAAAGATGGCGAATTTCATATAAACACTTGAATGGAATCTTTAATCCGTTTTTCGCTTGGCTCGTTCTGCAAAATGCTATCCAAGAGCAAGTGCATCAATCTATGTTATTGATGTGGCATGAGTGCATTTATGAGCAAGTGCCGAATTTTATGATGTTTCTTAGTAGCAGTAATACTTGATCCAGTGAAGGAGTCAAAGTTTTTAGGGCTTCAGACACTTCTATTAAGATGAGTTTTCAGATTGTGCAATGATCATAATTGAAGCGATATATATATATATATATATATATATATATATATATATATATATATATATATATATATATATATATATATATATATATATAGATAGATAGATAGATAGATAGATAGATAGATAGATAGATAGATAGATAGATAGATAGATAGATAGATAGATAGATAGATAGATATAGATATAGATATAGATATAGATATAGATATAGATATAGATATAGATATAGATATAGATATAGATATATATATATATATATATATATATAGAGAGAGAGAGAGAGAGAGAGAGAGAGAGAGAGAAATTGTTCTACATTGAGAGATAAGAACAATATGACGATGTGAATGAATTTTAGTGAATAGAATATAAAATGATGCAGTGATAAACTTATGAAGGTGAATTTTTAAAATTTTATCTGATTATTGATGACCGAAAGGCCGAAATGGTGAGCGAAAAGAAGTCAAAATAGGTTAGAAACTATGCTGAAGAAGGTTTGACGTGCAAACACAGTGTCTAGCAGAATATCGGAATATCAGTCGGTGAACGGCTCGAACATTATATGTAAAAATGCTTTTACTGGAAATTATGTCAATTTGAAATGCGCCAATATTGTATAAGAACAAGCAGCGGTTTCGCTTTGTGCTGGCGAATTCAACGGTCCAATTTGTGCAAAGATGAAAGTCAAATTCTTGCCTTCAGCGAAAGCATTCAGTAGATTAGCTGATTAATGATTTCTTGTCTCATCACTCAGTAGATGCGTAATCACACCTTCAATATTTCAATAAAGGTACCTTCATGGCTCACAATTTGTATTCGTTGATTTCCATTAATTAACACAAAATAACGTTTCAGGAACTTATTAGCAAGATCGTTTGCACTCTAGTATTGAGAAAAAATTTAAACGCATTTTTCAACGTTTTGGAATATCTCATATGTTCGCTTTCTTCATGAGTCTAGTCAAAGTGGTGTCAATACAAAGTTGTTATCTGAACAAAGACCTTCACTGTAGGGAACACATAGATCTAAACTATTTATCACTACAGCTTCTGCTTTATTGATTCATGCATTGCTAAGACATATTTCATTTTCCAAGTTTGCACACTGCTATACACTCATACGTCATTTTCGACTGTACCTCATGTACGGGTACAAATGTTTACGCATTTAAAAATGTTTACCCATTCAATATTTTTTGTGCTTTCTCTTCTTGTTGCTGACGTTCTTTTCATGATATCGTCGTATTTTATCTAAGCGGCAAATGAAGATTTTTTGGCGTCTTTAGCACCCGGATTTATTTATTTATCTACCTATTTATTTATGCATTCGTTCGTTTACTTATTTATTTATTCAGTTAATTAATGAGCATGGTACCTTTATATTGTTTTAAAAACTGGAGAAATTCAGACGAGTGGCTAAATCAAACGCAAATGTGAAGCTTTAGCTAAAAATTGAGCAGAAAAGATGCACTGGCCTTCAGCATTTCCATTCGAAATTCCGTATTTTAGTGATCATGTGTATAAAACCTTTTTCTTGTTTTATAAAGCCTTTTTCTTGACTTGTTTGAGTGAGGAGGGTGCTTGGATGTTAGCTGAAATACTTTTATATGATCATTTCAACCGTTTTCTTAGAATTCCTTTATCTCTGTTTTAGTCCAGCTATGAGTCAAATTTTTGCTTGTTATGGGGTATCCAGAACGGTGGTTAAAAACTGAAAGTCATAAATCTTTCGCACTTGCCATCACTGTAAGAGCCAAAAATTCTTTCGGTCCGGATACGGCCCAATTACTTGCCAGTATCCTTGCCCTCTCTTTTCCAAATAGATATCTTTCTGCGCGAAGAGTGTAATGTAATAATGAAGACTCCTTGAATGTTTTATAAGAATGATCCATAAATGTAGAGAGCAACAAATGAGGATTTCTCGTCACTAGGTGACTCGAAATCATAAAACTTAGAATTTGATTGTCACTCCTAATTATCTTCAATTTTCATCGCTTTATTGGTTGAAACACCTGAAGACGAAGAAATCTGCTGCCCAAGTTCGAATTCACCTGAAAGTTTTAGATGCTGCAACGCAGAAATGCGGGAGGTGATGTGCAATGAATCTTTATCTAAACGACAAAAGCAGGATGACGCTAGCAAAATATGATGCCAAACACTGCAATGGATGTTTATGCAAGCATCGGAATGACACGCGGTATGCTGCGAAATGCGAGAAATTCGAATGTGCTTAGCGAAGCGCAAGTTGAATGTGTAAAAAGAAGAAACACTTTGCGGTACAACGGCGATATGTGCTGCCAGCATTTTGTCGGCGGCATCGTCAATTTGTCGTTTGCTCACGCAAATTCACGCTGCGGTATGTGTGTATGCTAATGAGCATCCGCTTCAAAAATCCACAACAAAGGTTTTTGGAGTGAGTGGCAGCTAGGTCTTAACGAAACACTACGTTCATTCTTAGGCTGTGTAGGCAGACTGTGATTGTTCTTAGTGCGCCACTCTCAGCACTAGCACCAAGCAATGTGTGCCCTATCAGCCGGTGTCGACGAGAGTGCGGTGAACATCACGCGAGCCGTCCATAATGAACTGAGGACGGATCGATGGAGGACTACGTCGGGGCCAGTGTCGACGCCCAAGGCAGCACTGCCTGCTGGCACTCGTTAGCAGGGCGCTAGCCTGATGTGCCCCCCGGTTCTACCACCGACTGTCGCCACGCCCACTACGCTTTTCTACGCTCGCGATGCATCGATCCGTTCTATTGCCCTGCTCATGTTCGTTATAGTCCCATTTCATGTCGCGCATTCCTCAATTTAAAACCAAAAAGAGGATGGCGTCACACTCAACTCAACACCTGCGCAGTTTTGGTATTAGCCTCAATTAATCGTCAGTGAGAACTCTTTATTACACTCATTTATCCCTGAAGACGCACTATGGTCAAGGAGACCAGTGATCGGCTTCTCTTTCCAAAGCGTCTTACAAGAGAAAGACCGCGCCTCAATTCTAGAACGCTATGAATGTTTGACCACTCAAATTCCAATAAATTATCTTCTGTTTTCACCAAATTTCCTCACGATGATGCATTCTTCTCTTTAGATTTGCTCACTTCATTATTTCTTTTGTAATAAGGAAGGCTGATAATAACACAAAGTGCATGTCCGTTTTTGGTATCCAATCGAAAAACATAATTGTCACGCTCATTTCTTTCACAGAAATGAGGTGACTTTCTTCGATTTTGTTTTCTTTTGCTAATAGCTATCAATCTATTTAAGTCTGCATTTCCTGTTCGCTTGCTACCTTTGCAGTACCTGTTGCCATTGGAAGTATGCTGAGCGGATTAAATAACATGAGCCCTTTGCTTCTTTGCCACTCTGTTTTTGCATACTTTGCAGTCTGTCTTTTGTCATCTTTCTTTAATGCTAAACTCCCCTCTTTTCTTAGATATGATTCACAAAGATTTACATGGATTTCCATTTCATAACCTGAAATTTATGAAAATGTCCTAATACTTTTGATTTTCACGCCATACACTAGAGTCACTAGCTTTCAGTGAAGCATTTCAATTCGCCGGAAGACGCAACTTTCATAGACCTTTTTTTCATTATACTTTAGACTCTCTCATCAACTTGTGATTCGCTACAATCACTAGTATAAATTATTTCCCACTAGAAGAGCTTCAAACACATTTTCTTTAAACTCTGCGGCTTCATAAGGCATGGTGGACTCACTCAATCTACAATAATTCAACGCCCGCAGTCAGTAGAAACCTGATGTGTACCTGGTGCGTGCATCATTCGCAACAGTTGCTCATTGCAGGAAGGCTGCAATGGCGAAACGCACGTGGTGAAGTTCAGGAATCGTCTTGTTGAAGTGAATCCATGACTTGTGCAATACCTATCATACACCTGCCAGAAAACGTTGGAGATTTTTGCATTAAAATGCTTACTGTTGAGCATTTTCGCTAATTCGCTGTTTTTTTTTTTTTTTTTTGGCGAATTATCACGCTTTTCTAATTCATTTTGCGGCTGTGTGAAATTCGCAATACCTCTCATCTAGTCGCGCGCACATTTCATCTCATTTTAATTCTTATTCGTCTGCTCTGAAACAACTATTTCCTGAACTTATATCCGCCAAATTTCGACTCTTCTGCGGCTAACTACTGGCGTACAATCGTACTAGTGCTGAAAGATCGACGAAAAAAAACGACTGACAATAGTAATTTCGCGAGGTCAACTGATTCCAATAAATCTGTTGGCCCTTCTTCTAACGACTTGAAGCGAGCGACTTCCATTCCAACAACGGGATTATTTCGCTTTATATTTACTGTATGAAGTAGTCGGTTGGATACGCCATCTTGCTTGAGTACGTTTTGTACCTTTTTTTTTACCTTTTGCTTGAGTAGAATTTGTTATAGAAAGGGAATTCGACGAGTTCAAAGAAAGTGACACATGTTTGTGCTATGAAACGATGTTTCAAGAAGACACGCTTAATATTTTGCGATGTCATTTTGCTTTTCAGCAAGTTGTTTCCATTGATTTTGATGGCTAATCCTTTGTTTGCTGGTTTTATTCTTTTGGGATTGTATCCATTGATCATCATTCAGCTTATTTTATTTCGTCTATTTTTTACTCGAAAACGAAGCGCTAAAATGTTGAAAAGATCCTATGTAGCATTTGCAGGCCTCAAAAAAAAAGTTTATGAGGGGAAAATGCATAAACTCGCATTTCATGACCACAGCGTATTAGGGTGTGAGTTTTCATTCCAGAGCGACTCATGAACAAAGAGCTTTTCAAAGTTTTCATTAAGACGGAAGTATATCGAGATGAGGTTATCAAGGATGAGCAGACAAGAAGAAGTTCTCTTGTAACTTTTGGAAAATCTCTAGCTGATGTGAATCAGCTAATAGCACCGAATAGTTATCCTCTTTGAATGTTTCTCTCGAGTAAGCGTCGGAAATCTCTTGTTCATATATCGCTCAATTCCAACATTCTTTACCAATGAACACGTGGTGAAATTTATTTTTTTCGAACAATCAATAGCGATTGACGCTCAAAATCTACCATACTTTTTGCAGTAAATAGATCATTGTTTCCTCTCAACTTCCTGTTATATCTTTAAATCGATTGGAAAAGCTCTCGATAGTCTTGCGGGTAAAGCGACATCTACAACGCATAGATGCTATTTCAGACATTTTTGTGTCTTCAAATTGTCAAGTTTTATTGTGAGAACTTGAAGAACGCACTGTATCACTGTGATATAAATTTCTAAGATATCTTCCACCTCTGATAGATGGGAAATGCCAATACCCTTACTGTTTTTACACAATTTAAAAAATGTCATTCTTGGGGGTGATTCATTGACGAGAAATTACCTAATCTCTAAGTTCTAATCTCCCCATTATTTATTCAAAACACGTGAAACAAACCGAAAAACGTGCAGCAGCTGTTGATCCTAGCAAAAGACATGTCAACAACTTTTATGTAATAAATTTTGGCTTCCTGACACCCTTTTCATCACGCTTAATACTTGTTATGAGCCATACGTTTTTGATGAGGTCAATAGAAAATGTTTTGGCAGTTCAGTATTTGCTTAGAAGCAGTTGAAATACACTGAGAGGGCTCAGAGTTGGAGATTACAGACGAAAATCCTGTGAAAGTCACATTCATGTGATTAGCAAAGCCAATTTTGAAAGAGGTGAAGAATGGGTGATTTTTAATGCATCATCGGTACTCGAAAGTTTCGGTTGGCAGCTAGCAAAGCAGACATTGGCTAGCTTACGCACAGAATGAGTAGTTGGCGCACTAAGCGTCATATTATGATTAGGAAAATTCCCATCGGCAGTTAACGCCGAATTGAATACCTTGGCTCTAGCATTGTTGCCATCAAGTGCGCATACATAAATGCAATAGCGAACTCAAATCCTATTCCGTAGCGCTTTTCATTTGCCAATCTGTAAGAAAATAATCTAGGTTATCTCCTTCATATATCTCCTTCATAGAATAGGCATAATGAATTTCCGTATTTTGTTTATATTTTGTGCTTTATAGAGCAAAAAATAATGTTTTATATAGCGCATGCAATGCCCCTTGGTGAAAGCAAATCAAACGACACTAATTTATTCATTCTTCCCAGTTGAAAAATATTTTTTAACCTAATCAAAGGCTCGAGAATAAAAGAAAAATATGCGAAAATTCGTCAAATATTAAAAACGTTGGAAATTTCGATACGTGCTTCGGAATCGTATAAACGGATCAACCGTGATGATGAACTGATAAGGGCAAGTGAAAACGTAATAACAATGAAGGGGTTCTTTAAATATCCAAAAAAAAAATACCTTGCTATTCCTTTGATAGCAATGGTAGAGTATTTCGGTTGTCATTAGTGGTGGAGAAGTAATTACCTTCTAGAAGTATACTGAATATCGTGGTCACTCTTTTTTCTATAAGCATTATTGTCTTACGTCGTGATTGTAGCAACAGATGATTCCGCTTCCGCTGAGGTGGAAAACATCATCCTTGCAGGTCGCTTCCGTGAGATGACGTGCGCGTTATGTGTATATTGATCCTCAAACAAAAACGTGGCTAAAACGATAAGCGTTGCACAGTGTATGATACGTAACAAATACTGCTATATGCGCTAGCTAAATGCTGAACAATCTACAAATTATGCGCAACAATTTACAGCCTCTGGACGAGCGTTGCTTTTCTTCTCTTTGAAATTCCTCCTCACTTCTTTGTCCTTCTGTTGTCCTCATCAGCACCGTTATTACAGGGGTTCAATCTAACGAGTATTAGCGATCCTTAAATAGGTCGAATTTAAGGATCTTTAGAATGACCGAAGTACTAACGATCCTTAAATTCCCGCATAATTGGAATTTCTGAAGCAAGGTTCTTTTGCATGAATAGTAAAATGATGCTGCCCCCTTTTACGCTTACACATGTATGTCCATTTGTTTATTTCATTTGAGAATAATAATGAACAATTTCGATATTGTAGTGCTAAGTGTAAACCCGTTCTGGCGGCTCCTTCACCAACTTCTCTACCATTCGTTCCTTAATAAAAACACCAACATAGCATTTTTCCTCTCCATCTTGCACAGTCACGGTAGTATAGTTCTTTGATGCTCTTTTTGAGATGTAAGGGGGTGAGGTGGGAAAACTTTGAATATTTTAGCAAGTTCTGGGCAAGAGAGGAGTCAGTATCAGAAGAGCAGTTTTTCAGCTCCACCGCAAAATACCGTCTTCAACAAGGCGAAATTTTTCACCTGAAGGCAGTCAACAATTAAAGTATGCCAATGAACGCTGTTTTGGGCTGTTGAGAATATTGGCCGCAACTCAGAATGTCAGGTCTAACAAAATGCGCAGCACCATAACGGAAAGTTTGCATATCGTCGAAATGTAAACGTAATGAAAAATATTATTAGGAAGGAAAAGATGATGCTCATTGTGATGGGTTGGGTGAAATTTTTTATTGGAAAACGATTGCGACGATTTGCTGATTGCTTTCTTCCGCTACCTGAGGTAAAGCATCACAAATATATGCAACAACTCTCCCTTCACTATGCGTATCACATAAAGGCAACCGATTCTACCGAGAGTCATTTATGTCACCGTAATTTGGCAATAAATTGATTGATCAAACGGCTTCGAAAATTCGAATTTCGAAATTCGTTTGTGGCACCATCAGTCACCCAAGCAATTTCGACCCAAAATAACAGCGGACGAGAAAGCGATGCTCACACGTAATCTAGTGGAAAACTTCGACCATTCTGTGCGTTTTCGAGATGTTACTTCGCATATGATATTACAAGTTCGGAAATTATAACTCCCCTTTTCTCACTTTAGAAATACTACCTTGCACAGACTTCTCTCAAGTTAACATCCTTCAAATCCCTCGCAAAATAGCCTTCTTTCGGAGGAAATGAAATGTTGCAACCTCCAGAAATCTACTGAGAGTATGGTGATATAATGTCTTTCGGAAGAAACATCAGCAAAACTATTCCCTACCCTTTATCACATGCATATTCTGTGGTTTCGACGAAGAAATAGCGTATATAAACGATCAAAAATCGCCGCAACTTGATATATTTTATCGGCAAACTTTATTTCCTGGAAAGATATGGTTCAGGGTGTTAATTTAATTGAGTGCACCCTAATTTCAAAACGAAATAATGGTGGGCAGCAATTGCTCTTTTGCCACTTATCAGTACAAGTAACTTAATAGTTAGTGAGTGACAGTATAATACTTCATTGCTATGGGCGTAAACGCAAAAAATTCTATCTCGTATACTGTCTTTTTCCATAAAGTTGAGAATCTCTGTCAATCCCTTGTATCTGCGTTCCGGATTTACGACGATTTGGCTCAGGTTGTTTTGATCCACTAAGAGTAAGACAGATATGGGAGAAGAGCTTTTGAAGAAAATTTATATGTGCGCATGTTGTGTTAGTATGTTTGTTGTTACTTTCCACTGTCGATAGCCTATCGGTATTCATGTGCGAGACAGGATTCCTAAATGCGTAGTCGTAAACAATGAAGCTGCATCCTGTGTAACATCGTCAAGCAAAAATTTCCGTGCAGTGCAGTGCGTGCATTTTAAAGTTGTGAGAGAATGGTGCGATGCTTTCAGTTATGCCTGTGCAAGTAAGATCAGGCAGGAACAGATGTATGGGACATTACGCTTGAATTCTTTTGAGAAAATAGGTTGAAAGAAATTTTAAGCAGAAAATGGTCCTCTTCCAGCTAGTGCGGATGAGAAAATGGGCGCACATGAGTGAAATCTCAATCATGCTTTATCAATGTGCAGCACGGTTTCAGGCAGATTAGCAAAACAGTTGTATCACTGAGGTGAAGAATCAAACGCAATCAAGTGACCTGTTCATTAAGCCAGCTTTATAATTATAACTAGACGGCTGTCTAAGAAACTATCGGAATTAGACGTGAGTTTCAATTCTTCGACACTTTTCGTTATGAATCGTGAGTCTCAAAAACGCAAGTCGAAGTGCAAACAATTACAGTTTTCTTCGTGTGGATCACTAGCCTTTCTCCGAAGTAAAAGTCCAGCCTCCTTTTTTCTCAAACAGCTTTTAGAAAATGAGGGGATTGGGCTTCTAAGAAGTTAGGGTTTCAGCCATTACCTCGATCCATTCTTTTGTCCCGAAATAATCAAAGGCAGTAGATGATTTACTCAAGCCTCTTCATTCTTTCGATTTCTTGCATTCGTAATTTATGAATCTGACGCTCGAGAGTTTTGGATGTTCTCTTATTTTCCTTCCATGATTCGCAGCATCTCGGTATGAATTCCGTTAACTTCTTATTTTTGATACAATGAGAGAAGATTGTGTCACTCTACTTCGATTTCTCGATTGCCACCACTATGTAGCTCATTGTTCAGCCCTATATGAACAGAACATTTGATAGCTGTGATATATAAAAAGCTTTTGCATAGGAATCATTTGAAGTTATTTGCATTCATTTTTTTAAACCTTGAAGAAGAATTAGGCGTTAGCAAAATTTACGCCTAGAAGAGCAGATCTCATCAAAGCATATAAGCTGCAGTTGAGTCGTTAAATAAGACAACGTATCTCCTAGCAGTATGCCTCAATCCATATGGTGATTTGCTTAGAACAGATTCAGTCTTTGCTTGTTTTACAATTCTTGGGATGGTTCTGCCCTGAGGAACGCATTTTGCTTCCGGTTTTGCGAAAGTCACATAACTTTCCCGCCTTCCACAGAGAAATGTATTTCACCGAAAGCCCACTGAAAATTTTTGACCACAGGGTTCGTTCGTAAATTCGCTTCTCAACTGGGTCTGTTTTACACGCGTCTGCGCGATGCTTGGCTGCGATTACGATATGAAGGCTACCTAATGAAGTTTAGCTAATAACTGAAGATTGTAAGGTACTGCCCAAGCTAGCTGTGCAGGTGAAGGTAACCAGGGTATCATCCATAATGTTCTAAAGATGCAAATAAAACATTTCTCTCTCTTTTCCCTACAATCAGATATAAATAGTCACCGTCTAAGTTTAACACATAAGTCAAAGGTAAACTCGCTCGGTGCGAAGTTATTCGTTAATTGACACACACGCGCACAGGTACGCACGTACACACACAAACGCATATGCCTGTACGAACACACATGCACAGACGCTTGCTTGCACGCGTATGCACAAGTACATGCACACGCCCACACAAACGCATATACAAGTACACTTACTCATTGATGAGTGCCACGAAGGAAAGATGGCGTGCATTCGAAATGTTCGAGCTTGGACGAGCAGATTTCTTGTCATAGTGTAATGATTATCGTATTTGCAACCCATTCTTTGTAATAATCATAATACACTGGCCACGCAGAGAGTGAGAAGGAAGGGGTGACATTGCCTCCTTATAAAAGTCTTCAAACCTTTTTTGCAAGATTGCACAGCCACTGATAAGTATGTGAAAACTACTCAGCAAATAGCATTATAACAAAGAGACATTCTTAATTACTTGGGTACTAATGCTTTGGTTCCTGAATAAAATCTGGAATTTTTATGTACATATTGGTAGGATGGTCCATCTTCCGATGGCAGGCAATATCTGGAAGTTGTGTAGGAAATTCACCTGGTCGCTTCTGCTTGTTGAACTTTTACCATGCTATTACCACTGTCGTCTTCGGCCTAATAATGCCTATCTTCTCGCTTCCTCTTCTCATATTGGTCTTCAGCCATCTCAGACTTGGGAAATCAGACCACTTTCCCTTTATTATTGAATGCCTTACGCTTTTCGTGCAGAATATCATCGCAACGGCGCAGCAACATGTAAAAACAATGTACTTCATAATGGAAATCACTTCATTGAATTATGAATTGGAAGGACAATCAGTGCAAATTAGCATTTATGTTACTCAAAAAGGAAATAAACAACATGCAAATGAGACACTTTATTATTAATTTTTTTTAATGAAAGACATTTCGAAACACGCGAATAATGTCGATTGCTATTTGCAAGGTATTATGCTGACGAAATGACGAGAATATCAGTGAGTCGTAATGTTTTACAAGAAAAAAATACATGATGGAATGCTACAATGAACTGCTGACCTCTTCATAACGCTGCACTAAGTTCATTGAATATAAGCATAAAAAAACGTGTCATAATGCTTTCGTAAGTTCCCTTTAAAACTCCTATATAACCGTTAAGAGGTGAGAAAGAGTGCAACAATTTAGTTGTTTTTTTTCTATCAGAAACAAACTATAATTATTATGTCTATAATAGCAGCTGTAAATACATTAAACAACGGTACTTCTCCCCTAGAGGGGTATTTATTTCAGAATGAAGCACCGCTATCAATAATCTGCGAAATTTATCTTTGCTTAGAATTTCCACTCTTCCAGGTAAATCATGCGATGCAACGTTGAAATTTCATAAGAACAGTATACAAATAACGTTGGCAAATCAAACACAAAAACCTTTACTCTTCCATTCGCTTCAATTGCTCACAAAGAAAAAAAACAAAACATGTCTCCCATGACTTAAGCTCAATGCCATTCCCTTCTAACTGGCTAATATCCTATCGAAAATGATGAATTCAGTATTTTATTGGCTAAACGCCACATAACTCCGCTTTTCCTATTTTAGCAACTTGCATCTCCATTTATGAAGCGAGTAGCGGCTTTCTTCAGTTTATTCGCTCTATGCTTAGCGGTCTTTTCAACGGTGCATCGGCGCTTCTTACCACTTCCGCTGCATTCAAAAACATCTGATTCATCTCAACAATACCTAACCTCGAGATCAAACAGCGTCACCTAACCCAATAAATTTCTCGCGAGTGACCAATCGCGATAGTACGAGAAAATGAGGATAGCAACTTTTAGTGAACATTCTGCGGGCGTTGTATAACATCAAAAGGCTTGAAAGCTTGGTCTAAAGAGACCGTAAATGATCAAGATGCCTTGTAAAACAATTGAATTATTCCTTTTAAAAAAGCTTCAAAAAAGTTTCTACCAAAAAGAAGTGCCTTATGAGCTGGGACAAAATGCCCCTGCAAGCTAATGACGCAAAAAACAAATAGATGTGAAATCATGAGCTGTTAAATAAGCAGTTGCTGCACTGCCTCCTATCATCAAATAATATGAAACTCGCATTGCCTGGATGTATTTTGTGGAAGGTATTGCTTGATGGTCGCACATATATTGCAATAACAAATATAAACTTTAGAGTGCATCGAAATTGTATCGAAAATTGTACCCAAAAATTTTCTGTAATCCACGCGGTAGGCGTAGCTTTCAAAGTGAAGATCAGCAACTCTGATGGTCATGAAGTATCGTTCCAAAATTTCGAAATTCGAGAGCTCAAAAAGGATTTAGCAGCATCATAGGGGAACAGCATTGTGTAGAGGAAAACAATCATGATCGTTTCAAAGAAGGCGCATTTTAAGCGTTACCTGCAGTCGAAATTTTTGCTTTTCTGTAATGATTTTAAAAGGACTGTCCATCATCATATTGCCCTAATTTTGCAGGATAATGGCGTCGGTCGCTGCATGGCTGCCTTTTGCGCGTGCAGCTGCAATCGGATGGGTGCCTATATCACGACAGCCTATGCCAACCGCCCCGATCGCCATTCAGGTAATCAGTTTTTGATTGCACCCAATTGTGCGTTTTATTTTTGAAGTTCTGACGATATAGCATGTTTAGTTGAGGGCAACAACTTGAATTGAGCACAGGCCTGTAGCCAACGGTGGAAGAGATGGGAGGTGAAGAGAGCAAAGCTGGAACAGCATATTTTCAAAAATTTTCGTTTAAAAAGGTTTCGGTGTCTAAGGGCAGCACTTTAGCCTGCCTAAAAATTTTCAGACTTTCGTGGATCCGTCTTAGCTTACTTCAAAAATTTTTGGGATGTTACCTGGCGCCGTTTCGACCTCTCTGAATTTTTTCCCAACGATTGCCTACAGAACGTCTCTCTGATTTAGCGAATATGCTGCAATATAAAATAAGAGTGGGATGTCCTTCGAAGAAATTAAAGACCGTTCAAGGTATATTCGGTTTTTTTTTTGGCTCGCTTTAAATGCCAACGGTAGATTCAGACATGTTGTAAGAATTCAAAAGTACAGCTGCTTTTGGCTTGTGCGAGTGCGTGCTGGGAACCCGAACAAAGCACACCTTCCACGATCAGCTATTGCTTTTTCAGTAAAAAAAAAAAGATTCTGCACCTTCGAAGTTCACTCCGTTCTCGTATTCGCAATTTTTTGAAAATTTTTTGAACCAGAATAAACTCATTCGACGGGGCGTGCCCCAATGAACTCAAAAATGGGTTTCTTTTCGTTAAAAAATGCGCTGTGTTGGAGATATGGCCGAAAAAAAATTGTCCGCCGCTCTCGAAGCCTCCGTTATATTTAGGGGCGTGCATAAGAATAATGTTCCATATTTGATGAACCCTCAAATATCCATCACTTATTGAAAAAGGAGCTATCATTACATAGGCTGAAGGAATTTTCCACATTTCTTTGTCTAACATTTCTGAAATTTCCACTTGATTTGTTCTCTATCTTAAAATATCTTCTATCATTCTACATATTAATAAATTAATTGAATCTTGGGCGAGTTACTGGTGTTGTCTAGAGGAATTGTTCGAACATAGGTAAGTAAAACTGAGGTTGCATTTCGCATAGAAGGAAGTCTATCGTTGTGGTTTGGTAGGAGATCATTGTAGGTCCAGAAGACGTTTTCTTTCAAATGACCTTCGCTGCATAGACTTTTGTATTGACTTGTGAAATCTGGCCGGTAGACAACCGCCACCGTTTCCAATTTCTGCATCGAAACTATAAGAGATAGCATCATTACTTTAGGCGAAGGATTTGGCGGTTGATCATGTCTCCGACGAGAAGCTTTCGATTAATATCTCTGGGCGACGTTTTGAGACATGGCGTAACACGCTCGAGAAATTTCCAGAAACCCTTCTTGGCTCAAACGAGAAGGAATTTTTTTATGAT
Organism: Baylisascaris procyonis; assembly: GCA_037389465.1. Taxonomy (NCBI): domain Eukaryota; kingdom Metazoa; phylum Nematoda; class Chromadorea; order Rhabditida; family Ascarididae; genus Baylisascaris; species Baylisascaris procyonis. The sequence goes on along the minus strand of JAZARR010000078.1, from coordinate 590,907 downwards.
GAGGATACTTGCGAATATTTTTTCGATCGTGATCCCGACATCTTCCGACATATCCTCACTTTTTATAGGACGGGCAAACTCCACGTACGTTTATTATTCATTAATTAATATTGCGTTTAAATTTACCACGGGCTAAATCATTGCACATATGGTCAAGAAATCAGTTATGACTTGTCAATATATATATCACTGCTTTCAACAAGTGCACACTTCGGAAATGAGTCTGCTCCTTAGGCACACGTGGCATCGCGCCTTCATAGTACAATTTTATTGCTCCTTTCTACCCTCTTCATAGTACAACGACAGGTAGCTATCATCCCCTGACAAGCTAACTGCCAGTACTAATCAGCTGATGGATAATCGCAAGCAGCATTCATGTTGTCTGGTGAAATTTGATGTTCGGCCAATTACTTACTCAAAGCAATCGCCTTAGTCTGTCCTAATTTTCACATAGACGCGCTGAGTCAGCTAAATGTCCTCCGTTTCTTTCTCAACTTTGCGGAAACAAGACTAGATATTTTCATGACCGATGTGCCACCGGTATATTGTTACACGGAGTGGAATTCAAGAAAACATCAGTAGAGAATTTTCGTTGAGTAATCTGATAACCGTGGGAGATGGATCGCTGAAGAAAAAATATCAAACTTCTTGTTTTCATTTCTTCGTTAGTTTTACTTTCGAACATTTTTTCGTACTTTTTTTTGGCGAATTTGCTGTGCCACCTTCCACAAGAAGTTAATTTATTCTTGCATCGCTATCTGCTTCAACAGATTGTTCGAAAATGTGCGCAATGCATGAGCGCAATTTTGCAGGTGATAAAAAAAGCTGAATTGTTAAACAAGTATAACTAGTAAATAATGAAATAAATGATGCTATAACAAACTGTATTTAAGTGTGAGGCATAAAATACGTTGCGCACTTAAATGTTGATGCTTTCACTCAGATTATAGGTGAGCCTCATCTGAGCGATCCCATAACTAGGATTACGTAGGAAGTAATGATATGGATCCCAAGATCCCACGATTTCTTGGATTAAACTTGGTTGAACTGAAATAAAAAACTTTCAAAACTTAACTTAAACAAACAGAATATCTACGTGGAAGTGAAGGAACTAACAAAAACGAAGATAAAAGTTTTTTAAACTAACCGTATCTTCCTTGTTCGAATCACTCCATTGCCATACATGAGTGATACCTATTCATACTCTAAACTGAGACCAAAATGTGATGAGATAAACAAAAAAATAAATAAACCAAACGAGAAGTGATTATTTTTTATCGTTGATCTTGTATGTGTTGATTTCTCAGCTATTATTCAGCTATTAATTTGATCTATGAGTGGGTAAATGCTCAAGGTAGGGATAATTGATGTATTTATGAATATAAAAATTGTTCTTAATAAAGCTCTTTCGGCATGCTATACTATAAACACTATATTCAAGAAGTCTCTTTATTTTGTAGCATCTAATAAGCTTCTCTTAGTTGCAAATGAAATCATCAACTGTGGTAATAACTTTCCTGTAACCTTTCAATTGCCCATAAATAATGTTGTAATAGATGTTATTGCTAGGAGAGCAATATCTATCAACATTGAAAAGATACTGCTGTGTTCTATTTTATATTTTAAGTGAGAAATTACTATTAAATTGTGTCTAACTCTGAAAACTTTGCTTCTTTTTGCTTTATTATTGATGTCAATGCTAAGTCCCTGCTCATGAACCTTGCTTCCGATATTGGTGAGGTAAAATGTAGCACGTTTTCTTTCTAGAACTCGTTTGCCGCATATAAACTCGATGAAGAACGCTTTATTACTACTCACTTCCCCCTCCCCCCCCCCCTCCCTTCTCCCACCTCCCTCTAATACCTCTAAGACTATTGACCGCTTATAAAAGAACCAAACGGAAAGCAATCTGCCTCTATTTCTAAGCGCAAATACGAATCTAAACTGATTCAAGAGAATGCACAGTGACGAGCCCTTTCTTTTAGAGTTCCCCAAACATTTTCGTGGTCTTTTGAAAGGTATAATGCAGCTATGGATGAAAAAAATAGTTCAATCCTCTTAATCTGCTTTGGGGTAATTGTGGCATATAAGTTTTAAAAAACAGTACTGGTACATAGTCTTACAGAGAACATGAAAGCAAAAACGAACCATATAAACATATATTTAAACAGTGAAAGTAAAGTGCAATACCATGGAGTCCAATCATTTGTAGATTGCCCAAAGGAAGTTAACCTGTTAGCAATAAATTAAAACTACATTCTCACAGATGCTCAATGTTTTGTTTCATCTCTTCGCAATGCAAGCGCAAAATCCCGCAAAATCAAGCGCACTCCATTAAAGCAATTAGACAAATGAATGGAAACTGAGAGAAATGCATCTTCTAATATCTCACTGATCATGTGCGAATTTAGTGTACGGCTTAATTGCATCGTTTGCCTATCCGTGGTCGATATATACGATGATTTTGTTTTATGTATTGAGAATTGAATCGTCGATATTGCTTGAGTGGTGCATTGCTAGCGTTGGCATATTTCTGCTTGCTCTTGTTTGATGCTTTTTTATCCTCGTTCTGGTCTCGTCTTTTGAAGAACTGGAGAGGAGCACTAAAGTGCTTTTTTTCTACTTTTAAAGCTGTCCAACATCCTCTAATAAAAAGTGAATGTGGTTGCCATACTCATGTTGTATAAGTTCTTATAGTTTTTAAATTTTGCGGCTATTTCCTGTGCGCTGTACATAATGCTAAGAAACTATAGACAAAGTGCTTATAGAATTATTGCAAGTGAAAGTTAATCGAATTTATGTGGATTCTAATTACTTCTTTGAAAAAAACAACCTTGTAACAATGTTATGTCTGCTCATATGTAAAGGTGTCTGCTATCAGATATTTACATCTCACAATCCACAGAAATTTCGGCAATGAAATTTGAAGACTGTGGTCTTGTCTAGGTTGTGGCATTGTTTTCCCTATTTTGTTCTAATTCATCACATATCTGTCAGTTTTTTTACTTGCATGTTGGTAAGGGTAGTTTGCTGAGCGATTATAAATCAGTTCGCTTTCTCGTCTTCGATTCATCTGGCAGTAACGACAGCATAATCTTTCAAGATTTCACATTAAGCCTCCATAAATCTGCACTTTCTCTCCCCACTTCATGATAGTTTCCCAAGGGAGAGCTCACTTATAGAGGCCGGAATAAATCTGTATTCGTTGCAGTATCCAAAGCACGAGTGCCTTGTTGCTTACGATGAGGAATTGTCGTTTTTTGGCATTATGCCGGATCTCATTAGTGACTGTTGTTACGAGGATTACAAGGACAAGAAAAGGGAGAACCAAGAGAGAGTAATGGAGGAGCGACTCGATACAGCCGACAAAGCTAAGCGGACGCTATCATTACAGGTTCTTCCTTCATCTTTTTTTTGCTCAGTTTTAATAAAATAGGATGATATATTTGAAAGAAGTGAAGATACACAGCATTAGCTCATTCGATGGTGTTTTCCTTCTGATTTCTTGTCTAACAACCACGAATGAAGCAAAACTAAGTGAATCGCAAGTGACATAGAGGACTACTTTGCAGAATAAAACTCAGCCGTTTATTTCACTAAGAACTTACGAAATCATTGATTATTCCCAGTGATTGTCGATGATTTGATGAGCGATCACGTTATTTCTGTTGTTGGGGTGTTGCTCGTTGCTACGATGGAGGGGGAGGGGGAGGGGTGAGGGAAGGGCAAAAGACTAATATAAGTTTTGCGAATGTATATTTCAAACATCAACTCGCATACAACATGGATACATCAAGATGGGAGTGAAGCAATGGGCTGTGTTTTGGACGATTGTATGTAGTTCTATTTCCAAGTTGAATGATATAATCTATGCAACATTCAGCATCAACAAAGTTGTGGTAAATACGCTCCATTGCAGTGCGATCAAGCATGAACTCGCTATGCATGATGAATGCCCAATCTTTGCTAATTGCCAAATCTTTCAATGTTTTAGTTGTTTCTTCCACTTAAATGTGCCCATTTTCTGCTTACTTGTTCCTACTTGCACAAGATTAGACGAAATTTTTGATTTTTAGCAGAAGATGTGGGCTGCATTCGAAAATCCTCATACTTCATCGGTTGCACTTGTTTTCTACTACGTTACTGGGTTCTTCATCGCCGTTTCCGTTTTGTGCAATATTATTGAGACAGTCCCTTGTAAATATATGGCCGATGATGCAACAGTTTCGTGCGGCGATCTGTATGAAAGACAGGTTTGCATTTGCCAACTTCTCGGATTCGAAGTTGGCATAAATTAGGTTTTTAACAAAACATTAATATACCTGTTTGGAAGTGAGAATCGTGGGAGGCAATTATTCGGAAAGTGGTGCTAGCATAAGCTTCGCGCATACTTCACGCATGACTTTCAAAAATGTCTGTCATTTAGATGACGTTTCACGACGTTCTGTTAGCTGTTGAGATGGCGGATCGTTGATACACTCAGAGGTCAGCTGATGTTCTCTAAAAATTTCTGATAGGATTGCACTTAATTTTTTAAAGGAATGCTTCTAGCCAAAAAAAAAGAACCATGCTCCTTATTATTCCAGTCACAGCTTTTAATAAACTAGGCACATTGGTTTCAGCTTCATTCATAGCATTCGCCCTAAACGAATATTGCAGTTTTTTGTTCTCGATACGGCATGTGTGATAATTTTTACGGTAGAATATTTGGCGCGGTTATTCGCCGCTCCCGATCGCTGTAAGTTTCTTCGTTCAATAATGAGTGTTATTGATGTGGTCGCAATTCTACCATACTACGTGGGATTAGGCCTCACCAACAATAAGGACGTTTCGGGAGCGTTCGTCACTTTACGCGTCTTCGTAAGTTATCTTATCAATTGTTATCAGCTTTGCTCTTGTCAATTTGCACCTCGCGAATTAAGTATAGTGGTGGCCTGAGGGCTGAAGAATTTGCCTAAAATTAGCTAATGGTTATGAGCATCGTCCTTTTTGTGGAGTCCGTAAATACGCTTTGCACTTTGATGCTTACTAGCGACTGCTGCTTCCATGCCTCATTGAATTTGTTATTCCCCGGATTTTTTCTCTTCCTTTATTCAGATATTCCCGCTCTGCTGAGTGCTGAATTCATTGAACAAAGAACTCAACTTCTTCCTAGACCAATTTCTACAAATCTGAGACTATTTAGCCGTTAAGCGTAACTTGTATATGAGCTCACTAATATGCTAGTTGGCGTTTATGAGAACGTGCAACTTCGGTCTTACTAACTTTGAAAGCTAACTATGCTTCGTCGTTAGCGAACTTCCACGCGAATGCTTAAATGATGGTAGAATGTCGTTGAGCATGCATAAAATATCTCGGATGAAATTGACTATTATGTAGGCATTGTGGTTAATATTGCATAGTATTACCTAATATTGGTTAATTACTTCGAAGTGAGCAATATACGACGAATGTATGGGAATCGGCATTTGTATAATTTCGTTTATTGAGCATGTAGGAATATTCTGTAGCGAAGAAGAAAGCGCCCTCAGAAAACGACAAACAAAAGCTCTGTGATGGTTGCTTCGTATTGTCTGATAGATTTTTCTACACTATTTCCAACCTATAAATGGCATCTGACAATAATGACAGCACAAGTCCTCTCTTTATATGTTCTGAAGGGTACATTCAAAGTTGAAATTTGCCAATTTTTTGCCCCGTTTACTTCTTTGAATCATAGCCCTTCAGGTGGAAAAAATTCACGGCGATTAGCGATTCTAAAATTGCAGGCTGGTTTTCTGCGAGGCGAGCACATTGAATTTTGTTGTCTATTACATAACCTGCATGACCCCTCAAATATAGAATATTCGTTTTTGGAAAGGCTGTTCATGTTTTCCTCACCGCGTTTCGCCGACTGCCACTTCCGGAACTTGCATGTGGGTGGAGATTTGAATAGAAGGTGCCAGCATTGAATGATACCGAGTGTTTATGAATCGAAATTTTACTCACAAAAAACAACATTCTTTGTTGTTACCCACGACCGGCTCTTGTGCTTATAGTTCGTTTCGATTCAATGGCATCGCCGTTCTTTATAGGTTGCCGGGCATCTTTAAAAAATGATGTGAGAAATGATCTTCTTCGACGCACTGTGATTTTTCCGAAGCCTTAAAGTATAATGCTTTTCTTGTCTCCAGGTTTCATCATCCACATGAGAAAACTTATAATTATTTTATTCACAGCATTCCGACATATAATTTAATCTCGAATTTACTGAATCATAGTTTAAGCAGGTGATGCATTATTTTCAGCGAGTTTTCCGTATTTTCAAATTTTCTCGTCATTCTCAAGGACTTCGTATTCTTGGCTACACACTGAAGTCATGTGCTAGCGAATTGGGTTTTTTGGTTTTTTCGTTGGCAATGGCAATTATAATATTCGCAACGATAATGTATTATGCGGAAAAGAAAGTTACCGACACCCGTTTCACTTCAATACCTGCTGCTTTCTGGTACACTATTGTTACGGTGGGTTGCTTTTCTAATTGCCTCTCATCAGTTTTGTGTTTAAAACCTGTGCTACAACTTATCGTATAACTATATCACCAAAACAACTCTAACATTTGGTCACTTTTCTACCATAAGAACTTTCCTCCATTATGGATCCCAGTTCAATTCTCACGGTCGGCGTACGTTTCATATGCCACATGCGCTGTACGCACTCAAACGACATTTTTGAAGATGTTAGACTTTCGCGAGTGCTAATGTGGCAATTAATTAAACTGTTGAGCTTTCCAGCATAATACTGACGTCTAATGAACGTGCGTCATTTGAACCTCGCGCTTCCCATAAACCACGTGGGTGGTCATTTAGTACTTGAGGAAGAGGTTTTTCTCACGGTGGTGTTGTTGATATGACGCGTTGCCTGCTTCTGTGCAGTCGTTGTCTTCAGCAATTTTATTTCCAGGGTTTTTTTTTGCCCTATCATATTTCTTAGGCGTTGTTATTGAGTGAGAGATAAACGAGCCTGATTTGTATTTTTGAGTTGATATTATAATAAAACTATCAAAAAGGTAGATGTGGACTTTGATACGCGAAGAAAAATCAGGTAGCAGGATGGCGATATGATTACTGCACATCGTTGATATTTTCTTGTTGTAAGGTGTAGTAGGCCGATCACATATTCTGATCGCCATACTTTGCCTGCCGATTTGCGTCTCTGCTGACACCGAAACTGATGCGTCGCATTGGATGAGACGTCTCCAAAATTGTGAAGCAATCGTTTGGACATAACTGATTTACCGTACCTCACGATTACGTCATCAAAAACACTTATGATGGCATCTGATTACGTTCATAATGTTTCTCCTTTCCATAAAAAAAAAGATGTTTTTCTCTACGCTGTTTCACGTCCACTAATTTTTTTTTAAAGGAAAAATCGTTTAGAAATTCCAGCTATTCTGAAACCAAAAAATAGCGGTTGCATCATTTATGAAATGATTTCTTAAGTTGTCTGGATGTTCTTTGCATAACTGAGAATAAAAAAATGCATATTACAGATGACCACACTTGGTTATGGTGATATGGTCCCGGCGACAATAATGGGTAAAGTAGTCGGCGGTGTTTGTTCATTAAGTGGTGTATTGGTTATAGCACTTCCAGTTCCGGTAAGTTTACCAGCGATCTCCGTAGCTGCTTTTCCGGTGGAAACGAATTGAAAGAGACCGATGCGAAATGCAAAAATCCACTTTTTTCGTTTTGCTGGAATTTTCATATTTTTCCCGCTGTGTGAACAAGATCCATAGGTGGATTTGTTAGGCGATCAATAAAGCAGAGAACAAGAGGCTGATATAGCGGAAACGGGATCTTAATTAAGCTGAGGAGCAAAAATACTTTGAAAATAGATCTTGCGTGTAGAGGCGTTATATGTGCTTTCTAGATGTAGACTTCGTGAAATGTTTAAGAATGCAACGCAATCGTTTTAAACTCTCGTTTTCAAACGAAATAGTGGCAAAAATGACATGATGTCGTGGCGTTTGGTCCTTCTCGCCATGTTGTTTTCTGTCACTGTATGGTTCTTTATGGCCATCCTTGCAAAGTACTAGAGCATTGTTTAAAAGAGATTGAAATAGTGCAGCTGGAGTTTAAGAGATGCGCAAGCGCTGAATTCATTTTCATAAAAGGGACTTCGAGGAAAACATCAAGCTACCATAGTGAACTTTGAAGGCGATAATGGAAATTGCATGAGAAATATTAGCAATCTGCACAAGCATTTTCATTCAGGTTATTCAGGTTATTCAGGTTATCGATCATTTTCAGGTTATCGTCAGTAATTTCTCACGAATTTATCATCAAAACCAACGTGCTGATAAAAGGAAAGCACAAAAGGTTCTCATTCATTGTTATTTCTAATTTTATGGTTTTTGTTATATTTTCCAAATTGTTCCAACCTTAATAATCGTTACAAATAGTGGATTCATGCCTATTGCATAATGATGTTTGCAATGGCAGCGTATAAATCCAATTTTTTTATTATTTTTTTTCATATGAAAAGATTTGTGAGATTTTTGAAGCGCGGTCGGTTGTTATGCGAAATTGGTCAATTCCCAAGAAATTGATATATAGTTCAAAAATTGTTGTATCTCGAACGCGTTATTCAGAATATACAGACTGGTTCCAGTAATGTACTATTTATTGGTTCATTATTGCTTCAGAAAGCTCGTCTTGCAAGGATACGCATCGTAAAAAACGCATCTGGGCAGGCATTGTTCAGTAAAAAGAAAGCCCACGAAGCACGTATGCAAGCCTTCGAGCAAGGCACATTGAGTCTCGACGCCCTCAAAGACGAAGACATTTTTGAGATTCAACACCATCACCTCTTACAGTGTCTCGAGCGTGCAACAGTAAACATTTCGATAATCTATATAAAATTTTATGAATGGCTGTATTAAATTTTTTCAAACAAGATAATGTTCTGAGGGAAATGTCTATTTCTATGGCGCCTTCATGAAAGCGTCATTTCTCCAGCCCGGTGGAATGATACTTTTTGAGTATATAGATATGTTTCAGAAGGAGGTGCTTAGAGAAGTTTCGAAAGTGAATGTAACTATTCGCCTTTAGCATTTAATGCGGTAGCTTCACAACAGAAATAACTCATCAAAAGGCTGCTCATCAAAAACGATGAGAAATTGTTATGGAACTGTGCATCATTTACTGGAAACAAACGGTCATTTTATGCAAAATTTGCGACGTTTGGTGCCAGACTGTTTTGCTTTTTCTCGCTAATTAACCTAATCGCTCTTATAAATATTCACATCTATAGATAGCAACTTTCATTGACATGTTTTCCCTATTGTCACACCATACTGTAAATTAGGTTATGCTTTACTAATTGAATTGTGATGTGGTCATTGTTGCAGAGCAGCGGAAAATATAGCAAAAAAAGGTTTCACAGAGAGGCTTAACGATAAAATAACTTAATCTACCATCCAGCTGAAATTAAGAAATATCATGGCTTCATGCTTAATCCACTATCAGACTATTTAATACCACATTTGTTGACCTCATTCATCGTTTGGCTTCCTCGCGAAGATATTTTGCAAATATCCAAAAAGAAATAAAATAAAATAAAATATGATTCAGGAAAGAGAGTTAGTGGAAACGGATATCGCATTCGACGGTGGAATGAAGCCGACACCTCCTCTTAGCCTATCGACGTCACGTGAAAATCTCCATAGTAGCGGCACGCACGCTGATGTCTTTGGCTGCTGTCCTTTTAGGATAGGTACGCTCCATTTTTCTCCTTTTAAGGTCTGAAGGTTGTTGATTTACAGAACTGTTACCTCCCCATTACAAGAAAAAGCATACATTTACCAAATGCCAAATAAATCACCTATAGCGATTAAACCCAACTATCGTTGGGGGTATGAAAACAGTTGGGAAGTTTAAAGTAAGACTAAAATATCAGCATCTGCAAACAAACCCTTTCTTGTAGCAATGCAACGATGATTTTGCTGTCTAAGTGGTTGCAGAGTTGCTCGAATGACTGCATCAGAACTCTCAATGGTCCATTTCATTTATACCTTTGCATTTTTACAGTGGCTTGTCTTCACCATTGAGGTGAAACTAGCGAACATCTCAATATAAACAAGTGCGCATAACATGCAGACTTTTAGTGTAAGACTTATAGTGTGACTTACAGTTTGAGTTGGATTATATACGGGACTTACAGTGTTAGAGTGACCTTTTCAGAATGTGTATGTCGGACTGTTCTTTGAGAATGCAGCAAATATTTTTCCTTTAGCCAATTGATATTCTTGACTTTCTTCGTCGCCCATTGTGGGATATATTTAATCCATTTACTACTCAAAGTAAGATTTCTGAGCGATCGTGTAATTGAAAATAAAGTGGAATGTCTTTTGTGTTTATCCTTTATTGCCTTCTGCAGACGGTTGGTTTGGCAAAAGAATTTACGTGTATATGCATTGTTCTCCGAAAGTTTATTCTATGTCTATGTCTGTCTGCCTTATAGCCCTTCTTCCTGCTCTCCATTCTTTACCCATATATCGTCCTAACCGTGTGCTATCCTCATCCACTTGGTATTCTTTCACGCTAGTTTCTCTTGGAAAGCAGTGCATTTGAAGCGCACATAAAACGCCAACTAGGCAGAAGGAGGATTCATCATTATCTCATATCCAATCTCCACGTCGCCGCTTCAGTACAGGGTGAGTTTTCATGAAAAGAGGCAGGGGACCTCAACAATGGATTTGTGCTAAATGCGCTTCCGCATTTCCGCTCGTTAAAGTCACCGGTTTCTCGAATTACAAAGGAATAATAAAACATGCTCAATAATGCATTTATATTCCTTGTCACGTTGCAGGTAGTAGAAGTGCTTCGTGGGAATGTCGCATTTTCTGCAGTTCGGCTAGTTGCAAAATCTTCTGGCACGCTTCTAGACGCCTAATAACTTCTTACTAAGTTGGCGGATCAACTTTAAGATTGATGCAGAGGTCATTATGTTGTGTGGATAACGCCTGTCGAATTTTATAACCTTAACTGCATACAGCATGATGCGGTAGCGGGTTCAAGTGGCGGATGCAAAATGCTGTCTAGTGTAAAAAGCTTTTCGAGAGTGAAATTCGGTGACTCCGCTCACGCTAATCTTTGCATGGAAGGAGATGGACGCTGTGTTCCCTAGTGAGAAAATGCTGTCACTGTTAAAATAAACCAAACCCTCCCCTCTCTTCTCCTCTCCCACGAATAGACTACTAAAACTTTTGGTACGAAATGTTCCCCTTTATGGCAAACAACATCCCGCCATCCACCATTCGTAATCAAGGTTTTGCGGGACTTAGTGCGTTATATTGGCTCTCTGTTCTAACTGCTGAGATCTTAAACCCGTCGTCGAATTAGTTCAATCATCCCGAAGACTTCTGGCCGACGCTTGCGATAAATCGGCGTTGCGTCAAGGGAGAGTTGGTCGGTTCCTCATTAACGGGGCAGAGAAACGAGAGCAATCTATCACCCTCGGTGTTACGTTGTAGTGGGTTCAACACGCACGGACATGGTCTCATCCTAAAGCGTTTTTCAGAGGAAATTTGCAAAAACACAAAAAAGGCTGAGGCAGATGTTAGGTAACGGCAAGTGAAGTTAAGTGAACGTTAAACTGAGAAACTTAATTGCCGTTATAAATATCGAGAGTGGGAAAATGCTTAAGAGTGGTATACGGCCACGAATATGTTCCACGAAGTAACTGCTAATATTCTGCAAATCCAACTCAATTCGTTGTTACCTCATTCCAAATGTTATACTTGTGCAATAGTGCGTTCATGCTGCAACATCTATACGGATAGTGTTTGTATTTGATTGATGTACGATTCACTGATGCTTGGTGCCGCTTGCCTTTTATTGACTTCCGATCACTCGAGCTGCCAGTGTAACTTTGCTTTGGTTGGTGAGGCTCACTGAAATTGAGATCACCCTATAAAGGAAGTTTTAGGAGAGTATACAAGAGGACGTACTTTATTTGCTTCAAGCAACCAAACACCTGAGTGTCACAACAATCTGTTAATGCAGGTGCTCAAATGAGAAATAGCAGTAAAAAGAAATGATTCCGCTCGAAGAAAACGGGTGAGAAAGATAAAATAGTCGTGGGCAAGAAACTCGCTGCTGCCTATATAAAGGTTCTGAGGCCATTGGATGCATATTTGCATTAATAAGTAATCCAAATACAATCTCTCTCCCCAACATTCCGATGCTTTATCATTCCGACGCTCCCCAACATTTTCGAGAACTCGGGAGCTTCATGAATGCTCTGCCATTTGAATTTTTCCCCCAATCGGCTTTGCTTCAAGCTTTACAGTGCTTCTTTTTCTTCAGACTTTCTTCAATGTCTTTCCCTCAAGCAGGTCGTGAAAACGGCTATAGATCGAGTACATTTGTGCCTTGGAAGCAGTGTTTTGATCAGTGAACGCTCAGTGCAGTCGATTTTCGTTTTGAGTTGCTGACGTTTTAATAGTCTTCATTTTGACTTATCGTCGCCAAATTTACAGGAAGACAGAGGGGCTGCGGCGTCGGACATGTGTCATTCGTAACTGACACGGACGATCGACCAATGGACGCTGGTGCGGGGGGTCGCGATGAGTGGTCAGCACGGGACGGCGACCAACGCACTCATCTGTCCTTCAAGAGGCATATCGCCGAGGGTAATGCGCATACTAATATCTGCATATCAAGCCTTTGAAATATTATCCTCGCTTCTTCGTCAAATTCTCTTATTTCCGCGCTACATTCGAATGGAATGCTCGTCCGTGAAAACCTCAGGAAAAATCACTGGGTATGCCGATGCATTGGTCGCTTAGTGGTCACTGCCCGTAGCAAACCCTGAGTCCAGTAAGCATACCACATTTACCTGCCATTCGCCACGCGGCACCTGGCACAAAGAAAAAAAAGTACAACAGAAGACATTCCCTCGTTAGGTCCTAGGTTTGCTACGGGACCAGCTGGCTGTAAAAGATCACTTACCTGATGGCCCAGCATGTATATGAAAGACCTTTTCTTATTTTCTGTCTTCGCCCATCCAGGAAACCGAATCTTATTAAAGTTGTAACTGTATTTTAAGTGCAAGTTTGTGAGATGCTTCAGGGTTGAAATCGCTAGAAGAAAAAAATGTCTTTCGAAATCTTAACGCCATACTGAAAAGATTTCGGCATCGCTTGGTTCATGAAGCGTAAGCAATTTGTAACTCTTACTGTAAGCTTGCCTCCTAGGACTCGTAACTCGTTCTTTAAGATGCCAAAGGTTGGGTTTGACTAAAGCTTACTAGACAAGCTTAAGCTTCTTCCGATCACGTGCTACTCCACGGGTAAGTGGTGTTTGTCATAATATGATTCAACATTAAATCAATAGGAAATATTTTTTTCGGCGCTAAGAATCTGATTTATTATATCCAATACTAAAAACTTAAAGGTTAGCGCCATCATCCAGTTTAACAAACCAATCGCTCAGCCACAACCTTTGTGAAATTTTACGATAAAAATTAACGCATCAACCAGCACAGTAGGACGGAAAAAGAAAAAATAAATAAAGACAATAATTTCATATATGTTTTTTTTACATTAAACGGTGGCTGTTATTATCTCAAACTGTTTATTCCGATAGCGACTATTTTTCCGATCATATTAAAGAAAGTTCGAGGATGAAATTATTTATTAAGTTAAAAAATTATTTATTAAGTTAAATACATATGAAAGGATATAAAAGCACATTGCTGCGAGCCTCAGTGACAGTGCTGGTTTAAATATGCACTCTGAAACTCAATAATTCCCCCCCCCCCCCCAAAAAAAAAACTCTAGCTTTGCCCAGTGGCAGCATACAACGTAACATGGGTCACCGTACGCTGCATTTCGATCGGCTTCAAGTACCAAAATAATACCGTTAAATCGATTGTGCCTTCATTGCTTCATGATGCTGTATTTGCAAGGTGCTTCGCAATAGTGACAAAATTTTACGCGTTTACAGCAATTTTGAGCTTTAAAAGAATGAAAGCAAATATATTTCATAAATACATCTAACATGAGTGTAACTTTGCGTGCCAAGATGTGAATTAATTCGTACTTACCTCCTTTAAAAAAATAACACTGTTTGTCTTCAATTATCTATGAACGCATTTTGAAAAAAAAAAAAAAAAAATGCTACTGCGATCAACCGCGCTCACCTTTTCCTACTATATGCAGCATTTTTATTCGTGCAAGAGCATTCATCATCTCATGGAATTCCTCTCCCACCTCGCTCGTGAATCCGTACCCTCTGTAGAATCCTACTATGTCCCCACGCCTAGAACTTTCAACAGGAAAATAATCCCCTTATTCTAAGAGTCACACCTGAGGAAGCGAGGGACAAGAACGAACCTTCTAAATTACAAAGCACCCAGTATGCAGATATCCAAGGAAAAACGATGGATGGTAGTGGTTTATTCAGTTTGCAATAATATTCCTATAGATTTTTTTCTCCCTTAAGTCGACGGTTGCTGGTATTGTAATGGTTTTGGCGATATCTCGTGTAAAACTAAGAGCTTCTTGATCCTTTTTTTGGCATATTTTCGAAATAACATAAGAAGATTTCGTCACGAGTATATTTATTTGATATAGATGAGCGTTATGCATACAATGTGCTCTATCCAATGAACAAAATGATGCATCGCACGAAATCATTTTTCACATTGACGACGCAAATAAATGGGCTAACAATTTATTCTCAATTGTACACAGTTATAAATAAAGGAGATTTGAGAAGAGTGCAATGTCTTCTCGCAGATTCCCTTCACGTTCAGCATGTTTTGTTTTTTCTGGAAGGAAGAGGGGGGAAGGACGCTGGGAATGGTAAGATGGAAGGGGGCAACAGGCCCACTTGGTCGGTTTATATTTAGCTAGGAAGAGAAGGGCCAAGCGAAGAATTAAATCGTTTTCGTGTGTTCTGAAGAAGATTGATGGAACAGGGCGATAACAAAACAAAGTTTTCGGTGCCTTTCACCTTTCTCCGGCTGAAATTCAATGTGATGGACCGTTAAGGAATTTTTTTTTCAACAGAAAATTTTTCGTAGGCAATTGTCATTATCTTAAGGATCACTTAGAAGAAAGGGACACCGATAATCTATGATGAATTATCGGGAACTCAAACGATTTCACACTGGTGACATATCGTTCCCAGCAGGCTTTTCGGAAAGCGAAAAAACCTTCCTTGTCGTGTGAATACCGTTGAAAGAATTTTATGAAACAAATTGAACAATTGTTCTACAAGGATTTTTCAAGATTGCTGCCATTTACCACAGTGTTAACTCGTCAGCTAAGAGTAAACAGTGCACAATTAATCCCGCTGCTCAGTGCCACTCTGCGCGATTTGTTTGGCAATGAGAATTTTCAATCGACACACAAGCCTCTTTGAAGTTGTAATTCCTATCTTTGAAATTTATTCATTTTATCGCTTCTTATTTAAAAACCACAAAAAAACTGAACTTTCGGAAGGGACTGCCCGAGTGAATAATGCATTCGAGTGTAATTGAAGAGAAATAAAGCTGAAAAAATAAAATAAAAGAGGAATCGTTCTCTATGCTTACGCTACAGAATCACTAATATTAGAATATATGGCAATATGGACAAAAACATTCGGTGAGCATCACTTACGTCTGAAACGCAAAAGGCTGTAGTATGCGTCACTACCGCTGTTTTGCATTAGTAAAGGTGGGATGCATGGAACTTCTCTCTTTCCCCTTTCACGATTACACGATAAGAAATATCAAAAATAGAGGATTTCAGCACAATGCCACTTTTCATTTAATCGCTTGCAGCACACTAAGCAAAGAAGGGTTCTTACTGGATGATCGCCAAAATACTGCAGATTTTGAATTGAGACCTTGAAGAGATTGTTTTCTTTTTTTGAGGTTCGGCATCATCCTTTTCCTTTCTCCCTCTTCCAGATGTCACCGACGTCCATATTAAAGATAAGCTTTGTATTCATCCCCTCATTTGTTCAATTAACGAATCGATAACCACGTCTCGATAAAATATCCTTCAAATATTCGACTCTCTTCATATCTGCAGGTGTCAATTCGCTAGTTTCATTGCGTACCTCAAAACCACCATTATTTACTTCATAGAGTCGTCATCACATAAAATGCTCAGCAATGGAAATGTTTCCGATGTCCTTTATGGACTTTAATCACTCTTTTGCATCCACTGGTTAAGAACAGCTCCAAAACAGAGTTCATTTCAAAGCAAATTACAGCTCTGGTTCTCCTCGCTCGCTCATCCTACTCGAATTCATCACTCACCTTGACTTTCAAAGCTTATAGGCGTAGCAGAACCCGGCCACCAATATTTATGTATTGTGATGCGAAGAGAGAAATTAGGCCGAATAAGCCGTGAAAAGAAGCATATCTCTCACTAGAAACTGAATTACGGGAAAAACCAATTTAAGAACCAATATTAGTCCACATAAACGTAATGGAAGATATGTCGTTAAGGCACTGATTAGCTCGAAGTGAAAACGCATTTGGGGTAGACATCATATCGTTATATGAACTTCACATACAACACACAATTGCTGCCAATTCTTTTCTAGGGAACGCTTTTGCACTGCAAGAGTAGCAATAAAGATTAAGTATTCCGAGGTGAAAACCGTTGCGCTATACCCCTCTTATCAAATGTGCGAAGACATTTCCTGTGGTGTATAGCACTTGTATTTAAAAGTGCATCATCAGATAGCTAAAGTACAGCTCACAAGAGGCATGAAACTCATTCCAAAGCATTTTAACTCCGAAAGTGGCGTGATATGCTACCTGATCGCTACTCCGGATTCTGAACATTAACGCCTGAGAATGTGTCAACAAAAGTTACTTGACGAGTAACATCGATTTGAGGCCGTAATTCAAGAAAGAATATTTGAAGTGCATACGAACGAACAAACTCACGATGGTAAAACTGTTGTCGGTGACATCGTCCAATACATCTTTCGGTTCCTCCTCCACAAGACTACACCTCAAACTTGGCTTACCGAGTATTAATGCAGCGAAGAATTTTACGTGCGACTGTGCATCAACCAGGAGATATTGTGCAATTCCCTCGTCATATATCTAGAAGGCATCCATATTGACAGATAAAACTGAAAGCAGTTACGAACATTGCTTTCAGTGTCTTTAAGAAAATCCGAAATGAACGTGAAGCGATATTAATCTCAAGCATTGCATTATCGAAATATTTTCCACCACAAGATGTATGCATAACAGTCTTTTGTCGTCTAATAATTATATTCAACATCTGCGTTTACCAGCTGTAAACTTTTTTCTTTCCTATGCACTGCCAATAATGACGTTCCAAAAGCGCTCAGATCATCGCCAAACAGTATAGTGCCTTTCCGATCGAGGGGATGCCGGAAAGATTATAGTTTTTAAATTCTTAAATTATGAATTCTGAACTTTCGTTCCTGAATTAGTTCTTTTAATATTTAAATTTTTAGCCCTACTGACAGCATCGGTTTGATAAATTCCTCCTCCTCCCCTCCGCCTTCCCGCTCAAATGGCTCAGAGAGTCATTCCACAATTACACCATCGACATCCTGTATTGCGGCACTTTTATACGACATTAAGCGAAAAGAAAAGAAAGAGAATGGGCTGTAAAGAACACGTACAAAATATTAAACATATTTTTGAAAACTTATTGATAGCACAAGGCGAAGAACATATTTGAAGACTTACTGCTATGCCCGCATCGGTTTCCCAAGAAGGATTCCAATTATTTGCTAAAGAGAGTACATCAGTGATGTTTATGTTCGGTAAGGTGGGCTTAATGAGACGCGTCGAAACGTCTTTCTGCCGTGCTCCTACCGGGTGATACATCCTGAAAAAACACTCTCGCCATTCAGAATGTCGTTGAAAGAAGGGAATAATGCATAACAATAATATCCCGAGCTCCATACCTCGACACCCGAATTCAACTCTTGTAAAAGTTGATAATAACTGCAACGATAATAGCAGCACAGCAATAATAATGATAATTACAATAATAACAATCATGGGCTGAGCCGTTGAAGTCAACGGATCTCATCACCGGTGAACGTGCATGTGTGAGACGAGTTCAATTCGAGATAAACACGTCCTGTTGCACCTGTCGCAGATAAACCGTACTCCCTGATTCGGCCCACTTGTGCCCAATAGTCGTCACGATCTCTTCTCTTCCAGTGCTTGAACTCGATTTCCTTCAAATCGCGCAGTCCCCTCGCGGCATGCTCTCCTCCACAGCTCTCTGTTATGTACTATGTCGTCCTTCAGCTCCATTTGACACGCTTTCAGCGTTGCCTTGACTCTATCCTTGTATCGAAGCAGCGGACGTCCTCGTTTCCGTTCCCCAGAGGCGAGTTTCCCGTAAAGTAGTTGCTCGGGAATGTGGTTGTCCGGCATTCTAATGACATGCCCACCCAACGTAGTTGGGATGACATGATGTATGCTTCGATACCAGTTATGTTGCACCTTTTCAGCACTTCAGTGTTCCTTATTTTGTCTTGCCATCTGATGTTTGCAATTTTGCGTAAACATCGCATATGAAACTGATCCAGCCTCTTGATGTCTTTTCGATATAGCGTCCAAGTTTCGGAACCGTAGAGAAGTGTTGTTAGCACGACTGCACGGTATACCGCAACCTTAGTGCTCAGTTTCACTTCATGTCTGCTCCAGAGACGTTTGTACAGTTTGCCAAATGCGGCACTCGCTTTCGCCAATCTTCTGGAAGTTCCTGTGTCATTGTATGCTGAGCTTGTAAAGGTATGTAAAGTTATCGACAACCCGAAGACTGGATCCGTCAACTGTTACGGCGTGTGATGTAGGCTGCTGTCGATCTGGGCATTCTCGGTACATCACTTCGGTTTTCTTCAGGCTGACCTTCAAGCCAAAGCGGTTGGCCGCCGTGGCAAATCGATTCATGATATCTTGTAGATCCGCGCAGGAATGTGCCATTAGCACGCAGTCATCGGCATATAGGAGTTCCCGGACGACTGCGGTGTGCACTTTTGTTCTGGCTTCTAACCGTTTGAGGTTGAAGATGTTGCCATCCATTCGAAATTGAATTGGTATGCCAGTGTTGCAGTCTCTAAATGCAACCAACAGCATCATGGCAAAGAAGATCCCAAACAGAAGCGGAGCAAGTACACATCTCCCAAACATAAGCGGAGCAAGTACACATCCCTGTTTCGTGCCGTTGGTAACTTCGAATGCATCCGACATGCAGCCTGCTTCGATAACGCGAGCGCGCATCCCTCCATGGAACGATCGGATCACATTTACGAACTTATCTGGACATCCAATTTTGCGCAGAAGTGACCACAAACCTTTTCCGTTGACAGAATCGATTCTGTCAACATTCTGTCAATAATAGCAATAATGAGAATAGTAATAGTAGTAATTGTGCCCGTTCGCTTCTATAGAAAAATAACTGCTTGCTTGTACTGTGGTATGCGACCAGAAAAAAGCGAAAAGAAGTTGAATTCGAAGTTCCATACGAACACCTTTGGTGATACTCTGTTGCAGATAGAGAATTATATTATTCCTTGTGGATTGTGGATTGTGAATTGGGAACAGATGACATACTATTGAACCATTCTATCAATAATCCAATAAATCAAAAAAAGCAACTTTAACACCGCCGTAATTTATAAGTTCACAATTTGAGATGCAAGAGCTAGTGCGACCTTGCAGAGGATGGCCTCTTTTTACTATTTGAATCTGCAATCATGCTTTCATGAATAGTTCCTGAAGGTGAAGCAAAGCGCAAACAACGTCTAATGTGCACTTCAACGTATATATTTAATATAGGAAAAACTATTGGATGCCCGTCTAGAATTAAAAAAAAGCAATTTTTTGATAGTCGTCTGTTGCCTTGATTATCAGGTGATCAACCGATTACGTGAACTTTGTTGGGACTTACAAATAAACCTGCACAAAACTCAATCTTCCTTCGGCCTCTACAGGGAGACTACTATATATATATATATATATATATATATATATATATATATATATATATATATATATATATATATATATATATATATATATATATATATATATATATATATATATATATATATTCTGGATTGCACTTAAGAGTATAAGAATACTTATTTGGAGTGAGAAATTACGAGCATTTGCAGCAATAATATTTGGAGTAACACTTACAGTTTATGCTTGTAACAAATATTTATAACAACAATAGTAGTAATAATAACAATAATAGTAGTAACATTAGTAATAATAAAGTTTCAACAGACAGGGCATTTGACATAAAAAGACGAAATGTAACACAGGTGTTGTGGCCGTGGTCGAGAATGTTATGCGTTTGGGGAAATAATATGGTTGATGTACGCAAGAATCGCAGAACTATATTAACGAATAGCTGGCCAGCAAACTTTGAGCGGAATTCGAAAAGGGCAATGAAATGGTTTTAAAGAAACATATAACGTTTCACTTATAGGCTGTTAAATCATAAGAGGTACCTTCACATTACATGAACTACTGCCTGAATGCTTTGCGCATTACAAAGAGAAGTAAATTTAGCAATAGCCTACTAAACTTATTAAATGAATACAATTTCACACTAAAAATTCAAAATTCACACATTAGTGCTATTTTATCTAGCTGCTCATTCTTGATTTTAGAATGGAAAATGGGAATAAGATACGGAGCTGCATCGTCTAGCTAACAAAACACGATCATGTAAACAAAATGAGGCAGAATTTACACATGGTACATGGAGAACTTTTTCGGCACTTGTAGGAAAATATGTAATGAAACGCTCTTCCTGCAACATAAGACACCGCGTTCCACAGTTTCAGATTTTATATGGTGCAGCCAAAACGGCTTCACCATGACTGTATTCTTTAAGCCGTGAGCCTCAATCAAACTTCATATAAAATTTGCAAACAAAAATTTATGGTTTTATTTCAACGCAATCAACAGCAACATCCGACTACCACCAGTGCTGTAAATTTGTCAAATAAAGAGGACATCTTCAACTACACTATTCATCCAAAGTTAAAGAACCTGGAGACGATTTAAGCTCTTGCATTAGCGTGTTTGACGATATGAGGTGCTGGCAAACAGGTTCTTTACTTACCCAAATATTACCATCATACAGACATAAGAAAGGAAACAAGGAAACTCGCAACGTTCTATCCATATTCCTATATCACTATGAAGCTTTCTTTTAATGAATATAGAAACACTGACGTGCAGACATTGAAAATACAAACTCAAAAACAAGCCTAAATCTAGTCAAGTGAACAAATGAAATCAGGCGATTATAACGAAAGGTTCACAATATGTCTTGTTCCGAAAGGACCAATAGGGAATTGCTGCTGATCAGCACCGCTCGTCTGCCTTTCATAACTAATGAATTTGGGCGAATAGTTTTGTTTCAAGGTTTGCACTGTTTCAAATTTGTATATTCAAACGATAAAACGCAAAACACTCTCTTGCATGACAAATGCAGTGGCATATTTAGTTGCGGAAGCAATAAACGACAACTGACGTTCAAAGCGATTTTAGACACAATTTTCAAACTTAAAACACACGATGACTTACGCAACACACCACTAGTCGATAATGGAAGGAGGCAGGATAGTACATTCAGTCTCACTTCCTCTGAATATAAAAAGACTCCTTAACTTTTTACATCTGATCCGGTAAACACACTTAAGTTCGATTCTTAAAACAGGTTCGAAAGATGGTCTTGCATTCCTAACATTGCGAAACCTGCGAAAAACTAATCTAGTAACCGAAAGAGGTATGAATTCACCAATTCGCTAATGCAGCAACGTTAGGAAAACCACCTCTTTAAAAGCTTTGGAGCTGACGACAGTGATATATGCTTGCATGAAGCAAAAATGGGAATCAATAGAACAACGTGCCATGAAACGACCCAGTTTGTTGCACGCACGTGTCACTGTCACTACACACGCTAATCTTCCGGCTGTGTTTCGTTTTCTGCTGGCTAGGAGCATTCTTTGTTGCACTTTCCCTCACCAAAAAAACTTTCATTAGACACTTGCCTAAACTGTAGAGATCATGTGAATAAGCTTATACATGGTTGAGATCTGAAGCTGCAATGATGAACGTAGAAAGTCGACAAACCAGCGAGTTCTCATAAGTCAGTATTGGTAAGTGTTCCATACTGCTTCAGATGTATCTCAATTACTCACTGATGACGATTCTAACCTAACTTAGGTAACCTGAAGAAAGTTCTTAAAATGCATAAATTAAAGCATGGCACACCTAGCAATTCCAGGAAAGGTGAGATTTGGTTTCATGATCTGTCACCCTCCCCCTCCCCCTTGCGCGAAACGCCAAAGATTCAAGAACGGATGAATGCATCCGACAGAGCACCTAGTGGAAATAAAATTTCCAGCCAAAAGTTACACTAGTTTGCAGAAAAAATTACCACTCTGTGGTTACACGGCTGATTAAACAAAAGCGCAATACTCGAATGGTATTGACGAGTTGTACATATAACAAAAAGATTTTCCTAGTTGATCATTACTCTTTTTAGCTACTCTTCCGACTGTAGTCTACTCAGCCAGCCACTGCAAACAGTAAGACAGATACAAAGAATGCACCTGCATTGAACAACTACAAGAATGAAAAATTGAACGAAACCCTCATAGAAGGTCATCTACTTTCAGAAATTCTTATGTTTTCTTTCCTACACGTTCTTCCATCGGGGAGGAAGCCGATCTTCCTGTTCACCACTTGCATTAAAGCATGTTCGGCATATACTGAGACGCATGAGGGAAAACTCAGCCGAAGCCAAATTAGTAGCAATGAAGTGCTTGGTTGTGGAGTGACTTCGGATCATAGCCTCATTGTGAGCATCATTCCACTAATTTTACCTCGATACATATCTGCTTTGCATTTGGGTGAATCTTATCAGATCGAATCAGTAAGACGGAAGACATATTTTGCCTTATCTTTTCATGACGCACTTTATCTTTACCTGTTTATGTTTTTCCTCTAATCCCTTAATAATATTTTTTGCGTTACTGCCCACGTAAATTTTTTCACATATCTACGAGTTTTGTCTTTTTCCTCAACTACAACAACTCCACTCGGCAATCGCTCAATATCTGAGCAATCAATTACCTTCATCATTCCTATTTTTCGAATTTTTTGGTAATAAACTCCTCGTTTGTTTAATGTCGCCAGGAATAGGCTACTCCCTTACTCTCTGACATAAATAAATGCCATATGACACTCTCCCTCCCCCTTCATTTCATATTTTCACACCAAGTGCCTATATATCGAATGAACACCCCACAGCAATTGTTCAATTCTTGGATGTCCATTTGATTCCCACTTTCTCCATCGTTTCACTTAAACACAAAAAGTGCTTCGTTGTTTTTATTAAGCTTTCATGGTCTTTTTCGTTGCCTTTTTATTCGATTCTATTCAGCTCTGAGCTTAATTTACCTTCTAATGCTGTTCGCTCATTGTATTTTACCTGGTGCACTTCGGTCTCCCTCTATCAGTACAGAGAGCGGCTTCATTGATGATTCGCTATAGCGAGAAGTGCAGAGATATTTAGAAGAGCGCACGGACCGAACGGAAGTTCCTTGTATAAACACACAATGCGCTCACATTGATGTGACAGCAACGAATGTGGAAAAAAGTTATGGAAGAAAGAAGTGACACGATACGAACGATGTTGGAGGAGTGTAACGCGAAAGGGCATTAGAAGTGTTGACAGAAGAGGCAGGACTGCCAATAAAGCCGAGTAACACGAACCAACACTGTGACGCTCGATTTTGGTGAATTCTCAAAACTAACTGTGAAAACATTAGCAAGCAAATCTAGAAGACCACCAAAGCTTAGGCTAATCTAGAGGTCACCAAAGGAATACAGCAAACATTGGGGAAGTGGCATGAACGTGGATTGGGCTTACTGAGTTCAAGCTTTGAATGATTAACGAGTATTCAATGCCATTCGCGCCAAAAAAAAAAAAGGAAATTGCAGCGCAACAAATGCTTTGACGAGTCGACAGGTGCAAAGGGCAACAAACAGTCAACGGTCCCCCCCCCCCCCCACCTCCCCAATAAATAGGAACCACTCGATGACGACCTCGAAATATACACCAATATGAATCAGCACTGCCTATGCTACAGGAATTATCAGAAAGATGGATCGAGAAAGAATGAATAAAAGAAACGGAAAAGCACATCACAATAGCTATCACGATCCGATTAGTTGCAAACAAACAATAAAATAGGCAAAACACATTTATTAATATTTTCGTTCATTTAATTAGTCGAAAGAAACTCTAAAAAATATTTCTTCCACCACTTAATCGATCGCAAAATGCGATTCAATCTGCTCAATATTTCCATATTTCCAGAGACATTTGAATGTTTGTAAGTGTTTAATTCCGCTTCCGTACCTATCTATAAAGTGGAATTTTGTAAGTGTTTAATCTATAAAGTGGAAATAGCCACAGATCGGTGTGTATTATATTGACGAAATTCCTTAAACTACAGCTCGGCGGTTATACATACCTCACATATAAACACACAAATACACAAACGTATATGTATAGCCACAACGCCATAATACTCGGCTTCCTAAATGAGCAGTAAGAGAAACGCGTAAGAATGGGGATCCCATATGAACTGCACTTCACAGAGGCATTTCGCAAGCTGACAATGAATGAGAATTTCGCCACACCTGGTCCGTTGAATCATCCGTTTATGGCAACAATGGGCGGGATCGACTATCATTCGTCGGTTGATTGCAGTGCGTTCGATTCGCTCATCTTAAAGAACTTCTTTCGGCATAAAGCTTTAACACGTTTCAGAAGACATATCTACTCTGAATTTTATGTTAAGCTTAGTTCGGCACAGTGCACTGTGTTCTCTCGAATTACGCAAATTTTTCGTTGATTTGCTTCACTATCAGATAAATGAACACTTGATTCCTATATGAATTGGTCCCCTCTTAGTCTACTTCACTCCTTCAACAGTACCCTTCGAAGCTTTTAGGTAATATTTCCCTAATTCCATGGGTAAGAGAGACATATTCTTCAACGAATTCCATCTTCAAGAGAGCATCCCGAGTCTACACATATGATCGAATAGGAGCGAGAATTCGTCAAGAGTGGTGGATTCAAATAGGCTGTATGTGTGAAACTGGTTCTGCTTAAATATAAATAATCGTTTGGGAAACGACCGACTGAAAACGTGAATTCGGAATGCGTCAGCGCCCAACAGAAATATTATATTTGAGTGCATAAATGACTGAATCACCGGTCATTGAATGACGTCACGTCAGATGTGAAAAATGCCGCTGGCGAGACGACGAAGTGAATAACCGACTGGCCGAATGCTGGCTAAACATACAAATAATCAGCAAGAGGGCACAGGGACCCACACACAACTGCAAATATTAATGCTTGTTATTCGAAGTACAACCAACTTCCCACCCCCCCACCCCCTGCCCCTACTGTGGACCTCTTTGACTATGTAATGCTTCTTATAGACATATTAGGTCGATACTAGAGTTATTTTTTTGCGAATATACACTCTCCGCGAAAAAGTTAAGCGTAAGGCTCCTCTCGATTTAAAAATCTCTCCCGGTAATAAAAATCTCTCTCTCTCTCTCTCTCTCTCTATATATATATATATATATATAGAGAGAGAGAGAGGGGGAAAGAGAGAGAGAGGGAGAAAGAGAAAGAGAAGAGGCCTGCACATAGGGAATTAAACTGGGGAATGATTTTTTTTTTTTAACTGGCCGTAACTTAGGAACTATGCATCGTAACAAAAAATAAAAGAAATAGAAGTAGTTTCGAGATGTCAACCTTGATCGAATGAGCCTACACCTGTCCGGAAACGAAAGGGATTTTCGAAAATTTCTTCAGAAATTAATTCCTTTCACGGTCTTAAGTTGAGAATCGTTTGACCCATTTATATATCAAGAGTTTCTTCCGATTTGAAGGCTCAGGTCGTTGCACGTTTTCATTTGCCTCTTTTAATTCCTCAGTACTCATAATAATATACATTGCATCTTTCAGTTTCCTTTGAAAATTTGTTCACGGAGTGTTACGGCACTGCACAAAGTTGAGTTTCATATCGAAAATCGATTGCTTCTATCAAATAAATATTTAACTTTTTTAACATCTCGACCTCCGCTTCGATACACTTTTTTAATGCAAACTATTGATGAAGTAGTTAAATACTTCAGCTTCAGCTTTTCTTCATCACGCCGAACAGTTCGAACGATGAGAGGAATCCATTGCCTTGGCGTTTAGAAAGGAGGGAATTCCCCGTATCCTTCTCTTAGGTAGGGCTTCAAAGTTGACCATATAAGAACTCAGCTTAATACATGCTTTCGGATGAAATACTCTTCGCAGTTTTACGAATCTTCAAGTCTTCGGAGTTCACAACTTCAATACCGCACAAATGGCTCAACCATGTTCCACAGTGTCTACCAGATACTGTACGTGCTTAGGATTAGGCCTTGAAGATGTAACAGTGGCAAAGCAAATCGCATGCGGATATTATTGTTCCTCTCAGTCTGGTCACGTTCCGAATTACTCGCCCACGAAAACCTCTTCCTCCACTGCAACCGTACAATAGTCCTTGGGCTTTAAATTTCATCTTCACTGAGGTTACTGCTCAAATCTGGTGAAGCGTGAACGGGTTCTATTCGGAAAAATCAGAGTTTCAATGACCGTGTGCGTTGGTGCTCCACCTCGTTGGAGCTCTAATCTTGCTTGCCATATTTCGAGCAAAGCCAAAATATTGGAAGTCAATGAAGCAAGAAAAAAGTAACAGGCGGCCAAACTGAAGCAAAAAAAGAGTAGTGGAATGAAGTCTATTCCAAATTTAGACTCGACACATGACGTTAAGCGTAGTCCCAAACATCTTTTATCGCTCTTTTCCTGCCTTCTTGCGGCTGGGGAACAAAATGAGAATTGATTATGTCAGAAATGTCCAGTATTGTTCCGCAATTAAGTTCCACGACCCCGACGAGCACCACAGATCGCTCGCAAAGTCATTTTTCCTCAGCCTCCTTGAACGAGTTCGAATTATGCCTGCTGTGCTCGAGTTGCATTCCCGCAATCGTTGATAATCCGCTCCCTATCGCCTCTTCCTCCGGTGCGAGAATCACCCATATCAGCGTCTGCCGAAATTCACCCACAAGCTGCT
This sequence comes from Baylisascaris procyonis, assembly GCA_037389465.1. Lineage (NCBI taxonomy): Eukaryota > Metazoa > Nematoda > Chromadorea > Rhabditida > Ascarididae > Baylisascaris > Baylisascaris procyonis. The sequence goes on along the minus strand of JAZARR010000078.1, from coordinate 563,695 downwards.
CATGAAAATCACTCCGAATAACTGCCCCAGTTTCGCGTACCCCCCACGTCCAGTATCGTTATCGGCACCATCTACTTATACTTGGGTAACTGGGTAATAATAATCGAATCCCTTACCATATGATGTGGTTATGGCTGGTAATTTGTCATGCTTCAAGAGACCTTATGACTAGTCATCATATATATATATATATATATATATATATATATATATATATATATATATATATATATATATATATATATATATATATATATATATATAACGTATTGTACATTTAATTCCATGCTTTCTTTATTGTACGAATGAAGATTATTATTATCAATATGTGACAGTATAACACAACCATAACAACATATATATGTATATATATATATATATATATATATATATATATATATATATTGTTATCATTATTGTGTTAGCATACTATTATTAGCATGACAAATTACCAGCCATAACCACATCATATGGTAAGGGATTCCAGATGGGAATAACACGAAAAGCAAAAAATTAAGCACATCAGTTCAACTTGTTGACTTCCTTTCAACTTGAAGAGGCTGAAGCCTCAAGCGTAGTGCAAACTTTGTAAAGGAGAAAATGCTCTCGAACGGAATGCCTGAGAAACCTTTAACGATCTTAAAACATAAATGTAAATCGAACTGAGCTCTGCAATATCACAGAAGTTTCAAGTCAAAAATACAAAGCCGCTGCTCATAATTAGGTTAGAACGATCCGTGGAAAGCTTTTCTAAAACCTGCCTTAGTGAGACGCCTTTGAACTCTCTCAATTACCTCGATCTTTTTTCGCAGACGGAGACCACACCTGACTGTTATTGTGTTATATGAAGATCTCCTGGTGAGAAAGACGCATGAAAAATTTGAGGCTGGGATTGATCCACGATGACGCCTAATGACGGAAGCAATAAAACTTCCACATACCACCTGTTTATTTTGATTCCCTTCGCTGGAAAAACTAGGAAGTGGACGTTGGATCAATCCAAAAGCAAAGCGAAGTATTACCTCGTTATCAGAAATACGGCTGTAATGTTTCTTCTGCGATCTTGAATTTTAAATTTGTTCGACGTTTGCTTCTTGGAAGAGCTGCACACGAGACGTTATGCACTGATCGTGGGGCAATTACCATTTTCATATGTTATAAATGTTGAGTGATCCTGTTCAATAAGGAAGAATTGTACGCTCAGCTTTGCCTCAAAGGTGGTAATAAATTCGAAATAAAAGAAAACGCGGACGCCGTTCATTTTACATGAATTTCTTATTTCAGTGCATAAACACTCTTGGCCAATGTGACGCAGCATTCAATCGTTGTAGTTCAGCACTGACATGTGTAAACAGGTTTTGAATTGTTTTTTGATGCTTCTTGCATATATAAATATCCAGCTTGGCTTTTGTGTATATGTGCTTGGTATGTTTGCCTACGCTTTCTCAGAGTTGTAATTGCCCAATTTTGGGAGGGGGATAGTTCTCGGCCCTTTTTTCTTGTTGCAAGGTGATAATGCTACTTCGCTCAGGTACCACAGGAAAAAAAGAACCACACCTTGTCTTGCTCTCATTTCGCAATTTACCATGTCTTTTTAAAAGGCGTTGCACTCCTGCACTCCTACTTCCTTCCCTTGCAGTCTGCTTGCCAGACTCAGTCAGTTGATCCGAATTCTCCCCAAGCAGGGTTCTGTCCTCACCTATTGGCTTGACAAATCACGTCGAACCTGAATCCACACTTACCACAGCAAGGGAGGATAAGCTTTAACAGGTCTGCTTCTACTTAGTTCTTGTTACATTTGCTTGGTTAAGGACTGCTTCGATAGAGGTATGACAGGTTGTCGACGCTTTTTTAAAAGGTATGAGGTCGACGTGCAATGAGTCAGTGTTTCACCGCCTTGTGTTAATGGTAAAGGAGAATACAAGTGAGTGTTAAGTCAAAGTTAAGTTTTGGAGTCGGAGAATATAGTTGTAGCATCTTTTATGTAAATCACAGTAAGATTGGCAGGTTCTGCTGTTACACATACTTTTAAGTGGAATATGAATAGGCTTCAGCTACCCACGTGTTAAGAGATGGGACCGCTCGCTACCTCTTTCAGCATCGGCCCTATCATCAAACACCTTGAGCATACCGCAGATCGATGCACTTGAAACGCCTGAAGCAGCAGACTGTGGAATGTTGCATCGCCGGGGTACAAATTTATTCTTGCTTAGCGTGTGTTGATGACGTGATTACAAAGCGTCACTATGAGTGACTCCCATTAGTTCCTCATTTGTCTGCTTCCCACTAGGATGTTTCGTCATCTCATCAAGCGTCATTCGTGCATTATGGTTTTAAAGAAAACTGTGTTAGGCAATCGCTTTTAGGCACCGCCACGAGTAGAGGATAACCCATTAAGTCCTTCTTTACTCCTTTTGTGCGTCCGATTGCAACCTGCACCAAGGAAGATGACGGCAATGTGGAATTGTGAATAAAAATACCCATTCCCTGTCTTTATGACCATAAACCTGTCAACCAAATTCGTTATCGTTTTATGGTAACGTAATTCTTGTGCAGGAACTTTTGGGTTACCGGTGCATACATACAGAGATATATACGCGTACGTATATATATATATATGTATATATATATATATATATATATATATATATATTTGTGTTTATACACGTATATACGTCCGCGTTCCCAACATGCGTATATATGGAAATGGGGAGAGCTAATATATATCCATTGAAATTTGATGAAGGTGCGTCTTTTCGTGTTTTCTGCTGTGGATATGATTCTGTGTCTCGAATCTACCTTCCCCACGTTGAATTTGCGAATGCGCCATATATTGGACTTACTATATGTGAATTCAGATTGATAGCTCCCATTTGAAGGTGAAGAGTAAAAACTTATATCATCTGTGACATCTGGAAATGGACGCACATAAGTGTATTTGTATCAAACGAACCGATATTACAATACTGTGGAATGAAGATGGCGTAATAAGAGATTGCTGTATTCGTTAAGTCATTCTGATAGGCTTCGCTTTGCACCGTTTCATCTGCGTACTGGTCAAACGATGACATCTGTATTTACAGTGGAAAATTGTTTCAAATGTCAGCGGGAAAGCAAGAGCTGTGTTTATTTTTCCTGGTGCACTCTGTTGAAAGGTGCATTTTTTTCTGTTGGAAGTAACTTCTGCTCCATCGCTCCCAATTGGGCAGAAAAGAACTTATAAAAAGTTGAGATTTAAAAGCTTCAACAAGGAAGGTGACAAGAGAGGTTTCAAATGTCTGTGGTCCGACAAGAGACAGAATATATCCTACGCAAGGGTTCCAACAAAGAAGAGGCGGGAGGCAATTGTGCTGCGATGACAAATGGGCAAGGTTGCATTCTTCACATGATACATTTTAATTTTCCTTAACTTGCATTTTCACTGCCCAGCGAGGTCACGATGAAGTGTGATCTATTTCTGCCTTTGTGTAATAAATGTTTATTGTACGATGCATACCCTGCAAGTTATAAATTTCATTTTATAACTGCACTCTCTCCCCATACCTCCTTCAACCCACTCCACCTCCCTCAGTCCACTTCCCCTCCCACATCGTCCCCCTGCTTACCCTCGCCGTTACTCTCCCTGCACGTCCTCTTCTCATATCTCTGTATGTCTTTGTTTTAGTCTCTCTATCCATCCCTCTTCCACTTTTTCAGAGTGTTGAATATCTTCTGCATATTTAATCGTTTCTCGAAGTTTTTCTGCCTCTTACATGATAAGAATTAGTTCACTGAAGGGATGCACTGTTAAATCCTGCGAGCGCTTTGCACATTGCAAGCAAGTTGAGATTTACAGTTGTTGTTGATTGCAGGTTTTGTATGTTGAAGACTCGTTAATGCAAGAAAGAAGTGTGAAAAAAGCAAGGTAGAGGTGGTGTTCGCGCGGCTGCGCATCCAGCTTGATTGGTTGTCGATTCGCGTACACAGTGAGCCGCCAACAACTCTACCATGGGAAAATTGTTGTCTAAAATATTTGGAAAGCGCGAAATGCGGATTCTAATGTTGGGGCTGGATGCGGCTGGAAAAACTAGTGAGCTACTTTCTTTCCTTTTTTTTGTTGATCGTGATAGAGAACTCTTCTGATGTAGTACATGTTGCACTGTCAATCTCACATAAAACTGTTCCGAGTCAGAAGAATATACCAAACGTGTTAGTGGTGTGAGTGGGTTTTCCAGTAGAGGGCCTTCTGATGGAATATTTATGATGCCTTCGCATCGTTAGTAGCTATAAAGCGCTCTGTGAAAACTTATGGCGATTGCCTACTTCTAAATTATAAAGTGGTCGCCACGTGTAGAACGTTCTTAAAACTATATGAGCTACGTAAGGGCGTAACCTCATGCCTTATCCCCAGTTTTCTGAAAATTCTGCGACTTTGCATTTGTTGATGTGGTTACGCGCATTGTTAGTGAACGTGGGGTTTATTGAACCTCATAATTAACTGTATTTTATTGGATCGCTTCTTTGTTCGTTGAAACTCGAAGCTTAAAGTGGCGAGAAATAGTCCAACATCAAATTGGAATAGGAGCCAAAAATTGTGCTTTTGGATGACTTTTCAAAACTTTCGTGAATTTTTATTTCTTTGTGTTTATTTTTTGTTTTATTGGACCCGTTTGTCTTCTTTTCCTTATCCACTAAGCAACCGATTGAAACACTGAAGTAAAACATGTCAAGCATTAAAAAAGAGTGCAAATTATTAGTAACCGAGACTCATAATTTTACGAAGATCCAGCAGACGCAAGTGATGATGATGGAGACACCTTTTGCGTTAGCGGCAATGTGTTCCAGACACGTCAACCGTATAGTGTAATGATTAGAGGAAACAGCATTTGGTTTATAAATTTCACCGGAGAGTTGAAATTGGCGAGAGGTTCACGGGCAGCACGGGGCAAACAGAAACAATTCGTCGAGCTTGTTAACTGTGAAATCACTCACTGTTTTTTAGCACAGTGTAGAGTCGAAAAGCTCATCAGTATTGTGCTAAATGCAGCCGAAATATCTGTAGAGATTTGTAGTCAGGCACTTCCATTGATTCCATGACTTTTTATAATCCAGAGCAAGCAAGACAATTTTGAGTTTTCAGTGAGTTGTATATCTAAAGGAGGTATGCTGACCCTGTAGCAGTTACTGGAGAAAGAAACAACACTATGTTATGACGAATCTGCGCTAGCGTTTCAAACATTGATGCTGAAGGGGTCTGAGCGCATTGTCTGAAGCCATGAAAGCTTTTTTAGGTAGTTCAATGCAGTGTTAGCTTTAGTGGTGGTTTAAGCGTCGATCTAAATTTACACCCCGAGAACACGAATGTTAATGTCAATGGACAACAAAAGTTGATTGTCTAAATGTTGAATGCGCGTATAATGAAATTCACTATGCACCAATGGCATTCATATCAGAAGTGTATTTACAACTGATTTGCTGTTGGGTAGAAGGGGGATTAGAGGTGGCTTATATGTAATATCAGAACAGTCTATTCACGATAGGAAGTAGGGGTCAAGAAGAGAATTTTGTATGTGCAAAGAGTGAACGATGGAAAGAAACAACTCAGCTGAACGAAGGGCACTGATGTGGGAGATGACGAACAACCAGGTAAAAAGCACAGGCAGCTGCTTGACAATGCTGAGATTCTCGCCCTGTCTGCTGACTTTGAAACTTGCATTAATTTCTGATGCATTAGAAGCGTCAGATGCATAGAACTTAATAGCAGGTGTTCTTTATGCAAGCACAAAAAGCGCGATTTGTGTTTTGTGCGTGATGGACGGTTTGAGATTTAGAAGGCATTTCAACGAAAAGAATTAATAAAATGGTGCACCTGGATGCCTAGGTGCGCTTATCAGATCGGTTTACTGTTTCAATTCACCAAGATTTTATTCTTTCCGAGGTTTATTATTGGCGTAAAAACTGAGTGGCACTTGTGAGAGTGTTAAAGAGTGGGGAACATCATCGCAGGTTTTTTTTTTTTTTTTGTTATTTCCCTGCTTAAATTTGAAAGCGTTTTACGCCTTTGAGGTGATTTGATTTCGTGAGGAAAGTGACTTCACCAGAGGTATAAGAAGTAATGCTCTTTTGCACGTGGGGTTCGATCGTTTATCAGCACTGCCTTTACAGCTATCCTGTACAAGCTGAAACTTGGTCAGTCAGTGACTACAATTCCCACTGTCGGCTTCAACGTGGAAACTGTGACCTACAAGAACGTTAAATTTAATGTTTGGGTGAGTTCTTTCCCTACTTTCCAATTTAGGCTCATTTTCTATATTTTGGCTGCATTTTTCTTCTTTAAAAACGCATAGTGCAACAGTTATGTGGAATTTGGGAGTAGTCATTTCACATCCGTGTGCTGACTAGCGCCCTAAAGAGAGTGCGCTTCGGAGTTTCCAAAGGCAACGTACCAGAAGTTATGTTAAATATTGTTAGCCAGTGCTAATCCATAGAGAATTTGATTCGAGGTTCTTATACTTACCGTTTTCTTTTTTCTGTTCATATAGAAAGCGCATTAATCACGGGTCACTGAACCATATTTTACAGGATGTGATTGCAGCTAGCAGCTGTGTGGGAAAATTGCCCAAAGACAATTAGCCATTGTATGACTTTATTGACCGAAGCTGACACTGTTTCGAGGAAGAAACAAAGATTCGTGTTCGAAGTTTTGCCTGCTTGTAGGACGTTGGTGGGCAAGACAAGATTCGTCCTTTATGGCGGCATTATTACACCGGTACTCAGGCGCTCATATTCGTTGTCGATGCAGCTGACCGCGAAAGGGTTGACGAAGCACGGCAAGAGTTGCACAGGATTATCAACGATCGAGAAATGAGGGATGCCATCATTTTAGTGTTCGCCAATAAGCAGGATCTTTCTGAAGGTTATTAGTTCTTCATATTCGGGTCATGGAGTTTTTCATTTTGCCAATAGAGACTAGTTTTTACCTACCGAGAAGAAGCTATTATGTTGCTTTTTTAACCGCTGAAGTAATAGTATGGGCGTCTTGCAGCGTAAAGGAAATTCAGGTGAAGCTTGGTTTCACAACAGGGAAATATGCCATATTTCCGCGATTTAAGCTATAGGTTATAGACTTTCCGCAACGTCTATAAGGGGCGGGTTTAGTGGGGTGAAGTGTTTTTGTTTTCGATTAGTCAGAATGTAATTTGAGATAAGTGAAAAAAATCATTATGGCTGAAATGAGGGTATTGCTAATAACGTTTTTGTGAGATAAGGTTACCTTATCCAATTGTTTAGGAGAGGGAGGGAGAGAGGACAGAAAGGAGATTAGGAGGAAGTGGAGAATGGGAGAGAGGAGCCAATACTCGGAGATGTCTTCATTTTTCTGCTATTAACTATCCTTGCATTTTAGACTTGCCAACAGTTCTCCGAACTTGGTGTGCAAGTACGTCGAATAGAAGATTAGATGTATAACAGTTCTAAGCGGGGTTTTTTTTTTTGGAAGTGGGAGGAAGACTTTAGCGCTGGTAAGCCTTCAAGAAAGCCCTGTTGTTGAGTGGGGCTTAAAGGCGAGCGAATTCCTAAATTTCTTTTCAAAATTCGCTAATTTTTTTCTTTTCGATTTGATCCCGCTTACGCTGAGGCGGCTCGGTGAGCAAATAGAATCATTTGATGCTATAGACAGAGTGCAAAGTTGCAGAGTTTCGATCATTGGCCCTCTCCTGCGAGAATCCTGCCAGTAATACTTGCAGTGGTTACTTTGCCAGGTGGTGATGCTGTTGCAAGCAGGCTGATACAAGTTCAACAGCCTCGCTCTTAAATGCTCATTCTTTCTGTTATTACTTGCAAACGTTATGTACTTTCAGCAATGAAGCCGCACGAAATTCAGGACAAATTAGGCCTAACTCGAATACGCGATCGTAACTGGTATGTGCAACCGTCTTGTGCGACAACAGGCGACGGTTTATATGAAGGCCTGACTTGGTTATCTTCCAACTGCAAACCTTAGCGCGGGTGGATTATTATGCGTTTCAGCGCTCTTCCAGCATATTCATCTACCTTTCAATCACGTATGCAAGCGTTACGCTTGATAGCTTTTTTGTATTGAAGGTTTATCATTCCGGAGGTATTAATCGTATTATAAATTATGAGCCGATCACGGATAGTATGGCTTTCATCAACCAGATTTTTGCACCATAAAATTCAGTGAAGCTTCTTTGTCGTCTTTGATTTTCTAATTTCGCAGCCAAAGGCTACTTTCGGTCACTGTCATTAATTATCGACTGTGCCGCCATGAAGGGTTGACGTGGTTGGGCAGTTCTCATGCTATGATGAGGCACCGAAAGACAATGTGGAACTAGGTGAAAGCTTAAAGCGATCGCGCGGAGACGAACATTTTAAACTTCCGCCGTATTAGCTACTGCACCACGACTAGTTGATTGGAAGTGGTCCAGCCAATTAGACGTAATGAGTTAATTTACAGTGTGGGCCAAAGTCATGGTTCTTCCTTTTCCTAATATTTTCCGCTATGGTATTAACGGATAAAGTCTGGCTGAGTGGTTAGTTTACCAGTTGCGGAGGGTACAGTTAGGTTTTTCTAGGTTTCGCATATTCTCCGCATACTTGAACATAAGGCAGTGGTCCCCTTACTCGTGAAATTGAAGCAGGTAGTAAGGAAGGTTTAATTTGGCTCATATAGGTTAAAGGGAAGGGGTCCTAGGTAAAGAAATGGTTACTGAGAAGGGCGCGAGTGACATTTGCGCAGCTGACGAATGATTCTGTGGTGCTTGTGGAACAGTCTTTGTTTGAACTTGTAGTTGAAAACTGTCATGTGTTGCAGCGCAACTGCGGATTTTTCAAAGACATAACTTGAAGCCCTGTTAATTTATTAGCGCTTTTTCTTCTTAAATGAGCTGATCAACCTGCTTTCTCCAATTGATTTCCTTCTCTTCCTTTACTCATTTTCCCATCCTCATCGGGCCGTATGTCTATGATATGTCGGCGTTATTTTTCTTCTGCAGTGCCATTTCGGTGAAAAAAGGTGAGGCGGATTGTGAGCCGCTATAGAAGAGAAGCTCAAATGGGATGCCATTTTTTGCCACAGCGTTGTTTACGGAACTGTTTCTGCATATTATCTCCTAATTGAGATAATCTAGTTGGCGGTTGAATAACTAATGTTTCTGTTCCTTCTATTACCATCAGCCTAAGGAGCGGCATGAGTGGATTCACATAAAAGGATCAAGTGGCAACATTCACGGACGTTTTTGAGAACAAATGATGAGGTGCCGCTGATTTCAAAAAGAGAAGAGGGATATGATAACAAGGTACTTCCAAAGTAGCACTGGGTTGGCCTAAAGCTAAATACTCTATCGTGTTCTTTTCCGGCGAGGCAAATTTTATAATACAGCCTCTATGAAAGGATGAATTGAAGTTTTTTCTCGTTTTTTTTAATCTACTACCAAATATTTTTTGAGGGGGGAGAGAAGATGGGGGGGATGGAGAGAGAAAGAGTTCCATACACTTTATTTATGGAAACTGGAAGTAATGAAGATAGTCGCAGCCGTTCGGTCCCCATTCAAGATTGGAAGTTAGATGTAGCTGAGCATTTCAGCATTGACTTGTAATATTTTTTCGGGTTAAAAGTAGGGCGCGGCAGTTGAATATTTAGTTATTGGTTTATTCAGTGAAACAAGATCTTTTATTGTCGCATATCGAGCTGCATCTCTTGGACTGAACCTATGGGAAGACTTGCATAGGAACGTAAGGGAGGAGTGATCGTGGAAGGAAGCGTCCCGCCAATTTAAGTCGACTTCTAGTTCACCTTCGGAAAATCAGCAGGAGGTAGTCCGAGCATGTGGTGATGCTCATGCTGGCACAAGTTCATCATGTGGAAGTGCAGTACCCCGATGTGGTTCTGATACGATAATGTTGTCGGGGAAGGGGGGGGGAAGTGTTGAGAAGTTTCGTGGTGCTCACTTACGCAGTATGACGGATATGTTTTGGCCTGCACACAGCATGTCATCTAGCTGTTCAACTTGTGAGTATCCAGCTGTGTTGGATGCAACAAGTTCACTTTCTAATTTGATGGCTCCAGGACGCTCGGGTTTGTCTGGATAGCCGTTTAATGCGGACCCATTTCCATTTAATGCTAGTCCTTATGGGGTTAACGCTTCTCTTGAAAATCACACAGGGCGGTCCTTCCATGCGAACTACCGTCAGTTTCTTAATTTCTTACATATAGGACGACTTTACTTTCTACTAACGGGAACGACATGCGAACTTGGATGTCTTGACTTACGCGAGCGTGTATACGAAGTTTAAGCTTTCCAAGAGTTGTTGAGACCGGTATACTGTTCTGGACCAGACGCACCGGACCATTTGGTCTGGAAGTACGAAGTTCCGCTTGCGACTACAGAAAGCGGGTCGTCGTCATTGGAAAGCATCAACAGGCTTCTACTCCGAACTATCTTTGCAGCACTTGGCAGACAGGTTGTATTTCGGCCAGTTGCCTATATCGATGGAGCTAAAATATTGGCTTTGATGGACAGTGATAGAATACAGGAAGAGGACATTGATGTGCCTTGGCTGCTGAGCGCTGTTGCGATGATGATAACGCAGCTGGATGAAATGTCATGCATTCTATGTGACTGTGACGCTTCAATACTTAAGTGTTGCATTTTCGCACCGGCAGCGCTGGACAGTACAAGATAGTCCAAAGAAATTCTCAGTTATCTTGCTTCTTGACTTAATTCAGTCGCGATGTAGTTGTTCATCGCACTCAATTCGTCAGTAGGTTTCTTCCGCCAAAACCTCGGCATTGAGCCGTTTCTTGCCACGCCAGAGAGGATTTTTCCCTCTGCCATGTGCCTCCTTCGGGATTGATAATTCCTTCCAAACGTAGTGATCGTAAGTCATTTCTCGTAGTTGCTTCCGATCTACCTGCTTGCTTGCACAGTCTAGTTTGTTTTCTATGTCGTGCGTGCTGTGAGGGGGCTTGAACATCAAAAACGACTGGATGAATTCACATTGTGCTATCTCATTTTTGAAATTTTGCTTCTCTCTATCTTTTCAGTGATACTTTACTGGATGACCCTCTTCCTTATCACCGTCACCAAAGTCATCGATTTCTGTTGCTGTCATTTTGGAAGACTCGGTAATGCTTAATAAAAGAGGGGACTTATTTTTCCGTTCCAAACTTTTGCATTATTGTAAAATGGCCATAGCAGTGCATCTCAGAAACATTGCTTTCTATTCACTTGCAATTTTTTGCAAAAAGTGCAAGGGGAGAGTTTGCAGCCAGCATTTTTTTCTGTCTTTTTATGGGTCCGACTGTTCGGTTGTTTCAACTCACCAAAGTGAAGCTAAACTAACGAAATTTTGTCTTTTTAAACCACACCATAGAATACATCCTACACCAACATTTACACTACGCTATAAACTTCTAAACGAGTCGTAGACGCAAAAAGGTTCCAAAAAATTGCATGCATCTTGTACTTAACACCGATCGAGTTGCATTTTATAACGGGCAAGTCATAAGGAACGGATCTCTCTTAGAAGATTTGTATTTGGGTCAAATTAGTCAAATGAGCGCAGTGCTCTGCATGTTTTATTATTTATTGGAACCGTTTGCTGCGATGAGCAGAATGCAAAGGTGCTTATCGTGCCAGGTGCTTTGGTGCGCTTGCCTATCATAGAAATCCTATATACTGTTGTGGGAAATCGCTCGAATTATTGGGCAAACTGCGTATAAACTTAAGTGGCATCACTTGCGCTAAAAGACAGTTTAAGGGAAACATTGAAGTATATCTTGCCGTTCTCTTCAGGTAATTGTGTTCATCTGGTGGGTAGACTTACTTGAACACAGTGGTACGGCTGGCCTGTCTAACTTAAGCTATTTGAATTTGTTTTTTTGGTGTCATTTCTGTTGTCATTTATCACTGCTGCTCCTGCAATATAGAGGTCATGTTTGCTCTGTGTTTATTTTCGTAAGCGTATTGTCATTTGTCTGTGTATTGTAAACCTCGACTGGGATTTCAGAAGTACTGGAAATGTCAGGTGGTTTTTAATTTCTTGATGCAACTTAGGCTAAGAAAATATCACATGTATTTGCCGGATGAAGTTTTCGACAGATATCGGATGGTAACAGTAATTGTTGTTAATGCGCTTTGGATTGCTTTTAACGGTTTTCGAGATATTTCTCATTGACGAAGCTTTTTACCAGTTGCATGCTTTTAGAACACAACTTTGCTGGAAGTGGTTGCTTCATCGGGTTAGAGTTCAAAGCTGTCTGGTGTTTTCCAAGCACAGATCTCAGCGAATTCAAAGCCCTCCCACCCGTCCCGGCGATCCGAGGTTTATAACATGTGGTGAGTCTGGCAGCACTGGTTGCAGATCTTGAATGTGCGCCGCAGAGTAAATTTTCTAGAGAATACGGTGCGATGCAGCTGCTTTTTTCTCTATGTTAACTTTTGTTAAAATGAGTTAATGCCTTCTAATTGTGAAATGAGCCGATTTGTTCTGAATTAACAGTACTGGAAGGTGTATTTATTTATGTTTGTATAACTGCACATGTATTCTTAGCCTTTGTGGCCCTCAGGTGTTGAAAAGGAAGTAGTCAAGGAACGTTTGAAGTGATATGCTCGATTGTGCTTGTTGTAGGTAGGTTGATTTGGCATGCTCCGGTCATACATTTCTGTGTCGTCTACTTACGCTTGCCTCGGTAGTTGTTCAGTAATGACGTCTATAAATCCATCACTCCGAGAAGGTTCACTACACAATTTCAATAAAAGAGTAACGGCTTTTTGGAGCTATCTTCTCATTATTGATGAAATATAATACCTTCCCGAATATTACGTTAAGTGATGTCTGCACGTTGTACTGTGATATGTGATTTGGTGTCGTTGGTTGCATTAAAACTTTATCGATTCGTCCGTCTTGTTTTATCTCAGGGCGAACATTTCGGTGCTGGTGATCCATCCACCATCGTCGTCAAATAGTGAAGTGACTCTGTGCGATCTGTCATATCCAACAGTTTTTTAATGAATAACTGAAGGAGGTCTGCTCTCTTGATCGAGTTGAAAGTAGTGAAGTGTCGACGTCATATTGTTTGATTGCCTCGACGCTATCGTGGAGAATCTTTTCTTGAGCTGAATGAAATGAAGCAGTCGTCATTGCTGGTTTTTTTCCTTCGCCGTTTGCAGTCGTTCGTCTTGCATCCAAAGGTTTTGGATTTCTGAGGAATTTTGATAGCAGGCAAACGTGCATCGGTCGTTTCATCGAGAGGCAAGTGTTGGTCGGTTGCGGTCAAGTAAACGTCTTTTTATTCGGCAGTATTTCGGTCACTACGTTACCGAGGTGGTTTTTCATCCGAAATCCGCAGCGACTTCGAACAGAACGAAATTGAAGTAAAACATACTTCTCATGTATTATTTTGCTTCCGAAAGGTTGTAAGTTGGTAGCCATGGCAAGAATGTATGGATGCCACTTGTTCTATCGCCGGTAAAGTTGGAACATATCCAGTAGATGAGCATGCGCTGTCACTTATTTCATCACATCGTTCCTGTGCTACTTAATGGTTTGGAAAGCGCCTCACGGTGATTTGTCTGTCACGTGGTTGCGGTCCGCGGAACAAAGAGCACGCCTTTAAGCTTTGGTGGATGTAATGATGTGCGATGGGATCATCGACCGCCTATCTGCTGTTTTGTTCCGATTGATGATGGTCTATGCAAGTTGTTCACTCATAGAATATAACGTAATTTATATTCGATATGCACCTGGTTGAAGGGGTTTTGCAAACGAGAAGCAGTTAGCCGGTTGTATGACTAAGTTATGAGAAATTCGGACAGTTTCGTTTCATTGATCATCGTGTCACAGAGTTTCATCGCATAAGACGTTAAAAAGAGCCCACTCTTTGCTGCATGTCTTTCAGACTGGATTTATGATTTCACTGCGAGCATCTGTTGTACCAGGGTGAGGCTGCGTCAGTGCTGCTGATATTCTCTTAAGTTCTGCTGGTCCGGACACCTGGTTTTCTAGAGCGAGTTTCTCTTAATTCAAGGTTCAACTGGCTGAATTCCCAAAATTAGGCCGTCCATTTTAGGCATTTTTGCCAGTTAAGGTTCCGTGTTGGTAAGCAAAAGTTTTGAAAATTTGGAAAGTCATCTCGCTAAGTTTGATGGCCTATTTCGTGGCGTTCGGAAGTCGCGACTGTTGAATGTGAGCTGCCATGCTATTATTCGTCAAATGGTAATTTCTCCAGGATGGTACAAAAGGCTGCAACCTGTAAGTCTTGTTTTATACACGCTTTTATGCTCTTCCGGTTGATATATAACACAGGCTCAATTGAAAGTCCGAAAAGTTGCAACGTCCAAAAAGGTTTTACTCAGCCTTGTAAAATGGCGAGGAACGAGTTCACGTACAATTCTTTCGACTCGCGTTGTTTAAGGGTCTGCTGTTTTCTACCTTTTGCAGAAAACCGCCAATTTTACCTTCAAGCTCCTATTCACCACTTTCAGAATTATTCTTGACCTTGAATGGGCCATGTGGAGGCTTCTTGCAAAAAATTCCCTTCGCGACAAACTTGGTTGATTGTCCAGGTGTTGCAGTTCTGTATTCCGGCTTGTATACGTTGCCAATGTACAGTTATTCCTTCCATCTAGTCACGAATATACAGGAGGTGTGGATAGACTTATCCACAAATATACGCGCAGAAGAGAGGCAGAAAAGGAACATGCGAGTTCTTAGCGAGTGATGCGACCCCGGTCACTCAGTAATAAGGTCGTTGCAAGAAATGTAACAATATATCGTGAGAAAGCAAGATTTAAAGGCCAAGGTTGGGCAAATTTTGAAAAGCACTGAAGTCCTTGTTAGATTCCTTCATGGCCTGAAATAAAAACAAAAAGTTTTCGATAATATCGAATGTGCAAATGACCAGAATTGCAGGGTCCCCAATATATGGTGTAGTTCACCTAGATCCACACAAAACAAAAAACGGCAACAAAATTTATTGGCAGATGAAGTAATTGGTGATGAAAGGAACTTCACAGAATGTCTCAGCAGATGACTAGCATGAAGAAGGATGGAATAACAAAAAGGGCAGAAGGCACACTAACCGCAAGCAGCTACACAGCTCATAACAACATTTTAGGAATGATACATCATCATCAGGTGGTACCATAGGTGAAACATTTGACAACCATTCTTTGTACAATGAGTGGAGCAATTAGCCAAGGTTAAAAAATCAGAGCTTGATGACTGTAGGGTTCTTTGATGTAAGATGAAGGTTCTTTTCAAGCCGCGATAGATTAAAAAGACAAGCATAAGGTATCACAGTGCGCTTTTAAGATTTAAAAGAACCATATTAAAAGGCAACCTTGAAATGCAGCGGTCGTTCTCAATATTGAAACTCGACAAGACACTCTGTCATATGGACTACAAAGGCAGTTTGGGAAAGAAGCCACTGATCAAGTTGCCTAAACACAGGTACTAGCTCGAAGTGGCAACCGTCAGTCTCTGCCGGAGAAGTGAAGAAAACTTGTGCAATTTCAGATATAATAGCGGTAATGTCGGAAAGGTACTATATAATTAGTGCAAGTGCAATAATATGACTGAATTTGCAATGTTACATACTTTTGATAATTTGTGATGATATCTGAACTAGGAAGATTAAGGAAATCATCGTGCTTCAATCTATATCAGTTTGTTGCCGTTGAAGTTGATAGGCTTGTTGTGAAGGAAATGAGGAATGCCTAGTCCATGTTCCGATGAGACGGCGAGGAAACTAATGGAAGGAGTATAGCCTATCGAGCCACAGGTCCCTACTTTTTCGAAGCATCGTTGTCAGACACACTCCCTTGCTCTGTACGTATCGAAAAAAGGCGCAGATGCCGTTAGTCGATGTCGTCTCCCCAGATCCGAGTATCCACAGTTTGTAGCGCGATGTCCCACTCCCACTGCAGCATTTCGTCGACACTGTTAGACGTGGTCGCATTCATTCATATCTCTGAAATCTACTCACACTCCTTTATGATGTCAGATTCCGAATATTGTAATTGCTGCAAAACGATGATGGTACTCACCTTGTTTTAATGCATTGTTTAGGAATTTCTCTGAAGTAGCGGTTTTTTGTAAAATTCAAAAGGATACCTATCGAAGGCTGAACCTTCGAAAGGTACCTATCGTCTTCATTACAAATCGGCTCTGGCCGATTTGTAAGGACGAGTCGGTGAGGAAAAGGTTCATGTATTTATTTTAGGTTATCACTGAAACTGATGGAGCCTTTAGTACTCTCCGAAGTGCGCGGTCTAGTCTTTCAAATCTTGTTTCCTCACAACATATTGTGAGAATTTTAGCCACGATTTGATCATAAATGTGGGCAGGCGCGCTATTCGATAAGAACGCGCGGTCTCGAGAACTTTGCGAAGTTTAAGCGCAATAAACGGTAGGTCAGTTCTGCAACTGAATTTTGCATTCAAGTGTGACAGGTTTATTTTCTTATAATAGGTGAACATATAATGACAATGTTGTCTCATACAAGAAACTATTTGCCTTTGGGGCGCTGTTGCAGAGGACGTTCTCCCTGACTGCGAACCACGAACAGAGCTGATCTGCACTCTGCAAACGAATACTAACGCCCATCACAGAAACTCGAAAATTTGTAATAGAAACGTGCAAGTTTTTTTCAATCACTCAATGCAGGATGTCAAACTATGAATTGAGGGAGTGAAGGAATGCGTATGACTTACGGACACACCTAAGAGTCAACAGAAGGACCCCATATAGCAATGCTTGCCCACTGGGTCGTATTATTTTAATGAGCTCATTGGATATATGCCATGCTTGTTGCGAAAAAAGTGAGATTTGCATTAACGATAACGGTAACAACATAGTAATAACAATAACGATAAGAATAACAATAACAACAGTAGTATGAGCTTGACATTCTGTGTTGAGTGATTGAAAAAAAAGTTGCATGTTTCCAATACAAGTTTTCGAGTTTCTATGATGCGCTACTCAAACATTGCAGAGAACGATGGCCTACCAAACAAGTGCACTTTCCTTTCTTCAACTGAGCTGGAATTTTGCATGGGGACATTATTTATCATTCTGAATTGAATAACAGAAACAAGTTGCATGTTTCTATTACAAATTTTCGAGTTTCTGTGATGCGCCATTGGATCGCTGCAGAGAACGATGGTACCCCCAGCAAGTGTACTTCCTACGCATCAATTGAGCTGAAATTTTGCAGAGGAATATTATTTGGCATTCTGAATTGAACGGTTGAAAAAAATCGCATGTTTCTATTACAAGTTTTCGAGTTTCTGTGATGCGTGTTAGTATTAGCTTGCAAAGTGCAGAGTACGGTAGTGATGCGTACGCGGCGTGGAGCACGAGCGCAGCTGCGTTCGCGGTTCGCAAGCGGGGTGCCATCGTTCTCTGCAATAGTGCTGATTTCAATTTATTTTGCGAGGTTACATAATTTTCAATTATTTCAACAGGTGCGCCTTGTTTTCTTGCCCTGTTTGTGTTAATTGGATGCATTCTTAGCTCCCAATGATGTCTTTAAATATTAACTACTTACTGAAATAGGTAGGCAATTTCTTTTCATTCTAGGATGGTATTTCATTTATTGTGGTCGATAAGTAGTCTATTGCCGAAGACTTGCATCATAAAACCTCGTCATGAAAACGTTTCGGTATAGCAGTTAGGGTAATGTGTAGGTTATGATGCCAACCCGATTGGGTAAGGTGTAGCATTGAAAATAAGGAGCTGATAATGGCATGAGGCTTTCGGCTTGAAACATACATATCTGACGAGCACGTGCCCCAGATATTGCGCGGTCCATCTTCCGGTCACAGCTACACTGCACCATAACGATTTGTCACCAGATTAATCAAAACGTTCGATGTGACGAGTCACCTCCATGAGAGTCGTATGTTTTCGCACTTGACGTTGAAAATAAAGTAAAAGAACACTGATGTAGTGACGCAATCCTTTTTAATGTCTAGCATCGTATCTCGCTGCACCACTTTGTCCTGCCAGAGTCTAGTCGCGGGACGCTTTGTCATCAGCTTAAATACTATGCATCTTAGTCGCTATCTTTTTCTTTGCATCTTTCCGCTCTGGCGAGGACGAGTAGGACCATCGTCGAACTTGTGGTTCATTCTCCATACATTTCACCAGGAAAGACCTTCACAGGGTGTACATTGGGGGATCTTGACTTTGCCTTGCCATTCACTCTATGATTATTTCCCAGGTACATGCTCGTGATAATGTCAAGCTGATGGCTACCTCAAGATCGCTTGAACTTTTCAGTTGAGGAAATGCGACGAAGTGCGGTCACGTCCCCGAATGATGCCTCAGATTCTAACGCTAGTGCCAGCAAGCGACGTGCACTCAGTGAGATCCCTCTCTTATCGTACGATACGGAGCCGGCTTATTGTTGTCCATCAATACCAGCACACTGTGTCGTCAATGGTGATGACGTGAGCATGCATCTCCAAGGTATATCCCTTTCTCATTTGTCGTCATACAAGCATACTATTTTACCACCTTTTCAGGTATGATTGTCTTTAACCTGCCACTTTAAAGAGAGTCTTCAAATATACCCATCTGCTCATTTATAGAGTTGAAGTATTTTTACTGCAGTTCAAGTTTATTTATATTTGTTTGATGAGTTCGCAAAAGGGCAATACAATTAATGACTTGCAATAATCAAACAAAAAAAGATGTGCATAAAGGAAAACGGAGACGAAAGAAACAGAAATGAAAAGTGAAATAAAACCAATGCATAAAGAGGAAATACAATCTAAAGCTAGACGCAGGAAATTAGACACTTGTTGTGCATCGCTAAGGTAAAGGTAGCTAGAGCCCAGACCAATTTAGAGTAGCTTAGGTGCCTTATTAAGAGATTCGTGATCAGAGTGCTGTTAAGTGGTGCCTCAGACTCATCAATACAGCTGGAAGCAACCACATGCATGCGTACCTGTGCGCACCCCTTCCGGTTGATGTTTTCCGGTTTTGTTTTGCTTTCTTATAGCTTTCCATGCTTTCTTCGCTTCTTTTCTAAAATTCTCCACGATTTTCACGGCATTGTCCAAATCATTTCTTTTTTCCCTGTTTTTTCTCGTCATTTTCGTCCTTTCGAAACTCTTTAAACCCTCTCATCTCTTCTCGTCGTTTTCCAACCTTTTTTTTCCCTGCAGTGTCGAACTTCTTTGCATGTAGACTCCTCAAAATTGTTATTTTGTCACTAGTTCCTTTCGCCGATTAACGATCCGCATGCTAGGCCCTCCATATTCATCTCGGACTCATCGGTCCTGGCCCGATTCTCCTCACTCCACTCAAGTCCTGCTTTCGGACCTTGGTGCTTTTTGTCACAACTCTTGATTGACTCTTCCACACTCCCCTCCCCCCCCCCCGCCAACTTTGCCCCTTAATTATTCCTTTCATCTTGCGTTATTTAGGTTTCCAATTTCTCTCCTCGATGTTCACTGTTTCAAGTTTTAATGCTTTAACAATTAATTGAAACAGTCTGAACTTTTATTTCAAGTTATCTTGAATCCTAACTAATTGTCTGAGTATTCATGGAACTTTCTTCTGTGCTGACTAATCTCCATCGATCAATACTGTTGAGATGAAACGACGCTTTGTCAGTGACTTGCCATCCATTATGATTCAACGTTCTGTATGATCCCTGCTTTTGATTGGAACTGGAGGCGTGAGGTGGAAGGTGTTGCAAAAGTTGATGTGCTGAGCGCTTTTTTGAAAACGAAGTTGGTTGAAGTGTTTTTCTTTCTTTTTTTTTTTTTTCATTTTTTTGCCGGAGAATCGTGGGGTAAATATGTCTTTGGCTTCTCTGAAGACGCTTTTTTTTCTTCTTTTAAAATAGGCTACTTTGGGGGGGGGGGGAGACAGAATACCGTTGGCGTGAGAGTACTTCCTATATACAAATCAAGAGGTTGCTAATGTTGTCATTATTATATTTGAGGTGACGTGAGATGCCGACGTTATGCAGTAGTTTATGGGAGAGTTTCTACTCGAAAACATAAAAGATGGGAAGGCGATGGAGTTCTCGTTTGTCGTGATCGCTTCGCTATGCTCCAATCTGAGGTATTACTTTGTCGTTCTTCTTTCTTCTCTTTTTTCTGCTCAATTTTTCTCAGTATTGCAGCTTAAAGAAGTTCACATTTATGAGGAAGAAATGATGTTATAGGTAGGAAGTCCATTGTCGTGGATTAATCTCGAACGATAATAATTGTTTTGCGCTATGACTGTTTATTAAAAAAGATCGAGGTGGTTTTATTCCATTTTTTTATTTTAAACTGTTGTTAGTCTATTTGGCGTGAACAGATGAGGGTTTACTACAACCGCAGACAACCTTGAAACCTTTATCGCCCTCCAGCCTTCTCAACATTCTGCAGGTAGATGCATATGTATTTCAACCTTAATTGCTGGGCCTTTTGTAAACGGCGGCACTGAGTTATTGTGTGATTTAGTGGCGTTGTTGTGATGCGCATAGTGTATGACTATCATTTCTCGTTTATTATTCAAATACGCAAATATTATTGCTTATTCACAAATTTTTTGACACTTGGATGCTAAGGGAAATCGAGTTTTTTTTGCTTCCATTGCACATCGGGCGATCACATAGCATGTGTTTATGAATAGCATTAAATTGTCAATCGTGGCGCATTTCTCATCGCTCATTGTTACTAACTGTAATCATAACCCGCTCTTATAAATGTAAAAACCAATGCTGTAATAATGCATTCTCACAGAAGCAACCGACCAACGAAAAGAAGAGTCAGCAGATCACAGCTGAGGTTCTTTTTTTTTTTCAGATCGCTTTGGAAAAGTTTGTACCGTTCGACTAGTGGATGTATATTAGATTATAGGGCAGCATTTAAGAAGTGGTTCAATTTATGATAACTCTATGTTAACCTAAAAGGATATCTGACTAGTTGTACCTTTGTTCTTTTGTACTTGTTAAAGTACTTCGTGTAGTTATTAAATACGTTCCATTCTCACTGAAATTTGGAGGATTCTGCCGTAAATAAGTGAAATCCCGAATCCTGGCAACTGAGCTTAACGTAGCAATTCTTCTATGAGGATTTAAGTTTGCAAGTTTTCGGTAGACTCATGCCACATATCGGTTCAGGATGGTAAGGATATCGCTCGAGTGAGCGCATTCTCGAAAAGACATCTGGACGCTCTCGAGCCGGGCCATCGTCTAGTAATCGGTGGCTTCGAACTGGAAGTGCAGGACGAACTCCACGGAGAGAATGAACACGAAATTTCACTTGGTAATTTATTTGCGTTTTAATTATGTCGTCGATTTTGAGGGGAATGGGTGTCTGTTTGTTTCGTGATCCCTTCTGCAGTTCTTTTGCAATATTCTTTCAAGTTTCTTTTTTTTTTTTAATTATGAGAAAGTGGGTGCAGAAAATATGCATGAATATGTGGGAAAGCATTTTTCATATCGTTGTGTGCTGGATGAAATTTTCACAGCCCTCCACTAAAATGCTTCTAATGCATGGAGAAACTGTATCTATGTTGTACACTTGTTTATATATAGAGGAAGGGGGGAGGAAGGGTGAGGAGCTGAGGAATTTCTATTTTATAAAGGAGATGGGCTGCGAAGATGAGAAATTTTAATTTTGCAAGTATCAGTTCCAAAATTCGGTGTAACAACGTGCGAAAATTTTAATTTGCGTTGCTTTCAGTTAAGTGCTAATCCTTCATTCTACGTCTGTGAACAGATGAGGAGAGAGTTGCATATATTTGAGGGCTCTTTGACAAACGATTTAATGCGGGATTTCCTTTTTGTCAATACGCTAATGTGCTTTGTTCGACATTATTTCCTTTGCTTACATCTGAAAGACGTACCAGTGAAATAACATTTTTCTTCTGTTCGGGGCATCAAGTGGCGGCGTCACTGAAACGTCCTCACATAGGAATGGCGATGCCAAAACGCCAACTTAGTGAATAGCTGCAAACTTAACTCAGGAGACAGCGAACAAGCTTTTGTGCTGCAAACTTAACTCAGGAGACAGCGAACAAGCTTTTGTGAGGCGCATAGAGCTCGCTTTTTTATCGTGTAAAAGTTTTAGGCAGATCGAGCTTCCCTCGATTAAACTAGCAATGCCTAACCAAAAGTACGTTCATTTAAAGTCCCCTCTGTCGTTTGTTATTTCAAACATATTTCAACTTCCGGGAAGGCTTGCGAAGCACTTTGTGTAGAAACGTTTCCCTGTCTCCCATCCAAGAATCGTATAAATTCCCTCTCTGCGGTGTTGAATTTTTTAGGCGGCTCATACCTGGAATCATTTGCAGTGCTTATTTTTAACCTTCATGTGGTTATTCACTTTTATCGGGTGAAAATATTCTTACCTTCAAAAGGCGTTATTTTTGTTAAAATTCAGTAAAACCGCATTGTTTCATTGTTTCATTCAGGAAGAAATGTCAGAATGGATTGCAACCTGAACAGATATTTTATCGATAGAGCTATGATAACACTGCGCTCTCAAGCTGTTTTGAATTTCCTAATTACCAGCATTTCTATAGTGCAGTAGAGTGGGATAGACTTATTTGCTGTGATAGGCGTTAACAGCATCATCAGCGATCGCCCCGGTCAAAGGATACCGCCGATTCAAAAACTGAGGATCTCCTCGCATAAGCTGAAGTCTTGCCCACCTGTCTGTGCGCAGGTATCATGCAAGTATTTGTTTTGTTTTGAATTTCCTTAGTTTGCTGCAGTATGACCATACAATTGCTCCTTTTCAATTTTGAAAATTTTTATGCGATTTTAAGCATCTTCGAGCTACGGGTCTGCATCAGCGGCAGGTGTGAAATTTGACGATAGTTTCCAAAGTGCTAGTGGACGATTGTCGAGCTGTTCCTCCGATCGAAAGCTTGGGCGCAAATTTGTGCAGCCGCTTCTTCGGACACTTATGCCTACTTCCTCTTGCGATTTCGTCGTGAATAAGGTGTGGTTTTCGGAACGCATTAATGAAGCGAATGGATCATATATTGATAATGCTACTTTTTATTTGCACAATGAATGAATTAGGCCTCTTACTATTTTGTAAGTGTGGTTTTTATTCTTCCTGTTGGTAGTCGAAGAGTATTTGTTGAGATTGTTTGCCTCGACCTATGGTCACATTTTCTAAGGTAGATTCTGTTCATGTCCAGAGGGGAACTGACTATTTGTTTTGTTGGTCAGGTAAACGCTGGTCAGTTTTGTGCTGCGCATCGTGTTCATCAGGCGTAAATATAACTGAAGATTATTATTTAATATTATTTAAATATTACAGAGGGGAACTGACTTAATTTAATTTATTATTTAATAGTACTTGGCTGCGTAAATGCGATTGAATATTTAAGAATGGGGTTGATGCACGCGGTGAGGATGCCGTAATTTTGGATGGTCGTCTTGCTCGCTATTTGCGACCTCATCAGAAAGAAGGTCTCACCTTTCTCTTCGAGCGTCTCAAGGTATATCTCTCATATTTTGTTTCTCTATGATCTGTCATTAACATAAAGTCGTAGTTATCGTAAGTCATCTTTTTTCAAAGAACTCTTTAAATCCTTTCCGTTGAGTCGAGCTGACCAGGATGTATTGAAATAGCGGGCTCGTTAAGAGCACATAATAAACAAAGTTGTATCCACTTTCTAAATTAATTTTTAACGAGTTTTATTTACGAGTTTATTTCGAAGACATAGGCAAAATTATACTTACAAATTTTATTAAATATTGCTTTGCTATGTAACGTTCAGAAGTGCTGAATGTTTTCCACTCCAGATGAACTTTTGACATTTGGAGCGCTATATTTGTTTTTCCACACGTCAGCTATTATCGTTTCACGTAATGGAAGGGCTGATAATTTAATTTTCAGTGTTCATGTGTCTACAATCGTTTATACTAGATCTAAGATGCAATATTTTCAGCAACTGTATTTTTTCAATAGTAACTAGGATTGATGGTGCAGACAACGTCTCAAAAAGGAGATCACCTATCAAATGCTGCTCTGTGATGTAAGAACAATACAAAGTGCAAAGATGTCATGTCTAACAGCCTTTTAAGGCTCTTTAGCAGCTAAAATCTTTCAAAGTTTAGAGTGGCAATTCTATTAATAGAATGTGAAATTTCAGGACCCAGGTGGCGGTGTGATATTGGCCGATGAAATGGGTCTCGGTAAAAGTGTGCAAGCAATATCGCTGTTGTGGGTTTTATTGAAGCAATTGAAACAGAAAGGAGCAACTAATATGAAGTTTATCTTAATAACTCCCACCTCTCTCATTGGCAATTGGCGATGCGAATTCAACAAATGGCTGCCGCATTCAGGGCAATTGGTTGGCAGTTTTTATTCATTCGATTATGAGACGATCTCCTTGTTGAGCTCAGTTTTTGTTTTGCATTTTTTCATTTTAGCCAAACATAAGTTGATAGGTTTACCTGAAGATTGCCCTTCGATCAGGCAAAGGTGATAGCACCTTATTTCGATGACGTTTCCTAGAGATTTTTGAGGAATGCTTTCTGTTGTCATTACGCTTGACATGTTTTTACCCTTTCTTTGAGAAATATTGAAGATTTTTACAGTCATTTTGAGCACCATTCTTTATAGCAGCCACTTCTTACTTGGGGATTTTATTCTCTTAGTACTTTAAACTCGCGATGCGAAATTTCAACACTTTATAAATCTTTTCTATTCTTTTCATTGAAAATCGTTGCACAATAGCTCGAGTTGAATTGCATTTTATGATAGACATTGCTTTGGAGGCTTATTACGTCATTCTTCTTTTCTGTATAGTTTTTTATGATATTTTTTTTAGTATTCCGAGGAATCCTTATTGAAAAGAGTCGTGGCGATTGTTTGTTCAGTATAGAGAAAGGTTTTCAATAAAAAGAAAGCACGTGATACCACTGCGATAGAGAGGTATTTTGTTCATAATTTGTGATGACAACTTTGCAGTTGTATCCTATAACGAAGACATCAGAAGTGAGAAGGTTCACGGCATATTCTGGTTACAGTCCGATACTATTGATAAGCTATGATGTGGTTGTACGTTGTGCCGAGTTGCTTGAGAAAATCTCGTTTGCATTGATGATCTGCGATGAGGCACATCGTCTAAAGAACTTCAACGGCAATCTCAGACAATCTGTGAGTGTTTTTTACTCATACTTCTATTGCTAGGAAGCAGTGAGGATCACACCAAGTTATGGAGCAAATTTGATGCCATCACATTTTTCTCAGATCCTATCCGGGTCTGTAGAATTACTTCAGGCTCAAGATTTTTTCCGACCCCTCTCATATTGTGATAAGCCGTTTCCATAGGATTTATAGTATGGGACTTTAGATGTTTAATGTTTCTGTGCTTCGTGGAGCAGATATTCCTCAATGGAGAATAATGTGAAATTTTGATGACGCTCGGGAGCAAATATTTGAAAAAAAATATTCGGTGCAGTTGTTTTCCTTTTCCCATTTAGGACCGACTTTTATCGGCTGTTTATCTTTTTTCTTTTCACTCATCGTTGAAGTTTCTCCTCATTACTTGTTTGGGGTGCCGCGAAATTCAATTCTTGCGGTTACTGTTATACACGTGAAACTTGTTTGTTTGTTACGATACCCGTCAAGAAATGTGTTTAAAAGAAAACGTTAATTGTGTTCTATTTTTCCAGATAAGTCGTTTACATACTGAACGACGTTTGTTATTGACGGGTACGCCGATACAGAACGACATGAGCGAGTTTTTCTCGCTGCTGGATTTGGCAAAACCAGCCGCCTTCGGGAATCTTGCTCAATTCAGGAGTATGATGGCGAGTGAAGATGGCGTAAGTCATTATTGATTTTTATAAAATTAGTTAGCATACCGATTGCCTGTACTTTTGCTGCATTAGGACTTTTCTCGAGAGGTCTGTGTAAAAGTCGACGTTAAAGGAAGTCCAGATAACAGGTCCAGGGATTATTGAACAAGTTATATAGTTGAGTTGATTTCTTTTGCTAAATGAGTGGGAACGTTGAAAGCGTAGGAGGGTAAGTATGTGGATTTTCGCTTGTTCGTTTTCGATCCCGGTATCCTTCACTGTCCCACATAGTTTCTGAATCCTTAAAAAATCCTTAATGAGCGGCATTCTTAATGATTTATGCATTTAGGGTTGACCTCCCGAGTTGGTTGAATGAATAAAAAAGTTTTTAAGCGCTGATTTTCACTTAGAAGTGGAATTTGTAGATGAGATACATTATAAGCATATGCTAGATGGAAAATTACTGTGCTTAAATTGATAGAAGCTTAGGGGGCGCAATTTTCATTATGCTGCGTGTGCAGGCTTTCAGTGTTCTTAATTGCGCGGGCTTATACATTTCACAGTGTGCACTGCTTGTTTATTCAGGCGTCCCATCAGTTCATTTGCATTGCTTTGTGTAATTGCACTGATTCCCTCTCACAATAAAAGGCAATGAATTTAAAAAATGAGATTAAAACATTAAATTGCGAAAATATTTTTGAAATGAGAGTATTTTACTCGTATAGCCCAATTTGGCGTCTCATTCATGAAATGAAATATATGCAGTCGTGTAAGGAGTTTGTATTTGCAGCGAGGTCAGATATGACTAGTGCTGCTGGAGGTCTTCTTTCTAAGAAGGATATACTTTCAAGAAAATACAACAACTACATTTGTGAGTGTGTATGAAGAAGTTTTGTCTAGTGAGTTGATAGCAATGCTGTTATCATTTTCCTTGACGGACATTTTGCAGATGCATGATATTCAGCTACTTTTATCACAACTATTGCTACGACGAACGGCTGATGTCAACTTTAATAATCTTCCACCAAGACGTAATCCTCCTTTTTTATTTTATTATTTATTTGGTTTGTAGTGTCATAGTCTCGGCTGTTCCTTCTTCAAATTCATGATGTCCATCTACCGATATTTCTTGCCATATGTCTATGACATTTTGCGGTGATAACGTTATGCTACTATCAGCTTGGAAAGGGGCATACAGTGACATTGTTGTTGGTTTTTTTGCGCACGTGATCATCCGATTGCACGATTCTGAAGTAGAAAATGAGTAGTGTTGAGTGATCATGATGGATTTAGTGGGTATAAATAGCGCGCAAGATATTTTCTTGATATTTATGTTGGAAGTTTTGTTTGGTTGCATGCGTTGTCGAATGAAAGCGGAAGGGAAAAGCGTAGAAAAGGGAGAAGCAGGTGGAGGATAGACATGGATGGAAACTATGGATGCAGTAAGGAAGAGCTGATAGATGCGAGGAAATACCGCAAACGCTTGAATTTATGTACTTGGATGCCTTAATTTATAGATGAATATGTGCTATGGTGTCGCCTGTCGAAAGTACAGCAGCTTATTTATAATCGCATCGTTGGTTTGGCTTCATCGGACCATTTGGCGATTATTGATATGTTGCGCAAATTGTGCAATCATCCTTCTATATTATATCAAAGTCTTACTTCAAAGCACGGCACCTTTAACGTAACTTTTTTGTTTGCTTTGAATAGCGAAATGGGAGTGGTTATTGATAAAAACGTTTTCATATTGTTGATTTCTTTTAAATGTGAAGAAATCTTTTGAACTTTTGTATTTATTAGCCCAGGCAGTTGCCCTATGTGATTGGCACGGCTTAAGGTTTATCTAGAGAGGCACTGAGCGGACACTTCCATCCCTTTCAAGCAGTGAGAAAGAGATTTGTGCATATGTGAGTTACGAGGACGTTTTTTGATTTGAATTCATTGGGATTAATGAATTGTATTTGATTCTGAGTTTATTTGATTTTTCTAATTGTGTTCATGAGAAAGTTCTAGGATATACTTCGTTTGCAATCATTTCCTCTTTTCTTCTGTTGAAATAGGAATAGTGGCGTTGTAGTTTATCATAGCGAAGCATTTTATTGTTCAATTAAATTCATATCCATCGACAGGTCAGCGCAGTATCATGTGATCACATGGTGATGTGATATTTAATGGGGAAAGCAATCCGTGGAAGTATTATAATTGTTGACGATATGGAGTGTGTACGCCAAGATTTGTGCAAGGCAGTTGTCATCAAACAGCAGTCCTGAGCATACGGTTTGCACTGCTGTAGTCATACTTACTACACACCTGTTGGTTGGCATAGGTGAGTCATACTTACTAGGGCGCTGCGGTGATATCAGCTTATCACGAATGGCAACGCTTGCTAGCGCATATAGAGAGAGATGTGCTTACCTCTTAGGTATTGGGTGGTGGGAGTAATGTTTTCTTTCCACTGGTTGGGGCAACATGCAAACACAGTATAGTTTTCAGTCGCGCGAATCAGCATTGAACGCGACCGTTCTGAGAGCCTTTCCTTCTTCTTTTGAGCCAGATTGCTCCACTATTCTTGATTCGGGTTAGTTTTCAACTTTTATGTTCCGCATATGTTCGTTTTACTTCACTTTTTATGGCCTTGCATTTTCACGCTTGATTTATTCGTTTAAATCATTGAGAAGGGACTTATTGGAGAAGTACCCGGCATCCGTCGAATGGTCTCTGGTTTACTGGAGCATTTGGCAGCAGCGCAAGTTGTGTCGATGGTAGAGCAACATGTATAAACGCTTACGTAATTTCCCATTGGAGAACGCTTGTTGTCCACAGTTTTTTGTAGTGAGGGACTGTAGGCTACAAGCAGAGCCGTCCCTATTTTTTCTTTCGAAAGCTAATCGGGCTGCACGTGATCTCTAGTGATTTTATTTGTGCTGGTTGAGTAAACGTAATATGTCAGTTCTCAGATTAAGGCTGCAGTCAGTGAAGATTGCTGTTTAACTGGTTTTTTATGCTGGATCTGAGCTTTATTGGAATCGCTGTTCCCTAAGTAATGTTGAACAGAAGGTTGCATTGAGGAGCAAAATATTGCACATTGCAATGCCTGACGTCTAGTCGTTTTTGTGCCTAGACGAGTTCACTTGGCTTCAGGCAAATTAAGCGTGTTCGTCCAGATGATGGTCTCATTGCGTGAAACTAATGAGAAGGTCGTGGTGGTGTCGAATTTCACCAAGGTAACTGTCACATTTCTTCTCCCATAATTAAAGGATCTTTGTCCCTGTGTATCCCAAGTATTTAAAAAAAAGTTGCTGTGAGGCGGCCTGACGATATGTTCACCGTATCATGTTGAAAACGAATAGGTCAATGCTGCACCGGAAATAACGCAGAGCATCATCCATTTTCTACTGGATCTCTGAGGAGGGCATTAAGCTGAAGCGTTGAAAACTTTATTCATCCTCTGATGTCATTATCTTTAACACAGTACGTTCATTTTTTATGAGGTTGTGAAATTTGGGAGATGGTATGGCTCGTTCGATGCGCCTTCGTTTACGAGGTCAAAAGCGGCATTTTATTCGTCAAGATGGGCTGCTTTTGTGGTTTAATCGTCTGAATTTTCCCCGTCATTCCTTCTCTTCTTAAGCAGATCTGGCTATGAGTTTATGTTTTTAAACGTGAATTTAGATGCTTGCAGTCGTTATTTTTTCTTAAGTAAAGGATTTGAGGAGTGGTCGAATAAAATAGAAAATACGCACTACAGCGACCAAAGGATGTTGCCAGAAAGGCAGTGAACAGAAATTGAATTGAGAGATGCACCTTCATGCAATAATATGATTTTTTTTTTTTTTAAATCCAGAGCCGTAGTGTGCAAGAAACTTGCAATGAAATCAGTCTTTTTTCTTGTATTGAAATGAGCGGTAATCGATGCGCATTGATTGTTTATCGTTTTCAAGAACTGTGTATGAAAGGTTTTGGCGTGAGGTGATCTCTTTGTGAATATATTTGTGCATAGTTGTAGGAAAGAAGGAAATATCATTGAAGTAGATGAAGTACTTTTGGAATGGAATATGGAATGCTTTATACTGCGTCGGCTGTATATGTAACTGTTTGGTTTTTTATATCTGTTAAAGAATCGGTCAGTCAATTACTATGGTCCCGGAAGATATTTAAAGGGTGAGTCATGAGGAGGGAAGGAGTATGTCAGGTCAAGTATTATAGAGCAGTGCGAACGCTGTGTTGCATATTGCCGAATTGTTACATTTAAGGTGATATTTTGTTTGATGTATAAAAACATTCATTCTTTACAGACTTTAGATATGCTCAACGAAGTTTGCCAGGGTATTTTTTGTACTGTGACTCGACTGGATGGTTCAGTGGTTCCGCATAAAAGAATGCAGTTGGTCGATGAATTCAACACATCGTCATTGCCAAACCATGTCTTTTTGCTGAGCACGAAAGCAGGTCTTCTTTCTTGAAACTATTTCTGGCTAAAGTTGTACGTGATCAAATGGCTGGTGCATATAGTATCTATTGTCACTTAGAATGCCATGCTCCATCATAATGTGACAGCTGGCCATACATATGATGATGTCTCGAATTATGTTTTGCTTAAACTTTGATTCTATGACGGTCAAAAAGAAAGTTCCGGAGGGTTGTTCATCTGCGAATTAGATTTTAAGGATTACTGAGTTCTTAGCAATAGTTTCGTTGTGTTTATTGCATATCTTTTGAAGACGAACTTAGCTTCTTTTTTTAGCAAGTTTAGATCAGAGAATATTCAAAGTTCGTAGATTTGAGCCAAAGCAGGTAGGTTTCAGTCACTGCTGTTCATCTTAGCAATTTTTTATTGATGTGCTGAATGACAGTAATCGTAGTTTGAAAGTGCATGTTTCAGGTGGTGTTGGTCTGAATCTGATTGGGGCCAGTAGGCTGGTTCTCTTCGATTCTGATTGGAATCCAGCGTTCGATGTGCAAGCAATGGCGCGCATATGGAGAGACGGACAAAAAATGCCGTGTCATATTTATCGACTCGTTACAGCAGTTTGTTTTTCTTTTTTTCGATTATTTAGATTCTCTCAATAATACCTTCAATGCGTCGTCATATCTCTTTGATATCATAATCACAGCTATTATCATCTTTCATTGATCACCTGTCTATGTTATTTATTACACATTTGTTTATTTGTTTGCCAACGATTTACACAATCCTGTTTATGTTACCCACCTCATTCACTATGTAATACTAACAAGGTAAAGTGTGTGGATGTGTAAGGAAATCTGTCAAAAGAAAGAGATTCGTTCAATCCACTAAAAAATTGATAAATCAACGAACTTATTGAGAGCCTGAATTGAAGAGTAGCAGAGTGCCGAAAGATTGCTGTGCCCTCAATACGATCAGTGTTCTTTGAAGAGCAAATAGTTCAACAATTTCTTGCATTAATCCCTTGCAAATCACCATTCCATGTGTTTGTGAGGCCAATTATCAAAGAATTTTACAGATTGATGGGAGAAGGCTAAGATGCAAAAGATCAAAAATCCAAAATTTACAGATCAGAAATGTAGGACCAAAATCAAACATCCACAAAACGATTTTTGATCCAAATTTTTCGACGGAAAAGGCAAGCAAAAATTGATTTACATGTCCGCTTCGATAAGCCAGGTGAAGCGAGTCGAAGATTTCTAGGTTTAATCGGACAAAACGAGTAGAACTTTTTAAGCCAAAGCAAACGAAACGAGTTGGAAATTTTCAGTCAGAGCTCATCGCAGTGGTTAGAAAAATTGTAAAGAGGGGGGGGGGGAAGGAAGCCAAAAAATAGCCATCATCGGTGTTTTTTTCACTGCTTCTATAATCCTCAACAGGAGTCAAATACGGCCGGCTCCGCACTCCGTTTTCCCCCGAGCAGATATAAAGTGGCGCTTACTCACAGATTTTTTGACGAGAACAACGGGCTTAACATTTTGTGGACAGTTGCCAGGCTGCCTCGGCGAACTTAGTTGCTCTTTTCCGGAGAAATGCTGTGCAGAGCCCTTACGCTTCCTCCTATACCAGGAGAAGTCCCGTATATTCCAGTGAAAAAGGTGAATACCAGCTATTTAGAAGCTTTTGATCATCGCCGACCCGCAGTTTTATGAGAGAATGTAAATTCATCTCCTATTTCCATCTGTTAAGGACGTTTTCGCATGGCATCGACTTTTAGGGAACGATTGACGAGAAGATTCTGCAGCGACAGGTGATGAAAAGCGGTTTGGGCACGGTTGTCGAACTGGATTCGCTTAATGAACGTAGGTTTCCCTTTAGATTGCTTATTGGTACTGCTCATATAATTGGCGATTTCCGTTCTTGCTTGATTTTTTTTTCTTTTTAACGTGTAAGAAATTGAACTGTTCAACACTTCAGTTATGCCTTTCAAAATGAAAGCACTAGGCTGCGTTTGTTAAAGTTATCTACAATGAAGACGCCCTGGCGGCCTAACTCTTCGAGAAAAAATGTTTCCGATTGTAGTGATTCGGGCCTATTTAGTTGTCTACAAAAGGAGTTTCGCCCGATGACTTCAAGTGGTAATTTTTCATGTTGGTATAGTTAACTATTTTTCCACAATTGTAGTGGGTAAGCGCGTACATTTTCACAAAGAAATCATTTTGACATCGTTGTTGCAGCGATGACGCTCTTTTCGGACGAAGATCTCGCTGATATATTCAATCTAAACACCCAAGTGGCTTGCGCCACCCACGAACTGATGGAGTGCAAGTGTGGAGGATGCGGATCACTGCTTACAGAAATAGGCGATGAAGTCGATGAAAGCAAGATTAACGAAAATGAACATTCGCCTACAGTAGATGATTCGGATACATCTGTAAGGAATCTTCAGGTATAAATTTAAGTCAAGCCATCTTGATAAGTAAGCCTCTGTTGAGAGTTGGTGAGGAGGTAGTTTTGATAAAAAATACTTCTGAAGAGGTGGGGTGGGGGGAGGGATGAAAATGACCAAAGAATTGACATTAAGCAACATTGAGAACGGGTTATAGTTATAGCGTAGGTTGTGAAAGGGATAGGAAGGGATGTTGCCCTTCCTATTTTGATTAGTATTTCGACTTCGATCAAACTGAGATTAATTACTATATTATCTTCAATTAAGAACGGGTACTTCCGTACTGAATTATCTTATACTTGTTGCACGTTGCTGGACTTTTGTTATTTGCGGTTGTTAGTTGCCGTGGAAGTCTAGTTTCTGCTGCTTCCGCATTCCATCTGCTCTCTGGTGTACATCGCTCCGCCTAGCTGCTCCAGTACGGTTCCATTAGTAAGTGCCGTATTTTCAACACGCGAGAGAGGAGCGGAAGAGTAGAGGTTGTGACAAGGAAGAGTAGGAGCGTATGGTGACACACGCCGTAGGTTTGTTTTTATGAACTTGTTGTTGTTCAGGACACGAAGCCAGTCGAAGGATGTGTGTCAGTTTTCGATTATATTGAAAGCGATTATTCGGAGAAGAAAGCAGTGCAAGCGGAGTGTTCATCGGATGCATGTGACGCTGCTCCCTTCGATATTAAGGAAACTGGTCCCACTCAAAATGCGGATGCTTTTGGAAAGACGCCCTCAGCGGTAATTGCTATAGCTATTTTCCGAATTGATACTTACACCGGGCATCTGCTGGGACGGCATATGTTGGTCGTAATTCTGATGCCACAAAGGCTTCGTTGAAGGAACACAATCAGTTTTATTTGAAAAGGGGATTACTGCTATTATATGTGGTACTTTGTTCAAGTGTTCATGAACCTGTTGGATACAGTGCGACTGCGTGCAGATGCTTGAGGTATGAATGAGTCTTGATGAGGAGAGTCGCAGACAGTGTACCAGCTTCAGGCTAAGGTCGCAGGCGGCTGTAAAATGATGGTACAGGTAGAGAGGGAAAAAAAGAATGGAGCCACATACAAGAAAAGTTTTGCAAAAATGAGTGGGAGCAAATTTGTTGCTGAAATTGAGCACGATGAACGCAAAAGACATGAAAGTTGAAACTGGGATCGTATGAAGAACAGGGCTATTTTAGCAGCAAAAATAAGCCTATATGGGGACTATCTTAGCAGTCAATCAGATTTCGAGTTCTTCGCGTACAGCGTTTACTGCCAAACTTATCGTCACCTGCATGTGAATTTGGGGAAGTAATTCAGGTTCAGCAAGTTAGGACTTCGGTACTTAGCCAGCTGCCCATATTTGTTTCGATGAGAACGTGTACTTAAGAGCATCTTAATGGGCGCACTATCGCGATGGCGGCATTACTCGCCGGAGTGCGAACAACAGTTCGAGCAGATGAAGTCGGCGGCTGGTCTACAACTAGCGGCACTTCGAGAAGTCACGTTCGTCATGAAACGCACCTCGAACTATTAGCTGATGCTTTGCATCCAAGTTCGCAGTTTATATTTCGATATGTTATGAATGAAAAGATGTTGGGTAATATGCCGAATATGAAAAATCTTTTGACGGAGTAAATTGGCTAGTGTGCCAACTGTGATATAGAAATTACCTGTGAAAAGGGAAATTAAATTCGAAGAGAAGCATACGGGGTACTGATCATCGATACTGTTGTAGGACATAGGCATTTGCTTGAATTATATATTTTGCTTTGTGTTGTTCCTTACGTATCTTTCATGTGCGAACTTCTTGTAGATACGTGGAAGGAAGTTTAATGACAATTATGCGTTTAGAGGTATTCTTTGTTTCTGCTCAATACCTTCAACTGGCTTCCACACCTTTCTTGTCGATCTCCTATCGCATTGTCTTTCTGGGCATTTTTCTTATTACTCGCTGGCCAGCAAGATGTGCAAACTTATCTGAAGTACTTGAATGAGGTATATGATCTTTGTTGGTTTTCCCCAGACATGGAGTTTCCCCAAGTCGGAATTTCTTAATGGGGAAAGCAATCGTGATGATGATGAAATCTAGTATAGGTGAAACGTAAATTAGGTCAAAGAAGTAGTTTATAGCAGCTGCCATTTATGCGTATCACAGCCACTCGCATGGGTGGATAATGAAGAATGGGAAAACGGAGCGAGGAAAGTGCTGAGCAAGTGGGACGCTGCGAATGCAACTATTTTTGAGGTTCCTGATCAGTGTCGTTCATGTGTCTGCGCGGTTGCTGATCCAGTTTACTAATGTTTCGATTGTAAAAAACAAAATTATTTTATATGATGTCTTAGAAGTGGTTTCCAACTTTTTATTTGGATACTCACATTTTTATATGATACATTATATGAGGCACAAAACTTCTGGGCAAGAGTCATCACTGAGCGATTCAAACAGCTTAATAAAGATCTGTTTTGAAACCATATCTTCCCATGCATATTTTCAAATGAAGGTGGAGTTTTTTAAAAGTTTTTGAACGCAATCACAATATAAGATTCCCTAAACTTTGAAGGTGAAAGGGAGAAAGCCTTTCGAATGTAAAAGTTTTATTATTTAAAGGAGCGCTTAATGCTTGAACAAAATCCAACGTTGCATTTTGCATTCGAGTTCCTTTTCCTCAATGTGACTGGGTACCCATCTTGTAAGTTTCAGTGAAGTCGGTGCAGCAGATATCAGGTCTCCTGTAGGTGGAAGAACTCAGTTTTCGCTGTCTTTTTTCAGTATAGATGTATTATTTATTTTTTGGCGTCTTAATGCGGGCTCCGATGTTTGCAACAGCCAGTTGTAAACAACAATCTCACGCTGCAACACGCGCTCTGTTTTCAACTTTGGTAGCTGCAGAAGGGATCCGATTTCTTGCATTCGTGTGTTCGTGCTCTCGCGACATTCTGGCCAACCGAATCCAAAAGTGCTAAGTAGGAATGCACGCCGCTTTTTGCTCAATTTTAATACCCATACACTGGCTGTTATCTTGATTGTTCATTCACAGAATCGGCTGAAATTAATGTGATGTGTGCGTGAGAATATTATGCTCATTCCTTGTCCACACATCTCGATGTTTGGAGGTTATGCGGAAAATTAATTCGCGTCTGAAGTGAGTCAATTTTATCACAGTTTGCACATACCCGCGTGCATCTTCGTTGTGCATCGATCGGCTGAACAGAGATTGGTAGGGTGTGTGGTGGCGCGGTGGACATTTTCTCTTTGAAGTGTAGTGATCCGGAAAAAGTGCCCGGTGTGAAATTGGTTTAATCTCCGGGAGTAATAACTTTTCTTGCGCTGATGGACTGAAATGAAACTTGGTAGATATAAGGGGCTGGCAGGTAAGTGCTGACTTCTCTGAGCAAATTTTTCAGCATGCGAAATTCTTATGTTCAGCCGGCCGAACTCAAGCCTTCATTGCTTTCAATAAGTTCGTTCTGGTTTACCACGGATGCTCGTGGATTGCATCTAACGACTCAACTCGGCGAGATATATCGAGCCATATATAATGTTTGTGTGCGGCCAGGACTTTGCCTTGCGGCAACAGTTCGATTTTAGCCAATCTCTAAGGATCCAACGTTGGGGGATTCAACCGACGGTGTTAATGGCGCAGTGGGTGGGGAGTTGCGCACTGTCTCCGCGCCACCGTAGTTGTGTTTCGAACAAAGGTAGAGGTTGTTTCGTGGGTCAGTTGTGCCACTAGGTGGGTGGCTGTAGGCGTGGAATTGCGGCCAGTGTTGGGCGAGGAGCGGATCGAAGTCTCATGATATGTTTCTTTGATCGTCGAGTCAACATATAACAAATCGCTCTCTAAGGAAGTCTGCAGCACTAATAGTAGAACCTTAGCTATAGTATGGTGGGCTGGTTTGGTGATCAAGTCGAGACTAAAGCAATGATTCAAAGTTAGTAAAGAATGCGTTAAAAATCTGGAAAGGAGGCGATGCTCGTTCAGTTTATGCAAGGATTATCAATGTCAAAAAGTCGTCGTTGCGTGAATAATATAAAATTATGAATAAAACCTCCCCTCTTATTAATTCCTGTGTTAAAATGGAAAGGATGCTGAACTGAGGGTTATTTTTCTCCCAAAAATTTCCACAAAGTGTTCTTGTCTACGAGAATCTCCAAAGAGGTAAGACTGTTTAAGTATTTCCCAGCGACAAAATGTATGCTTTTGTCTGAATTCGATTTTTCTGAAAAGAAAACGTCGTCAAATTTCTGCTAGTTCGGATTTCTGCTTTAAACTGATGCTTAAAATACATAATCTTAAGTGAGTGGGGATGGCAGCTAACTAAATCTTAGTCTAGATTTCAGCCACACCTCCACAACTCTCCACAGATAATATCTGTGATTCCGATTCTCCTTAAATACCAATCTTTCAAGCTGCTCAGACCGCCCATAATTTTAAATTGCGGGATCGCTTTTCGGATATTGAAGCGCTCAATTGGATACCGTAAAGCGGGTTGAATCGTCGTTTTTAAATTTGCTCTCTTTAAATGAGCTCTTAAGCAGCAACAATTATTCTTTGAAAATTCGATCGTAGAATTGTGGTGCTCGAACAGAAAGACGGTCGAGCCTTTCGAATTTTTGGACCTCACCGAGGAGTTCGAGATTTTTCGATTTTGTTAGAGCACGTCTCGTGAGTGGGGTATCCATGGGAGCTGTGGGATTTGAAGCTCATTTCACTTAGAGAGTGTAGTGGGTGCTGTGACATTTAGTGGAATTAAGCGGTTAGTAGATTTGATCGGTGGCCGATTCTCTTTGCAGAGGTCATGGGTCAGATAGTTGAAGCGTCCAAAGTCCTCTAAGAAGTTCAAGTGTCCAGACTAAGATTCAGAAATAATATTTTCTTCCGAACGGGTTCATGCTCACTCCTACTTCCCTTCCCCCCCCCCCGCCCCCCCCCCTTCCCCCAGAGGCTGTGCTTCGTTGTGTCGTTTTCAGAGCACATGTCGTTTGCGTTTGTATTTGTGTTGCTGAGGATTTTTTTCCTGTTGTAAAATGCTCTTTTGGCAACATTTCTGCAGACTCCGAGGTGCTGATTTTAGATCGTTACTGACATCCAGCTTAATACTAATGTCTTCCATTGCGTGCGCTACCTGCCCAGATATGCCGCTCACTGCGACTGGTGTCCAGCAAAAAGTGCCTATCGTATATTTGACGTGGAAGCAAAGTCAAGTGACTTTAGGAAGTTGCATAAAGGGAGAAGAAAGAGAATCACCTACCTGCAATTTTGGATGGGATGGGGGGAATGATTCGACTCGGATTCGAGATGTGATGACCTCCCTCACTTGAAGGGGAAACCGTTAGGAGCAGGGTTTTCGGTTTGTTGAGTGATGCTATGAACAGATTACTTGCTGTTTAATTTCTATCGACTGATACTATCCCATCTCGCTTACGCTTGCCTGAAAAAGCAGTTGGTTTTTTTTTTCGAACGGCGCTCTTGTTGGTGCTTGGTTAAACCTGGTTCGGGTTGCGTCCGCAGTCCCAGCCAATTGGATTCGGATTTAATTGCTGGCCCTATGTTGTCGGCGTTGTGTACGTATACCTGTCTTTGTTAGAGTTTAACTGAAGAAATAGAGCGATGAAAAATTCAGGTTTGCTGTGATGTGCTTTGAATATAAGCTGCCAACCATGCGCCCGTAAAACAGTCCACTCAAGAAATGTAGGCATGCTTCCACTTGTGGACATAATGCTTTCCTACAGAAGCCGATTTCCTTCATCAGGGAGTGTTTTTTATAGACTTCTTCATGTGTTCGCCTTGTGCCTTCAGCATTTAGGATTGTCCTGTAGGTGCATGAACCAGCTGTAAATTAAGTGTAAACACCTTCCGAAGGGAAGAAAATTCAAATGTTCAATAATGTTTTTATTCCTCTATATGTTATTTGTGTTAGATGAAGCGCATATGTGAAGTGCGAAGAGTATTTTTGGAACTGGAGGATCCCCCAACGAAGTTTTAGGGAGCCCACACTAGCTAAGAGTACGTTGTTTCCCGTTGCGCATTCGTCTTATATTCATTGAGAGGCGCTAATATTCATTCACAGACAGTTTTTCCACATCCTGTGTCGAGGACGAGAATTTGTTATTCACTGCGATATAAAACCCGGACAGCATCCATAAGAGCAAAAGTCACCGGGCCCTTATCGGACTCAGTCCATCTTTATAAGGAGTTGATTGTTCCCGGTGGCAGTCCAGTTTTCGATTGAAAGCGGGAATGGATTTAACCACCTGATGTCGAAACAGCAGTTGTTTTTACTGTTTTTTTTCATTTCTGGAGCTGCAGAAAACACACCACCTCTATATTATTTAGGTTGGGAAGACTGCAGCAATCCTTTACGTTTAGACTTGATTGAAGGTCATATTACACCTTTGACTTATCGCCTCCGTACCGCATGGCGTTTTTTCGATACTGAACAATTATGAAATTTTGACATATTTCCGAACAAAGGAGTCGTTGAGGTATATTGCGAATCGCCTGACGGCGAGCAATGAGCACAAGTGAGGCATTAGTGGATATTATACGTAAATTTATCGTGGCCGAAGATGAGATGCACCAGTACGACTACAACGCACAATTTCTGGTTGGTATTTTTCCACAAATCACAAGGATTTGTTCATCGCAGCTCTTTTCTTGTTCCATAATGAACGTGTTGTTGTTACTTCCCCTCAAATATTCACCTGAGGAAGGGTAATGGTAAGACCACATATGAATAACCTGAATCTATAAAAAGTATTATTAAGGCACGAAAAATTATTTTTTGAGAGTGTGCTTAAGCGATATGGAATTTATGTCGGAAGCGTAGATGCCCGGCAAGTTTGAAAAAAGGAGCTTTCAAAGGGCGCATACCAACAGTGTGCTGTTTTTTAAAAGGCAGTCGTTGATATTTTACTGTTCATCGCTGAACAATGCCAGCAATTTGATGGAGAGAGCGCCGTGATGTTGGCTTAAGGTATAAGGATAACGGGGGGGGGGGGGAGCAGTTGAATAAACGCCCACCATTTCATTAGAAAGATTGACTTATGGTTTCAAAGTTTTTCACACGAATACAGAATTTCCTCGAAATTCAGATTATGGAACTAGAATATGTGACATAGAGAAGTACGCATATTTGATTCATGATATTCGCTGTGCTTAATTCGATCGTACACAACATATATTTAAGTATAAAGTGTTGATCTCGATTTTCTAAAACTCTGTCAAGGATGAGATTAACTTCCCATCAGTTTTTCTTTCAGCCACATTAAATAGGGAGGAATGAAACGTTTGTTCGGAAAGCCTGTGCTTCGATTAATACAGTTATTTTCTTTTCCGGTTCAGTAGCCTAGAGGTGCAGGTTCAAATGAATTGGCAAAAGGACAGATGGCTCGGTGGAATTTGAAGGGGTTACATCTTTCAAATAACCAAGTGCCTTCTTATTGGATCGCCAGTGCACGAGGTGTATTTAGGTTTTGGGCGATGAGTACAGTTAAATTCAGTGCACTCTGAATTCAGGTAGATTTAGATCTGTATTTTAGATAATTTCCTAATATTATTATACACTAAATAAATGAATATATCGAGTGGGAGCATATGATTGTCTGGTGCATGCTTGATTGAAATTGTTGCTGGCTTACAGAGAATTCGAATGGAGCAAGATGCGATGAGAACAAAGGCCGAGTATTCATGCAAAATTGCTGCCAACCCGAAATATTTCTCTAAAAATCGCTATCGTGATATCGTTCCATGTAAGTCGAATTCCGAACACGTCGCTGCCTTTAACTTGACATTTTGATTAAACTCACATCGTCGTGAGATTTGATCTAGGAAAAGGAGGGACTGCGGTTTTAGATGTTAGGATTTGGAATCGACGACAGTTTGAGGATAGGCGGGATCAGCTGCATGGGACTTCCGGAAGAGGTTTGAGGGAAAGACGGAGGTTGCATGTCCGCAGATCAAAAATGGGGAATTGCTTTCTGGGGGATTGTCGGTTACTGACCCATTAGCTTAAGAGGTTTGCCTAAAGTCGCACTGCGACTGCCACATAACTCATCACTCTACTTACACCTTCTATCAGTTATCTGCGATTAGCGCTAACCGCTGACCTTGCATCCGTTCCGATGAGTGTTAATTGCCTTTCTTGTTACTGTCCTCTAAAGGGGCGTGATGAGTATGCATCCGTTTGTAGGCAGCTTTTATATTTTCCTGCTTTATAAAAGGTGCTTTTCCTTCACACATTTTGCGGTGGTCGTGCGTGTTCGCATATTTCAATCTCTGAGTTTACAGTATTCACTCAAATCAAATTTCGAGGATGGACGCCTGTGCTTATATTGAGCCAATTCTCCAATAATCAGCTTCCTTACAGCTTACCTTATCGTTTTATGACCCCTTCAGTCTTCTCCATTACTGAAGTTTTAACATCGAAGTTCCACCGGGAGACGAAATTTCTTCGTGAAAGTTCGCCTTGGGTGACCGAAAACGGGGGAAATGAGTGGTGCTTCTTGATCCTCTTGTAGAATCAGCATCTGAAGTGCTCAGATCGTTGAGTTTACCAACGAAGCATTCTTTAATGACATATCTTAAATCACATCCTCTAGAATCAGGTGGGTGAGGATGGTTTTTTTGAAAAAACGCACAAGTTGTCGCTAAACTTCACAAAAGAGTTTTAAACCACTTTGCTATGGGAAGTGGTTTTCTTAAAAAAACGAGAAAATTTAGCATCGTGCATTTGTGCTGTCAAGGGTGGATTCGGATACGGTTTTTATGTTCATTGAATTACCCTGCAAAATGCATACACTAAATGGTGTCGTGCAGAGCACTTCTCAACTTGGTTTCTTCTTTAAATGGATGGTCTTTAGACGATAAAAATCGCGTAAAGCTGTCACGACGTAAATCCTCTGAAGTGAATGCGACGGAAGATGACGACGAGGAATATATCAACGCCTCTTATGTCGTTGTGCCGCCGGCCGATGCCAAGTAAATCCTTATATTTATCACCGAAATTTTCTTGCGTCAACATTATCCATTCCTTCCGAGGCCCAGACCGGTAAGTCCTTTTCACATCTGGAAGATGTCTTTTGCTGTTTTGTTTTTATTGCTGGTTCATAGTCCTTTTTTATGAAATCGTTGCTTCAAGGAGGCGTGATTATTTAGAATGGCCCACCTATAAATCTTTCTAGCAATTGGCGTATAAACCAGGTTATTTAATTCGAAGCGAGGTGACTGAAGATTGTTTAAAATGCAGGTATATCGCAGCGCAAGCACCTTTATCCACAACGTTGAACGACTGGTTCAAGATGATCTATGACAACGATGTCGCTGTGATCGTGATGCTGTGCAAGCTTGTTGAGCTAGGCAAGGTGAATCTTCCCTTTCTTCTGATTATTCAACGTTTACTTTGTTTTGCCTATATTGTATGCCGTCTTTCTTCAACTGTCTGGCATATTAGAGGCTGCGCAGTGTGGGAGCAAATTTATTCTGCTCAAAAAACGTAACTGAATTTGTCTACCTTAGAAACATAACGTCACACCTGTTCATACCGATAAGCACAGTTACAAAAGTGCTTAGCAGGCGCACCCGTATGTGCAGGGCATCGATAGGTATCGGAATCTATCACTTCCTCGCGTTATGCTTGCATTGCATAGCTAGTTATTGCGGTCTGCGAGGATACGTTCAATCCACACCTTTCC
Source organism: Baylisascaris procyonis (assembly GCA_037389465.1). Lineage (NCBI taxonomy): Eukaryota > Metazoa > Nematoda > Chromadorea > Rhabditida > Ascarididae > Baylisascaris > Baylisascaris procyonis. The sequence continues at coordinate 521,384 of JAZARR010000078.1, read as the reverse complement.
TCGCTGTTTTGTTTTCTGTTACTTAATGATTCGACTTCCAGATGTTTGCCCATTAGACCAATACTATTTTCGCTACGAAAAGTATAATTCTGAGGTCGACTTTTAAATGGCGTCAGCTCATGAATTAAACTGGTTTTTTTAGTTTTCCAGTCCTTTCAATTGTCTAAAAACCGATACCGTTAAAATTTGTCGTTGCAAGATTATTACGAATTGGGATAAGTACATAGCGAAGTAATCCGATCAATATATTGCGAGAATAGGGAAAAGATTATTAAATTGCTTTTGGTTATCAATGTAGTACTGCTTCTTAGAGCTTGTAAAAGAAAACTGGCCTTCCTGAAATAACGGAAACTAACGTAGTCTATGAATTTTGGAAAGTTATGTTAGTCATGCTGTTCCTGGTGCAATTTCTAGTGCGACCTAGTGTTGAAATGAAGTTGTTATCTGATATCAGGCGAAGTGCGAGCGGTATTGGCCTGAAGAAGTGGGAAAGGAGTGTGCATTTGGTGACGCAATCGTATGTTTGGAGGAAGAAAAGCAGTATGATGAGTTCTGTTCACGAAGGTTGCGAATAAAATGGAATGACGGTGAGCAACGGATTGTGCAACAACTACACTACAGTGAGTGGCCTGACCACGGGTGTCCAAAGAGTGAGGATCATGTGCTAGAAATGATTGAACTCTTCGACAAAATGCATTACGAACAACCCGAAAAACCGGTGCTCGTGCACTGCAGGTATTAATGCTTGTATGATCAGCTTTGATTCTTCACAGTTTGAGTGAATTCGACTGGAAGAGGAGAAGGCCTATCGCGTCATCACTAAGAAATTAGAACTTTTCTCTCTCCTTATGCATCCGCCACTGAATGTGGAAGGATAGCAGCGAATAGGATAGCTAAATTGGCGTTGGAGATGTTTTTCCCAGAACTTCGTTGTTGAACTTTCCGAGTCGTCAAGTTTTGCGAGCTTTTTTCCGTTTGGGAACCTTTGATTGTAGAGATTACCTTTAAGCTTTAGGGAGGAGTGGGGATGAAGTTGCCTGTTTGTAATTTGGATGTTCCCAAATTGCGACCGACTTTTCTTTGCCACACTGATTGGGTTTTTGCTTGGGTATTGCGCCTACAAACTTGAGGTTTCTTTCATACTCCGCATATCGTTCTTAATAAACTCGAGATGAGGTACTGTTTCATTGGTCATGTGGTAGTTTCATCTGGTAATCGCAGTGAAGTATAAATATAAATACAAGCACATTATATATATATATATATATATATATATATATTATATATATATATATATATATATATATATATATATATATATATATATATATATATATACTTCAAAAAATCTTTCTATTATTCCCACACATTTGTGTACTGTTTTAAAGTGGTTGCCGGATGAATAATTTAGCAACTTTAAGTGCGGGATGTGGGAGGACGGGCACGATCATAGCAGCGAATACGATTCGAGAACTCATCAACGCACAGGTGTTTTTTCGTTCTTCACCTTTATGCCTTATGCGTTCTATTGCTAAAGATAAGAGGTGCATAAACCTCGAGTAAGCTATTATGTGTTTATCGTTGCACTTTCACCTTTCATCCTAATCAATTTGAATTTATAATCGTTTAGTGGACGGAAAATTAGAAAAAAGCTTTCTTGGAAATACGCAACATGCTGTTGTCCCCTTCATGTGAGATTTGCTCTTTGATTTGCATTTTACAAGGTTTTTTTCTGTCATTTTGATCGTTGCATCGAATTTATTTGCAGACGGTTGCAAAAGAGTTGAATCTATACGATCTCGTCATTGAACTCAGAACACAACGGGTCTCAATGGTGCAAACGCCGGTTTGTTTATTCTTTCATTGATTTTTGTGCTTTCACATAGAAAGAAATACACTGCAAAAAGCTTCAAATTGTGGAGTAAGCGTGCGAAGCACAAATTCATAAATGAAAAACCTTGCAGAAATATGCACAAATGCTGCATATGGCCTCGGAAGTTAGCGCTGTATTAAAAGCAGTCGACCGCTCGTTGGACATACGTTTAAGTCGATTCCTATAAATTTGTTGCTGTTGGTTTTTTGTTGTGAATTTTTATTGTTGTAACCTGTTGAGTTATGACCTGTTACTTAGCATACTAGTTAAAACGTCTGTTACTGATTAGCTTGTTATATGTATTGCCGAGGTACATCTAGAAGTGCATGTACAGGTGTCTTCGAATCTTGCACTGGTGCACTTATATTTTCGAGATGCAGTTGTTATTTGTTAAAATACTTGTACTCTTGCAGAGGTGTCTTATTATGCATGTCCATGATACAGCACTGGAGTGCCAATGTTATAATTAAATTACGCACAGTGGGGTGTTTTTTGTACGCCTGCATTACAGCGAAACTGCTTTCCATCAGATAACTGCTGAACTATCTGTACAGGAAAAGCTCTTGTGCTTCGCACCGATTTTGCGAGGATTAGAAGTTTGCTTGGAATTTGTAAGCTTTAGCTTTAGGAAGTCTGCAAGGATTGTTTAATATAAATGTTCTTGATTATATCTAATACGTAATTGCTGACTAACGTTGTGCCACTTTGCATGATGTCTGTTTTTTTCACTTCTATTTTTGCACCGATCATCGATTTTACTGCAATACTCACGCTTCAGTGTGGAACCAATAACAACCCGCCTCTTTTAGGGGCTTTCAGTCTGTACCTTGCGAGTGGGAGTAGGAGAGCGGGAGGCGTTGTTCATGGGATGTATGCGTTCTTATGAGTTAACTTTCGTCAGCTTATGTTTTTCTGGCTAGATTTATGGATTGATTTTTCCAATAATCGAAGTTTTAAGTCCCCGACAGATTTTACAAAGAGGAACTTCACTGAAATAATTCACTGGTCGCTTGAAAAGTGATGTTCGTTTTTCAGGATCAGTACGAATTTCTGCACAAACTAGTCTTGCATTTTTGCTGCCAAAAGTTGTTGGCGCTCGGGGAGGAGCTACCTAAAAGGAAGGGATTTGCGTCCGCAGAACGCCCTCCTGACTCGTCAACCTCACAGGTGCACATTAGATTTTCGATTTTTTTTTTTGCTTCTTCGTTTGTTTCATTATTCTCATTAATTTTTTGCTGCTGAAGTGAAGGTTTCCAGTGAGCACCACCTTACAAGTGAGGGAATGAGTTTATGGAGTTAACGCTCTCTTTTCATGCAAATGTGAGGAAAATTTTGGCATTTGAAAGGTTCGTCAGCACTTTTTGTTTGAAATGGTTCCATTTTTTATGTGATGATTATTTATTCGTTTAGTGATTTTGGATTGGAAAGTATATTATCGATGGAATGCTGATGAGAGTGATTATTTAAAAAAGGCTTGAATGGGTAAATTACTCTGTGAAGCTTAGTTCGTAAAATGGAAACATGGAAAAAAAAAACGTAAGTAAAGTGGTCGTTTTTTTTCAGTTTAATAACACTACAGAAGAGGAGGACCAAAACAGCCATCAAGTTCCACTTTGTTGGGCGTAAGTGGCGACAGCTTAAGTGGTTCACTCTGTATCTTGTTTTTACGTGACACCTGCAGTAGGCAGCAGCAAAGTGCAGCATGGAGCTCACGAAGTTTTGAGGAAGTGCAACTGCCGCAAATTGGAGAACTGCATTGGAAGCTGAGTTTAGATTGCATGAGTTCATTGTTGACACTGTGATGGCAAGGGGCGTTATAGATTTGGCTATGCAACAAGTGGGGTATCTCAGGTGTAGTAGCATTTAACGTGCTTAAAAAAGCAATCAAAAAGATCTGTCTTAAATTTCGTTTCGAAGAGAATTGAAAAGAAACGTTTTTTAACTCTTCCTTTCATTGATTCAAATGGTAGGCAAGTTTCTAACGCTTAGGAATATGTTAAAGGTTGATGATGTGCCATCTCAGCCGGAAAGAATATCAGAGAGTACGGCAGAGGTGAACTGCACACAAATCGTTACGATTCCGGGTACGGCCTTGCTTTTATTCTTTGCATTGACGGCACTTTTTACTCTGATCCAGTTGCTAATCATTCTTTAATTTCTTTTCACGTTAGGACAATTAGGTCAGTGGCGTGGTATGAGGTGGCAATCTCCGAAGGAAGATTTGTAATGTGTATGGAGAGCTGCTGTTGTTAGGTAATTTTTGCACCTTTTGTTCTTATCGAAATTAATTTTTTTATAAGGCCATTTCTGAATTTTACAAAGTCGTTGGAGTATGCTAATGAATGCGATATACAACTCTGTTCAAATTGTGTCATATTTGTTTTTCATCCTCTTTGGTGCGTTTTCAAAAATTTTTAATGCAGCTCTGAGAAGGGAAAGGAAAAAACGAGGCTAAATGCGGCGTATAGCTGTTCGGATTGTGGTCGACCTCGGTCTTATTTATTCCGTTAACCCGACCTCGGTTCTTTCCAACGTTAACGTCGGTTAACCGAGCTGTTTTTTACGGGGCAAAAAATTGGATGATCCTTTCAACTGGGGACACGATTGGTTGTAATGCCACTTCGCTGAGAGGTGCTTACGACTGAAGAGAAAAGCTTTCAAGGCATCAAAGCGTAACTTTGAGCCTCATTATTTTTAGTTCAGCTTTGAACTTTATTTCTGCATTTGCATAGAGCGTTAAATAATTTTCCGCTTATCACATGGAGTTTCGGCCAAGCGCATACTCCCATTTCTTCTATCGTACGCCTGGTTCCTTTATCCCCACTCTTTCTAAATCTGTCGCTGGGAAAGTGGTCTTAGCCCCGGAAAATCTGCCTATATTCCATCGTGTCTTTTTCATTAGATTTTGCGTGAACGTCATTTGAGTAGGCTAGAGGTTGGGCAGGGAAGTGGAATGGGACGGTTGCCTGGTTCTCAAAAAAATGAAACAGATATGCAATGAACTGCACTTACAGATTATCCGGAGGAACCGACGCTGAAACCTCTAGGACCGGAGCCAATGCCCGTATCGTGGAATGAAGGAAACACCGTTACAGGCTGAGGCACCTCTTTTATGAGGAAAATATGATTAATTCTCTCGTTTCATGCAACGTTTGAATTCAGTAAACGGATTTGAATTTAATTACTGATACTTCCAGTCTTTTCTACAACCATTCCTTTCAGTCTATACATCAAGCCTTCACGTTGTAAATTGAATATCCGGTGGGATGTAGGTAAAATGGATCTCAGTCACAGTTCAGATGGATCGAATTTAACATGCTAGGCACCACTCTAAATTTTTTGAGGTCTAGAATAGGCGATATGAATGCAAATTTCTTTAAGAGGTCGTAATTGTTTTCCATATGGAAGCGATTAATTGATTTTTTAAAAGAAGGATTCTTCAGATGTCTGATGCCTTTCATATAGTTCATATTCAATGATAGCATAGAAATATTTCTTCAGATGTTTGTGAATTAAATTATGAAACAAGTTGGTCGTTGATTATTGCCAGAAATTGATGCAAAAATTTTATGAATTTCGATATTCTTGTATAAATTTCGTTGCGTTATGAGATGATTGTTTAATCATTTATTCGATTTCTATCACTGTATTTATGAATTTCAATTTATTTGTTTGCAGTGTCTACACTTAAGCACATTGTTGTGCTTTGCATCTCACTTGAAGTTTATTTGCCGTTCCAATTGTTCTCAACGACGTTTATATATCTAGCACCTCTTGACTTTGAAGAGTTGTTTCTTTTTCCTATGGATCATTCCTACCCATTCGTCTTTTGTCTAGGTTGTGCAATGACTGATCAGTTTTATTTGAGGGGACATGTTTGTGTTTCTTCATGAAAATATTCGCGGATCGTTTCTTCCAATATTTGCATATTCTTTCATATGTAAATCAATGAATGAAATGGTAATTTAAGTGGTCCCATTACAGTAAACAAACAAAATTAAGAGAAAATAGGTAAAATTAAACCTGCATTTCGTTAGGTGCGCCAGGTGTTTAGTACACCGTTCAGGCATAGAAATTATGGAAGCCCTAAATGGTTAATGCAAACGTGGTGTTCCCCATTGATTGTTATGAGGTCGTTTTATACTGGACGGTTTTTTTGCCTTTAGTTGTTTGTGTTCGATTGTAGTGAGTTTTTTCTTTTGTTGTTGTTGATTGAATTGTCTCTGATATCGACTTGTTTCTGACATGATTGCAGTATCGATATAAGTCAACTTCGTTACATTTGGCAATTTCACTTTGCATTTGTTAATACTGCAGATTTGTTTATTTTGCGTTTCTATGTTTTCAGTTTTTTATTCACGCTTCAACAACTCTACTACGCGAGGAAGCATAGTTTTTTTTTTGTGTGTGTGTGTGTACTGCTGTGGTATGGCACTGTGGGAACATCGGACTCAAGCCAAAGGGAGAAGTACCCGATTTGAACCGTCGGTTTCGCGAGAAATATTCAAACACAGGAACGACATGTTTCAGACAGTCGAACGAATGAACTCGGTGACATAGTGACACCTTTTTTGCATGTGAAGTTCGTTGTTGCAAAACGAAGACTCGAAAGTGTCGGGGAAAAGGTGGAAGAACCTGGACGGAACTAAAGGTTGATAGAGGGGCTGGAAAAAAGTTAGCGAGCCTGAAATGTCGGGGGGAGTTGGGAAATAGTGAGAGAAGGCCAAAAAAGGTTAGGATGGGATCGAGAAAGGGAAAGTGGGGGAGGGGATGAATTGTAAAGTATAAATTCGGCATCTTTAGTTCTTGGGTGGTCTGGAATGCGAGGTTGGACACAGAGGATAAGAGAGAGGCTAGCTAGTTAGGTCCAAAAAATTTTTGAGGAAGTTTCCCTTCTTGAGGTTGGGAAGTATTAATTTGGCAGGATTTCGCGTAAATATTGCAAGTCTCAGATTGATTTTTTATAGAATCGACACTTATTTATTATTTTCTTTCGCCAAATAGCATGGTTCAAATCACATCGATTTTCTCGGGAAGACCTCCCGGGATCCTCTTGCTCGAAAACGTTATCCATGATATTTGGTGATGCCTCATCTATACCTGACTGATTGAAGAACACCTTCCCATGGTTGCTGTATCTTACAAGAACATAACGGGTGTCCCCATGCCCGAAAACTTCGAGTTGAAAGGTTGTGGTGGTGTTATGGACATATCCGGGCACAGGATTACACACGGCAACGCGAGATAGCCTTTTCCACAAGCTACAACGAGTCCCATTACACACCTGTTTCGCCCTCAGCCTGGTCCCGGTCGCCAGGGATCGGTCTTGCGTAACGTGGAAGTCATCATTCGTTCGCAGTGTGCAGCGTTCTGGTAATTACTACACAGAAGGTCGCAGATGACCTGGTAGTACCAGGAGCAATTTTGGTTTTTTAGGTTAAAAGGCTGCTGGAGCTGAGGAGTGTAGATGTGTCGTCTTTCGTGCAGGCTACGGTATGTTGTAAAATCAAAGCACGTCTGCCCTTAGTGCACTTGCTAAGGGGAACCTACTTCATATAAGGACTTAACTTGGTTAAGTAAGCAGTTATGCTTGCAGTTAGCTCAGTAACAGTTGATGCCTGCATAGAGCAGTTGCTGCGTCTACCAAGCGAATGAGTCAAGCAGATAGTCAACCAGACTTATCAAGGGCAATGTAAGCAGGTAGAAACGCGTATTATATGTGTGCGTTGCAGTAACTTAACTCGTCGAGGGACCTGCAAGCCCCAACCATCAGACTAACGGATGGGAGTGAGGGTGTCGCACTGTGAGCAAGACATGAAGTATTGTTGGTCGCGACATATTCTGCAATCATCAGTACTAATAGGGCTGTAGCAAGGGGACTCGAGTAAGCTGGTGTTTGGACAAGTAGAGTGAAGTGATGAGAAATATAGGCACGGTGTTTTTGGTACAGATCATGCAAGTGCAGTGGAGCTGTTGTTATTGAGAAGACGGCATTGAAACGATGTTTTGCAATCCGTATCCCAAATTGGCAATTTTCCATGTTTAGGTATAAAACGTAGTCCACGGATAGTGATGGTTTATTGTGGGCTAAAAAGACTAAAGGTATGGTTGTGATGTTGTGGGTGGTGGAGGAGGGTTAGTTTTGCGAGCATTAACTTTCTAAAATGCGTTCTCGTAGTTGGGAACACTTCTGGTTTCAGTGATCCACTGTGCTCTAGTGAGCTGCACTTTGTTTGCATTCCTGAAGCAGTTTGTAGCCACCTATGTCAGACAGGCCGATGATTTGATGACGTCCACCTTAGTTTTCTTTGCGACAGTATGAGTTCGGACTGTAATCCATGGCCAAGTATGCCGTAGGCACCGAACCTTGCATGAACACTGCAATTTTTAGTGTCAGTTTTTGGTCAAAAGTTGATCAGAAGGGTTTTAAAGGTGTTGAACATGAATGTGGGATTTTTTTTGCCCTAAAACCATCCGTACGGTTCATAAGGCTTCATAGATTGCCGCAAAAAATTGTTTAGAAGCACTTCTGGTGCATCGAATATGAATGTCGACTTTGTTCTTAGCAACTCATGCTTTTAACGCTTGCAAACTGTCACTTGAGCAGTAATTTTTTTGCAGACGTAAAAGACATTTAGATAGATGTGAACAGGGAAAGATGACGCTTTTACAAAAATAAAGAAGTGTTTATTTGTTTTTAACAGGTCTGGAAGATTAATTGGTGGAGGTCTTTCTAAACAACTTTTAGTGAAAATCTGAGACCCAAACCCGTGGGACCTTGTGGTGGTGCACGGAAGACTGAGATTGCCAGAAGTGGTCACAATCAAGAAGCAACTAGGTGTTCGTGTTCAGTGTTTTGGAATGTTTCTTTAGATAACTTCTACTGAACACCTCAGACCCTAATCCATGAACCCCCCTAAATGGTATTTTGAAGATGGGAAGTCTTGAAAAGAGCCGCTTACAAAAGTAAGATGGATAGTCGTGCTCAGGGCATCTAAAGTCTTCCGTAAGCAGATCTTTACCATAAGTGAGGGCTGAAAATTCGAACCTTCAACGGGAATAGACTAGTTCGCCGACAGGTCTGTGCTTTTTGCAATGAACTCATCGTCGTCATCGTTTGCTGTGTAACTGTTTTGCTTTAGTGATCTGATATTTCTTCAGAAACGATGGGTAAAACCGAGCCAGCGGCAGCTGCCGATCAGTTCACGTGGTCATACACGGAGGAACCGCATGCTACACGGTACAGCTGCTTTCTTTTAATGAGTTTTTATTTGTTCAGCGGGACCCGGTGTAAGTGTCACAGAAACAGGCTATGGGATTTATTTACTCAATTTTGATAGAATGAGCCAACTCTTTGTTCCACTTCTAAAAAGTCTGACTGTCTTCTTTCATTTAAGCCAGTAGAATATGCACCCTGCACTATGGCTGACTAAGCCTACTAGTTGACTAAATTGTGATCAAGTAACGAACCTCACACGATGATGTATTCATATGTAACCGGTCTCGGCATTCTACAAATGTACAAGGGAATCGACTTTCTGACCTAGTTGGACTTTTGAGGAAAAGCCCAACTAGTTCGGAAAGTCGGCTTGGGTCCAGTTAGGTCGGAAAGTTTCCGACCTTTGTGGAAATCATTATAGAACTTGATCGGGTCAGATGTAAAGCATTTAACTTCTGGTACTTGCTTTTGATACTGATCGACCAAATTAGAAGTTCGTATAGACAATAGAAATAGGTTATATCCGTAATTTTAGCTTCGATAATCTTCAGGTTGAATACTTTTCACAAAGAATTAAATAGAAGCCGAGTTATCGAGCAAGAGGTGGCGAGTTAATGGATGTTTTTTGTTGAGTGCATGACCATTGAAAATGATGTTTCTTGAATTTCGGCATGACAATGCGTAATAAATCCATCATTCTTTGAAGCTTTTTTTTTCAGTCGTAAGGAAATGCTAGAAAAATATCCACAGATCAAAGAACATTTCGGTATCGATCACTCGTTCAAATACGTCGTCGTGGCGATGGTGGCGATACAGTTTGTATTCGCATGGATGCTTAAAGGTATGCTACATTAATAACCATAGCTAAGAAAACCTTTTTTGGAGGGTTCTCCTTTTTTTTCCTTCTTCGCTATAGCTTTAGTTGTGCTTGCTGATACTCGCATATACTATTGCGAACCACTGGCTATGGAAGAGGGATGTAGTAACGTGATAGGAGGATACTTTCACAATTTTTTTCATAGCTTTCTTTTTTTGAAATTTTTTTCAGCCATAATTTCAGTCATCACTCAAAACAATAAGTTTCATTATCTTCATAAAACATTATATATTTTGAGCTAAAGTGATCTGGAAAGAGCTTGTATTCTCCTATAGCACGATCGAAAATAGCTTTTTTTTACTAAGACTGGAATCTGCAGTCGCTCTGGCGGTGAAAGTAGCCGGGGAATCTTCTCTGACACTGATCCTCGCCGGGAACTGAAATCTGGTTGGTAGACGTTGAGCAGTGCCAGCAACAATTTTCATCTTTGTTATTCTTCTCGATATAAATGAAGATAACTTTGAAGTATTTGCCGTCGAAGGAGGGCTTTGCTGTCACAGGTCTTAAGCAGAGTTATCTAAACATTTGAGCTAGGATTTCATTCTCTAACGTATTCACCTATGAATGCCTATGCTTAGTATAGACTAGAGAACTCGCTATTCAAACTGCCATAGACACTAGGCACTCTCAGATCATTTAGACCGGAGTCTTTAGGTGCTTTGCTTGTTACGTGCTCAGTTGCCTTGATCCTGCAACAAATTGCTACCAAGTTATTCTGGGCGATTCATGCCATGAACTTGGTGTCTTTCTAAACTCAAAATGCAGAACATACTGTTGCGAACAGGCTTTGTTTGACGTTTTTTCCTTCCTTTTGTCTGTTGTAAAAAAAACTATTTCAGATTCGGATTGGCTGCTAATTATGCTTCAAGCTTATTTTGTCGGCGGCACAGTCAACCATTCACTGACATTGGCCGTGCACGAAATCTCTCATAATATGGCCTTTGGGTGTGCTCATCCACTCGCCGTAAGTTGTTTCACGTTTTTTTTTTTTTGCATTTGGTGGCTGTTTGTTTTATTCTTCGTTCTGGCTCCACCTTCTTTATGCATCAGTAACAGATAAAAGGGCGCATATGGCGGAGTTCAGACTGATCTGATGTGTATTGATCGTGCCAGGTCCTCGAAATATGTGGTTGTTGAAAGAGCATGACGTCAGACCGAAGTTTATTGAACGCGTTACTCAAGCAAAGGTTCTAGCAGAGCGTAAATGCAATTTTTCGGCGCAGTTGGTTATGCATTAAAGCGACGTTTGCAACCAGCGGTTGCCTTGTGTTTCATAACTTGTCTGGGTTTTTCACTAAAGCGTCGTCCTGTAGTGTATTCTAGCAGTTCAGATTCGAAATGGATGAGCACTGCGCGTTTATGGAGTATGAGGTTGTTGCAGAAACAAAGCAACACCAAGTGCATGCGAGTGAAGAGTTTGCAATGCATAGAAGGTATGGGGGCGAAATAAACGAGAAGTTAGGAGGTGCGATATAGAACGTCAAGTGGAGCAGAATAATGAAAACAGTATGTTCGGTACCATTTAAACATAGAGTCAACACACTCGGAAAGGTGTGGCCACTATAGGCTGAAACACAAGAATACTCGTGAAAGAGAGAGGAAATAAGACGCACAGAAGTACTGTGCATGTTGCACATGCAGTCCGGTTCCACTAAAGTAATCAATGGTGTGATTTCCTCCTCCTCCCTTTTATCTTTCATACTTCGTCCTTTTACGCTCAGGGATTCCCAAATACGACAAGCAGCTGTTCCATCGAACTTTACAACGACAGCTCTCAGAAAGGAAGATTTCGCAAAAACCATATTTTGGCAACATTTAGCCAAGAATGCAAATAATGGGACAAACTTTTTGCCTTAAGATTTGGTTTGATTTATTAGACACGTAAGTATACGTATTTACGCGCAGACAGGACTTCGCCATAGTGCGCTTCGCAGACTCAGTTTTTCAGAGACACATAAAAATACGTCACTCTTTCGAGTTTTTTGGCCACGTTGGCAGATATTACCCCCGCCCTTCCTTCCCGGGAAAGTTTTCGAGTATGACGTTGGGCAAAAAGCAACAATAAGTTGTGCCTCAAAAGTTTTCTCAGAGAGTTATTTTCTATGGACTGATAAACGTGCTTAGCGGACTGGATCATTAGCGAAATTTACTAAACAGGAAAGTGGAAGCCCGTGAACTGTTTGCTGTTTATGGGTGAGAATCGGAACGGCAGTTCGTAAATGAATTTTAGCGGACAGATCTTTTAAGCTGTTTCCGCCTCTCACAGTTGTGGGCGCAATAACCCAAAAAAGCAGCAAGGATGTGGATTTGACTTTCATCCAGCATTTTCGTCTTCCTTTGGGAACTGTCGCGGTAAAAGACATTTTGTTTTCACTTCCGTCATGAAATTTGCTATGAGATAGATCTTTCCTCGTCTCTGTATGTAGAGGGAGAAACTTGTTTCCGTTTCTGTGACAATCACACATCGTCTATCGATGTGTTGAAAGCATATCTCAGATAGAACTCGTCCTGTCCTATCCTGCAATAGGCTATTGAAAAAAAATATATTTATTGTGCTACGTTATGCAACAGGATGTGCAGTATTATTGAAGGACTTACTGTAGTTGTGCACACACTAAACAACGATTGCTAGCAGGTAATGGTAAAGAGATTGCTTCCACTGGAAATGGAGCTGTCATCTGATGCAATAGGCAATACTTGTTCATTTTATGAGGATTGATGTTCACTCTGATTGCTTGCTGCTTCCGGGGATTAAGGTTTCTTTTGTTGTTTCAAGTAGACATATTTGTTCCAGAATCGAATTTTCGGCCTTATAGCGAACTTGCCAATGCTAGTGCCAATGTCTATTTCTTTCAAGAAATATCATGAGGAACACCATCGCTACATGGGTTTGTTTTTTGATACTCCTTCACCATTTGTTTATTGAGAGTCGAACAAAGTGAATATATTTCCGTTCAATAAGTTAGAAGAGGCAAACGTTTTGTGCGTTCTTTGTACCCCCTTCGACCTCCTGATCTGGATAAGTGAGTCGAGTTTTTCAAGTATACCGTCTTAAATCAATTTTTCCTGAATTGGGTAATTTTTCGTGATACTATTCTAGCGTAGTTTCGGATGGTATTGTTTGCAAGGTTTTGTTTGTCTGCAGAGTAATTATCATCTTGGTTGCCATCTTTTGGTTGTTTTTTTCTATCCCCCTTCGTCATCCCGTTTTTGTATGAGGGGAAGGAGGGTGCTGAAATATATATGTAGCACAAGGTATTTTTGCAACAGATAATAAAAGTAAGTGCTTAGTGCATCATTAGGTGGTAAGCATAAATCTACCTGCTAAACGCAGATGTGAACATCTATTGATTTGTTAAAAAATAATCCGTTGAAAAAAAGCGCAAAAAAAGATTTTAAGGTTTTATGTTCACTGCGCGTTCGTTGATGGGATTGGGTGTCTGATACAATGTGTATTCCCCCGCACACATATCTGATTCTATGCTGGTTATGCTGTTAATATTAAAGTACAACTTGTCTCCCCTACAATAGCATTATGTATCTTTCATACATTTGCCTCTTCGCTGCTGCAAAGTTGACATGGGAAATTGCTAAAATTGTAGCCTGTTTGATTCTCATTTCCTTTTATTCTTTGTGTATACAATCGTTCGATAAAGTTACTTTTCAAAAATTACATAGCTTTAATTAAAAGCTTATAAGGCGAATTGAAATGTGATAATCTTTCCTCAATAGATATTCTACGACGCAATTATGGAGCGTTGTTTTAAGGTGAGGATATGGTTGATACTGATATCCCAACGGAATTTGAGACTCGTTGGTTCAAAGGTACACTCGGAAAACTGATATGGATGGTGCTTCAGCCATTTTTCTACGCATTTCGCCCATTTGCGACCTACAAAAAGGTTCGTGGCAGTGTTTTTTCTTATTTGTTTTGCATTTATTTTTTAATGGAAGTATAGTGTCTACAAGATTTGCGACCTGCGGAAATCCGTTTTTGGATACGTTTCATGCGTTTCACTACCAAATTTTCTTCATGAGTTGCATCGCTATGAGTTGATCCACTACAGAATTCTTTAATTTTTTTTACAATTATTGTAATCTTGTGATTCTATTGGGACTTGGCTATCCATATCGAGAGCGAATTGGGCGATTTTAGCGTTCCTTTTACAACTTTTTTTGAATTGTTTTGCAGCCTTCGAAAACTTAAATTAATTTCTGTTGTATCGTCTTGCTTAATGATTTGTAACGTAGAAGTTTTATTTTGAAGATGACGAAGAAGTTTGATTCAGTGAACTTTATACTGTCCTTCTTTTCGTTAGAGCTCTCTCACCGTTGATACTGCGGTGCAGTTGTCAAAAGGGATCGTTTTTAGGGCCTCCATACTGCTTTTTGGCTCCATTCTGTGGTTCTGCTCCGTCCAGATTTTCAGTCCTCTCATCTAAGTACTGTTATCGCCCAAGTTTTAACTTTCATCCACTTGCTAAATCAGGCTCGTACTACAAACCCAAGTGCTCTTCCGGTATGGTCAGGAATTTCCTTGCAGGGAGAAGGGGTCCTGTTCAGGACCAGTTACGACCGTCCAACATTTTTACTCTCCTCTTCTCCCTTCCCCCCCCCCCCCCTCCCCTACCACTCCCTCGTTCCCAAACGGAGCGATGGTTAATGTCGTTCAGAGTTTGAGTTCAAAGTTTTATCTTAGGTTGTAGGCATAGCAAGAAGTGAGAAAATCCAAGTGCGCCAGAAGATATCTTATGAAGTTGTGTTTAAGGCAATCACGGATTTCGAGCTCATCAACGCCACCCTCCAGTTCACTGTCGATTATTTCGTGGTGGTTTATTTGGGATGGAAGGCAGTCGCGTTCTTGCTCGGAGGTTTTCTTGTAGCGTCTGGTCTTCATCCTCTGGCGGGACACTATATTTCAGATCATTATATGTTCAGAGCTGGCCAGGAAACCTACAGGTTTGTTTTCTGTTCATTTTTATGAGAGTGGATTTCCGAATGACTCGTTTCGTATAACTCAGATGTTTCGTGTTAACGGATAAGAACTGAAGGGTGACCACTTCTAAGACTTATGAATGTGGTGGAAAGCCGTCAATGTTCAAGACGTTATTTTGCAAAAAAAAGCGCTGTATTCTTAGGTATGATTAAACAAACCGATTTTGAAAACGAATGCTTCCTCTTCCCTTCCAGTGTGTGATGATGGAATAATTTTTGAATTGCTGTGATTAAACTATAGATACCTTCTACAATGTTCATCACTGTTAGCCGCTGGAGATAACTCAGATGCTCCTTTATGTTCTTTCAGCTACTATGGGCCGATTAATCTGGTTACGTTCAACGTTGGTCATCACAACGAACACCACGACTTTCCGTTTGTTTGCGGAGCCAATCTTCCAAAGGTGAGGAACTTGAAGTTGTATGCATCCGACTTTATCCTTAAATTTTGATTCCTAGAATGCATCTGCAGAAAAAATGTGCGTGTTCTGTTACGTTAGCAACACTACTATCATCTTTGCAATAACGTCATTTCACAGCTATGAACTTATTTAGACTTTGTTGCCACTATTGGGAACATATCTAGAGCACTATTTCTGGAATACTCTTAGAATCACTCACTCCTGTCATGCTGAATTTTAGAAATGTCCTGGAATCTTCGTTCTTTGGTGGCTGCTACACGGGGCCAAATGAGCTGTGTAAGGTGAAAGGTCTGGTTTGGTATCTGGTTTCTTAGCTGATAAGCTCCAAAAAATGGGGGCATTATGGTTCGGGATATTGTTGTGGTAGGTGGCCTTTCGCTAGTAAGTTGAGAACACTGGCCGCATCATCGTTTGGGACGTTGTCATGATGGGTGATCGCTTGATCAGGCTGCACTTTAACTTCTTCCCTTCGAAAGGTATTTGTTGACGATTGTATGGCTCATTAGATTCGTGTTTTACAATAAAGAGGGATAGCCTTTCGCTCAAAATTTTCGTCGTCGGGAATTGCGTCCAAAGTGGTAGTAATAATGGCGCCACAAATACTCCAGTATTACATCAATGGTAATAGTACCTCAGAAGCGCAGTAGTTTCCATATTACTGCTCCATAAGGGTAGTAATGTGATAACACATTTGTTTCTTTTTGAAACATACTGCTCTCTGCTTCATTTCCTTTGTGAAAAGGGATGTTCTGCAGATCAGACAGATCGCGCCCGAATATTATTCGAATATGCTCGCTCACCGAAGCTGGATCCGGATGATGTACGACTTTGTGACAGATCCGAAGATAAGCCTGCATTCTCGTGTTAAGAGGAAGCTGGCGAAGCCGAGTGATATCCATTTTTATGGCTTTGGTCCGAACTCGACGTGCTTCGTGTACATATTCTTTGAACAGGTATCTTTTTATTATTTCTTTACATATACGTCGAACAAGTGATACTTGCGTTTTCTTTGAACAGGTATCTTTTTATTATTTCTTTACATATACGTCGAACAAGTGATACTTGCGTTCACTTTTTCTGTGTACACTTCGTATCATATCCTTGCCACAGGAAGATACGCCTACCCCATCAAAATTTGAGATGTCCCTATTGCTTTCCTAAATTCGGCTCGCTAGTTCTGATGAAAATTTGCTCCTGAATAACTGGCATGCTGTATGCGACCATTTATATGGTGAAGTTGGGGCTTGAGGGGCAACCCTGCGGAACAGTGGCATATTTTTCAGCTGTAGCGTTTCGTCAGTGTGGAAGGGAAAAGTGGCAAAAATGTTACGTCTTCGATTGATTTATCTCAAAATTTCCTGAGTTTTAAACGTTTACGAAATTTTAAGTGCTTCCTGGCACTTACTTGCCGGCTATTTGTTCCTTACTTCCCTGTAGTCTCGGAATTCGCGGCCACCTTCCTTTCTGTTTATTATTCAGAATTAGGAAGAAAGTGTTGCTAATGTTTAATTTCGCACGTTAACTCTTAGCACCTACTGAAACAGTATTTGTGGAATGCACCGGACCCGAAGTAGGACGTATTCTTAACAGTAGCATATCACATTGGTCTGGAGTAGTGCAGCAGCGAAAGAATGATGTAGATGATCAAAAATGATACCGACGCTGACCAGTCACTGTTGGATTTTTAGTATGAACGGAGAAAAATGGGATAGGAATCCATTGGCCGAGAGTGCACGTTTTCCATCTGCCGTCATTTATACGCACCTCGGTATTGATGAAGAGTGCGGCTATTAGGCAGGCTTTGTGTCTTTTCGCGCTTGCCAGATATCTCTTTCAGCTCATAAATAAACTGTTCAAACGCGGTGCTGATGCAAAGGTGGACTAACGTGACTGACGAACACAGATGGCGTTGCTCGGGTTTCACTAGATTTTTTTTTGCTATCCGCAATTATGCAGTGAGGTTCGTTTCTCTCCGAAAAGTCTGGCCCATGAAGTTAGAACTTAAATGTAGTTCAGTCCCTTTCGTCGTATGTGCACTAGTTTATGGATGCTGTGGGAGTATGTGCATCTATTAGCAGAAAACGACTTCACACTTTTAAAACCACTTTTACATTAAGGCAATATCTCAACTAGCGTATTCTGATGTCATCAGTCCCATTCTTTTCGAAGATATTTGACCATGTTGAGGTACTGTTAAGGGAGATTTGACCATTTTAAAGCACTGATAAGGAAGTACCTCACTGAAGAGTTGCGTTTTCGTTTTGCTTGTCGTAGTAGCAATGTTTTGAACGTTTTTTATACGAGTGTTTTATTGTTTAGGAGCATAATTGCAAAGTGTCACTCGGGTGAGCCAAAGATTAGCATAATTTAATGGTGCATAATGTTTTTTTTTCTGTTTTTTGACAGGTACATGGGTAAACGCTACACTGTGTTGATTGCCTTCTCTCGTTTTCTCTTGCCATCGCGTTTGCATCTTGTTCGTTGCCACCCTGGGCGCATATTATCCTGTTGCCACTTCTTTTTTGCTCTTTTCCTGATTGCAGCTATATCTTGCAACTAGGTGCTAATGAAACGTTTTGCTACCTGCTGTTTCTTCAATATTGGATTCTGTTAGAATGGCTGATTTGACGACGATCCACATGTCATGTGATGCCCGATTTATTGCATTATGCTTATTAGCACTAAAATTCCGTGATTCTATCAATGGGAGCAAAAATACGCCATGGGACAGTCTGCCTACCTCGCAGCTCATGCGGCTGCGTAGCGGAAAACGCGCTTTATATGCTTCATCTACGTATTCTTGTCGTGCGCTTCACGCAGAGACTCGTTGAAGTCTGTCCGTCCAGCTCCGACATGCGTTATGGAGCAGCCGGGCCGCTTCGTGGCTCGCGCTAGGCGCAGCAGGACGCGCTGTGCCCTTCTAGTTGTATATTCCCGTAATGCATTGATGTGCCGGAGTTCATCAAAACTTGCTTACACGGAGCCGGAATACGCTATGGGACGGTTGGGTTGCATCGTGCTAGACGTCGTTATGCTGCTGGGCACGCTTCGCGTGCACTTATTCCGCACTGCTATTTTCCATTGGAATATCAACTTTTGTTGGAACTCATCTCTGGAATTGAAGTATACGTTATGACAGTTAGGCTGCTGCGAGCGTGTTCACTACCTATCGTCGTTACGCATGCGCATACAAAGTTCTATCGAAGTTGCATCGCCGCGCTGGGACACAGCATAGAATGGTTAAGCCACTGAGCCACGTGACGGTTTCTGGGCACACTCATTGCTTACCGCTATTATGCACGTGCTGCCAAGCTTAATTGGAATCTAGTCACATGGAGCTGAGGTATACTATGGGATGGTTGCCAGCATCGCTGCGTTGCCTTGCGCAAGCTTCACGCATGTCTGCTTCTTACTGTCTCCATGCATCCGCCTTTTCAGTGAAACGTGTTCGTCCGGTGCCGAGACAGCATGAGATATTTAGCAGTAGATTCTATTTATTGTATTGCGCGCCATTAGTCTTCCAGCCATTTTTACCTCTCGCCTTGGCATCGCCTTTCATGTGGGCGCTCCTTTTTCTCTTGATTTGTCTTCTGCATTGTTTTTGGATCTTCCGCGATGGTTGTTCTCCGTCGCTGGTTTTCAGTGGCTGTTTTTTTTCTTCTGCAAATCCGTAAGATTGAGTTGTGCACCGTAAGATTGAGTTTGAATTGTTGGTTGTGCTTCATTGTATTTGCGTGTGGTTGTTATATGCAGAAAGTGTCCGGTGCAGTAAAATCGTTTAAGTTTGTGAAGAAGTGAGAGGTTAGAAGCATTTCTCCACTCCTTGCTTAACTGCTGTTCTGAGCACAGACTTTTCCTGTTTGTGCCTCGATTCGATGCTCAGTTGTGTTGTTTCGAAGACACTGGAGGTTTGAGATGGTGGACTACACGTTTTATAAGCGTGCTTTATGTATCTTAGAGTTGGCAATTACTGCTATACTGCCCGGCCGGGAAGGGGGGGAAGAGCAGTGCCGTATTTTTGATTCATTAGCATACTTCCGCTGTATGTGCTTTCTGTCGTTGCATAATGTTATTGTTATTGCTGAAAGACCATAGTTCGCCGTTTTGCATGTGTGGCATAAAGCTGCAGCAGGTGACAGCTGTTTCACTCTCATCGCATGAAGCTAGGGGCACAATGAGTGGGTATTTCTTACCTTTCTGTTCCTCACCTGTCCTCACCTGCATATTTTACTTGTCTGCTGATTTGCGTAGCAGGCTGCTATCATTCACAACCTGTTTCCTGCATTGCAAGATGTGCCGGAAAAGGAAATTCTTTAGTGAAAGGACATAGCACAATGAGTGCTCTGTTTATTTTAAGCATAAAAGTATATGCAAGACTCACTTGCGTACTGCGATATGGATTCAACAGAATCACTTAAGGGAATGCAGCAGATATTGTGTAGACACATTTGAAATGCGAATGTAATATCCAATTGAGACTGGAATGTAAACATAAAATTCTTTATGAGATCATATGAAGCTCTTATTTGTCCATTAGCGTCATTAGACGCAACACTGATCACTTATTGGTAGACGGCCAATTCAGTACAGATGTCTTCAACTACTGCTGCAACTGCTCGACGACTTCTTCGATGAGCTTTTCTTCACCTGGCTGAAAAATGCTTCGTAAAATTGTCCATAATCACTGCATTCAGTGGTTCATGCAGAAAAAGTTTAGGTAGGAGAAGGAGTAGGAAGGCACCATCGCCAGGAAACTTGGACAATCACTAAAAATTCTTGGCGATTTGCTAGCAAAATCAGACGCTCTCGGTGGGCTGTAGTGATACCTTTGCTCACATTCTTATCTTCGAACTCATCTTCTGAAGTCGCTGTGCAGCGACTGTGTTCTCACTGAGCATATGCTTAAGAGACGTTCCTCTCCCTCAACGATGACGGATATGTTGATGGAATAAAGCAGCCAGGCAATATGTTCCTAATGAGACGTTTTCACATCAAAGGGTCGAAAATCTTGTGTATGAAAGTGGTCTGCGTCACGTATTTTGTCGTTGCGAGGTTGTCAACAACGGCCAAAAATAATAAATCGAGATTTCGAATAGAGAGTCCTCATCAAAACAGTGAAAGTGGGAAAGAAGCCATATTCCATGTTAGCGTCTTGGCTCGATAACAAGGTTTATTGCTAACCGCCCATTAAGGTTGCTTGGAGATGCGAGCATTCTAAGGTATTTTCGCTCTTTTGTTATCTTTCATATGTATAGATATTGATATCGCTTTCGGACATATCTCTTATAATTTGCGTCATTTTTTGCTGTTATTTTAATGAGGATTCTCCAAGTGAAATGTCGGCAATAAAGATGAATTTATAATTTTTGTGCATCAGTGGCAACCTCGCAAAGGCAAAATGCGCGATGCATATTTGATCAATTCTTGAACTCATCGTCGTTTCATTATACGTCTTCGATATCCGTCGGTCGTTGAATATATCCAAAAAGTTGTATTCGGAGTTGATTTTCTCAGGATTTTATTAGAGATTTTTGCATTTTTGACTGGAAGAGACGTGGTTTTAAGGCAGTGAAAAGTACTAGCAATGAAGCGCAGGCACTGATGAACTCATGAAGGCAGATAGATGGCTGGCTTCACGCGAAGTTTTAACTGTACTGATGAAATATGACCAGCGCAGGTGTGAAATCCGCCGATGGAGTAAAAAGTTTGGAAGAAGCGCACTTCATGATACGTTCTGTGGCACGTAAACAAATGATGCGTGAACTTGATGCGCCCGCTCGTGAGCAATATTTTGCAACGGTTGGAAGTGCATACTAGATTGTCTTTCAGCTGGCAATTAATGTAACAAGATCATTTTTCGCGAGTAGTTCAGAAGTGAGTGAGAATGTGAGGTAAGCTTTTTTCGATATGAGGCTCGAGAGTGATGTTTGGAAGTGGGCATTCCGCTGTGAACTACTTTAAAACTTGTAGAAAATTTGAATTTTGGGTGTAGAGAGTTTTGCAAGAGGTTAAAGTTTTAGATTAATGGAACCACGAGCCAAACTAATTTTAAATCGATGGCACTGGTTACGATGATGGGTTTGACGCCTCTCATCCTCGTAGACAAGGCTGTTAGAAGGACTAACAACTTCACACACAAGTCGACCGGCCATCCTATGCACATAGTGCCATCATACGGCAGGAATGCTAAAGTCATACCTGAATGGCGTTCAGTTCGTTACTGATGTAGTTGTCGGTGGGCGTAAGTTCGAAATTAACAATCTTAGCGGAACTGCGTTCCATATTGTCCACAGTGACTTTCTTCGACGTTGGCTGGTAGCCTTCGGCGCTTACGAATACATCATAAGTACCAGGCGTAAGCAACCGGAAATAGTCGCCTGTTTTCCCTGAAAACCGCAATACGATTATCACTGCGGAATAGCAGCTATGATCCATATGGAACAACTAACTTTCAAATAGAAGTATAAGACGTAGTCAGCCTTTTTTCTAAGAGCAAAATAATCGTTGGCTCTTAATGAACATTCAGAGTTCTGCGAAAAAATGCGAATTAACGCGAATAAATTATTTGCAGTGCACGTTTGTGTTAAAAATTTAAATGATAGCACTTTTCAAAAAATATGGATACAATTGGCTGAGATTGCTAAAATTAGGAAAAAAATAACGTCCGAATGACAGGCTGAGGGAAAAATCTGACATGATTCTAAAATGGCGAAGGGTCGCACACCACATGTTTCACGCGTTATTTCCTGTTAAAATGATCGCAAAGTAGAACTCGCCTGAACTGAGCTCTAAAGGTTTCTACAAAAGTGAATTCCACTGAAATTGTCCACCAATGTGCGACATTGAAATTTTGAATTTCCTTAGCTATTGTTTTGCCATCGTCCTGGAGTTCAGATGCGGCGTTAACAAAGCATATGTGCATGCTCAGGATTCTCGTGGCGAGTGCATTATAAGAAATTCTATAGGACTGATAGGAGATCGATAGTCACCGAAAAACAAGTTGGCGACATTTTCTTTCGCCTTCTGAATCGCCTGTCGATACCGGCTTCACGTTCAGTGAACGCTTGGAAACGCATCCTTTAGGTGGGATCAACTATGTTTTTTAAGATCTTCAGCAGACCTCTATGCCTGTAATTTCGATCAAGGAGAAATAATCAGTATAGACTAAAATGGCAATTCAGGTACTTGGCTGAACCATCATTGCAATTTAGGTGATGTCGAATCGATTTGAAGAATGCTCATTCTCGTCGATGCTTTTGATCAGTAGAAAAATGTTCGATTCCAAGCGAATGTGGTATAGTCTTGGATAAAATTCCAACAGCTAGATTTTAATTTTAAGAAAACAACAACTGGGATTCCATTTCCGGTGGAGGTTTTGTCAAGACACATCTATACTGCTGAGATTTACACGAAAGTGCGAATTTTACAACATTTTATAGGAGAGTGACCGGTAAAGTGGTCCTTCCATGTAAATTTTTCATTTAAAGAAACCGCCCAAGCTATTTCACCGGACTTGCACAATGGCGAATTGAGGACATGAGGGTATGCACTGAGTTACTATCAGATATGCTTGTCACGAACTTTCACCGCCTTCCAAATTCTCCGTTGCTGCCTTATCAGAAATAATTCAACTTACATGTAGTAACCGGATGTTTGATGAGTCGTTCATCGGTGCTGTTCTTTATCCACACGACTGCCTCGACGATCGGTTGTCCTGTTTGCTTGTCAGCAACGACTCCTTTGATTCCTGCGTGTACCTACAACTTCAGGAGATTTGTCCCCACTTTAAAGAACCTCGAGAACTTGGTGCTGACCAAATGTTTATGATGTAGCACAGTTTCGGGCAAGCAAGAACACCCAGCTTTCAAAACAAAAAGAATTAAAAAATACCATCCAAAGGAAATCGAGGAGGGCTTTCTTATTGTCATTCCATAGAGACTCCAGCGCTCTACCTGGAGGGAATTTTTCGCATGAGAGCTCAAGTGTAATTTCAAATGCATTCGTAGCCAGGTAGTTGAAGTCTTGCATACCGCCAGATACCGAGTACCACTGAGCACCGTTTGTTATGCCGCCTGCAAAAATAAGAAACTGAGAGATTCGTACTGCAAACGACTTTAAAATCTACTGCACTGCTTGTTTTTATTTAAGTTCCGTTGAAATGCGAAAAATATTCGTTTCATAAATATATGTTCTCTATGGAACCTCTCCAGAAGTGAACATATATTATAATCAGCTCCACATCGGTTCATCGCAGTGAGCGATTCTGATTTTTAGTGGAAAATCTTCGCCATTTTTGTCACGTTAAACGTTAGAGAAAGCAGCTAAATGAAGATAGTTTATTTAAAAATTGCAGAGACAAATAATAAACGTGGGCAAGAAAATAGTGGACAGACCTTGTTGGGCAAAAGCGTCTCGTGCAGAGCCGTCACATGGTGCGTGGTCATTTTTCGCCATATGCGCGTGATTGCTCGCATACCGTTGGGCCAGATACCTCAAGTATTACTATTTGTTGTCAAAACAGCTCATTTGCTAATGAACATAAGTGATGAAAGAAACGGTAAGAGAAACTAGAGAGGCAATTCAACACCTCACTTGCAGTATTAATATTTACTGAAAGAAAAAATATCACTTATGAGATTTCCTATATATCTACCGTAATGCAGTGGAGCTAGCATTGAAAACAAAAGAATCCCTGTCAACCGCTTGTAGAAACCAGTGAAGTGTACCAAAAGATATCATCTAATTCCAATATGTTGGGATATTTACGTACACTCATATTGGGATGTTTACGTACGATATCCCAATATGAATGCTCCATGGGAAATAAACCAATTGGGTCGTCATATGCCTGTTATTTAGCTCAACATTTCAAAATATCGCCACCATGAACACAGAATGGCTGCACGTAGGCATCATATCTGCCTTTGGCAATTCGGAAATAGCTGCTATGTTAAACGACATTTTACAACTAAATTTGAGACTTCAGAACCATGCGCTGAACCCGCTCGAAGTTCTATGTAGCAATATTCGCAATAAATAAGTTCTTTATATGTATCCTAACCTAACAATGTTGATTCGGATCTGGCCTTCCTTATCTATAAAGTAGAGAACGAAATCATACAATGAAATACCTGAACGTTTCATCGTCTGGTGACCTGGCGTATTGGTTTGCATTGGCAACAGGTGCTAAATCGAACGGATAGTTTGCTACAAGGTCTCCTTCGTGGAGATTCGCTGATAATACAAACGGCAGCGAAAGGATCCATCGGCCGACTGCCTGCACTTCCGGTTGATGCTGCAAATAATGACTGGAACTGCTAAACAAGCGAACAAAAGAACCTACTGAAGTGATTAACGAAAAGCTCTCAATATTCAAATTTTCTTTTCTTATAAACCGTTATTCCCGAAAGAGTAATTCTTGTTGTGTTTCTTCTGAAACGTCGTTTTAGTATTTGTGGCTTCTCTACTCTTCATGTAGAATACTTTGTTGCTGGATAATTCCTATGCAGGAAACGAGCGGAGCCAAAAACGGCTCTGATCTGTTCGACTTTAGTTGTGGGACTGAGTGAGAAGGGAACCGAAAACGCGAAGTGGTGTCATGCTCTCGCTATAACACAAATAAGTTTCAACATTTTTTATATGAAGACTTATAGGATGCGAGATTCACTTTACAAGCGGCTTTTCGCTTGTCATTTCCTTCTGTTGCTTGTGTATTTTCAAAAAGAATCAACATTAAAGCTCTTCAGCTAAGTGAAACGAATGCTCTCATCACAATATGCTGTCCTTCTTTTCCCTTTCCTTTCTATCATAGCTTTCAGTTTGTTTTCAGCCAATAATATATGGATTTGTCTTCAACAAAGAATAGATGCAACATAAATTGCTAATCAAAAGAAGTATCTAAAGCAATCAAATAATTAGTAAAACGCTCGTTGAGGGACTCGAACGTTTGAAGTTTGACAATTTGCAAATAACAATTACGATAGGTTATTTATTACCTGTTTTTCATCGGAGAATAGCTCTAAGAGGTGATCATAGCGAGGCACCTTATTTTGTTCGAAATAATAGTACAGGCTATCTAAATCAGGAAAATCACGATTCAGATCAACGCCATTTGCATTCGCGCGACCCGTTAGCCATCCTCGATCCTGTGGTTTCTGCAAATTCAGGTGACGCTTCAGTACTCGTCTCCAGCCTTACACTTCATTTGAGTGGCGGCGATTATCTGACCTTAACTCTTAGCACCTACTGAAACAGTATTTGTGGAATGCACCGGACCCGAAGTAGGACGTATTCTTAACAGTAGCATATCACATTGGTCTGGAGTAGTGCAGCAGCGAAAGAATGATGTAGATGATCAAAAATGATACCGACGCTGACCAGTCACTGTTGGATTTTTAGTATGAACGGAGAAAAATGGGATAGGAATCCATTGGCCGAGAGTGCACGTTTTCCATCTGCCGTCATTTATACGCACCTCGGTATTGATGAAGAGTGCGGCTATTAGGCAGGCTTTGTGTCTTTTCGCGCTTGCCAGATATCTCTTTCAGCTCATAAATAAACTGTTCAAACGCGGTGCTGATGCAAAGGTGGACTAACGTGACTGACGAACACAGATGGCGTTGCTCGGGTTTCACTAGATTTTTTTTTGCTATCCGCAATTATGCAGTGAGGTTCGTTTCTCTCCGAAAAGTCTGGCCCATGAAGTTAGAACTTAAATGTAGTTCAGTCCCTTTCGTCGTATGTGCACTAGTTTATGGATGCTGTGGGAGTATGTGCATCTATTAGCAGAAAACGACTTCACACTTTTAAAACCACTTTTACATTAAGGCAATATCTCAACTAGCGTATTCTGATGTCATCAGTCCCATTCTTTTCGAAGATATTTGACCATGTTGAGGTACTGTTAAGGGAGATTTGACCATTTTAAAGCACTGATAAGGAAGTACCTCACTGAAGAGTTGCGTTTTCGTTTTGCTTGTCGTAGTAGCAATGTTTTGAACGTTTTTTATACGAGTGTTTTATTGTTTAGGAGCATAATTGCAAAGTGTCACTCGGGTGAGCCAAAGATTAGCATAATTTAATGGTGCATAATGTTTTTTTTTCTGTTTTTTGACAGGTACATGGGTAAACGCTACACTGTGTTGATTGCCTTCTCTCGTTTTCTCTTGCCATCGCGTTTGCATCTTGTTCGTTGCCACCCTGGGCGCATATTATCCTGTTGCCACTTCTTTTTTGCTCTTTTCCTGATTGCAGCTATATCTTGCAACTAGGTGCTAATGAAACGTTTTGCTACCTGCTGTTTCTTCAATATTGGATTCTGTTAGAATGGCTGATTTGACGACGATCCACATGTCATGTGATGCCCGATTTATTGCATTATGCTTATTAGCACTAAAATTCCGTGATTCTATCAATGGGAGCAAAAATACGCCATGGGACAGTCTGCCTACCTCGCAGCTCATGCGGCTGCGTAGCGGAAAACGCGCTTTATATGCTTCATCTACGTATTCTTGTCGTGCGCTTCACGCAGAGACTCGTTGAAGTCTGTCCGTCCAGCTCCGACATGCGTTATGGAGCAGCCGGGCCGCTTCGTGGCTCGCGCTAGGCGCAGCAGGACGCGCTGTGCCCTTCTAGTTGTATATTCCCGTAATGCATTGATGTGCCGGAGTTCATCAAAACTTGCTTACACGGAGCCGGAATACGCTATGGGACGGTTGGGTTGCATCGTGCTAGACGTCGTTATGCTGCTGGGCACGCTTCGCGTGCACTTATTCCGCACTGCTATTTTCCATTGGAATATCAACTTTTGTTGGAACTCATCTCTGGAATTGAAGTATACGTTATGACAGTTAGGCTGCTGCGAGCGTGTTCACTACCTATCGTCGTTACGCATGCGCATACAAAGTTCTATCGAAGTTGCATCGCCGCGCTGGGACACAGCATAGAATGGTTAAGCCACTGAGCCACGTGACGGTTTCTGGGCACACTCATTGCTTACCGCTATTATGCACGTGCTGCCAAGCTTAATTGGAATCTAGTCACATGGAGCTGAGGTATACTATGGGATGGTTGCCAGCATCGCTGCGTTGCCTTGCGCAAGCTTCACGCATGTCTGCTTCTTACTGTCTCCATGCATCCGCCTTTTCAGTGAAACGTGTTCGTCCGGTGCCGAGACACAGCATGAGATATTTAGCAGTAGATTCTATTTATTGTATTGCGCGCCATTAGTCTTCCAGCCATTTTTACCTCTCGCCTTGGCATCGCCTTTCATGTGGGCGCTCCTTTTTCTCTTGATTTGTCTTCTGCATTGTTTTTGGATCTTCCGCGATGGTTGTTCTCCGTCGCTGGTTTTCAGTGGCTGTTTTTTTTCTTCTGCAAATCCGTAAGATTGAGTTGTGCACCGTAAGATTGAGTTTGAATTGTTGGTTGTGCTTCATTGTATTTGCGTGTGGTTGTTATATGCAGAAAGTGTCCGGTGCAGTAAAATCGTTTAAGTTTGTGAAGAAGTGAGAGGTTAGAAGCATTTCTCCACTCCTTGCTTAACTGCTGTTCTGAGCACAGACTTTTCCTGTTTGTGCCTCGATTCGATGCTCAGTTGTGTTGTTTCGAAGACACTGGAGGTTTGAGATGGTGGACTACACGTTTTATAAGCGTGCTTTATGTATCTTAGAGTTGGCAATTACTGCTATACTGCCCGGCCGGGAAGGGGGAAGAGCAGTGCCGTATTTTTGATTCATTAGCATACTTCCGCTGTATGTGCTTTCTGTCGTTGCATAATGTTATTGTTATTGCTGAAAGACCATAGTTCGCCGTTTTGCATGTGTGGCATAAAGCTGCAGCAGGTGACAGCTGTTTCACTCTCATCGCATGAAGCTAGGGGCACAATGAGTGGGTATTTCTTACCTTTCTGTTCCTCACCTGTCCTCACCTGCATATTTTACTTGTCTGCTGATTTGCGTAGCAGGCTGCTATCATTCACAACCTGTTTCCTGCATTGCAAGATGTGCCGGAAAAGGAAATTCTTTAGTGAAAGGACATAGCACAATGAGTGCTCTGTTTATTTTAAGCATAAAAGTATATGCAAGACTCACTTGCGTACTGCGATATGGATTCAACAGAATCACTTAAGGGAATGCAGCAGATATTGTGTAGACACATTTGAAATGCGAATGTAATATCCAATTGAGACTGGAATGTAAACATAAAATTCTTTATGAGATCATATGAAGCTCTTATTTGTCCATTAGCGTCATTAGACGCAACACTGATCACTTATTGGTAGACGGCCAATTCAGTACAGATGTCTTCAACTACTGCTGCAACTGCTCGACGACTTCTTCGATGAGCTTTTCTTCACCTGGCTGAAAAATGCTTCGTAAAATTGTCCATAATCACTGCATTCAGTGGTTCATGCAGAAAAAGTTTAGGTAGGAGAAGGAGTAGGAAGGCACCATCGCCAGGAAACTTGGACAATCACTAAAAATTCTTGGCGATTTGCTAGCAAAATCAGACGCTCTCGGTGGGCTGTAGTGATACCTTTGCTCACATTCTTATCTTCGAACTCATCTTCTGAAGTCGCTGTGCAGCGACTGTGTTCTCACTGAGCATATGCTTAAGAGACGTTCCTCTCCCTCAACGATGACGGATATGTTGATGGAATAAAGCAGCCAGGCAATATGTTCCTAATGAGACGTTTTCACATCAAAGGGTCGAAAATCTTGTGTATGAAAGTGGTCTGCGTCACGTATTTTGTCGTTGCGAGGTTGTCAACAACGGCCAAAAATAATAAATCGAGATTTCGAATAGAGAGTCCTCATCAAAACAGTGAAAGTGGGAAAGAAGCCATATTCCATGTTAGCGTCTTGGCTCGATAACAAGGTTTATTGCTAACCGCCCATTAAGGTTGCTTGGAGATGCGAGCATTCTAAGGTATTTTCGCTCTTTTGTTATCTTTCATATGTATAGATATTGATATCGCTTTCGGACATATCTCTTATAATTTGCGTCATTTTTTGCTGTTATTTTAATGAGGATTCTCCAAGTGAAATGTCGGCAATAAAGATGAATTTATAATTTTTGTGCATCAGTGGCAACCTCGCAAAGGCAAAATGCGCGATGCATATTTGATCAATTCTTGAACTCATCGTCGTTTCATTATACGTCTTCGATATCCGTCGGTCGTTGAATATATCCAAAAAGTTGTATTCGGAGTTGATTTTCTCAGGATTTTATTAGAGATTTTTGCATTTTTGACTGGAAGAGACGTGGTTTTAAGGCAGTGAAAAGTACTAGCAATGAAGCGCAGGCACTGATGAACTCATGAAGGCAGATAGATGGCTGGCTTCACGCGAAGTTTTAACTGTACTGATGAAATATGACCAGCGCAGGTGTGAAATCCGCCGATGGAGTAAAAAGTTTGGAAGAAGCGCACTTCATGATACGTTCTGTGGCACGTAAACAAATGATGCGTGAACTTGATGCGCCCGCTCGTGAGCAATATTTTGCAACGGTTGGAAGTGCATACTAGATTGTCTTTCAGCTGGCAATTAATGTAACAAGATCATTTTTCGCGAGTAGTTCAGAAGTGAGTGAGAATGTGAGGTAAGCTTTTTTCGATATGAGGCTCGAGAGTGATGTTTGGAAGTGGGCATTCCGCTGTGAACTACTTTAAAACTTGTAGAAAATTTGAATTTTGGGTGTACAGAGTTTTGCAAGAGGTTAAAGTTTTAGATTAATGGAACCACGAGCCAAACTAATTTTAAATCGATGGCACTGGTTACGATGATGGGTTTGACGCCTCTCATCCTCGTAGACAAGGCTGTTAGAAGGACTAACAACTTCACACACAAGTCGACCGGCCATCCTATGCACATAGTGCCATCATACGGCAGGAATGCTAAAGTCATACCTGAATGGCGTTCAGTTCGTTACTGATGTAGTTGTCGGTGGGCGTAAGTTCGAAATTAACAATCTTAGCGGAACTGCGTTCCATATTGTCCACAGTGACTTTCTTCGACGTTGGCTGGTAGCCTTCGGCGCTTACGAATACATCATAAGTACCAGGCGTAAGCAACCGGAAATAGTCGCCTGTTTTCCCTGAAAACCGCAATACGATTATCACTGCGGAATAGCAGCTATGATCCATATGGAACAACTAACTTTCAAATAGAAGTATAAGACGTAGTCAGCCTTTTTTTCTAAGAGCAAAATAATCGTTGGCTCTTAATGAACATTCAGAGTTCTGCGAAAAAATGCGAATTAACGCGAATAAATTATTTGCAGTGCACGTTTGTGTTAAAAATTTAAATGATAGCACTTTTCAAAAAATATGGATACAATTGGCTGAGATTGCTAAAATTAGGAAAAAAATAACGTCCGAATGACAGGCTGAGGGAAAAATCTGACATGATTCTAAAATGGCGAAGGGTCGCACACCACATGTTTCACGCGTTATTTCCTGTTAAAATGATCGCAAAGTAGAACTCGCCTGAACTGAGCTCTAAAGGTTTCTACAAAAGTGAATTCCACTGAAATTGTCCACCAATGTGCGACATTGAAATTTTGAATTTCCTTAGCTATTGTTTTGCCATCGTCCTGGAGTTCAGATGCGGCGTTAACAAAGCATATGTGCATGCTCAGGATTCTCGTGGCGAGTGCATTATAAGAAATTCTATAGGACTGATAGGAGATCGATAGTCACCGAAAAACAAGTTGGCGACATTTTCTTTCGCCTTCTGAATCGCCTGTCGATACCGGCTTCACGTTCAGTGAACGCTTGGAAACGCATCCTTTAGGTGGGATCAACTATGTTTTTTAAGATCTTCAGCAGACCTCTATGCCTGTAATTTCGATCAAGGAGAAATAATCAGTATAGACTAAAATGGCAATTCAGGTACTTGGCTGAACCATCATTGCAATTTAGGTGATGTCGAATCGATTTGAAGAATGCTCATTCTCGTCGATGCTTTTGATCAGTAGAAAAATGTTCGATTCCAAGCGAATGTGGTATAGTCTTGGATAAAATTCCAACAGCTAGATTTTAATTTTAAGAAAACAACAACTGGGATTCCATTTCCGGTGGAGGTTTTGTCAAGACACATCTATACTGCTGAGATTTACACGAAAGTGCGAATTTTACAACATTTTATAGGAGAGTGACCGGTAAAGTGGTCCTTCCATGTAAATTTTTCATTTAAAGAAACCGCCCAAGCTATTTCACCGGACTTGCACAATGGCGAATTGAGGACATGAGGGTATGCACTGAGTTACTATCAGATATGCTTGTCACGAACTTTCACCGCCTTCCAAATTCTCCGTTGCTGCCTTATCAGAAATAATTCAACTTACATGTAGTAACCGGATGTTTGATGAGTCGTTCATCGGTGCTGTTCTTTATCCACACGACTGCCTCGACGATCGGTTGTCCTGTTTGCTTGTCAGCAACGACTCCTTTGATTCCTGCGTGTACCTACAACTTCAGGAGATTTGTCCCCACTTTAAAGAACCTCGAGAACTTGGTGCTGACCAAATGTTTATGATGTAGCACAGTTTCGGGCAAGCAAGAACACCCAGCTTTCAAAACAAAAAGAATTAAAAAATACCATCCAAAGGAAATCGAGGAGGGCTTTCTTATTGTCATTCCATAGAGACTCCAGCGCTCTACCTGGAGGGAATTTTTCGCATGAGAGCTCAAGTGTAATTTCAAATGCATTCGTAGCCAGGTAGTTGAAGTCTTGCATACCGCCAGATACCGAGTACCACTGA
Organism: Baylisascaris procyonis; assembly: GCA_037389465.1. Classification (NCBI taxonomy): domain Eukaryota; kingdom Metazoa; phylum Nematoda; class Chromadorea; order Rhabditida; family Ascarididae; genus Baylisascaris; species Baylisascaris procyonis. The sequence continues at coordinate 489,234 of JAZARR010000078.1, read as the reverse complement.
GCACCGTTTGTTATGCCGCCTGCAAAAATAAGAAACTGAGAGATTCGTACTGCAAACGACTTTAAAATCTACTGCACTGCTTGTTTTTATTTAAGTTCCGTTGAAATGCGAAAAATATTCGTTTCATAAATATATGTTCTCTATGGAACCTCTCCAGAAGTGAACATATATTATAATCAGCTCCACATCGGTTCATCGCAGTGAGCGATTCTGATTTTTAGTGGAAAATCTTCGCCATTTTTGTCACGTTAAACGTTAGAGAAAGCAGCTAAATGAAGATAGTTTATTTAAAAATTGCAGAGACAAATAATAAACGTGGGCAAGAAAATAGTGGACAGACCTTGTTGGGCAAAAGCGTCTCGTGCAGAGCCGTCACATGGTGCGTGGTCATTTTTCGCCATATGCGCGTGATTGCTCGCATACCGTTGGGCCAGATACCTCAAGTATTACTATTTGTTGTCAAAACAGCTCATTTGCTAATGAACATAAGTGATGAAAGAAACGGTAAGAGAAACTAGAGAGGCAATTCAACACCTCACTTGCAGTATTAATATTTACTGAAAGAAAAAATATCACTTATGAGATTTCCTATATATCTACCGTAATGCAGTGGAGCTAGCATTGAAAACAAAAGAATCCCTGTCAACCGCTTGTAGAAACCAGTGAAGTGTACCAAAAGATATCATCTAATTCCAATATGTTGGGATATTTACGTACACTCATATTGGGATGTTTACGTACGATATCCCAATATGAATGCTCCATGGGAAATAAACCAATTGGGTCGTCATATGCCTGTTATTTAGCTCAACATTTCAAAATATCGCCACCATGAACACAGAATGGCTGCACGTAGGCATCATATCTGCCTTTGGCAATTCGGAAATAGCTGCTATGTTAAACGACATTTTACAACTAAATTTGAGACTTCAGAACCATGCGCTGAACCCGCTCGAAGTTCTATGTAGCAATATTCGCAATAAATAAGTTCTTTATATGTATCCTAACCTAACAATGTTGATTCGGATCTGGCCTTCCTTATCTATAAAGTAGAGAACGAAATCATACAATGAAATACCTGAACGTTTCATCGTCTGGTGACCTGGCGTATTGGTTTGCATTGGCAACAGGTGCTAAATCGAACGGATAGTTTGCTACAAGGTCTCCTTCGTGGAGATTCGCTGATAATACAAACGGCAGCGAAAGGATCCATCGGCCGACTGCCTGCACTTCCGGTTGATGCTGCAAATAATGACTGGAACTGCTAAACAAGCGAACAAAAGAACCTACTGAAGTGATTAACGAAAAGCTCTCAATATTCAAATTTTCTTTTCTTATAAACCGTTATTCCCGAAAGAGTAATTCTTGTTGTGTTTCTTCTGAAACGTCGTTTTAGTATTTGTGGCTTCTCTACTCTTCATGTAGAATACTTTGTTGCTGGATAATTCCTATGCAGGAAACGAGCGGAGCCAAAAACGGCTCTGATCTGTTCGACTTTAGTTGTGGGACTGAGTGAGAAGGGAACCGAAAACGCGAAGTGGTGTCATGCTCTCGCTATAACACAAATAAGTTTCAACATTTTTTATATGAAGACTTATAGGATGCGAGATTCACTTTACAAGCGGCTTTTCGCTTGTCATTTCCTTCTGTTGCTTGTGTATTTTCAAAAAGAATCAACATTAAAGCTCTTCAGCTAAGTGAAACGAATGCTCTCATCACAATATGCTGTCCTTCTTTTCCCTTTCCTTTCTATCATAGCTTTCAGTTTGTTTTCAGCCAATAATATATGGATTTGTCTTCAACAAAGAATAGATGCAACATAAATTGCTAATCAAAAGAAGTATCTAAAGCAATCAAATAATTAGTAAAACGCTCGTTGAGGGACTCGAACGTTTGAAGTTTGACAATTTGCAAATAACAATTACGATAGGTTATTTATTACCTGTTTTTCATCGGAGAATAGCTCTAAGAGGTGATCATAGCGAGGCACCTTATTTTGTTCGAAATAATAGTACAGGCTATCTAAATCAGGAAAATCACGATTCAGATCAACGCCATTTGCATTCGCGCGACCCGTTAGCCATCCTCGATCCTGTGGTTTCTGCAAATTCAGGTGACGCTTCAGTACTCGTCTCCAGCCTTACACTTCATTTGAGTGGCGGCGATTATCTGACCTCATTAATTAACCTCATGATGGTTATAATTTTTAAATTCATGTAGATAGTCTCATTCGCCTTTGGTCACGAGCTTAAGACTAGGATGGTGGATTTTTTTAAACAGAGAATGTCTGAGTGCAAGGAGAAGATTTTGTGGAAGTTCTTTTAAGTGCAGAATTCGTTATCAAGTGGAAGAAAAAAACGGGTTGAAATGACGTTCTAATCATTCAGGTCGTTTTTTTTAAGATGCAACTTTCTCCTTTTACCTCCTCGACCGTTATATGTCACTTTTAGTGGAAAGAAATGTATTTCTTTGAGATTTTAAAGGTACCCCTCAATAATGCAACTCAGCAAATAATTCAGACACTTACTGTTGCAAGCGCATGCTCGAAACCATCGGGATTCATCGATGGCAATATGTGAATAGAGCTCGTATTAATTAATTTCAATATCTCCTTATCGTTCTTCTTGATACCATCACACAAATAAGCTGCCAATCGGATCAACAGCTCGCGTCCGATTGGCTCATTACCATGCATATTTCCCACATATTTCGACTCCGGTTTCACTAAAGCATCACACCTTCATCAAACTTGACTGAGTGACAATGTAACTGGTTTGGATGATGCATAAAGCGACTGTTGAAAGTGAAACGCGAGATAAAAAATGAAATTGTCGTAATACAAAATAGTAGCTGGAAATCATTAATAGTTAGTAGTGGCGTCTCCTTTAACGTCTCAGAAGTCAGTTCCTTCCAATTCCTCCCTTCCCTCTTCCTTTTTACATAGGTAATTGCTCCTTCTTATGAATGGCTTCTCCACATTGTCCTGCTGTCGCTACCTTCTCCACCTTATGAAGAATCAAGTTCTTTGCAGGGACAAAAAATATTCACTTCATTTGCGGGGTGGAAATCAGGGCTGCTAAAAATGTATCCTCTTTATTGACAAGTGGGAGGATGGGGTGGTGAATGACAACCTTTCCTTTATCTTCCCTCTTCAAGCACATCTTTCCCATACATTGCAGCAGTTCTTAGTTAAGAACCGCAAGTGTGCTACTGCGTTATGATGACGTGCGCAGACGTATCCAGCCGAGCCTTGTGAATCGATAATCGCATTGCTTGTCTCTCTCTATTGCGCAATGGTCTCGTTAAGACTTGCTGACATTGGGCACGAAAACGCTTGGCATAGATGAGTGCTTGTTTGTGATCAATCTCTCTATGTTGGGCCCACCAGAAAAAGCAACAATTTCCGTTGACCTTGCAGTCGGTAGAGCCCGATGAAACTCGCAGACGCAACTAGCGATCTTTTACTGAATACAGCACCCTCAATAATCTGTGAAGCGTTCCTCGAAAGAACTATTAGATGTGAACTGTTGTATGAGCATCGTTCGAACATGACGCTGCAGTTTTTCGAGTAAACTTTGATTACCGTATTGGAGTCAAGCACACAACGTCAAGAACTTTACATATGCGATAAAAGCCGAGAATATGAAATAGGTTCGTTAAAATATTGCTAAAAATTGCATAAACTGTTTCTCTCACATCTTTTCAATCACACTTTCCAGCATCATTTCTTCTGAGCACTTATACATACATTGTCTTATATTCCATACATACAGGTTCTCCAAATTCCATAAATCCCATAAAGTACACTACAAAAAATTCCACAGAATGAAATGCAAATACAAGTTATGCGCAAATGCATAGCGCATGTAGGGTTACTGTAGTAACGGATTACCCGCATCTGTGAAATGGAAATAGATTTAATTGAAACGAGTGTAACGAGTCGCTAAAATCTGCATTTTTTGCGTATAATGAGCTTAAAAGCTTGCAAGCTAGTTCGAGCGATTTCTTGGAGAAGATACCCGTGAACTTAGTAGGCCGCAGTCACGGAGCTCATTGTGCCTCTTCATGTGCCCCACAAGTAATAAATGTTCCAGCCCGTTCCTCCAACCAGGAAGGGAACAGCAAAGAGTGCCTCCAGGTGTAAGTACATTGTCTGCGGTTTCTTGCAGAGAAAAAAGACAATACATTAAAAAAGCTATCCTTTCATCGGAAATAAGCAACGAAACAAAAACGATGGTAATCAGAATTGAATTAATTAATATAATTAATTATACAGTTCGACAAAGCAATTCAATGCAAGCAGTGTGTGGCAACTGAGGCACAGAGGTCGCTGAAAGATCTTTGACCTTACACTTTCCATAGACCCTTATTTCATCTGTCTGCCTTACGGTTATGCCAATGTTGTATGACACATAGCATCCATCACTGCTAAGCTGGGTGCCATCACAATAAAAAGCTTTCATGCATTGCACAAAACTTAATGAATTTTTCAGGTGCAGCTTTTACTAACCAGATATTACTATGCTGTAGTGTTTCTAATATGCCGCTGACGATCGTATTTTCATCCAGTTCGCACACTCAAGGAGCACAGTCTTTACGACAACGCTAAGCATTTCGTTGGGCATATCGAGACATAGACCCTAACACCTAAATAATCGACCTAACACTTAAATAATCGACCACGGGGTACAGTTTGGGTCATAGGAAGCGAATAAAAAGTGATCCAAAATGAGATCTGTGCTCTAAAGGAACACTGGCTCACTTCCATTGATAGTACTGGTGCTCGCTCCTTTACTGGCTGTATAAATCAGCGCTTTAATGTCCCAGTTTATTGCTGTCTAATCCAACAACACACTTCATCACCTAGATTTACCAAGACACTCAATTTCCTCCTTGTTTAAACCTTTTGCCGAAGTTAGAAATTGATAGAGATGAAGAATGATTAAAAGTGCCTACAAAGCTTGTGCCCTCCAGGTGTTGTCGAAAACTCGATTGCCACTAGTTCCCGTCCTTGAACACTTTGCCCGATCGAATAGGTGCGCGTGAATTCCGGACACTGCATGTTAATTTCGATGAGTTTCGTCTCGAGAGCTGCTTGATCGTGATAATTGGTCCATTCATTGGTGACAGCTTTACATTCCGAAAATACGAAAAAGACCACTCCGATAAGGTGAACGTTTGCGGCGAACCGACCGCAGCGCATGGTCGCTGCCTAATAGAATGTGCGCGCTCAACTCAAAAGCCCAGTCAGCTGGCAACACAGATGCCAAGCTGTGACGCAATCGACGTTCAGGCTGCTCGGCGTTAGCCCAAGGCAGTATATGAGACTCGTCGTGTCAGTGTGTGTGCGTGGAGACGGGTCTGAGGAATCGTTCGCTAAGTGCCACACGCGGGCGCCGTTTAAGTAAGCAAGCGTAGTGCAAAGCAAAGACACGACAGATGCGTGCTTCGAGGCTTTTCATTCTTCCTACGCTTTCGAAATACGTCATCGCACGCTTATATGGCGTGAGGGAATGTGCCGCTTTCATACTAATTTACGCAACAAACCGCTGGCTGCTTTAATGAAAGTGCGAATGCGAATGCTTCATGCCAATTGATGTCAGTTATCGGTCAGCGAGAATCACACGATATTATATAGTCGACTGGCCATCTGTTTCCCTTTCCCAAGTGACATTATTCAGCGGCATCTGTTATGAAGATATGAATTCCACTGACGCATTTTATGCCTAAAAGCATGAACACAAAAAATGCAATGTGCTAGTGGAAAGAGGCGGAACAAACATTAATTTGCCTTAAATCATTGAAGACAGTGAAAACTGCATAGCGGCCAACGTACAACGTATCGGAGTCGAGCAGTTGAAAGAGATGTAAAAGCAAGAAATAAAATAACGAAGGTTAGGTGGTCGAAGGCAACTCATAAAAACGAAAAGATACCACTCTTCGATTAGCTTCCGGACTAAGTGATTACAATTTCGGTAACTGTGAACTGATCACGGTATTTATTGGCCATGTGAAGCTAGTTAAATCCACAAAGAACATGGTAATCTTTCGAAGAAGCAAAGAAAAACTTTGTTCCGGAAAGAAACTTTGTCTAGGAAAGAACGTCGCGGAAGTCCGTCACAGCTTTGTAACAGAGTGCAACATCAAGCGGTAACCATTAGTCTTCAAGTGTGTGCAAGTCGAACATCTTGGTAACGGCTTTATTATTTGTGCTGTAGAGCGCTGTAAATAACCCTGTGAAACACAATAACGGTGAAGTAATTCTGCACTTTTGCAGCAAAAATGTGGCAACGAGAAGATGAGATGCTGAAACTTAAAGATGTTATTCAAGAATTGGATGAAAAAACGTTTTGACAGTCTCACGGCAATGGTGCATACAATTATTCTGTAACATTTGCCAAGTTGAACGCCTTTTTAGAGATTTTGATGGCATTACAAGTTCAAACGCAGGTCAAGGCAGAGCTTATAAAGAAATCTTCGAAGATTTTAGTTAGCTTTGTTTTACCTGTAATGAAACTTCACTTTCTGTATTAGTATTAGGGTTCTGTTCTAGTATTTTACATTAATATTTCCTCTTCAGAATGTTTTAGTGAGCTTCAAATGTTATTCATTATTGCTTCGATAGGTCTAGTATTAAACACAGATCAAATAAATATTGCTCTACGTGTTACCACTGTTAGCAAGATCCCGTCAACATCTGCACTCACATATATCGACTATCAATCGTCATCGCTTACTTTTCTTTTTTCACTCGTTTCGACTATATAGTTCCATATATACTAACTTTTAACCTGTCGTACACTCCATTCCTAACTTTATAAATATATTCTACATGTGCCTTAGTTTTCATACAGGCTGTTCTATTACAGCATTCTTAATCTTTGATTTTCCTTCATTATTTCGGACTATGGGATAGGTTAGTGTTATCGTTTATAACTTTTATATTTACTACAATTTTTCTTAATTTACATTTTACGTGTATTTAAATAAGAGTTCCCTTTTCATTCGTTTCTACTTTTCTCTACTCTTAGTTAAGCTGTCTATACACCTTCTTATACAAACAGGGTTATGCCTATCGTCCTGAAGATGGCCCGTGCATAACTCAGGTGCAACACGTCAACGGATAAGGGCCGAAACGTGGTCACATTTTATTCTCATAGGTAATCTATTCGCGTCTTACTTCTTGCATTCTTGACATCTATCTAGCATCCTAACAGCCGTCTACATCTTTATCTAACTACACGTTTACTAGCTTATTCGCTATTCTATTTTATTTAAACAAATACTATTTAAAATAATTCAAGGCATACCTTTGCATTTGTTTTTCTACTAGACCAACTTTCAGAATTGCTAAAAGTCTACCTATTTACTTGTTTTTTATAATATTTGAATGTTTAATAAAGCCTATCTATACATTTGTTTTACCTTCATAAAACTTTCAAGCATGTTGCAAAAGATCTGCTTGCAAATTTGTTTTTACTCTATAAAATCATAGATTTTGATTGAAGTCTACATATACATTTCAAAAAATTAAAAAAGATGTAAAAATATTCCAACTATTCTCAGCTGTACCTCTTCCAGAATTGGTCTGTAAAAAGCCTCATATGATAATAGTTTAGAGATGAAGCTGGCATCCTTCATGCAAATATTTAAGTGAAAGCAAAATGGAGAGTCACGCACTCATCGAGCCTCCAATTCTTCGAAGTTCCGTCCCACTGAAGGTCGATATCTACGTGGGAATTCGCAATGTAGTCGCTATCCGCGAAACAAACACACAAAATCTAACAAAGCCAAGGGTGGAAAAGAACCCCACTGTGAATGATGTGCAAACCCCTCTGAACGCATCTTTTGAATGTTTTCGCCTCGTGAAAATCCCTTTGAACTGATATCTTCGACCGATTTCCAAGAAAGAATAAAGCCAGCGAGCAAGTTATGAGCAAATAAAGAAGTAGGAAGAAATTTGGCAATTTCTTTTTGACTGCCTCCCGGTTAATTAATTGTATTTCGAATTTGCAATAGCATTATAATTGCCCTAACAATCTGCGTAAATCCATTCAATGTGGATGCACTCTTTTCTATATATTTTACTTCATAAATGCACCGTTTTATTCATTTGAATTGTCAGCATTCAACATTCTATAAATTAGGGAAATATTCATTCAGAATATGACTGTGACGGCGTGAAGGAACTACTACATTTATGCAATCTTGAGCGAATTTGGGGTGTTTTCAATAGCGATCCAATGATCGTTCAAATTTTTTAAGACCAAGAATCTTTACGGATTTATCGGTTTTCTAAATTTGAGTTTTCTTTAAATGTTCACCTATCTAAACTGAATTTCGCCATCACTTCTCATCATATAGGGCTTCTGCTAGCACTGCTGATGCGGTTCTTAATCGATTCGGCGTTTTAGCACTCAGCACCTTCTCCACACTGCGTTATCAGCAGTCGGTGTTTGCTGCAATCAGCGCATTGGGCATTCATCTTAGTGTCTGCGTCCAAGCTTTCACACTCGACAATCACTTTAATACGCTTGTCCTGTAAAATTGGACAGGAGAGATACAAGAACGTTTCTGCGAGGAACTCCAGTGATTATGGTTGCACTCTTAGAAAGGGAAGCAAATCTGCATAGTCTAATCTTTACCTTGATGATGTATTGAAAAGAAATGGCTGAAAACATTTCAAGATTGACGTAAATACTCTCAAACAGAAGGTATGCACTTAGAAATGGATCGGGTCAAGGCTTCTCGGCAGAGAACTTATAAAGGCTTCTGCAAGGATCGGGTCAAGTACCTCCATACAACTTCCAATACCTTTTCTTGAGGATGCATCCCACATTTGATGGTCATGTTCTTATAATTTAACGAATTCTTGTAGAACATGAAACTCATCACCTGAGAGTGCATACAACGAAGCGGAAGAAAGGAAAAGAGTGTAGGTGAAGAGGAAAGAGGAGAGCAGATGAACAAAACGTCGCCCACAAAATGCACACAAAATGGGCATGAAACGGAAACAAGGGAGGAAAAATCACTAGTACTTCTTACTTAACGTGTAGTTTCATACATGCAAAGACACAATCACTTCCGAAACGTTTGTTGATGGGGTTTATAGTGGAAACTCTAACAGCTTCCAAAATGTTATGCGCTTTATAGAGGATGGATTTATGCTTGCGTAAGTTCAGGCAACTCGTCCAGGAAGACCAATATCCACAATCCGCTAGATATTTTTAAAAAGTTGCACAACGTGAGAATTAATTCATCTAAGTTCTGATAACTTAAGTTAAACGGAACGCAACCTACCGGGATACGAAATCGAACTTGCGCAATACAACAATCTTCTGATAAATCTTATGTGGTTGGTTCAAGTCAGTTCTATCAAGAAATACGTTTTTTGGGCTGAAATTAATGAAACTCGGAATTCAACACATTACTCTTACATGCTATTTGTCTGCAGAGTTTCAATAACCTTCTGTGACGTTTCGTTGTGCAGCGGTAACAGGGTACTGTCGCTACCACTTACATCAATAAGGAACATTTGGGATGAGAGTATTGACCGACCTGAAAGGGTAAACCATCAAGATTTAGACATTGAAGGCCTCCTAATTCTACTTTGCCTTTCATTCGCTAAAAATACTTTGAATACTACCAGAGAACTTTTATTACTTATTGACGTCCAATATTAAAATATTGCCGCTAAGTGTGGCTCTCATTTAGAACGCATTAGGGATGTGATCGTAGGAGGATCATACACAGAGGTCGAATATAATAATATTTTGCTGCTTTGAACGCAGTTTATTTTTAGTCTATTTAATTTGACTGAGAGTATGCGTTTACGCATCTTCGATTGCAAATCACTATTGCAGTAGCAATTTACTGAGTTCAATTCAAATTTTTGTTTATTTTCGCTACAAAATGAGAAATTAAATTCACCATTCATTTCTTTCTTGATCATATCAGAAGCATGTCTTCTCAGTACACTTTGCATATAACGGATCTATCAGCTTTAACTAGCATTAGCACAATCAGCATGACTATAAGTATTAGCCTAGTTAGTAAGCATAATCAAAAACTTTGAACTTGATGTAATCTTTGCTCGTATTTTTGTTTGAATGATTCTCTTTTCTTTTTTTTTTTTTCGCTATGCATCTCACGAATGCATCACTCTTTTTGATAGATATACTTCAATGTTTTTTATTCATGATAGTATCCTTTTTATTAGAATGTTTATAAGATTGGAAAAGGCTTAGAAATTATCTGAAAGCTTTTATGATAAGCTGGCCAGATCGCCCACCGACATTCTTATTGTCAATATTTGAAATGTGCAGAAATAAATGTGCCTCTTGTATATCTTTGTTGAATTCGTTCAGTTGAATGATTTTGTTTTTTCTTTCTTCAGCAATCAGCTTTCGTTGAGAAAACATTTTCACATTTGAATGCAGACTCATTCAACTCTTAACAACATATGATCTTCTCTTTTCTCTTTTTTCTGCTCAATTTTCGTTTCGGTTGATGCTTTCTTCTATGTTTCATCTTTGTTTCTGTTTTTTTTGGTCAATATATCAACTTTATATATTTTTTATCTAAACGTCTTTATAAATATTTATGTATATTTTATTATTTAAACGTTCTTCATAAGCCTTTATTTATGTCTAGGCCATTTATGTAGTAGCTTTCTACTGGATATAAATTTGAAGGCCTTGGCTCAGCCACTGCAAATAGTGATTATTTGAATCTCTTCATTCGTACAAAAATGATCCTATAGCCATGTTGTGCAATATCAACATGCAGTGCAGTATCTTCTGGATCCCTCATTCCACTAACCCCTTGCATATCACGTTTGATAATAAACGAACGGAAGGAATTGATCCCTATGTAGCTTTAAATATGTAGCGTCCTTCGCTGTAGTTGAGGTTGTCAGGATGTTTCGAGGCTTTTATGCGGACAGAAACTATTGAAGATGGACTATAATCGAGGACGGTGATTGCGCTTTGCTGCATCGATGCTGAAGTTCGCTCACGAGCGTTCACTCACACCGGACGTTTACTCATTCAGGTTTACAGTCAAACGGATCAAACGGTTAAAGTAGTGATCACACGTCCATTGAAGTCAAGTCCTGATCGTTTCCCTCTTTATGAACGCCTGAAATGACTTTAACAACTTCAACCGTCATCATTTAGGCACTGTGTTATTTTAAACGCGCTCATGACGTCATCCTGCAATTCACGCAACTCATGAGCTGTTCATTTACGTGAACAGTTTCAATAAGTGGGCTGACTGCTTCACTGGTCCAGAATGCAAGAGGAGCAACTCTACATTCACCTGAATTGGACCATATTTCTATCGTTACGACAGGTGAAGTTCCACTTGATTGATTGTCTTCGCTCCTTTCGTTTGCCCTTCATCGTTGTTTGTACTGCTTCCTTCTCTCACGCTGTACTGCATTACCATTCTAGTACAACAGCTAACTTTTTGTAACAGTCCATAATTCATTATCATGTGTTGTAATAGGAACAAAAACACGACACTGCCCATAGTATTTGAAGGCACATCAACGAACGAGGTGCGCGTCCCGTAGTATCCTAGTGAGTAAAACGATGCAACGACCAGAAGAGTGTGCAACTCGCTGCTCGATTCATTGCTGTGCAAAGAAAAGTAGAAAACTGCATTTTTAAAGATTTTTTTGCAGCAGGTGCGTAGTTTTAGGCTGCAACCACGTTTTACCCATAAAGGTTTCTACGAGGTCGTGTTGAACATGAATCCGCTTAGAAGCCATCACGAAGTGGTAGTATAACCGGTGCATTAGCGACTATGTGCTGTACAGTTTGCAGTTGCATGCTGTGCGTTGGTGGGATTAGCATCCTGAAAGTTTCATTAACGCATAATTCCTTTCCACTTTCACATGTCGACAAATCCGTGATTTGTTGATCTCGTGTCCCGAGTGTGCCCTTTGCTTTGCTCAGATTGGTGCATTTGGTGGGCAGTGTTTCTCTCTCATTAATACTATGGTGTTCCATTTTGATATTCTTTTGTTGTTTTCTATTGGTGCATTAATATTTTGATAATACTGTATATTCTTCGTTGTTTTCTTTCCTCCTTCATTCACCGACTCGATGTGTGGAGATCATTGTTGTTAAAAAAATGAAACGCAGAGATGTCGCCGACCTCGCGTGACAGTGTTGTCTAATACGCTGTGATATGAATGCACATCTTGCATTTTGTCGATTGCGGCAGTCGAGGTGATTTGTCACATACCTCTCGGACAGGTTCAGTTAACCACCAAGTGGAATAAAACTCGTTGAGGGAGGACATGAGAGGTGATCCGAATTAACTTCCGCTGCGATTAGGTAAAGAGACAGAAATACAGGTATAAAGTCATGGCATGCAAATCGCGGTACTTCGTGGAATAATGATAGCTGATATGGTTTTGAAAAATCAGTCATTAGTGCAAAGGTTGTGTCACAGCCTCCTTTCGCAGTTTTTCAGCATGTAAAGATCAAAGTAATCCTCTTTGATTGCGGAGTATTTTTTGATATATGCGAAGTAAACAACTATGTGGGAGGTACTTTTCATTGCATGCTGCAGATTATTTCGTTTTGCGTTTTCTGCACAATGTTGTAATCTGCATACTAAGTATTTTTTCTTCAAACAGGATGCGAAAAGTTTTGGGCGGTTCTTTAAACGTTTTGTTCCCTCCCTCCCTTGAATTCCCTCCCTCTCTCCTCCCCCTTCCTCCCTTTTCCGAGTTATTTAATCTCTTTTCTATTATGTAGTCGCATATCTTTCTAAATGACTTCTGGTGACGTGTGACTTAACTCGCTACGGTTATTTCACAATTAAGTGACTATAAAGCGTTCTAAAGGTAATCATGAAATTGGACGATGCTTTTTCGATGTTAAGGCTCATCATACAAGAAATGGAACTGGTGAGTGAGCCGAGCGTCCGCCCTTTAGGGGAAGTTATATTGGAGTGAGTCGACTATGTGATCTAGTGATTAGCGCTGCCGCACCCTTGCCTATGCTACACAAGAGTTGTTGCCAGAAGGAAGGTCTGGGCATCTCCTAACCCTTATTATAAAATTACTGGTGCATTTTCCGAGATTCCACTATTAAAAACACCTCAACTTGTTCCTTCCTATAATCGATGTTTGCACCAATTTTAGCTTCTAAAAATGCACCTACTGCCTGCACGGCTGGGATCGCCGTATATATTTCGTCTTTATAGAGGCATCCCGAAACTTGCTCCAATGATGCACCTAAGATTCTAGAGATTGCCAGTGAAATTTGCAAACCGTTTGGACAGTGTTTATCTTTCTTGTCTTCAACGTCACTTAGGTAACTGAAACAACATTCCACCATCTAATACTACTGGGTGTACTCTTGTAGGTTTTATACCTGCGTATACCTTTTTATACCTTTTTTAAAAAATATTTTAGACCTCATCCGTCGACGCAACTCCCTCGTCAATAAGGTTTCGTTCCTCGCGTTTTTCAACATTAACGATTGCTTCATCTATTTCACTATCCCAGGAGCATTGCCATTACTTGAGCACATTGCTGCGCTGAAATTCAGAATGGGAATGGGAAACTATGAAGCGGGTAGTCACGGATTATTCGCTGTTAATAGGGATCTTTTCTGTAGCTTTCACACTGGGCGATACATATGAAGCATCGGCTTCCATCCTCATTTTGATTCTCTTCCTCTCCACAGGTGTGCAGCATAAACGTACTCGGCTGTTCCTTCAAATGACTGCGCTAGATGTCGCAATTTTATGGTAGATTCGAAAGTGCCCTTCGACACACATATGAACGTAGTAGCGCATAGTGCATATCAAAAGTATGAGATCATTCTACACGTTCCTCTTTTCAGCAGACAATGTTTCGCAGGATTTCCAGTTTCGTGTTGTATAATCCTTTAATGAGCCAACCCCTTCACCTTTCAAACTGCCGTTGGGTCGTTTTGTTCGACACTTTATCGCCCTTCTTGCCTAAACGCACGCCGTATTAAACTTCAAACGTCGTTGGTGTCCTTTTATCTGGACGTTTTGCTCTATTTTCTTCTCTCTTTTGTCTGTCTTGCCCTCTTTCTTTGTGTTCGTATCCACATGCCTTCTTTATGTTTCCAAATTGAAGGTGGTGAAAAACATAAAAGAACCAGGGTGACGTAAGTATTATCCTCCAGGATAGGTCAGAGATGAGGTAATAGTTAAGGCTGCCTGTTGTTGTATAAAGCATTTTAAGTACATATGCGAATGGGGCATCAATGACGTCATCGGCAGTGAAGGGAAAGGTGGAGGGCGGTATCAGTGGTAATGGGAGGGAGAGGTAAGAAAAGCAAGTGAGCAATCATCATTTAGCGCATTTTCTACCTCTTTTACATAGGAAAAAAAATTTGTATACAGAAAAAATGTCACGCACAGTATGCAAATTGGAAAATTTTTTCGCGGGCATTTTTTTTTTGTAAACGGAAAGGAAGAAGATCCATACAAATAGAAATGTGTCCATCAAAAAGTCTTCTTTGGAATCCTTATGACTCTGTTCTACTGCTTTCAGTTGTAGCTAAATGTTTGGTGTATAGTAAATGCTGTGAGCGTGAAATGATAGAGGCGGGGTGGCTCTTCAGTGAATTTTACGGCTATAAAGTTGTGTTTATTAACATCACTTTACAGTTCGCATCTTTTTCGTAACAATTGTAACTCAGCAGTCTAAGCTCATAGAAATATCTCAAATTCTTTGTGACCTGCTCGACTGTTTGGTGCTTAGAGTAATTGTGATGGAGAGTGCCTTATGCTCAAGTTACCCTTCGTCGCAGTCCTTTGTGCTTACATGTTTCTTGCCACCCTTTGAAGGGTGGGGTAGAGGAGGGGGGGGGGGGGATTGCAACAGAAGAGCATGTGCTTGATCGCTTTTCGGGCAAGGCGATGGCCCGGAAAACAGTCAGATCGAGTTATAGCGGAAAGGGTGTTCTCAGCTTTTTATTTCAGCCGAATGCGTTTTCTCATGCATTGCTCATTGTGCCGTTAAGCAGGTTTTGTTCGGATGATTTTATTAGCTTTGATTTATTAAAGCTGTTGTGTTCCCATATTAACGTCGTTGTGCGAATGATCGTCACGCAACATATAGGCATTACTTACTAATGAGAATCCACTGTTCATCAACAATGGGTAATGTCTTCATTGCGAATACGCATAATTTTTGCTGTCCACTTTCAGGTGGGCAGACTCATACGGTGAGGATGTCGTTGCCGGGCGCTGTGCTACGCCATCGACGTTCAACATTGCAAGAAATTGTACAGAGTTTGGACGCATTTGATAAAACTACCGATGAAATTAAGGAAGAAAAAAAGACAAGTGGTGCAATCAGTAAGTTTTGTGAGCGCATCATATATAAAGGCTATGCTTCTTTTCCCCAATTGAAGGCACATTTTGCCCAAGTATTCTACTCTTAAAGATTCTTTACCGTTACCTTTTTCAATCTCTCCATAAGAAAATGGTTGATATATTTTGATCAGTTTAGTATGAAATAAAAAAAAAAAGGCTTGACGAATTGATTAGAACTATAAATAACATTTATATCTCCCGGCGAAAAGGTGTTTATAGGGTTCTAACTGATATGCTAGTTTCGGCGGAAACTTATTGCTCAACAACATCCTGTACAAGAAAAAGCTGTCCTAAACCAATTCGTCAGTCACTTTCATTTGACACTTGCAGGGAATGGTAATTTTTGAGGGGCTAAAAGCAAGCATTATCGTTAATATTCTTGACCATAAATCTTTATGGGTCGGTTTAGGTCAAAAGGTTGGTGGTAACAGCTCTGCTACTATGAGGTCCACAACTTGAACTCTTCGACGCGCTTCCTATATCCATATTGAGACGCCGGTGAAGTCACTGGAGAGTCGGTTGATCTGAAGGAGGAGTTGGGATCAAACAATAATTCCCGTGGACCGGAGTATTAAATGTGTTATTGTGGGGTTCCCTTGTTTTATGTATTGATGGTGGCGATAGATGAGTTCGGCGACACTGCAAAATCGCATTCTTAGCAGTGCCGCCAATGTGCTTCCCTACTTTTCACCGTACTATTCTGTCATTTCACCAGTCATATAGATTGTCACTAATTTTTTTAAATTTTGTTTTTTATCTTTTGCAGTTTCAATCGTCTGTTTCTCTGTTATTGGCGTTTTGGTTTTCGGCGAGTTGAAAACCTATGTCTATGGGGATGTCGAATTCGAATATAAATTCGCAGTTGATACTGCATTTGATGAGTGAGTTTTAACTTTCTATTTTGTTAACTGCACTACCTTCAATGTTGTAAGTTCGGTCTGCATCTGCTGAAAAGCTATCAGCTATTACGACTTGCCGTCAGGTTACAAGCTTAAATTCAGCTGCAAAGATATATTCAGACATCATCCTAACTGAAGAGGAGCTCGAGATGACAGCGGCCTGAATTTGAGCTTGACATGCTTCTAGAAGGTAATAACGGTCATGACTCATTTACGGTGAATTGGAAAGGGATTTTAACAATAATTTAAAATGAAATTTAAAATTGACGTTGAACACTTAGCGAAAATTACATTCTGATTTGACTATGTGTTACTTTTTCCTGACGAGGTGCACTTTCTGAGGTGCTCAGAGAGATTTTCGGGCAACATTTATTCCTATCTAGTAGTATTCTTGGACAACAGTGTTTTTCCTTTCAAGAACGAAGTTTCATTTTTCTAAATTAATCTTCTACGGCAATCATTTCCTCTCAAGTCATTTTAACCAGTGATTTTGATTCAATCTAAAAATTCATCCTTTTTATCCATAAACCAGGTTTTTCTTGAAAATTTTCGGAACTTTTGATTATAACAGGCCATAATTTTTTGTGAATCACGCTGGTTTTTACCGAAAATTAAGTGTCCAAGATATGTTTCCATTTAGAATTTCATGGAATAATTCATTACCGAGAAAATTTTTCAGATCTCAGGCTTAGCATAAATGTTGAAGGTCTGCGAATTTTTTTCGTTTTTGTTGAAGAAACTTTTGGACGAAATCAAGCAGTCCACGAAAAGGTTATTTAATATAACATATAGTAAATATTATGCATATATAGCATATAGGAAATAATCTTATGCACATAGCAGATGATGAATTTTTCAAGGATTTCTTGGAGAAGTTAAGAGAGCTAGATGCATCAGAACAGCGGGCTCCGAGTGCATAATCTAACTCGAACGATCACCTGAAAGCTTTTTTCAACGTTCACGAAATGGTTTTAAATAATGTTTGAAATGCGCGAATTTTCAACATTCAAAGCCGTATTTATTGAATTTGGACTGAAATTATCTGGCAGTTAGTCATTCCATCAAAGATCGCACGGAAGCATTTTCTGATTGTTAAAAAATGATTCCAATTGAATCCAGCGATCCGTAAGAACACTATGAGTTTCTTGGGTAAAAATTTCTTCATTAAAATTTTGATGAACCCAGTCATCTCAGAGAAGAATTGATTGCTGATAGGAAATAAACGTCTATTTGCACATAAAATGTCCTACAATGCGTACGTTTCTGATCAAAATGAATTCCTCGCAACGCGGTTGTCTTTTCTCGCAGTGAGTGCATTTTGAACTAGAGTTCTTGGAGCAGAGTGAGTGATTCGAGGTTCATTTTGATGGTGCCATAAAATCACTTTCTATAGGTTTAATCATTTCAAAGGTTTTAATGTTCGGAAGGTTTAATAAATGCGTTTGCAGACAGCCTGAGCTTGAGCTCGATATGATCGTTGCAACATCTTGTACAAATTTGGTGGCACAGTTATCCGGTACGGCAGCAGAAGAGTTTTTTCTTTTGAATCAATTCAAGAGGGATCCCACTCGTTTCGAATTTACTGAACGGGAGCAAAAATATTGGGACGAGCTGAAGAGGGTGCATGGTGTAACGAAACCTGGAGGCATGGTTTTCAAAGGATTAGAAAAGGTGGTGTTTATAAACGGTTTATTTTCTTGGTGAATTTTCAATTTATTATTGTCATCGGTTTATAGTTATTATTGTTTTTTTGCGTGAGTTTTTATGTCGTTAATATTCACAAAAATGTTGCTAATTGTCTAACTAAAATTTCGATTTTGTGTGCAATAGCCTAACTATGTCTTAAATTTCCGAGGATAACTTCTAGAAGTTTGCAGTAGTTTCGTAGGGAATTATGAGGAATCTGCAATAACCTTCAGCTATCGAAAATGTTTTTGAGGACCCCTTAGATTTTTGTTCTTTCTTGACGTCGATGTGGGCTGAGAGGACGTTCTGTTTGCAAGTTGATGCGGGTGGAGTAACCCTCCTCTTTCTCTTCCCCCGTTTGGTTGGGATGGTTCTTAGGATTTGCTTGTTTATAGTTCATTCATGAAAAAATAAACAGTGCTCGCTTGTAGCTTAATCACATAAGAAGATGAGCATTTTTTGGCACATTCTTGGGGGGAGGGGGTTGCCTTGCAGTT
Organism: Baylisascaris procyonis; assembly: GCA_037389465.1. Taxonomy (NCBI): domain Eukaryota; kingdom Metazoa; phylum Nematoda; class Chromadorea; order Rhabditida; family Ascarididae; genus Baylisascaris; species Baylisascaris procyonis. The sequence goes on along the minus strand of JAZARR010000078.1, from coordinate 470,777 downwards.
TACTGGCGAATGAGCTGCGCTTGTCGAATGGCTGATAGACTTGAGTAGCAACAGAGGCTGCGAGTTCAACGCAACGCGTAGCGGAAAGCCATTGCGACGTGATCTGGTCTTCTTACCTTGTTCAGAGCGATATTCGTCATCGTGCATGCAGTAGTTTATTCATGATACGAGTCGCTCAGTAAAATAGTGCTTCAGATGAATATTTGCATGTGAAGAATGCTTTATTCGAAGACTGAAATGAATAAGTTCTGTCCTTCACCTGAGTCAGTGAAGAGAAATTTTCTAGTGGTGATGGCCCGCTTAAATTCCACATTATTAGGGTTAATACGAGAATCGCGGTGTTGTAAAGCAGCTTACTGTTCATTGTTTATCACAGCATTAACGGTGGATTTATATGACCTCCGGGAAAGTAGGAGGTAATATTGTTTATTGAAGCATCCATAAGAAGCACTTTTAACTATGGTTTCGTCAGTGATGCTTAATTACTCTAGTTTTCAGGATCATAGTACCATTACGAGAACAAGAAGTGAATTCATGTTGCGGTTCAACGGATCCTCTGCTAAAACAGAGACTGGCCAATGAGGACTTTGTTGAACTCGTGATGTTACCGTAGCATGTTTCCTGTCTTTACATTGACTCAGCAGGCTAAATGCTTGATAATAAAGCGTTCAGGTTGGGGAAAGTTAAGACGGATTGTTCAGATGGAGTTCGTTAGTGGTCATATAGAAGAAGGCCTCAAAGCTGAAGCAGAAGTGAAACAGCGGGAAGAGGCGATTGCAATCGAAAAGGAGCGTAAGAACAACAAACAGGAAGATACCTTTGGTGGTGCAATCTTATTGATCGGAAACGGAATCAACGTATTTCACATCCTTGCAAGTATGCTTCTTTGTTTCGTTTGTACTCTTTCTTCTTTGGCTAACACTTCTTATTTAATCCCGTTGATATCTCCGAACTAAAGTTTACAGTATGAGTAGGATCCCGTTAGCGAAGACTGTGAGCATCTTTCTGCTGTCTAGAACAAAGGCGGCCGGATGAGGTGTTGAGCAAAAAATGACTTTTTTCAGAGCTTTCGTAACTTAGATGTGCAACATTTCTGGAAGGCAGAGTAGGATATACTTACACTGGCAATGAAAATATTCGCTGTTTTATTTTTTGATGCGCCATGCCTTTGCAAAGGTGTGGAAATTGCTGCTCATTTAACCGGCTACTTCGCAGATCTTTTTCTTAATAATATCTGCTCAGTGTTATCAGACAATCTAGTTCGTGGCAGGTAGCTGAAATGTCTCGTAACACTGAACTGCTACTATTTCTTCTCTTTTCTCACTTGTAAGTAGTGGTTTTTATACGATGGTTTCTGAAAATATACTATACCATGATTTCGACGTGTGGTAGATTATAGATATATTACACTAAAAATATTGGTCTCCAAACATGCAGTATCGTGGTTAACGTGATTTCTTTTGAACAATGGCGTAGCCAAGTTTATTTTCTTCTTTTTTGAGGGTGAGTGGCAGTTTGGGAGAAAGCGAGAGAATTAAAGATGGAACGATCTTTCAAGTGCTAGAAGGAGAATAGGGTCGGCACAATTTTCTTAGGGAGCAAAGCCGGGCAGAATGTTTTTCTGAATACATGAACACCCCTCAATCTTTCATGACTTACTCATCCGTTTTGCAAGGTAAGTGGGTATTTGGATGGGGGAGGGAGGATTTAAATCCTCAGCTCCTTGTCCACCTTCCTTCGCCTCCATCTGAGTGTTGTGGAGCATGGCGTAAATAATTTAAGTAGTGTAGAAAACATCATTTCTTGTTGACTGTTATTTATTGAAGTGTTACAACGATTCTTACAAATTTCGGCCGTTAGGTCATATCGACATTCTTCCATTTGATTTATGCACAGTTGTGGGCGCCGTTGATTGGGTTTTTGCCTGTTCGCAGTCAGCAGTATTGTTTGGGAGCAATCCAAGATTCGCCTGGAAATAAGTATTTAACCAGCGAATAAATGCTGCATAACGCATTCGACTGAAAAGAAGCAGGATCTCGATTCGTATCATCTTTTCTTTGATGTTGTTTATGGTTTTCCTTGGTCCAGGGATCCTCTATTCGGATATTTGAGTTCCCGAATTTTCATTTTGAAAGCTGAAATTGTCTCGATTTGAAAAACTGCACATACCTTCATCTTCAGAAATCTCACTGACTCCGTTTGCGCAGCTTCGGTGGTCTTCATTTTCCCTGATCGTTCCTGTGCGCTGCCTTTATCGGAATTTTTGCGCTGATCCCCTCCGCTTACATTGACCAGTGCGCGGAAGGCATGCTCACGAATGATGTTCGTGATCTGTGATCATGTTCATATTCATTTCACAGTATTTCTTGCCGTTATCTTGTCTGATTGCAAGCATTTCGCTGAAAGTTATTGTGATGGTGTGTGCGTTCGCGGGTGAGTGTGTCTGTTGATCTGGAAACTCCAAAATCAGAAGAACAACGGTGATGGATTTTGGATAAGTACGGTCGACGTTGCAGTGGTGTACTAAGCCCGAATTGATTCTAATCGGTTATCTCTTTGCTGAACCGTGGACGCTCTAAAATGTTGGGAATTCGGCAAACTAAATCTTCTTCTGTGTTCACGTGACCAAATAGCTTAATGGGCTAGCCTGCAAAAGCGTGTGCCTACGTTGCTAGAAAAAGAATTGTGGAGAGATGTTGGTGAAAGAATTTGACGTCTAGGAGGAGAGGGGAGGGATAAGAAACGAGCATGAACGCGTCACAGATTTTCTTATTTTAGGGTCCTGAAAGGCTGCAAATAAAACTTGCAAGGTATCCGAACAATACACTCAAGCAGCGGCAACCAAGAGTGCTAGTGGAAGTTGTTGAAGTAATAACTCTCGCTTGGAATACTAAGAGTGGTTGTCATCACCCTGCACATGTCCTAGCTGTGCCTTCAGTTTCGGCTACCTTTGTGTTTTTTCATACTGGTATATTATTTGCATCGTTGATTGAGGTAGAGTACCAGAGAAAATTGATGTGCATTACGTATTTTGCAGATACAACGAACGAAGAATGGGTTTGGTACTTTTCGAATCTTGCCAACTTTTTTCGATTTACTGCAGCATTATGGGCGCATAATGATCCTGTATTTTATATAGTGGCGGCAGTGGTAAGTGGTGGTAATAAACACTGTTCTGAACAGCACAAGTTGTGGAGTAAGTTCGAGAGCGTTGAATGCGTTGTTGCTGCGCCATCTACGTTACCAGTATGTTGAGTGTATAGCGCTATTTGAGTGATGTTTGTGATCGTTGAAGTGACGGCACTGCTTTAGGTGATTCACAGAAAGATGAGGGCACAGCATGTCGCGTTCATGGACGTGTCCGTGTCAATAAGGTGAAAGGTGATAGCGTTATCATAACGGCTGGTAAAGGCACGGGTATCGACGGTCTATTTGCGCATGTTGATGGCGCATCAAATGGTATGCACACTTTGTGATGGCTTCTTGCTACTACGCTCCCATTAGAAGTTTTTTCATCAGCTTAACTGGATGCAAGTGGTTAACTTATAATTTTATAACCCACAGATGAGGTCATAAAATTTTTGACGTTGAGGGTTTTCTGTTTTAGCCTTCTGCCATACTTCCATATATCCGTATTTGCTAAAATATAGGCTGCATTAGATGGAAATCTCCCATCAGATAGAAGTCAGCTGCTGAAATGCCAACGCAGTAGAGCCCCAAATCCGAGGTTCGTTTTGTATATAAGCATCTCCTTGAAGAACTCTTAAAGTCGGTAACTCTCAGCAGCTGCCTCGACGTCGCGCACAGTTGCAAAAAGAGAGCCATTCTGCTTAGTTGAATTTCCCATTACGAAACATACTTGGATGCATTTGCTGAGCAATAAAGTATATCTATTTCGTTTTTGTGTTTTTAGCCGGGAACATCTCGCATCGTATCGCAAGGCTTCATTTCGGCCCATGGATTGATGGGCTGCTGACACCTCTAGCCGGTACGGAACAGATCTCGGAAAGCGGTATGCTTTAAAACATCACAGAACACACTCAAAGAACTTTGTGGATGAAGCGTTAGCTGAAAACCAGTATGCGTGTTTAAATGGGAGATTTCGAATCATGAGGGAATGTCGTGGTGGCGGAACTCTGATTGCCGAATGTAAGGTATAATTTTTTAGACCGCTTGGTCAGACAAAGGTCAGGGAGCAGAGGTGGTACCATTTAGAATGAAACTGCGTGGAGCAGCCACTTTGATTTGTTCTTTGGAAACCTTCATTGACTTGATAGAAATTCGCTGGGCATCAGTTAATTGTCATTCCCTTTTCCTGGCGCATTTCTCTGTTACGTAGCTAGTGGCATATTCATGGGGAAGGGTAGTGGAGCAGAGGGGGCATTAAAGCCGACTCAACTCCACTTTAGTTCCGCCTTCCATCAAGAAATGATCAACGCTTAGCTTGTGTGAGAAAGAGAGCAACTCTTCGTTTTCACAGAGCAACGTTGGCATGAGTTCCGAGATACTGGAATACGGAACTGTAAAGTTGCACACTTGCATGGTAAGAAAAAAACTTTAGCGGAGATTGCAACTGCTCTGCTGCAAGTTAATTATAGCACCTGAGATTCCACATGCCCTCTTGCAAAATCTCTTCACGCTAAGTTTAGTAGCACATATTTAAGGTACACGCGTTGACTGCACAACAGGAGTTGCAAAATCGCGAACTTCGTGTGACGTGAGACACAGAAAGCTCGCTCTCATTTTGAAAATTTTCAGTGAATTTTATTCAGTGGAAAATCCTTTATGAAATATTTAGAAACATCACACTGCTGTAACACTCCGACGAAAAATATGCATTGTTCTGAAGGAATTTGATGTGTGAAAGTCATTAAGTCTACTTTCTGATGCTGTCTTTGACACTAAGGGACGAGAATTTCACGTTATCAGAAGAGCAAAAAGGGGAGAGTACGCAGCACGTTTGTTAATCTGAGGTGAAAAGCGCCCGCGATACAGAACCATGCACATATGACAGCTAGCTTTTGAAGCTTTATTGCCACACTTCGCCAACAGTACGTTCGACGTGGATCTTTTTTTCGTCAGCTGTTTCAGCGGAGCGTTGAAGACGATGATAAGGGAATGAGCAATATCTTCGGCGGAAATGCGAGGATAAAGAAGTGGATGCTTCTGAAGCAAACTTCCACAACGCTCAACCTTTTGGATTCGAGTAGGCTTTCTTTATCGCACATCCCGGCTCTGCTGCTAAAACTTTATTCGCGAACCATGATTGATAAGTGTTGATTTTTTTGCAGGCGTTGATGAGTACCGGTATTTTTTGAAAGTTGTTCCTACACGGATTTTCCACAGTGGGCTTTTCGGCGGTTCGACTATGACATATCAGTATTCGGTCACAAAAACGGTTTGTTCATATTTGCTTTTTATTTCTATTGTGCAGTTGTTTGGTTTTCTTTCGCCTTAAAGAATCTTGTTTCTGGGTGGGCATTTATTGTTTAGCAGAGCTGCTGTAGGAACCATAGAGGTGGTAGGAAAGCTACACCCTGAAGTGCTTTTTTCAGCCAGGTTGGAGAGGGGGGAGGGAGATGAGGAAGAGGGACGTGCACAATCGAGAGTGAGCTCATAAAGTCATATAGATGCTATATATATATATATATATATATATATATATATATAATGTACATATATGCACATACATAATAAGCACACACGTACAGTACATGTACATATATATACATATTTATATTTCCTACATTTACTGCATTCGCCTGTGATGTTGTCGAGTAGTTTCCGACTTCTTCGGTGTCTGAGTGTGCGAGGTGAATAATCAACGGAGGACAAAACCACCTAGTGCTCTGTAAGTGGATGGCGGCAGTTGATTGTAATCAGTCATTGGAGACGAACCTTTCAGCATAAGAGGCCGAGTGGAAGGGAGCATATGCATCCGGCAATAGCGATCCATTACGAGTTCGCCGCCCTCGTCGTCGAAGTTCGAGAAACGCAGAGGTTAGTTTATTTTATTCATTGTGCAAGAGGAAATGTTATTTTTGAGAGGTTTATTGAGTCAGACGTAAAGCTAAGCAGCTTATGATATGTAACGTATGCAAAAGAGCGTGTTAAACCGAATGAAGATGATTGAAATTTTTAATGTATTTCCTCACGATTGCGATAACCCGACTACTTTCTAAATGATGTTTAGATACCTCTGGACTGCATCCCATAGCGACTTGAGCGGGCAGTTTGTTCTGAATCGGTATCATTCATATAGAAGGAAGCTTGTTCTGAATTCGTAGAGCTTGTTTTTATATTGGTTTTGCAATAAAGGATCGCTAAGCTCAGCCCATTTTCCTAGTTTCGAATGTTAGAGCGAGCATGTAGGAATCTGAAAATGCGATATCTAGTTGCCTATAAGTAATTTTTTACGGTTGTGTGAGATCAGGTTTTAATCGGTGAGGTTCCAAAGAATCGAGTTTCTAAACATGCAATCTGTTGAGGTGAGGAAGAATTATTCTGCGCTTTGTGAAATTCCCATACGTTTTATATGAGAGCCTTATTTCTTCACCGTAAAGTGGATTTTAAAGAATGCTTGCATAATCTGGCATCGTAAAAACGAATATGTGGTATAATTTAATTAAGAATTCACTATTTATGGACTCGAAAGGTCGGAAGATAAAATTCGTAATATTGCCAGCCGTCCGTGCACACCTCAGAAATCTGTGGTAACCATTCATCCTAGGGCAAAAAGAAAGGCATCTGCACATTGATGTTCCATTTCGATAAATTCTTCAGTCGTTTATGTTTTCATTGAAGACGGGATCGAAACAGAAACAGATTGAGGAAGTTTGCCTAACAGACAAATTTTTCCACTAGGAAGGTTTATCTTTACATGCGGCCGATATGGGATTTTGAAGTTGCTATTTGTACAATTCATCAAGGGAGTAGCTCTCATTTTGGATGGATGATGGTCTTTAAACGCAAATGTACTGGAGTGCTTTGTAGAAAAGGTTATTGATTCAAGCGAACTAATGGAGTAATGCGGAGTTGCAGGGAAACGGCATATATGTTAGTAGTAAATGCAATAAATCCTCCAAGCGAAATCCTATAAATATATTTGTTGCCTCTTACAACTGCATACAAATTAAGCGATTGGTCGAATGATGCAGACAGTGAAGTGTTACATTTACGTCAAATGGGCCTTTCACAGGCAATCATTCCGCCTTGGGTTATTCCGTATTCACATGAAAATACGTACAAAGAGTGCACTATAAGGAGCACAAGCTCTGTGATATCCATCTCGGTTGCATGTGGTTCTGAATGTCGATCAAAGATCCCAAGACTGCGCAGCGAAACGGCTGCGTTGTATCTCACCGTTCTACGTATGGCCTTGTTACCTGGACATTCTTTTTCTGTCCTGACTGGATAGAAATTAAATTATCTTGAAGATAGCAGCCTTGGGAAGGGACTGTTCGCAGTACAAAATAAGCACGCACATTGTAGGTGCGATCACGCTCTTCCTTATTAATCGTAACACCTTAAGCGGTCAATAATAGTGCGTTTGCGCTCGATAATCTGCGCACGAGCGTTGTCTTCCTTCAATCATCTGAGAGCAATACCCGCAAAGTATTATGAGCTGTAGTAATTTCTTCACTTGCTTGCTTTTCCGTGCTCTTGAGCACACAGCGCATTCGTTTTTCGGTAGGCAACCCCAACTCATCAACTACCTGTTGTTGTTCTCTTAATGTAGTCCAGTTAGGACGTGGCGAGAAGGAGGCCAAACATCTCGCTTATGAAGCCTTTACTACGCTTTTTTGGCTGGCAGAACCTTCATTTGCATAAAGCCAGATTAGAGAACGGGCAAATTATTATAGAAAGACGAAAATTGCTGTTGAATTGGAGTTTGTGGAATATCCTTATTGAAGATTATTAGGCCGCCAGACGAATCTGGGGACTCCTAGAGCGGCCCAGCATGTTGGTTTCCGTCTGCAGCTCTGAGAGCAATAGTTGGAGCTCACGGTTCTGTGTTTTGGGTTCCTTTCGGTACCTTGAAATGCGACTGGAAGGCACAGAATTTGATATAGGATTCTGCAGAGTATATTGTAAGCACTGAGCCGTGTAGAAAGAGTTGCGCAATCTGCGTTCCGTCGACTAACCGTTTCACTGATAGCACGAGAATCCTCCCTCGAACTAGCGGAAGAAAATGAAGTTCGCCGACAAATATCATTTTTTCTATTCCCTGTGCCCTCCAAAAACATTTTCAGCCACTTCGATCACACTAGCAGAATTTTCAACAAACCTTGCACACCTTGTGGCGCCTGAGGTTTTGAAACCTACAATTTCCAAGGGTAGCTGAAGTGTCGAAAAAATTTGGTTCACACTGCTCCTAATAACAGATTGACCTAGAAGTCCAAGGGTCTGTGTGTCGGAATCATCCGTTGCATACCTATCCTGGAAACATACTGCAACAACAACCATTGCCTAAGGTTCAAAAAGGGATTTGAGCGATTATAGGCCCTAATTTGCACGGAAACACGTCGATGACGGCATCTATGCAGTTGCTGCATATTGTTATTTAAATCTATACGAACGGGTACATGAGGGGCGTTAGACTACTATGATACTGGAGCGAACGATGAAGGCTCATTTTTTAGAAGAGGGAGGACGAAACTCGTTTTCAAGGAAGGAGTGGTTTCCAAAGCTAGAGAAGAAGTGAATAAGCAATAGAAAGTGTACAAGAATTGCTCGACAAAGAATAGAATGGGTCGTGGTCGTGAGCATCGGTGAAAGGGTCTTTGAGGGTTCGAAGCTCCCTTTAAATATTATTGTGGTCGATAAGAAAGGCGTGAAAAACATCTGCACAATGAGAGAAGGTAAAGTGCCATCTCCAGTAAAAGCCATGTGAAGGTAATTAGTCGAAAGGTCAATCTTGAGATTGTCGTTAAAGACAACATGGCGGTCTAGGTAATTGAGAACACGGGCGGAGGAGCGTTTTTTCTGGTTGCTGCTAACATAAGAAAAGTCTGAGCATATCTGTTTGCCTTGTGTGGGTTTTCGTCTACTTCTATGACTACCGTTACACACTTTCCAAAACTTGTCAGAATAACCAAGTTTCCCTCATAACTGTAAGTTGTGGATTGTTCGTGAGATAAGTGAGGTGAATCGCTAAGTCTGTTAAGCGCTCAAAATGTATACAGGAGAGCAAAGTTGGTGTGATAAGGAGAATAATAAGGGGTGTTGTGTGAGGTAACATTGGTACTTGCTTGGCGTTAATATTAATAAGGCTGCCGGGCAGATCAATTTGTGCTTACAGGTAGACTAGAGATCTCTTTTTCAATTGGCGTTGCGATGTCACTCTTGTTTATGGACATAACTTTTTAAACAGATGGCAGATTAAAGTTTTCATGATAGTGGCATAGAAAGACACAAGGTCTATCTATTAGCCCATGGCTGATGAGGTTCTTGTTTGGTAGATGAACAATGCTGCGTTATACAGCAGGATTTACTGTTTAGCTCAAACTCGATCCATTCAGTCTGCTGTTGTCCCGGAATCCGAGATAATTTTTGTCTCATTAATGCATAATATTTGAAGAAGTCACTCTCAACTCAGTTGGGTCTCTTTAGCAGAGAAATAAACTTACAAAGAAAATCTATTCATAGAGACGTTTGTATGTTATTTCTGAACGCGCATAATTCTCTACCTATTGAAAAGTGAGCCTTTTGCTATTTTTCTGTCGTCTTGAACCACCCAGCATTTTCAATGCTTCATGTATTGCGTCTGAAATCCACCTGCGTTTAGCATTTTGTCATCGTGAATTTGAGTACGAAGGAGGAAAGGTAGGAGGCGGGATGAAAGGACATGCTCTTCCTGGGGGTTGACTTAAAAGAAACTGTTTTCAGGTCGATGTTTCAGTTGTTCGTGCGCCTTTGTTCGGTGGTTGGTGGCGTTTTTGCAACCAGTTCTATCTTGAATGAATTGTTCGAATATGCTCTTTGGCTTTTTGGATTCGAAACGTGCAAGTCGAATGTAACAAAGAGGTTTCAAATGCCGACAACGTTGAAACATTTCGAGGAGCCGAAACACAAGATTCTCGAGGCATAGTCACTGTTAGTATAACTGTTGTTGTTATTGTTTGCCATCCTATTTCTCTCTTTCTGTGTAATATTTGGATCCACTCTGCCTGCCAATATGACAATCTTTTGTGTTTCATCTTAATTTCTTACTTTCGCATTTTGAAGAAAGGTTTTGCCTAGGTTAGTGGTTTCTGCAATTGGTTTTGGAGTTTCTTGACCCGGTTGCGACTTGTGAGATGCTCATCTGATTGGCGAAGCAAAGTGCGCAGCTGTTCATCTCACCCAGAGAAAACTCCCTCCTTCTCTTGTTGGGTAGATGAGTACGTCGTAATTCGTCATACATAAAGGACATGCACAGGTGAAACATTGCGATGGAGAGTTCCCATCTGCTGGAGGGAGTTCTGCACTCATTAGGTGCAGAACTCCCTCCAGCAGATGGGCACAGTGTGTTTTGCAAAGTCATTCAGTGTGTGTGTAGAAAGTGACGCTCGAAGTCGCAAATGCGCGGACATTGTAGATGGAGCTAAAATTTTTGGTTGATTTAAAGAACACCGTTTTCCGCATCTTCGCACTCGGGAACACTCGATAGCGGCCTAAACATTCCCGAGAACGATTCCTCGCTAGCAAGCATCAAATATACATATCTCATGATTTGGTTCCCTTAACATGGTTGTCGATATCTGCGCCGTCGAAACCTACGCTTGGAAAATCAGTTCAAAAACTAATTTCTAAGGCTATCGTTGACGGAGCCAAAGACTCTTTGCTTTGATCCGCTCCCATAAAATGCGATATTCGGCATTACCACTCTCAAAAATGTTCACGAAACTTCGCGGCGATTGGAGCACTCATATGACCGAGTCCCCGCGGGGTCAAGAACCATTTCCACCTTGAATTGCTTATCCCCTTCATAAAGTCTCGTGAAGACCTCAGTGTTCCGACAGCCGCATCGCAGCTTTGCTGCGATGTCAACTATCAAATTTCTTTCGTGGTGTTGCCTCCTTGAGGCATTTTCACATTGAATTTTTAGATCCCGACACTAAATGTATTCTGCAAAAAATTATTGCTGCCACAAATCAGACTTGGAGGCTTTGTCAGAGGAAAGTTGATGCTGTCATGAAACGTAGTTAGCATACGGAACTGATTTTTGGAATCTGGTCACGAAATGGACTTGATCTAAATTTCGCTTGAACTTGCTTTATGTATCCTGGAGTCGAAGTATGGTGGCAAGTAGATGGTAGGACCACTGCCGTATGCTTTGCAATTAAAAAGAAGGGCATCGCATCGAACTAACGTTCTTGCGTTCGATTATCAAAGTCGCGCTCGTTATCATAACAACTTTGATAGGGTATCTGCAATCGTTGAACTACGGGTCAGCTTTCATCACCTTCTTGGTATAGTACTCACCCGATGTGTGTGCTCTACATGACCACTCATAGCTGCCAATATTATCTGCTGCTGAATGCAGTGCGGTGATGCTACTGCACATTGAACGGAAAATGTAACCATTGCTAAACTCAACTCTATGTGCATGTTAAAAGCCCACGAAATTAAGCTCACTCAGCCTTCTGTGTTAGACAAGATAATCTGTCGTTTTGCAAAAATTGTGTCATTTGTTGTCGGCAAGTCTCTGGGCATACTCGTATGAAGTTTGGCGATGGCTTGGCGATAGGTGAAAGTTTGACATTTCTCGCAGGTCTTTTCTTGCTATCGTCATTGCTGCAGTTACCTGTTTACCAGATTACAGTTGCCTTTTAACAGTCCACCATTAAGACCCTTATTTACACAAATTATCAGCAGGTATATGTGAACATCCCTCCTGCAAGACAGCAGCGCCTGAATAGATGAGTACAGCTTGGTGTATCTTTTGTTGATCTCATGACGGCAACCAGCTCTGAAGTTTGTTTTTTTTTTTTTTTGATCACACGACACCAATGGATTTTCGTACGTTTCTTTTTCGTCGCTTATCTACAACATTACCGTCTCAACAGTGGACTTCTTTCATAGAGCACCATCCTCTTTGAGCGCAAGAGGAGGGGGGGGGAAGGGGGGGGGGGAGAGAGAAAGATTGAACGTCGGCTACGTCATTTGTTGCGGTTCGATGCTGAAGCGTCGTGGACGCCTACATATTCGTTTTGCTCGTCTTGGTTGGCCGTCGGCTTGGCTGGGTTCAACTGGATGTGCGTGTTCTCGATTCGGCGGTTGCTGTGATGGCTGCTGGAGGTCGAACATTTTGAAGAGCATCCGAAGATCGTCCGACCCGAATGGTTGTGGTCTGGGTCGGTGAAACATACTCTGAGCTGGTTTGCATGTCGGATCCATGTGTCATTTCCGATGAATACCTTAAATAGCACTCGACGGTGAAAACTGAGTCTAAGCGTGCTCGTCTTCTTTGTAGTGGGGGTGAGGCACGTTGTTTTGAACTGCGCTTGTACCTTGAGTGGCGTTTGCTGGCGTTGCAAACCCTTCCTTATGTCCGATATTTCAGCAGAAAGAGCAGCGGTGCTGGCGATAGTTGCAATCACGATTGAAATGCATCGCGCCGCAGAACCAGAATGGAGTTGAGGGTTCTCTTGGTGCACCAGCCCGCCGAGCTTGGCCGTTGATTTGGCCGCAAACTTGTGGTATTCGGTTCTGTTGAGTTGCTAGATGTGGTCTTCGTCGAGAAGGGAGGCTTTGCTGGATTGAATGAACCGTTTGCGCGGGCAAGGGAGTCATTCTTGATCATTTAGGTGTCATTCCTGAGGTTGAATAGTCGTTTGCACTCTTCTGTTAGCGTCTTGATCGCACAAGTCAGATCCATCTCGATCTTGTCGAGCAGCTTCAATCGAATAAATGCGTCGTCGCTCGATTGTAGACAACGTGCGAACATAGGACACTTGAACTGGTCCTCTATGCACGTCCCAAGTGGAAAGTTGGCGCATTCGCGATTGACCCGTCCTGAGTAGGTGACGAAATCTTCTCTTGGTTCTTAGTGAGCTTCATATATGCATACCGCGCGTTCAACGGCGAGGTGACATTGCGAGGAGCTTCGCGACTCACTCAGTTTCAATAGTGATAGTAGCGACTGTTGAAACTGAGTGACGTCGCGAAGAGCATTCGTAACGTCGCGAGGCGCTGTTGAAACTGCATCTTTGAGAGGGTCACTATTGCTGATCCACGTTGCAGTTATCTGATCGCCACTGTTGCATATGAAGAACGGTGCTAAGATGAAGTGTTGACGAGTTGAGGAGGAAACTCAACTTTATTGAGGCGAACGTAGGTGACTGACTGCACTGAACGATGGAAAAAGCACAGCTTGTGTACCCATCGCCACGTGCCCATTTATGTCGAAATATGATCGCAGCGCTGTGTAGTCACGTGGTCTTCACCGTAATACTGGGCAATATTGCGCATTGTCGTCACTTGATGTATATCGCAGTCTCTACCACATGACCATGCATTGCGCACATTGCGCAGTATCATTTCCGATGTACTGAAGTCGTCACCACGTATCCAGTTGTTTCGATTCGAGAAGCGTTCACCTTCATATTCCTTGACACCTTTCGCTAGGCATCACCAATTCCATTTGTGCACGGGTCGCGACGGGAAACCAGAAACTTCTGATAGCTTTTCTGAACCCTAAAATACAACGCCTCTTTATGGAAGATATGGGAGTTTCAGCAAGAAACACTTTCATAGAAAGATCACCACCTAAGGATGGTTATCAACACCTAAGGATGGTGGTGATAAGAAACCAGTGCTAGGCACAGTCCGTTGTACTATGCCGTTAACATTCGAGGGGCAGTCGGTAGCAGCGAAGTATAAACTGCCTTCGTTGAGCCCATTCCTATCTCACTCCTGCGAAAGGACTGTCATCAGAAACATCTGAGAAATATCAGATGCTTTGATTAGCGTCTCCTTATTTAAATCTGGCCGTCTGCCTTGGTTGAATGCGGCAGTGTCAAACCATACAATTCAAGAAAGGGTTGCAACGCATATACATCCTCGAAAATCTACAACTATCTGCATGGCGAAGGTGGTACAGCTTTAGTACCATTTGACTGTACCGTGCAAGAAATAGAGCCAACTCAAAAAAGCCATGCAGTGCGCCTTCGCCATCTTCATATCGCCACCTTCGTTCGAGGGTGCCGCTGGTCGACGATTTGTATGTTTTCGCCTTTAGCAGCTGACCTTCCATATGATTCGTAAGCTTTGGGACGGCCTCATTCTTTGGTTCTCTTTGGGTTTTGTTTTTAACTCGATTTTTCCGGGTGTGTGTTCTGTCTTGTCATCTTGCAAGCCCCCTTCTGCTCGCATATCGCCATCACTGATGTCCAGAGCTTGGGCGTCAATGGTGACAATGCGTGAGGAGAAGAGGTCGTTTGAAATTGTCCACACAACATTCTGCGCCTTTGGAATCTCCGGCATTTTCTCTTCATTCGCGAACGAGCTTATGCTGAGAATGTTAGTCAGCAGAGGTCTGAGGAACTCTGTAGGCATAGTTATCCATCCGTCTTTTGCCTGAACTATCTCAATCAGACCAATATACTTTGCTGCAAAGTTGAAGTGTGCGAGCGTAAGGGCCAGTAAAACACACATCAAGGAAGAAGAAACCTATAAGGCTTATGCAAGAATGACCAAAAAGCAGCTCATTACATGATGGAAGGAGGATAATAACTATTTGGATAACAAAACATGGTTCGAAAACATGAGGAGTGATGGTTGCGCAACGGAGAACCGAGCAGCTTTGCGTGGCTTCAACATAAAGGTGCAGCACGTGACATTGCATAGGAGTAGTCCACTCACACTTAGCGTCGTTTCGCAGACGTGGCGAAGATCGCTCAAGGAAACATCGAAAATGTATCGAATAATTTCGAAAGTATCGCCGTGATCTGAAAATGAATGTTATTTTAACTTTTTCACACGGTCGGCTTGTACCTGATTTTTCCCTGCTCAGAGTTCTTTTGCACTTCGACAAATTGCGTTAAGTTTCGCTAGTGTACCATTCTTTTCGCATTGAGATGTTGCAGCATAATGTATGTTGCTTGGCGTAGTGTTTCAAGCGCCAGCCGCAGCTCTGCGGGAACAAATTTGACGCATTTGCAGTTCCATCTTCTTCCCACGCTTAACGGGAGTATCTTGTTATTTCGAACGGCAACCTTCAGTTTGGAAAGTGTCGATTGATTAACACCTTAATGCATTAGGTAAAAACGGAATTTTGGCTGCAGCCGAGAAAGTTAGAACCGGATTTCAGTTTGTAAAAACGCACAGAAATTTTTCTACTCGCATTGTGGTTCTGTTGATAAGCTATCATCATTGGTATGTGTACTGGGAAGAGGTTCGTAAACTGAAGTGCATTTGAGAGACAGAAAAATTAATTGGCTTTTGCAATGTTGTTTCTCTTGCTGTTGAAAGGCTAGCTGGGCGCGTGAATAAAACTTGGAATAGCAACAAAAGTTGTTTCGCGTGTCGTACAGTGAGGATCGTTTGCAGCGTTCGTTATTCGATCACTGTGGGCGGTCGATTTCTATAACTTGTGCTCATTTCAATTCCCATTGGTGCTAATTGGATGCCATTTGCCTATTTAGTTTCTCATGAAATATTCTTTAGGGTATATGAAAGTGTGCAGGGTTCATTACTACACGATTATTTGAAAAACCATGAAGAGAATGAAGTGAAAGCACTCATTAACGTGGTTGTTAAAGGAGTTTTGAAAAAATTCTATCCCTATTTGGAAACGGAGAAGGGGGAGGAGTTGGATGCGTTTATTTTTTGACCGTTCCACAGCCAACCTTTAATGGTTGAACTGATGAAACGGGCGAACATCTTCAGTTTTTAGGCCTCAGTCAAGGAATTCTAATTCGTTCTTCCCCATCGAGTAAAAGAGGATGCAACAAGACGAATCTAACACTTTCCGAAGTTTCAAAAAGCGACTTTCTTAGCATATTAACATATCGGATTCAAAGCTGAAGCTATGTAACTTTGTTTAGATCGCAGAGATCTTACATAGAGGTGGAAGTTAAACAAGACGTTAGGTGTTGCCGAGTGGAATATGGAGTAAAAGCTTCCCAGTAGCGCTGCAATTCCAGAAAGTGGAGAAAGGGGAGGTTGTCGGTGCTCTCAAAAATTAATTGGGAAGGGAGGGGGCTGGCTGGAGTTTTTGCAAGAAGGTGAAATGGAGGTTCTCAATGAATAAAGCTGCGATGTTGATCTTTACTGGCACTACAATTTCAGAGTGGATTGGAGATGAGCGTATGTTGAGCGAGAGGAAGAAGGGAGGGGTGGAATTTTTCGACCGCGCACAGTGGCGAGAAAGGTGTGTTATGTTATGTTGCTTGGCTCAATCCCCATCCAGAGGACTGTTTTTTAATTGATTTATCATTTATCATGTCACTCACAATCTCGCGGTCTTGAGTGATTATCGTCAGCAGTCGGTGTTACTTGAAATACTCGCTCCTTAACTTTGAACATTCTGCGACGTTCAGCGTAATACTGCATGAAATGTAGTATGCCGTATAACTTGTGTATGTTTCGTATGAAATGCTGCCAGTTTTGAAAGTAATAGACCTGGGCAGTTCACCTTAGACGAATTATTCCTCCTTCTTGACCTAGCGCAAACACTATCTTGGAAGCAGTGCTAGTAATGCTTCTGGATGCACGCGTTTTTATCAGTTTCGTGGAATAGTTGGCGTTTCTTGCAATAGCACTGTTGACTCTGAGACGTTAGACGCGCCTCGTTTCCATATCAATATAAATGGGTGGTGTTTCCGCTTCTGTCATTATTTCGCATTCATTCGACAAAGGCCCGAGATTCTGTTTTCGTGGTCGCTGCTCGAATGCATTCGTTCAACATTGATTCTCAGTTGTGCTTCTTGCAAAGCGGTTTCCTTTTTCTCTTCTGTTGAATCATGCCCAGGTGAGCGCGTCTATAATAACGAACGGTATTTTGCTTCACTTTCAAGGTTAAGGATGAGCAAGGTTGAGGAGTGTAAGAGATTTGATGTCTTCCGCGGATGTCTTTTTGTTCTTGCACATGCCAGTCTATCCCGCTCTCGTCGTTTGTTTGTCATAATCGTTTCATATGCTATTTGGCAAGAGAACGAAGGAGGTTGTAATTTAAGGTGTTATTTAGTGGCGAAAAAGGAGCATATTTTTGTTGCCGTCCGTCAGAAATGTATTTTTCGTTGCGCTTTTTCATGGATGTATTTCCTTGGCTTCAAGTGGGTGCGGTTATCCTACGTTCTTCTCAAGAAAGGGGTGTTCTGACTATCCGTCGACTCTTTGAACGACCTTGAGAGGGGAGAGGAGGTGGGGCACCGAGGCACCGAGCCGCTTCCATTCCGTCACGGTCAAAGGTACGTGTATAAATTTGGGCTCCTCAGAGTTTAGGTTAATAGCCTACTCTTGGCTAGAGGCCTTGCCGGCAACATAAGCAACCGACTAACATATCTTTTATATACTATATGTGTTATATGTATGTACTGCATTCGTACAATAAATTTTTCTAGAGAAGGCAATAGGTGTTCTAATCGGATATTTGCAACATTTGAGCTCGGCACATCTCTAACGAGGAGATGGCTAAAAGTTTTCCTGTAGTAGCATAGCACTTACTGCTGTAAATTTTATGCACTTATAGTTTAGTAGTGCATTTTTACGTTTGTTTCCATTCCTTTTGAGTGCGAGTGGCGCCATTTGTGGTCTCTAAGTGTTTGCACATGTAAGTTCTGACAAACTTTACCTTCATAATAGATTGGTTTTATATTTTATAATAAGAAATGCTAAAACAGAGTAATATCGTATGTATTTCTTATGAATTCATGAGATACATTTATTTTTTTCAATATTCTTAGGCTGCGTGGTTAGTCTAGAGGGTTCTTCCTTTCCCATAAATCTGGGGTGAATTTTTTGACTGGAAGGTTATTGGCTCATGTAAAGTCCATTATTTATTGAAGTAAAATTTGAAAAGGAAAAGAGAAGTTTGTGAAAAGAGTCCAACTGCAGTTGCACTCACACAGTTCAAACATGTGCTGGTTAAAATGCAGTTGCCGCCTTTTTCGTAATGAGTCGCAGTTTTTCATCTTTTTATGCTTTCAGGAGTAAAACATGATTGTGAATATGTGAGCCACTTTTCGTGCTGCTTTAGTTGTTGCTTCATAGACAGGGCTGATCTTTCATATTGCCTTTCGTTGAATGTAGTTTCGCTATGCCGTTTCTCAAGAAATATCGGTACTTCATTAACATCGCCAAGCAGCTTAGTCATGTTTCGCCTGCTTGCTTTTTGTGGTCGTCTACGTTTTGCGCCCAGCTGTCATTGTGGCGTGTCTCGGAAAGTTTTGTTTCCTTCAGAGCGGTGTGGTGTGTCTCGGAGAGTTTTGTTTCCTTCAGAAGTGGTACTTGGGATCAAACTTGAAATGCAGCGGAGAAAAGAGCGTTGGGGAGTACTAACGTAATGCTACCGAACGTTTACAGGGTTTTTCAATGCGGCAATAGATATATATTTTTTTCTAGTTTCATTGATGTGTTTTTTATAAAAATTCGAGCCTTCAAGAGAGTCGAACTCCATGAATCTGGCGCATACGATCTCAGGGAAAAAAGATTGTCAGAAAGAAGAAAAACGAGTGCAAGCTATGGCCCTGTTTTGCTCTTTCCTATTACCGATGAGAATCACATCCGTCAGATTTGTGCCATGTTTTTTATTATTTCTAGTTTTCTTGCCTTGGCTACCCAGAGTGTGCCATTGGTGGACTGAAGTAGATTATTTCGTTTCCAAGGACAGGACTGCATTTGCCTGCTTTTACTTTCACAGATTTTAGTACTTTCGCTGTTATGTCGTAGTCGTCGAAGTAGGTATGCTACCGTTGTTGCTCAGTGGGTCGCTTGCATCTTTTTGGCCAGAAGACTATCAATGTCTTATTCATGGGAAAGAGTACTTTATGTGCTACCGGTTAAGCTTTCCTCATTGTCTACAATATACATCGGTCGGGAGAGTTTCACCCAAAACTTCACAGCGGAGCTAGGGGATGGTCATTTCATTTTTACCATTCGCTGACGAGGAGAAATTTTTCACGTGCAGAATTGCTATTCAACGCAGTCAAGAATCAGCCCCCATTCCGTTTGTGAATGTTCTCTTGTCATTTGCAGACGTTTCTTCCCAAAAGCCTTACAGTCGAACACTGAAGAGAAGAACTATCTTTTATCAAAGTTATTTCACAATTCTTTAGATAGTCCTGCTGGGAAGGCAAGTTTTTAATTGGCGGATTGCAATATTTTCTTTCTGGAGTTTAACCTTCCTAGCCATAAGCACGTTAATTCCATCATGAAGTAATTTAACTTTACTGGAAGTAATTTTTGAGCAGTTGTTTATGAAGCCGCATTGTGGGAGTGATACCTTTAAAGTGATTTTCACGTTGGATTATGTTTGTGCACACAACCTAAAATTATCTCATATCAGTGCGTATAGCACTAACCAAAATTGAACTTGTTCATTTGCATATGCGTTGACATAGTTACCAGAAAACTTTTTGTTTGATTTCTGTCTAAGTGTATCTGATCCTTTATATCTGATTCTGAAGAATTCCTCGACGCAGTCTCTGAGTTGTGCCTGATGGATCCATGCTACGGTGCTGCTTGATGATCTAAACTTAACTTTTCCTGTTACAAACAACGTGATTAATTCACTTGCTGGGGAATTTTCTCAGAAGGACCGCCCCCGCTAATCTTGTCGAAGATCCTACTTATGACGATAAGGCTTCTGGACTAGATTTGACAGACGAGGCATTCTTTCTTTGCAACCTTATCGTAGCAGAGAACTGCTCGACTTGTGATCACATAAGCATAACGCTCGTTGTAAAACATAAATGAAGAAGTGAAAAACACTGCGAAATAGTTAACGAAATGCTGACTCAGCAGAATTGCAATGAACGTTATTACAACTCATCCGGGATCGGTGAAATATGCATTAGTTTTCCATGCTTTCTGCGTAGTATTACTGAAATGTGCGTGCCAGAGGAAACGTCGATTCACACCACACGAATTCCATTATACTTTCAGCGCCTTTTGAAAAATCAACATTTTTTTGTGTTGACCTCCATAAGCCGGGTAGCCTAATGGCATTTTATAAGAGTTCTGACATCATGTAAAGCTTGTTGGAAACTGTGAGAGACGTGCGATACGCAGTGGAAACATTAAAGCGTTCTACAATTACGTTAACTGTAAATTTGGCGGTGCTGAGCATGGCATGAACCCAAAGGTTACTGATGGCCAGGTAAAATGTAACGTGCTTGCAGACTGCTCCCAACGTTCTTATAGATAGATGACAGCGGTGTGCTAGCAGACTTTGCTGTGCGTTCAACAAGCATTTGGGTTTTGTTATGTTAGTGTTGGCTTAGTTTTCAAAGCTGTCCGTAATAACCTCAGCGATAAGGTTTTTATTACACCAGATGTTGTCCCATCACTCTACCTAAAAGGCACTGCAAAAATAATCGTCTGACTGCCTACTGTGGTTTTCTACGTTTCCTGTCCTATTCATACTTACCCTGTTCTTGAAAATGTGCGTCCTTCACAACTTTGTTGAAGAAACCTCAGTAGAAGGTTATCGCTCGTTTAGCCTAATCTCCTCTGTCTATAAGTTTTTCGATACGGTCGTTCAGAGACACTCCAATGGACCGTTTTATGCGAAACCGCGTTTCAAATCCTGCCCAATTCGGCTTTATCCTTACTCGATCCACATTGTCTCAACTTATCGCTTGTTTAAGGAATCGGTTGCCTGCGTTGAATATGAGAGTTCAGACTGAAAATGTGATCATTGAAAATGCAAAGGCCTTTGCCATGAAAGGTAGGTGTTCGTGGGACTAGAAAAATATGTTGTCTGCGCTTTGCTAAGTGGGCCAGCTTACTTTTGTATGGAAGTTTTCAAGTAAGAATTGGAGATAACTAGCCCATTCCACATTCAATTCCTATTAATGACCTACAGAAACATATCTTGGGTTCTATTTGTTCCTCATACATATAAAGGATGTTGCTAATAGCATCCTAAGTTGCGTCAGATCTTCTGCTGATGACCTCAAAATTTTTGTTTATTATATCTACACGAATTTCATGTTTTGCGGAATGACCTCGGTGCGTTCGCCAACTCTTCGAAATTGTGACAGTTAAACGTTTTCCATGGGAAAATGTCACGTGCTTCATATCAATTTCCAACATGAATGTTTTCACAGGCTAGAAAGTGATGTTGTTTTCATTACTGATGATGTTCGTGATCTTTGGGCTATAATCAGTTATAGGCTTCATTGGAGGTTGCAGTGTTCCACTCTTGCCTAAAAGTCGTCGAAAGTTACAAATTTTATTTTTCACACTCTGAAGCACATGTGTATTAAGCATTATCGAAAAGCCTTCGTCACTCAATGCCGACTCATTTTGGACTACTGCACTCCTGTGTGCTCTGCCTATTTGATCTATCAGAATGTTAGAGAATCTCCAGAAACGCTCACCCGTATTACTTTTCGCGAAGTCTACAGTGGCCATACCAGCCAGATTACACTGCCGAGCTAAAATTGTTTAGCCTGATTAATTTGGATACCGCAGATTCAAATCCGACCTGATTCTTTTTTGAGCGGCTTTTTAGACAAGCAAATTGTATGCGGCTTTTCCGAGATCCCAATATCGGAAATATGACGGTTGCCTATCTTCGAAGTCGTCGCCAGCATCAGCTCGCAATAATTGTTTCAGTAGAAACGGTATTCTGCGTAGTTTCCGATGTCGGGTCATGCAATTTTGGAATCTGCTTTGTGCCAATATCTTCACCCCTTCAGCTTTTAAACTGTGGCTGAGTTATTTCGATCTATAATCTAGTGCTGCTCTTGCACAGTGAATGTATATTCGCTCGGATTATAGCATTGCGAATTGTTTTGCTGTTGTCATTTATGCGTATACTTTCTGTTTGTTTTCTCACTTTGAAATGTCGAAGTGAAATTTACAAAGATAAATATATGGAGGTGGATTAGTTTGCGAATATATCAGATAACAAAGTTAATTTTCATCGTAGAGAATTTCGCCCGCAATTACGCTTTTAACGCATACATAGTAAGCGAAGGTATGATAAAAACGGAATTTTTTTGAATGTTTTTGCAATTCGACAGCAAGTTTTTGGGCGCAGCGAATTAATTGCACTCACTTTAAGAGTATTTCCTTGAGAGGGAATTCCATCGTTAATGGCTGGCAATCGTTTTGAGCTTTGATCGCCATTTTTTTCTCATCTAAAGTACAATAAGATCACAATCGCAGTTTCTCTGACGGGTGTAGGTAACTCTTGGGTATTTCTTTGAATAATTACTTCTGCAGAGAGCAACAATGCATTACGTTGTTCCATTCTTCACGACCTACGTTTCTCCAGAATTTATAGTATTTTATTAAACTAGTTAGTAGCTATAGTCAGGCCCGTTATCAGCGCACTTGAATAATAGCTGATTTCACAAAAAAGGCCAGCAGATCAAGTCTACTTATATTTTGATTAAATTTCCTTGCGAAATAAACCTCAAGGGCCTGCCACAATCGATTTATGTTACATTGTATGCCTTCACATGCATCACGGTAATTTTTACACTTTTACGTTCTCTTCAAACTGGTTTGATTATTTGAAGGTAGAAGGAGCGAGTAATTGCACATCTTTCTTGCTGAAGCAGGCGCCGTGTTAATTGAAAGAACTTTGGCATCTTAGTATGACTGGCGCTAGCACGTGGTTTTCTTGACCCGTGACATTGCTTCATAGTGTTGTTTCCATTCGGTTAATTTTTGAATCTTTTGTGTTTCGGTCGAGGCGATTTCTTGGAAAACAGTGGCACTTATATTTTACTGCTATGAATACAGGAAGCTTATTTGATTTCATTTATTAGCCTAGAAGAATTCAAATGAAGTTTTACTAATTCAGGATGTTCATATCTACTACAGAGCAGGATAGGCAAGGGATTATTAGCTTTCGTGGCCTGATGGAAGAGGAATGCTGAAAAAAGTCTTGAATTTCGGAAAAAAACGATAGTTCTTTTGGTGACTTAAAACTTACTGGCAAATATAAGTTTTTCGAATTTTCCTATCGGGAAAACACATATTTCGATACTCGTGGATTGCCCTCTCACCAATTTATTTTATTGGTTTTTTTACCTTAATAACCTAAAGAACTATTTATGTTGACGAGCCTAACCTTCGTTGCGCAGGCAAGGCATGCCACGAAAGAGCCAAACGAGTACCGTTAGGTTATAATCACCTGGGAGCGAATCGCGATAACGGGTGGGTGAAGATAACCCACAGGAGCCAGATTTCTGAAAAGTCGACCGAATACGAGGGAGTTCTTTCTCAAAAGGGCTCAAGAGGGGAAGGGACCTGCAACACGGCTGCAAAGGTGTTTCGTTGATTTATGTGATCCTATTCTTATCATATTTCAAAAACTGATTATCTCACGCGACTGTTCAAATTATGGATTTTTATGGATTTGTTCAGGTAATGTGAAATGAATCAGCTTAATTAATTCTACATCGAGCATGGTAATAGTTTTGACCATTGGTATGATATTTTACCACTCAGCAAGTGTTTTGGTTTGAAATTCGACTCTTCACTTCTTTGGGTGGATATGCAAGAAGTTTCGATGTTCATCCTAGTGATATTTTTCGGGTTCATTTGTGGATGGTTCGTGTCTAAGAGTGCGGTTTCACTATTGCTGCTTGGGTGACTGCCCATCCGAAATAGGTTCATTCAGGAGTGGATGCTTTGTTATTAAAAAAGGGGGTAGTATAGCCGATGTCATTTGTGTTAACGGGCGCATCTTAGCACCAGATGTCGATTGTGGGATATCTCTAAAGATATGGAAACGCTTCATGGCTATTAATGTTACACTGGAAGTTTGTGAACAGCGGAGCTAAAAAATTTGTTTGTAAATGTACATAAAGGTTTTTGTACTTGTACTGCTCGATTGTTCAATTGTATGACACTTGGCCTCAAAAAATTGAGATGAAATATCAATTGTGGCATTCACGAGCTAGTATCAGCTCGAAACTCACATCCCTCATACAATTTTAGCAGTTTGGACCGTTTACTGCGTTCTTTTCTGTTACTTCCTTTGAGCAAATGTATTGCTGCACTTTTGTTCCGTGTTTACTGTGGATTGTATAGCATGCTCGTTTGTAAAGAACATGAAAAAATAGCAATGACCCCCAACACAATGCGGCCAATGGTGTTGATTGCAAACTTGTTCATTTCATGCATAGTTCTTTTATTGCCCTTATGAAATGATAACCGCCGAAGTTTTGCTGATTCTTTCCACAACATCTATTTTTTTTATTTCAAATTTTTTTGCTTTTTATTTTTTTCACTAAACAAAACCGGAATAAGTTTTCGTATGATAAATTCTTCGGAAGGGTGTTTTTCTCATTCGAGTATCAAAGCTTTAACTGGACTGATTTTTTATTGTTTTTTCGCAGCTTAAAATACCCCTTCTTTCAATAAAGTTCCATATAAATACGACTAACATGCACTATGGAAACTGCTCCAAGACGCGCAGCTTTGATTGTTCAAGTTGCAAAAAGCGATGAATTGTTCAGCAGGATAGTGATCCAAATAAAGTGGTAACAGTTGAAATGTCTCAAAGCGATGATTCAAAAAGCAAATGGTGGCTCGAACAATGGCAACCAAAGCGTTAAGAAGTGCCAAGAGGCATCCCATTTCACCACACGATCATACCCGATAAAACTCATATAAAATGAGAGGGCAAATGTCGTCCACTCAGTGCCAGAGGGCAAAAAATTACCGTCATTAGACTGCTAACGATCAGTCAGCTCAGTTGCCGGCTACCGACATCAATGGCCGTCCTTTCTTTATCATTAACCACCAGTTGAAACCCCTCACAATCATCAGCCAACGTTAGCTCTTTCTGTCTCTATAATAACAGGAGAGTTTTTGAAAAGGACCGGCCTACTTTGGAGCCGCAAGCCTAAAAGAAGCTTCCAGCGACAATCCCGGCCTGCTGATTGAGTTGCGTTTCATGCCTGTAGTGATCTCGCACATCCTCCACCACTTAGACTCCGTCTTTACTCTATACGATTGCGGTTTTGGGCCGCTAATTGATGTCTGTTGCCATGAATCAGATCGTTTGCACCTCAAATCACAGCTGCATACAGCTTTCGTCTAATCTGCAGTTCTCAGCTCAAAGAGGCCATTTGTTCAGACTTTCAGACAAGCCAGAGTTCAGACTCCTGATCATTTGACGTTTGAACATGACTGTCGCGTAAAGTGCGAAAGTCAACAAAATTCCAGCGAAATAACTGAGAAGATTTCGCTGGAGATTTGATGGGAATGAAAACATAGAATCGCCACATTGTTGTGAGAAGATTCTATGTTTCCTCCCCTTGTTGTCATTCCAGATAACTGTATTTAACTCGTCATCTCATGCTTTTTCCTTTGTCTCCCTTAGTGTGGAGCCCTTTTGTAAGTGGCTTCCTTTTTCTAGCGTCTACAAGGGCCCGTGAGCCCTTCATTGTTTCGGAGCTATCCCACGCTTAGCCCTCGCTGCCGCCGCGTTTTATTTTTGCCGCATTTATTTGCGACAATGACATCAACAGGCAGGGCGAATTGCTGGAGGAAGAAAGCATGGATTTGCATTGGTCCAATAGTTCATCCGACGAGTTCCATTCTGTCGCCACAATATAAATTGGCCCTGCGAGATTGAACAACCTCATTTTATCATTAATTGCAGATTATGTGTTGGGCGTCTGAACTCACTGATCATGTTCTGGCTTTGTTCCCATAACTTCACCGACTATGAAAGCTTTTGTTGCAGTTGGATGCTGAGATTATTTGATGAGCAGTAGGAGCTCGTTCTCTCAGGACCTCCCGCATTATATTCCACATCAACCAATATGTAACGAAAAGAAGAAAAAGCTGCGAGTGTTCTATGATGCAAATATTAGCGACAATCGTAGAACGACTATTTGCTACGGTCGTTACTTATGGTGGCAAAGAGTAACTCTCCGAACCATCCATTTTGCTGCAGTGCAATGTGTAAACGCTTACCTCTCTGAATTATATCGACATCATATATCAGTGTCGTGAAATATGCAGCAAAATTACGTCCTAATAATTGAATACACAGTTCTCGCTGTTTGATGAACGATAATTTTTTGATGATAGGATGGGCGATGTGAGCTGAAAAAGTTGAAAGCTGAAGATATCTTGTAAACATAATATTATGCGGAGTAAAACGAGCCAAGGAGTTCCGAGGATGCATAACATTTTTGTATGAGCCATGTGAGCCGAAGATTTCGCAGATAGGAGGAATAAAACAAGTGGAAAGTTCTGAAGAAATTGTCACGTGAAAGGAGCCAAAATCTTCAACGCAATGTTGATGCCTTTCATGATACTGACTGCAGAAGATTCTAGCACGAGATCGGCAAAATTTGGTGAGCGAAGCAAATCGAAGTATTTCTTGAAATACTGCGCACCCGAAAACTTGATCAGCTTGAATTATACGACATATGCTATGAGCGTGGATAAGCGAAGCGGTCGGAAATTTCTTTGTTGCGTTACGGATGCCCCTCCTAGTTATCGTTATTATTTGTTACATGCATTCCATAAATTATATGAGCAAAGCAAACCGATTTGTTGTTGAAATGTTAGGAATACCCTACAGAAAATCTGATTATCGCCTTTTTCGAAAACTGCTGAGTGAGCCTAGGCGAGCGAAGTAAAGCGAAATTTTTCAAAAATATTCTACATCAAGTTTTTAATTGTTACGGTTCTCCAAACCCGCCTCGTAAGAAATCCAGAGCAACGAACTTAAAATTTAGTCAAAGTACTTTGTCTAATCGTGCTTCTCAAAATCGACGGTACTTGAAACTGAAGCACCCGTACAGGAGCCTCTGAGACATTTTGCATCTGTCGATAATACCAATTGAGGTATAGGTTACACTCGTCCAGTAGTTGAGGGCGTTCAAAGTGAACTGTAATATGTCATGAGCCGTTGGAGATAGGGGCTAGTTCTTTAGAACTGGCTCATTGCTGTCGAAGCGCATTGGTTGCCTTCGCGCGTCGTTGGTTGGTTAATTTCTGCACAAAAAATCGAACATGGTGTGGCGCACCTCCTGTAGAAGTTGAATGCCTCGTCCCTTGAAATCCTTGCAGTTGACGGTGTCGATACTTTTTTGTGAAAATATTTGTAACCTGAAGTTTCATATGCCACTGTTTTTCAACCTGTTGAAGAAAAGTCACGTCACCCTCATATTTGTTTACGATAACACAGTCAGAAGTGTTTTTGCTAGGGTTGGCTAAAGAGGTAGCAAGGTATTTACTGCTGTTGAATTGATGGAAGACTTTCCTGACCCTTTCCCGGAGATTGGGACAGTGGTAGACCTACCAAAGAAGATCAGGACATTCAGACCAGCATTCTTCTTAATGCTTCTTTGCGAAATCCCAGGAAAGTACTAAATTCAATGCGGCACCTAAGTAAAAATCGGCAGATTGCTGGGACGCTAGTCGTTCACTAGTCGTTCTCAGTGAAAATCAACAACTCGTAGAAAAGCGACCGAGTAGACAGACGTTGCACGCGATTGCCTTTGGAAGCATCACTGAACTCTCCTATACCATCGTGAAAGGGAACATACCTTTTTTCCTCGCACACTATCTATTTTTTGCGACGAACCTTTTGCATAAAAATTTCTGCTATGCGCATATTATTTGTTTGGTAGAGATTTGTTTTTCTGACTAGGGAAAAGAATGAATAACATCTGCGTTAAAAACATCATGCTTTTCGGTAATGTTGATGTGTTCGCTAAACAAATGTTAGTATGTTTGGCAATGCTGAATTCATAGCAGAGACCACCAGGGAGATATTGGCAGATGCATTTAACAGTTAAATGCCAAAAGCGAATGTTATCAGGCGCTTTTCGCGGTCAAAGGCCATCACGCGGAAACTAAAGCTAGCAGCCGAAGCTTCCGAAAGTTTGTTCAAAAGGGGAACTAGGTGAGAAACATCGGAGAAGATGCGGTCAAGTGGCAACCGCAGTTTTTGGGTAAATTTTTTCTGCTGCTTGCTCTACCTTTGTTATCTTCTATTGCTTTTGTCTAGAATTTTTTTGCTGGAATCACTATTAGCTGTAATGAAATCCCATATCCTAATAGGCCACACATTTTCTAACTTGCATCTCCAGAACTTTGACGGCTTTAATCTGATACAGTGCAACATGCGAAATCATCTGTGGGTTCGTAGGTGTAAATTTCCGGATTTTTCCCGCTTACCTAAGCTTTTCGATTCAGGAGTGATAGTCTCGAGTTGCTGACACCGCACTACAAAAGCATTCCAACGAAGAACTCTTCATTATTTAATTGTTCCAAAACTGGAAACGAACAGTTCTCTGATCCTGTGGACGCCATCAAAAATCGCTTTCAGAGCACAGCTAGGCGCACTTTTCTTTCTTTCCTGCTTCAATTTTCGGAAAACGTTGCTGTTGAATATTGCTCACCTGAACATAGGAGAAATCGTTGTTTCCCAAAATTCGCAACTTATTGCTCTTAGCGAAAGTTTGCGGCCTTTTACTTTTTCTGTAATTACGGAGGTGCTCAAATAATGCGGCTGAGATTTGGATGTGCTAGAAATGGTCCTACATGATTAAGTCATGAATGAACTTCGATTTAACTCAAAAAAAGTCTCAAAGACAATGAAATTTTATGCCCTAAGATGATGTTTCTTCGAAATAGCAGGAGTTTTCAGTTCTTTTTAGGAATTTTTTTACCGTAGCTTCTCGAAATTACCGGGAGTACTAGTGAGCCTCTCCATCTCCCTCCCGTAATAACATGGTTTTAAGGAAGACAGCTTGTATATGGGTGCTTCACAAAGACCTTGATGCGAGCGAAAAAAGCGAAAAACATTAGTAAATGCTTGCTTACATCAGAACTTTAGGTCCTTTTGTTCTCTGCGGTCTCTTTTACGTATTTCTACTGATGCCACATTTTTCAGTGTTTTTTTCCCTTTTTTCCCTCTTATTTCTTATATTTGCACCTTATGCTTGCGTTTTTCACAAAATTTCGGGAAGTTTAAGCAGTTGATTTTTCTCGTTAAAGTCCCTTCAACGATTTGAACAATTCTATTCATTTCTACTCAAAAACAGCTGTTGGTGGCTTAATCTGTTCGAATCTTTGTCAAAATTTGATTTTCGATTTAGGCAATTAGATTCTCTTTTTGAAAAATCTTAAGGGTTTAAAAGGATTGGATTTTTGCAGAAATTTTTAAACGATCTCAAATATTTCAGATGAAAAATTAACGCACAAAAAAGTGAAGCCAGTTTTTCAAAACGTCGACATGGCGACAAGGCAAAAAACACCGTCTATTGTTTAGACAAATCAGAAATCAGTATGAGGCACATCGATTCAAGCTAAGTGAAAACGTTTTTCCATACAAAACAGGAAAGAAGGCACTTACAAACGATGGAGTTAATGAATTCTATCACAAAATTCATATAACAACTGTATCTTAAAGAAGCAAGCGAGCTATGCGCGTCACAAGCGGGATATTGCCTTAAACTGAAGTGATTCTACGCACCACGGCTCGAACTGCATTATTTACATCTGTCGATGCTTTTTTGTTGTCTAGTCTACAGCACTACCGGATGCTTCAATATTCGAAAAAGAAACAAAACAACCTCACTACTAAGAAATCCCACAGACTATGTGTGTCCATGTATGCATGCGTGCGTGTGTGTGGAGTGTGTGGGGTGTGTGTGTGGTGTGTGTGTGTGGTGTGTGTGTATGGTATGTGTGTGGTGTGTGTGTGTGTGTGGTGTGTGTGTGGTGTGTGTGTGGTGTGTGTGTATGTGATGTGTGTGTGGTGTGTGTGTGTGTGTGTGTGTGTGGTGTGTGTGTGGTGCGTGTGTGTGGTGTGTGTGTGTGTGCGTGTGTGTGGTGTGTGTGTGTGTGTGATGTGTGTCTGTAGTGTGTGTGTGTGCGTGTATGTGTGTGTGTGTGTGTGTGTTTGTGTGTGTTGCGCATGCGTGGTGTATGCGTAGTATGCGTGTTCTTGTAAGTCTGTGCACCTGTGTCCTCTTATACATGTCTTCATGCCAGTGTTTGTGTGTATCTGCTCGTATCGGTGTTTGTCTGTTATGTCCGTATCTGTTTGTCTTTCTACACGCGTCTGTATGTGTGAAACTTGGTGGGTATGATGGAAAACGTAGAACAACTTCGTGAACCTTAATTCCGTTGATCCATCAGCTATGAAAGAAGATATAGAGATTGGGAGGTAGAAAAATACACCATTGGGCTCTTCGTTCTGCACCATCGGATTACAGGAAAATGGATCTCTTATAAGTTAATGCCGGTGATTAGTTAAATTCATCAAGCTCGTTGAGTAGGAGAGGAGAATGAAAAAGCGTATATCATGTCAACTGCACTTATTTTTTAGAGAAATCGTCGGCGTTTTAGGTGATGTGATAGTGTTTTCTTGCAAACTGCTTAACAATTCGATTCTTATTTTAAAATGTTGTCAGCAGCTTAGCAGATAACTTTCAAAGTTACTACTTGTCAGCAGTTCAAATAATCCACTTTCAGCGATTACCTGAATACCTCGTAGGTGATTAACCTCAAGCTCGAGCAGCATTGAAAATGAGTTCATTATCGATCGCGAATGCAGTGTTTCGTGAAAATGTGTTGAGTACTTGTTTTCGGTTGTGCCCGCTCAAGATCAACGTTTTGCCATTCACTGCAAACACCCCGCTCAATTACTCTGGCCATGACATGCCCGCATCTCGATCATACTGCAATTCTTTCACTACGCGTTAGTCATCAATGCTCATTATTTACGTTGTGCTGTTTTGCGTGTATGTTGCATCCCATTGCGTGTGTATTATCGTTTATTGTTACTTATTGTTTTTATGTTCATTTAATTCTGAGTAGTGATGTTGAACCTATGAATTTGCAACTTTCCAAAATAGACTTGAGGTAGGCAAAGACCTGAGCTGCTCACAAACTTCAGCGCGAACCTAATGTGAAAAATGGGGGAGGCCTATATTTGAAGAATGCTTGCAGGGAACATGTGAGGGGAGAAGGAGGAGGGAACTCTTTATTGACATTTGAAAGTGCTACAGAATTAGCAAATGGGTTTTATGTTATGAATGTTGTAGTTCAGAATGCAAACGATTTTTACCTAAAGTCTGCACAGGTAGTCGCTCGCATAGAAAACCTTTATTAAGCACTGCTCGTTATTTTTGTGCGTCTTTCAACGTTGCACCTCTAAAGTAGGTGGTCAAGATGACCTCATGTCTGTGCATATGAACGATATTTCTTCGTATTTGTCTGTTCAAGTAGTTTCGACTCAAAAATTACCCATCGAAGTTTGATGAGCATAATGAACACTATAGGTATAGCTAAGTTTCGCCAGAACAGCACAATTTCTTGTGTCAGCTTTAGAATCTTTCGAGTTATTCGTCAACTTTGAAGGCAGGTGTATAATACCAAAATACTGGAGTCGCACATAATCTGTCGAATATAGCTGCTGGATCGCAAATAAATGGAGAATTTAACCAAGAAAGACTC
This sequence comes from Baylisascaris procyonis, assembly GCA_037389465.1. Lineage (NCBI taxonomy): Eukaryota > Metazoa > Nematoda > Chromadorea > Rhabditida > Ascarididae > Baylisascaris > Baylisascaris procyonis. Next base: position 439,172 of record JAZARR010000078.1, on the reverse strand, counting down.
ATTTATGTATGCTTTGCGATCTGATTGGTGTGAAATGCAGCAGATTCGACCGTTGAACGTGCTTTATTTTAATTGGCTGTAAATCTTCGAAGTTGATGACTCAACTTGAATTGTGGTGTAAGAGGTGGTAGTTGATGTAGGCATTCGTATCCTAGCTAATTTCCCACCTCATAATTCATAGCTTTCGGTTCAGTGGTTCTCGAGTTGGAACTACCTGATAGGCGAAAACACAAATATATACAGACACGAGCATATTGAGATTTTCATGTGCAAATTTGCAGAATTGCACAAAATCAAGTAATATATTAAAGATTTATAAGAGCGATCTGGTCAGTTAGGCTGTGAATGCATTACTACGCACGTTTTTTTATTTGTTGGCATTCGGACAAATCGGTTGGCTTATTAAATGAAATTGCAGAAGCACGTATCGTGCTAGTCCCTTTGAAATAACTCTCCGCTTCCTTGAGGGCTGACCTCAGTGGTTGTCTTACAAGAAATTTACGCTCAACCAAGCTTCCTGATGCGCCTTTCCACTTGTTTCTATTTACCCGCTGCATGCTGTGTGTTGTTGTCTGGTATTATTTTACCTTGCCTCGTCACTTTAGCAGTGTTGGTTTTTCAGCGTGTTGTGGCAGCGTTATGTTTTTGCGTCTGTATTTGCACATCGTTCTGTTCGGCAGTTTCATTTGCGAGAGCTATAGTGATGAAGTATTGAAGCTGCGAGATACACCATACTTGACCTGCTGTCACGTTTATGACTCATGACGTAGTATAAGAGTTATAACCACAACCGACTTGCCGAGGCAAGCTTCAATTTCACTGGATGTCTCTTACTCGTCTTATCATTGTTTATCACGTCTTATCATTGTGGGTGTTTATTTGGGCGAACGTTTGGTCCAGCGGGATGAAATGCAAAAGCGCATGCTATACGCTTCCCTGATACTCTTTTCTGCTCGTTGTGCCGACTGAATGTGTTCATTCGAGGAGCAGTCGTGGTTTACAATAAGAGACGAATGGAATCTTGGGGTCGAAATAACGACACTTAGGCAATGCCAGTTAGAAAATAAGTGAGGAAGTGGTATGTGTACAAAGACATTGTATGTGTTTTGTACAAAGTATTTTATCGCAGTGCGCACAAAAAATGGCGTCCGAGACCACCCCCAAAAGGATGTGGGATGATGCCTGACATCGGAAAGAAATGCTTTCTCCAATTTGTTTCTCGGGACCAACTTTCATGAATCACTGCTGCGTTGCAACGAAAGTTATTGGGTTCTGAAATTTTTGAGAGCATTCCAAACATTGATGGAATGCCCTCTTGCCCTATGAGCAAAAGCGTATCTTAACACTCCTTGCAAAAAGTTCCATAACGAATACTAAATTAGAACCAAAGTTATGAAGCCTTAAAATTTTAGCCAGTACAACAGTGAGACTGCTTTTAATGTAATCCCGGTGCAATCAACGACTGCAGAGTCAACTAAAAATGAGTTGAAAAGGGAAGAAGAGTTGGTGGGAATAAGAGGGTCAGCTCATATTTCATGTAATCCTCTTGATTTGTTAGAATGTTTTTAAAAAAATTTCATTCCTTGTGAGGTCCAGTAAAGGAGCAATTTTGTTGGCTGGGGGAGGTCAGAGAGTGTGGGGGGGGGGATGGGGTGGAAGAAGATGATATCTTTGACAACAGCTTGGAAGGGGTTTGAGTGTCCATCATAGAAGTTTCTTTCCAGCAGGGACAATGAGTCGCCAGTTGAAATATCTGGACAAACTGATCCCTCTGCAAATATGAGTTTTGGCCAATGAAAACAAGTAAAAGGGTGCATTCGCAGCTATTTTTGGACTGCCTTCCTATTATTACGACCAAAGTCAGCCTTAATCAGAATCCACGCTTTTAGAATTCCATCTTCACCCTGCTTTCCATGCCCGACGCACGTAGGCAGGAGGAGGGAGGAGGGGTGCAGTATAATCCTTTCTCCTTTCTCGAGCTTGACTCGACGGAACTTTTCCAGGGACACTAATCACCGCCTACAATTCGAAACATTTGAACTTTCTATTATTGGAATCTCGTTGATGCATGTTCCTTAGGCAAGTCTGCTGCAGCGACTAGTGAAGTGCATACGCTACTTTCTTTTCCTGCTTTTTGCTAGTGTTTCGTTGTTTCCGTCTGGTCTTTTACTCTTAAATACCTACAAATGCGTTACAGTGTCATGTTATGAAGTATTACCCTTAAAGTGGTTCTGATTCATAAGCAGTGAAAGCTGTAACATTCAGATTCAGCCAGTTTGTAAAAAGTTGGTATGGTACATAGTACGATGTAGCTTATTTTTGGTAGTCTGGGCATAGTACAATACGGCACATCCGATTTTCGGGGGAGGTACAATACAGCATAGTCGATCAGCCATTTTCAACCGTGCAATACGAAATAAGTAAACGAGCACTGGATAAATTGGTAAAAAGTAAACCAATGTGATCGTTGCGCCACACATTTAATGTCTTTATAGTGATAATGTGTGTAAGCCCGATTGGGACTCGTAAAGTAAGAGTGAACATTGCTAAGCGTGAAGCGTTCTATTCAGTTAATAGGAAAAGCAACAGTAATATGATTTTCTGACCAAATACTATGAGCGGTAGGTGAATGAACGTAGAAAGTTGGACCGAGATTGAAAGAGAAGCTTCATATCCTGGATTGCAGTTCCTCATGCGACAATCTCTTCGAAGACAAGACCCCCTCAGCAGTGCATTTTCAAAAGCTTAGAAGAGACCATTTTGAGAACTTTGGTCGGGTTTTATGGCTGTGGATAATCGAGTGCTTGCTTTTAAGTCTTCCCACTGGGAAATATAGAAAGTAGAAGTGAAAAGCATTTCGATGACCGCTCTTTCTATTGATCGACAAGCTCAAAACCGTCCTGAACAGTCGGCACCTACCAAACAGATGAATCTTCCACAAACCCCACAAGTTGTTATAACAAGATGAATTTCCCGCGCAACCTTAAAGAGGGGGAGGGAGGGGGGAGAGAGAAAGACAGGAGGGAAATGCTGGAGGAGGAGCTTCTATTTTATCGATAATTGATGTAAGAGAGGTATGCTGCTACCTTCCCTGGATGGAGGAGATTCTTTCTATTTGCTGAGGAAAAGCTTACTACCTTCAGCAATTGAAATAGTGGAAAAACGCGTCAGGGCGAATAGCGCGATATGCGTTTTGACAGCATTCATTGATTAGGCCAACACCGATGGCGTAAATATTTTCAAAAGGAAACAATAGTTTTACAACTCTTTCATCTTCTCCTAACTTATTAACCGTGTGCTCAAGTAAATCCTTGGCGATGAATTCATTTCCGCATCAGTGATAGCACCAGTCGGTTAGCACACATCCTGCGTAAATTGTGTGAGCGCATGCATGGAGCCTTCCGTTCAGTACATTGCACCATTCCGTTCAGCCCGTTTTCATTTATGCACTCGGTCCTGTTTCTTACAAAAAAACCTACATTCTGTTTAAATCAGTTTGAGTGATTTTAAATTTTCTACTTTTATGCCATCTGCAAATGTATTTCTATAGCGGGCATTTTGTGTGATATATGCGTATTTCACGGTGTTTTTTTTAGAATTCTGCACTCTTTTTCTGTTTATAGTTTTCTAGATTGCTTTAATTCACTTTAAACCTGCACACTTATGTTTCTCTCACTAGACACCTTAAATTTACTTGCAAAATTTTTGCAGCGTCTTCAAAGCAAACGAAACAAGTATCAATAAAAAGGCCGAAGACTGCGGAAGTCGTCTCGGAGAAATACCTACTCTTCCCTTTAAGCTATTTTGGGAAGTTATGCGATCGAGTACGAAAATTTTCGAATTCTGCCACCAAATTTTGGGCGTGAAACTTTGTCTACTGCAAAATTTTAAAGCATCAGTTGTTTCGCAAACAATTTTTACGTGTCACGGCGCATGTTGCGATCGTTGCAATTTCTAGATGTGTCCACAGAAAAAATTTAAAAAAAGGCAAAAAACTCGTATATTGAAGAACTCAACTGTGACACCTTCAGAAAAATATTTTCATATATTTTTGCTTAGCCGTGAAATTCCCTCTCTGAAAAAGTTTTTGAATTCGCTCCCTACTCGAAATTTAGCTTTCCATCACCACACAAAAAATTTCTATAGAGCATTGCGCGCATAACGGTATTTTTGTTATGCATTAAAAAAACCGATTGATTGTATGGATGAAAGAACATCCAGTTGTTTATTGTTGTATTTATGCAGTGAGTGGGATTGAATTTTAAGGGCACTAGTTTTTTTGTGCTTCTTTTTGCAATATTTTTGATGCTGATGATTCCATTTACTTGGTTAATATCTGTGATGAAGAATATAAGAGATAAAATATAGTGGAAATAGTATTACGATATTTGTGAAAAATTGCAGTCTTTGAGAGATATAGTTTGTTTTTTGCTGCATTAACGGATGTGCCTACGGCGCCTAACGGGAAGAGAGGGGGGGGGGGTGGGGCGGCTTCGAGTTGTTTTAGCCTATCTATCCCTAAACTAAACGTTCAATAAGCTTAAATTAATGCTTCAATGATAAGCTATCTTCAGTAATCAGAAGCTATTGCTTATTACTTTGACAGCGACAGATCAATAAAGGTGCCATTATTTGCATTCATTCTACGTTGCTTATATGCGTTAAGGTTGGGCATTTGAGTAGGAGGATCAAATAAAATTAAACTTTTTGTGACGTTTGATTTTTCTATTCCTTTTGATAAGCCTTTTCATAGATGTTTTACTTGCAAAGCGACTCTACTAAGTGCGTCGGTTAATTTGACTATGGAGGATCTTCTCCAATAATCTTTAGTAAAATTTTTTCAGGGAAGTATGACGCCCTCCACCGGTCCACCAGAGAATTTTGCGTAAGTTTCCAGCAATTCCTAATTTGCGATATTGATACCGTAACTCTCACGAATAGGCTCTTGTTATTAGCAAAAGTCAATAATGCATTAATTCACTGTCGCACAACTGTTATCCCCAAATGGCAACCTTTGTTATCCCTACCAAACTAGTGTGTTTCACCCTTTTCTTCTAATTCCTACTAAAACAGTCATTGCATAACCGTCGTGGCACTCGCATGAGCTGATTTTTGCCTCGGAAACTTGCATACTGGATAAATGCTATTTGAGTAGCATAGTGCAAATTGTATTGCATGTTTGTTGGGTAGCTCAGGAACTTAGTGAATGGAAGTGAGATGTTTCGTTCGGATGACAGCAGATTCAGAAAATGCTGTATATACCGCACTGCATGCAGCATATATTTGAAACGAAGGGAACATTTACCCCGTGTGTTGTGTCACTGTTTGCTTCAAGCGTTTCGATGTGTACTAAAACCACTTTATAGTTTTGCATGAATATTTCGAAACCAATAGGAAACCCTTCAGAAATTATTGTTTTTCTATAAATTGGCATGCCGAACATATCCTGATAAAGCAATGCCACTCTGCTTGCGTCACCTGCCTATAAGATAAAGGGCTAAACGTCACTTGCCTAAACATTTCCCGCTCACTGCCAAGTCAAATACATTCAAAAGAGATATCACTGCGCCGCATTCGACACCAAACTTTATTGTGAAGGCTAATTAGTTTAATTTCCTTTGCAGCTAGCTAATTCTGGTTTTCTCTATAACCGGAATTAAGTTAATTCCTTTTTAAATTAAGTTAAGCGGAATTTCAGACATTTAGAAGGATTTGACTTTTGAAAATTAAACTTTCGAACGGTTTAAGTAGTTGGATTCTTTTTTTTTCTTAAAAATGCAAGCATCTCAAGGGATTCAGTTCTTCTTCATCAAACTTCATTAAGATTGAAAAGAACTTTTTTTGAAAACTTATTTGTATTAAACGACTCTGTTAAACAATAAACAACAACTTCGCTAAATTCGATTTTTTTCTGCAGATTGTTGTCAATTCAAAAGAACTGACTTCTTCCCCCTAAAACTTTTCGGAGATTTGAACAACTCGCATTAACTGATTCTTTTTACTGATTCGTTTAAATGTTTTTTTTTTTTTTTTGATTTTGCGGCGTTTTCGATAAGAGAGATTAAGCGTTATATAATGACATTTTCTCTTCTCCTCAACCAAGGCACCTTTCAACTTACGACTGTAGACTTTTAAAGAGACAGCACTTACTATACAGTTATTGAATATGAAAAAAAATGGTACCGTTTTCCCAAAATGCATTAAGAAATTGAATCCCACTAAAGTCAAGCAACCCCAACAGGTGAAGTGTTCATCGAATGTGCGCAATGGTTGCATTTCGAAATATTTGCATTAACTAGCGTACGCAAAATTTTCTGGAGCTAGCGCCAACAAATTTCGTGCAAATCTAAAGTTTGTTGGAAAAGGGCTGTAGAAGTGGACTATAGAGCTAAAGCCTGGCGCAGAGGTGACCAATGCTTAACTCCACAAAAATATTCGCCGTGAATTGCATCTGGTACAGATTTCCTAAGCTCATTTGTAAATTTTAGTGGGAAAAACAGCCTACATATGCATATTATGCAGTATGCGTCTGAAGGGTGTCCAGAAGTGAAGGTTGCAAGGATGTGATATTAAAGGCCATAGGAAAAATTGATAGGCGCGTTCTGAGTAGGGATCCTTTTGATCATGCTTCACCCCGCAAATTTATTCGAGAATCACATATGAGCTGTTACCTTGAAATCAGGTCACATTTTTTCCCCATCGTCTTCTGCATTTTTGAAACATTCCTCACCAACGGGTTTTCCTTTTGTCAGACTCAACGAAGTTTTGTTCAATTGACACAACTTTTCATTGTTGTCATTTGCCTGAAAAATTGTCACAAGTATCAGCATCAATATAATGCCACTAAAACATTAGTTTGACGAACGATGAAAGCAGGGTCGTCAAAAAAGTTTCGCATGACGAAGGTTTCATATGTCTCCCTCGTCCTTTAAACTCTTTTTTTATGTAGGCTTCTGAGTACGAGAATCTTCCCGTATATCCTTTTCCTTCGCTTCACAACTTTTTTTTGGATTGCAGCACCTGTAATAACCATTTCCGAACGTTTAGCTCCCAACTACTCTGCATCTTGTTTAAAAAACGCTTCTAGCAATGCTTTGCTTTTTATTGGGATGCCCGAAGTCTATAGAGACGAGGAAAAACCACCATCTAGTCATTTTAAATGACAGGAACGAGGTGAGTGAAACCAAAAACCACATGGTTGTAGATGTAGAAATGACAAAAATTTGAAAGTATTATGCCATTCTGCACACTTACCCACATGGTATAATGTACGGGAGGGGTCAGAAGTGTGAATTTTGGAATACGCTTACAGTGTATGAGCTTATCATCGACACTTCGCCCCAAAACGACCCACATGCTTCTTTAGCCAAAAATATTAACAATCAGGTTTGCGCTAGGTACGTTGTGAAATTTCTAGAAATCATTTTTGTTCCTGGTTCTGCACTTTGTGATACCAAATGAAAACAGCGTTGCGAGCTAATCACAACGGTTAAGTTAGCTGCGTTCTTCTTCTAGCAGTGGCATTTAGTATATTCTATGAAGCTCTTTCATTTGATAGTGCGGTGACCAAAGTCGGGGACAAGAATAATTTTTTTTTTTTTTTTTTGAGTTGTGTGATATTGCTACAGAGCGATCTGAAGATAAGCATTAATTTCAACACTCCTGACTAAAAATTAATTGCCAATTAATAGCAGTAACTGAGTGTAAAGCGAAAGAATCTAAAAATTCATATCCCGAAACCACTTCGTCTTTCGCTGTAGACGCTCTCACCCTTTACAAGTGATTGTGTCGGTTTTGAACTTGAGTTGACTTTAAATTTAATTCCTCCATATTTTGGTATCGTACTTCGTTAACACCATAAATCAACTCATCCCTTCCCCTCATCCTTTAAATCTCATCGAAACTCATGCTTTCGTTATCGATTTTGGCTCCAACTATGATGCTATCACAGCATTTCAGGGGCATTAATGAGCTATTCACACAGTCCTAACGTTATAAGTTATTACTTCTGTAGTCAGTGTATAGCGTTTATTCACCTCGTTCTCGATGACCTTCTTATTAACCAGTTGCATGAAGCTCTTCCGTAATTGTTCACGTTTTATTCATTTCATGTGTTTCTTCAACGTTCACTGAAACACAAGAGTCATGTCTGTTGAGTACCCACGATTACTAAATCTACCAGCTTCATGGATTCCACCTATGATGTCTGAAACTGTTTTACTTTTATCACCACTTATAGAAGAACACTAACAGCATTTTCCAAACTGGTTGTCATCGACTATATGTTTCAGAGAGTTTCACTAAATGTATGATGAGCGGCTGCAAAGAAGTAAATTTTACCAATGTAGATTCCCAGTATCAAAGCATCTTTGATCTTTTCTACTATACTGAATGTGGAGCTTCAGTTATGTGCCAAAAATATTGAACGGTGGTTTCGCTGGCGTTGTGGGCCTATCGTGCGTATTCCCAATCGACCTCGTCAAAACACGCCTGCAGAATCAGAGAGTATCGCAAAGAGGCAAACCGCAATATTCTGGGATGTATGTCATATGATGTTATATGCAATATCGTCTACTGCATGCACGCATAATTAAACTCTCACTTGAATTAAAAACATCACGCTCATTTGTCTACGCATAAAACATCACGCTCATTCATGTCGAGGTTATGAATTTCCAGCTGTAATGTTGTGGAGAAATGGTTGTTTTCAAGAAAATCGAAAAACTCTCGCTGAAAATTAATTGAAACAAATGTTTTGAGAATATATGATGCCTAATGGACGCATTTCTGAGCTGGTCATTTAATCAATGATTTCATCGCTCGTAAACATTTCAACGCTATATATAGATGAGACGACGAGCTCTTCGAATGGTTCTTCTGTTGAGGCTCAAAGGCGTTGCTTGCTGATGTTGTAGCATTATTATGTTTTATTGCTTGAGTTGTTTTATTTTCTAGATTGTTCACATCAAATGTGGTAGCAAGGCTTTGAACGTTGCGTATTCTTAGGCATGGCTGACACCAGTATTATGACCCCATTAGTATAAAATCAGAGGTGCAAGCGGACGGTGCAGCTAGCAGCAGTACTCGAACGCTGATATTCTATTCCTCTTACGGCTGCTTTTGCTGCGTTTCCACACCCGTTTGACGTCAGCAGTTTTTTTTTTTAATTCATTGAAGAATTCAAGTTGGGAGATGACGTGCAGGGCAGTGGCCTAGTGGATAAAGAGCCTGACGTGGCAATGAAAGATAGGAAGTTCGAGACTCGGCTGCTCACTGCACTTTTGCGCTTCCGCTCATATCCTCATACTAAGGATGTTCTCAGTCTTGTTTACTTTATGATCTTTTTTCGGAGGGTCATTACAAGCGGAAGTGATTCCATACCGATGAACATGTGTGTATGATTCCTCTACGCATCACAGTCAATGGCGATGATCTTTTATTCTCCTCCGATGAATTTTTGGACACCAAACATCTGCGAAGAGAACAAAAAGTGAGAACGTTATAGGCAAGGTACTTAGAAAAAACATTCGGTTTGCTTAAGTCGTTGAGCTACAAGGCAACAACTTGTAGTCTCGTGTGCGGGCAAGATGCACAGAGAACCTGCATACTGTCGATTTGTAGGTAAATGTCACATCGATGATCAGTAGTCACCACACTGTTCAGTGACTAGATATTACTTATTGGGAAGCATTTTTGTATTTTCTAGAGATGTTTTAGTATCGACTGCGCAAGGCAAACATGGCAGAGTGGCGGGACGTCGTTTATTTCCAAAATCCGTGGTATGTACAGAGGTTGCGGCGTTAATTTGCTATTAATAACGCCCGAGAAGGCCATTAAACTCGTCGCTAACGACTTTTTTCGCTTCGAATTGAGTGTTCCTGGCCAAGAGCAATTGTCCGTTTGGCGCGGTATGATTGCTGGTGGTGGAGCAGGATTATGTCAGATTGTCGTCACAACACCAATGGAATTGCTGAAAATCCAGTTGCAGGATGCTGGCCGCACTCAAGGCGAGCTTATGTAGTAATCTTTTATTTACACTAAACAATCTGGGAATGGACTTTGATTAAAGTGCAAAGTGCTTGATATGTTCGAGAATTTCAAGTTGCGAATCGTAGCTACCATGGCGATGAAACTTGATACATAGAGTCTAATGACCACCAAGTCTAGCTTCGCTGTCGTTCATCATGCTGTATATGAGTTATCGAGAGAGGGCACCATTTAACTCGTAATTCAGATTTGCTTCCGTTATTGGATGTTGTCTAGAATTGAAATTTTAGACGTTTTGGAAAACTTGCACTTGCATAGTGCATTATGGGGACATCGGTGTCTGCGTTTGGATGTTGTTCGCGTCGGCTTGTCCAACAATCTCACCTTGACGGCTGCTGGGTAGAGTTACGGCATTTCGCGGGTAGAATCTGCTCCTCCCAATCCATTCTCTCGAATGGCACGCTCTACCTGCCATTAAGTTTTTCTCTTAACTTCTACAGTTATAAAACATTTTAAAGCTCGCGAAAATGAGCATATGAAGAGCGCTTTGCAATAGGTTAGATACGGAAATTGAGGAAAAAAAGATTCTTTTGAAGAATAATTGTGGTTACTTCGGTTGAGAAATGAATACGTTATCGTGCAGTTTATGGAAGCAGCTGCTCTGAAGAACGATTGTTACAACAGTTGTTGTTAAAAGCAGGTTAATTGCTGAACATTCAGTAATCTGTTTTGAAGCCGACGAATCACCTTGTAAAACATTGAGACAAAGATTCATCCTTTACGGTAATTAAATCCCGTTAGAGGTCGTAATTCTTCGTTGCAGCTTCAGGGACTTCCGGGATGGAAGTATCACGCACATGGAAACAGACTACTGCATATGATTAGACACGAAGTCCCCCCCCCCCCCACCTCCTTTCCAAGTGCATATTTACAAAATTCCTGAAAACTGGGAACTGGGTAATAGGTGTTTCATTACTGGTTTCATATTTTCGGACAACCTTTCTGTATGTGCGGCTGAAATGCAAAAGCAATTGTGGTATCAGCCAACTTGAGGCATTTTCCCTTGAGACGAATGCATTCGCGGGGTGCCTTTTTCGATCTAATATTGTTTAATCATGAGTCGATTAATGAAGCGAGCGCCTATTGCAATGAACAATGTGCGCGGCTCTTTTTTCTTTTTTCTTTTCAAATAAGACGCTTGAATGCAACCTATCAAGTCTAGCATTCTGTTGCCTGCTGAAACTTAGATCTTTCCATGCTTTTAAAATTCCACTAGGCGAGCTATCGAAAGAAAATATATAGAGAGGAAGGAAGCTCCCATTCTACTTATCATCGATCCAAATTTTGATGATGAAATACTTTTGTATTTTAGAGCATTTGGCAGCTTTTAACTTATATTGACGATCCAACACAGAAATGATTGACCTTCCAATTAGCGAAGAAAAAAGTTGCTAATTTGATGAATGATTCAAAGCAAGTCTTGGCTGGCGCTTTTTTCTGCACTGGAAAAAAGCTGTCAGCTGGGGCAACCTTTTTGCTCAACACCTTCAGATTTGAATTTAACACCCTTAATACAACGGTTCTGGGCCTCCTTGTTTCTATCACAGTCTGCAAATTTGGGACGGACAGTAAAGTGGTGTAGTTTGAGATGGATTGACAGTTCATGCGGTTTGTTTGAAATGTTGAGGTCAGTCGTGTTCAGCAGATGCATTAGCAAAGATTCATAGTTCTCTTAAAGTGAGTGGCATTTTTAGTGGCTGAAAGACTAAATTTTCAGGAAGGAATGTTTAATTTTCTTTCAGTGTTTATACTGACAACTGAAATTTCGAGTTCGCCATTGATGCGTATTTCCCTTTTAGCGGTGATAAACGAAAAAAGGATGACAGCTATTGGGCTGACAATGAATTTACTACGAAGCAAAGGGATTGCTGGCTTGTATAAGGGAGTCGGACCAACGATGGCTCGTGACGTCACCTTTTCGACGATGTATTTTCCGCTATTTGCATACCTCGACGCTTTGGTTAGTAGCTCACTTTCATGATGCAAAGAATATCCGACAAGAAAAAATAGTGAACAGGTGAGAAAATGAAATTACTCCTTAGTAATTCATTAACACCGCAAAACTTAGAAAAAACTTTGATTTGTAATCAATAAAGGTGCTGTCTACAACAGTAATGCTAAGGAGGAGCGTATATAGTGGGATAGCTACTGTAGATTTTCATAAATGTTTGAGAACAATCCAAGGGAGGCCTTCTTTGAAATGAGACCTTGTTATAAAATTCAAATTCAGTTGAACAATCAGCATAATCTACAGGTAGAAAGTGCGAATATGAGCTATTGAGCTTTCTGAAATACCTTAGCAAAATGCTTTAAAGTTGGAATATTTTGGTTTAAGGGGCCGCGATCTACTGATGGCAGCGGTGATGCAGTCTTCTATGCGTCTTTTATTGCCGGATTGACGGCTGCTGCATTCGCTTCGTTTGCGGTTACACCGTTGGATGGTATGGAATTGGTTGCTTGAGCTTAGCCACATAAGGCTGATTAGTTGATCTCATTTAATCACGTTTGCTGCATCTTCTTCAACTGATTTCCTAAACATGAGTTTATATCGTTCACTATAGGTGTCAGCACACTTTTAATTACGTTCATCCTGGACGCCTCTCTAAAAATGAAAGTTTCCTATTTAAATATACTTTATAACATGCAATATGCAGTGGCACATGCTAAAAGGTCTTAGTGAGAGTGATAACATGAGTTCGTGTCTAAGGATTGCCGCAAGAGGTTTGTATGAAGGTAGCAAACAGACCTAACGATAAAAACATTGATACCGTTTAGGTTATAGCAGGAGAATGAGATTGATGCAAGCTCTTGTATGAGCATTATTAAGTGCACTTAACTGTTCAAAGGGCAGTTACGTTTTTCAGAATTTGACGCCTATAACATCTCAGCTGCTAGTAACTATAAATAGAAAAAATTTGGAGCAAATTGCTCGAAAATGAGGAGGTGCATAATATGGGAGTAAATTCATTCGAAAAGTCGAAGCTGACAGGAATACGTATAATAGAATAAAATTGCATTTTTATAAGTTATAGAATGAAACATTTTCAATAAACTAAAAGGAACGATGAGAAAGTCACAAAGTTTTATTTGCGACGATTTTTTTTTTTTTAAATCTTCATGGCGTTGTTCGTAATATATGATGTATTTTTAATTATTGTCTTCTGCAACACAATGCCTTTTACAGTGTTTAAAAATTTAGTGTGGTAGGGAAAATAAGAATATCAGTTTAGATTTTTTTGCTGAGAGTATTGAAAAAAAAGTTTCAGAAACTTCAATACGATTCAGAGTCCGGTAGAAATGGGCGTTCTAGTTTTGTATATTTGTTCAACACATTTGCTTTATCAGGCAAACGTTGTTGTTGGAATAAAAATTTCAACGGCTGTTGATCCTCACATTCCTCTTTCTTGTAACATTTCCTCTGTATTCCCCAAAAATTCCAAATTTTTCTCCGCAATGCGGCATCGGGTCAGCAGCTCTATGCCCTCAGAATTATCCGTGCATTAGTAAGTGAAGTTAGTCATCAGCTATTATCTATTCTATGGCGTTGTTCCCTGTAATCTTAGTTCTGCTTTTTTCAGTGATCAAAACTCGAATGCAACTGATTAAGCTTGGAGCAGGTGAAACCACATACAAAAATATCGTTGATGCTTTTGTGTGAGTATTTCGTTATCGTCCGATTGTTTCTGAAAAGAATAAACGAATAAAAAAAGTTTTCTTCCAAGTTTTTTCTAGGTCCAAGATTTTTCCAAAAAATTTCAAATTTTCTTTCAAAACGTCGATCTGCAAATTTCCTCAACTTTCAACAAACGGTCGAATATTCTCCACAATACGAGTTCCATTACTTTCCTAGACGAAATATGTCATGGATAGTATGGCTCACACATCTGAAAATCCATTCTGACTAAATGTCATGTGATTTTTTATATCATACCCGTGTATGTATGTAATTTTTCAGCCTTTTTGAATGCATCTATTTACGTCATTTTGCTTTGAAATATTTCGGTAGCAACACATTTGGAATTGTTGAAAACTATGCCATCAGCTTCGCTTATTTGTATTAATGTGATTTTTTTCAGGAAAATATTGGAACAAGAAGGTGTTAGGGCATTATTTAAAGGAGCCGCATGTCGTATGATGGTTATGGCTCCGTTGTTCGGTATCGCGCAAATGGTCTATTATATTGGCGTCGCTGAGTTCTTTTTAGGTATTCCAAAAGTTCATCACTAGTATTGTCAACATGAACAGTGAGTAAATAATATGTCACGTATAGAAAAGGAAGTTGCATTGAAGCGATTTAATGGGAAATAACTTCAGGTTTTGAATCATAATTGAGGGAATCGGTTCCAGCGGTCGATTCTCGGCCAGCAACGATCCCACAATCGCTATCTGCGATTTATCAAAGTGCGTCATATGTGTAATTTCTACTTGTGTCTTGTTTCCCTATAGCTTTTACGGTTTAAAAAAATTGGAGATTTAAAAAATTTCATCCGTATTTTAAAACAAATCTTGCTTAATGGGGATAAATTTAAGTGCAAACTTAGCGACAGTGGGAGGCTTCCTTGCTAATGAATGTCATTGCGAGAAACTATATGCATTAAGAGATTCATTTTTTTTGTTTGTCGATGTCAAACATCAATGTTTATATTTATTGTATCGTAAGTAGGCCTTTAGACCTTTGTCGCCTTGATATTAATCGATTGTCGTTGTTCTCGATAGAATTCTGAGCATTTTATACAGCGTCACGTATAGTTGGTTCCACAGGCGATCATATGATATTACAACAATATGCGAAACTCTGAGTTCAAATATTTCTGAAAACAATTTTATCAGGTGGGGTGTGAATTTCTCTATGATTTTTTCCTGTTTTTTTCTTTCTACCTCCACAGCTTAGGGACTAAATATTTACTTCTACGATTTTATTTGCAGCTGGCATGAGTGTTCATTGATGATGGTTTTTAAAGAGAGATTAGAATGTTACTCTTGGGAGTATAATGCTTTAAAGTCGTCTAAATGGTTTCGATTTCTTCATGAACGATCGAATTTTGTAACGTTTCGCTGTTTTGTTGCACCTGTTGAATTCAATTCTAGTGTTTATTAATCTTCATAGCAGTTGCAAATGTGGCTGTTTTTATTCTAAAATGAAATGCGACCTGATGAAGTCGACCATTCAACGATTTAAAGTATGCATTTACTTGTACTCCATAAAACGTGAAAACCATGTTACCTATCGTATATATTAACGAACGAAATACAATGAAAGGAAATTTTTCAAGAAGCGGCAATGTAAAGTTGACCCGCCATTGCGATTTTTTAACCTCTTAGTAAAAATTGATGTAATGATTTTCCGTTTATTAGATGGGCACAATGAGAGTCATTCGGTTTTTTCGGAAGAACAGTTTCATTAGATTCCAAGAAAGTTGGTTGTAAAGTGGGGATACTACCACAGGTTTTCTGCGTTTATGGAAGTGAGATTTCAGTATATCAATTCGATGTTTCAATAAGCTTTTTTGAAAAAGTAGAGGAACAAATTGCATTTCGGTGGGAACTCTTCGGTTGTTTAATCGTCCTATAAAACTTTGATGCCGGCATTGAATAATTTAAACTCATATCAGCATTCATTTCCGTTAAGGAGGTAACCGCCAATTGAGAGGGTGTCATCTAAACCATTTAGAGCAGTAAGGTTGGGGGTAATATCTGCTGGATTTTGTTTATTCTTAAATGCTCGATTTTATTTATGTTGTTGTTTACTCTGGAATTATGAATATCGTATTGCGCATTGTGATTGTCGTTATTATCTGATGTTCGCCTAAAATTTCTGGCTACTTCAGTAGTGAATTCAGGTGCCGTAGTGCATAAAATTCCACAATTTTCCTGAGAGCAATAATGTTGAATTGCTTACAGCATATTGTATATTTGAATTGATAGTTTCAGTATTACTATATTCATCTTTGTGTTGATTTTTTAAAGTGAGCTCTCAGCATTCCGAATGAAATACTTGGCTCTAGAAGAACTTTTTCTTATCGATTTACATTTTATGGTATCAATCACGGAAGCACGGATCGGACATTCGCCTTCGAAAAAAATTTGCAGAGAATTACGGCCACTTCCTAATGCGTCGATTAGTATATTTCTAAAGTTTTCCCTCTTTTCAAAAATCAACTAAAATTTTCCTCGAGAAAAATCAACAAGTTTTCAAAAATTTTTGGGAGAAGAAAACAGAGGACCTGATTAATTGAAGTTATAAAAACGTCAGAGGATTTGATAATTCCAGAAGCTTGTCCCCAGTCCACTGTAGTGGGATTGTATGACGTAGAACAGGGCGGATTCAACTGTAACATGCGGGTTGCTGGTGAGTTGCGGGGTCAAGTTTGAGGTGATATGCTCTAGGCTGAATTGTAGGAAGCAGTGTGAGGTAAGTTCTGCTGCTAAGTGTGGGGTAACTAATATCAGCTTTTAGAGGTAACTGTAGTGAGTTTCGATGGTTAAGCGTGAGCTGGTAAACAGTGGGTTGCAGAGACGGATATGAGGTTATTATTAATGGGTTTTGAAGTGAAATGGAAAGTGGTTGTGAGGGTTAAGCATAAGATGGGCTATATGCTTGAGTTTGAGCTGGCAAGGAGTGAAGTGCGAAGTGATGTGTAGTGGGTTAGGATTTAGTGCAAGAAGCTAAACTGTGGACTGTTGGGTGAATTGTGAGTGAACAGTTGCTTGCAGGTATGAATCGGTAAAATGTGAGGTTCAGTACTGAGTATGGGTGTGGCCGGCTATTTGTACTCCTACCTTAGTCACCTGCACCTTGGTCATTTACGCTTCTGCTATTTTTGCTTCGGCTGCCGGCAACCACTTGCGATCTCCTCGTCTCATCAGTTTATTGGAAGCTTTCAAGAAAAGAGGGTTGTGCCTGCAGAGGCTTAAATAGCTGAAAAATTAAAACTTTAGATAGCTTAATTGAACTAAGAACCGGAAGTTTGGGTTCCTCATATATAAAATGCTTTTGATCCCCATTTCATTAGCTTGCATAATGTGTATAAGGAGACTTTATGTTCTTTGAACGAGTTCTCGTCTAAAATAGTTGTTTTTATAGAATCCCTCCTCCCTACAGGGCTTCTTCCTCGTTTTTAACCTCTCTAGCAATGTTGCTTGCTCACTTGAGGTCGTTTGTTTTGCTACAGATTGGGTTGTGTGTTTGTTTCCTTCTCTGTCCATACAAGTTTGTCGTCGTGGCCGTAGCCGCACTTTCGTACCGCAAAGCGCAAGAAAGAGCTTGTTTAAGGATTTGTTTGAAAAGCTACAAAATGTGGGAAAATATCAGAATTTATACTCACTGCTTTTTTCTCTTACTGTGTGAGATTGTGGCTGGTAGAGACGACCCGAAGAGTAAGGGAAACGCCCTCGTACCCACTTCTTGTGTGGGATGGGAAACGCAGGGAAGCGAGGGATGGGATGGGGGAGAAAGTTTTGCTTGCCACCACGATTTTTAATCATGCAGCATTCCTACATTTTTTCCCCTCATTCCTCTATGGTCTTATTTAAAAAGCTGTCAGGAAGCCCCAACTTAGCTCACCGTAAAAGCCATCAGCAAAAAAGCCTCTAGGCATTATAAACCAGTTGCATTACCAGCGCCCCTCCCCTCCCGACCCCACAAAATGTGCCACGTTTCCAGTGCAACTGGGAAGGTGCCGTGTTATATGTGCGGCAGAGACGGCGTTCTCCTGACCACATAGCCAGAAGCAATTTTCCCAGCACAGCGGTGATCGTTACAGATGTGCAGAGAACAACAACCAGCGTTTCTTTCCTTACCATTCGTCCGCTCCTCTTCCCTACGGAATAACGGGGGAAGCGTTTTGTTTATATGGATTCAATAGATTTCAATGGCTTCGCAGGACCATCACTTTTCCCTATACTCTCCCATGTTCACCTTCTAAGCTCTCTTCATAACAAATTTTCATTTCCCCACAAATCTTTCTTAACTGGACATAAAGCAGTGGGGAATGGGCATCTATATCTCTGCTGAAAACCACCGAGACATGATAATTCACCATCGAATTTTGGTGCACTCCTACAGAACTAAGCCCGTCAATCGATTTCTCATAACTCTGCGGCGATGCTACGTAAATTTATTGCTTAAGATTCGACCACCCAACCCCAACCTCCCGCACCGGCTGCAGAGCTTTACGTAGTTCAGCGATGCAAAAATGTGGGGTGAGGGTAACATTAGCCACAAGCGCAGGCGCAAGAGAGAGATAGAGAGAGACCGCGCGCGTCTTCAGTGAGCGACGCGGCACTGGTCACTCTGAAATAAATCGTCGCAATAAATGTGAAAATATACAGTAAGGAAATGAGATTCGAACAACGGATTTCGACACATTCGAAAGAGCATTAAAAGCTCTATCAGAATCAAAAATAATCTCGGACAAAAACAAGAACTTTTCTATAAGATCGATTTCTTATATGCAGTGCAACTGACATAAATTGTAATATCGCCTTATCCATTATCTCATGCGTTATAGTTGTGCATTTATGACATTGTTCTTAATGAAGAACTCAATTCATGACACACCTTGACGATTTAATGAATTGACAAAATCATTCATAAATTACCTTAAACTCATTGTGGCTCCTCATGAATGGATCTTTCATGCAATTGTTGCATCCACCAGTTAAGAATTCTTCAATTCGACAGTTCGGGATTTCCTTCATTTCATTTCTTTCCCATATAGGCATACTGATATGTAAGTTCGCTTGATGACAGAAAAGCCAACCGACGCGTTCAGTACGTGGTTAATTGCATTGTCATACGTTGATTGCATGCAACGCTTGCTTTCTGACATAGACCCGTCAGGACTGAGAAGGGAAAAGCGATTCGAAGGCTGCATGCTCCCAACTGGAAGAATTGAAATTTACATGGCAGCAAACCATAAGTGCTTACAAGGCAGGAAACCTTCAATGTAAGTAGCGAAACGACTGCTAACATTGAAGTGCGCAACTATAGCTAAAAAGCCAGTTCGCCAAATGTGGAGGAGATGAGGAAGAAGATGGGGCTATCAAGAACACTCATTTCGAACACTAATCTAGAATGGCTGAATAACGTCTAAAGAAGCACTTGCCACACGTGCAAGTTACCTATGTTGCATGCAATCAACGTATGACAATACAATTAACCACATGCTGAATGCGTCGGTTGGCCTTTCTATCACCAAGCGAACTTACAATGGCCATTATCAGTATGCCTATATAGGAAAGAAATGAAACGAAGGAAACCCATAACTGTCGAATTGAAGAATTCATAATGCTGCATGTAACAATCGCATGAAAGATCCATTCATAAGGAGCCACAACGATTCATTAAATCGTCAAGGTGTGTCATGAATTGAGTTCTTCATTAAGAACAATGTCATAAATGCACAACTATAACGCATGAGATAATGGATAAGGCGATATTACAATTTATGTCAGTTGCACGTCATATAAAAATTCGATCTTATAGAAAAGTTCTTGTTTTTGTCCGAGATTATTTTTGATTCTGATAGAGCTTTTAATGTTCTTTCGAATGTGTCGAAATCCGTTGTTCGAATCTCATTTCCTTACTGCATATTTTCACATTTATTGCGACGATCTATTTCAGAGTGACCAGTGCCGCGTCGCTCGCTGAAGACGCGCGCGGTCTCTCTCCATCTCTTTTTGGCTAAGTGCGCCGACCCCAAATGTGGCACTTTTGCGCTTACATAAAATGAGCACTCGTCGCAGAAGTCGCTTAGGCAAAACTGCTGCAACTAAATACCTTTTCTTGAAGCCACTCAGACCCGATTACATCCTATTTCAGCTTTTTCTTCTGTATCTTGCTTGTATTTGGTTTTAGTCACTCCTAGACCAGAGGTGAGGATGCAAAGGTGCGTTTCAGTGGTAGATTATTATGCACTGCCGAGAGACAACAAAGAGTATGGGATGAGTTGAACGATGCTAATGTGCAGATAGTGAGTGAGGGGTGACAAAAATAGCAAAGAGAGGAACGAGCTGTTGTCAATTGCAAATTGTTTTTCAGTCTTGGCCAGGAAATAATCGTGCTAATGCAGCCCAACAAGAAATCATTTTTGGCTGAATGCGAAAGTTTGCAGAGAGCATTCTGACCAACCTTCGAACATGCCATTTATTTGGCACATAACCATCGTCAGCCATACATAACATCGGTACGAAACTGCTGAGAAACTATCAAATTCTCTACGGGTAGACAGCATAGCTTCATATAGTATGTAGTCGGAATGAGACGGGAAATTCGATTTTTTTTTTCATTTTTGAGAAGCTGCCTTCACCTTCGGAATATTTTTCCTCAGAATACTTACCTTTGATAAAATGTCATTTTGCACCTGGATGAATGTGCTTTCTAATGATGCCTGCTATCAAATCGACAAATATGTAAATTAGGGTACATGAATCGAATGTAAGTAAATAAATAAGGCCTTGCATAATATTTTACAAAATAAACGAAGCCTCTTATTTACTGTGGTCACTCATTCTTGAACGGTTGTGTGAGATATGTTCATTGTAACGTGATATAGCCACTGCTGTATTATTATTACCTTTGTTTGATTTGATACCGTTGGATTGTCTTCGATAATCTTTTTTACCGTATATTTTTAGTTCATTGAGGGTTGTTTAATGATGAACTCACCTTCAAGATCTCACCAACACTTTAATCAACACTGTCAAATACAAGCTTAATTGGTGTAGGTTCTCACTGAAAACGTATTGCAAAGGCAAGCACTAAACTGCCGTACCCACCTTATGCGGAACATAGTGTGACCACAACAAAGAAACTTCCACCGTTGTGCACATGCGTCATCAGGCGCGTTATCTGCCTGCTGCCGAACGATGAATGCGTCCTAACAACGTCTCGGTCACGGTCGGATGTCTACGACGCTACGCAAACACCTTATGACTATTTCACTTCATTGCTTCTGCATACTATTTTTTCCTACTCTTCCGTCGACGCTGTAATCTTTTCTTCCATCTTTTATACTCTAACTTAAATCTTTCTCTTTATTTCTTGATATCTCATCCTGTCGTCTATTTGGTTCTCGTCATGTGATATATATTGGAGGGAGTAGTGAACGTTTTCTTGCGATTGATGGCTTAATGACTGCTGCTTCGGCAAAGTTTGGGTACTAGGCGGTACGCTTAAACCCTTAAATGTAGGTGTGTTGGTAGTGGTGAACTATGGGGTGATTTAAATATAAAGTTTTGTTTGGGATGAATAGCGAGGGAATGAGAACTTTAAGAAGTGGCTGAGTGGCACCGCTAAGGTTTAAGGGCGCCTAAAAACATAACACTGCACCATTTCATTGGGTTTGAGCTCTTTTTTTCGGTAACCTCAGTGCACAAGAGTTGTTTGTTTGAAATATTTAATTGCAGCGGCTGTCATTAATTTTTTACTCGTTACTTTGGAGTTTACCGATTATTAGTATAACTCACTGCTGTTTGCTGAGTGATCGCTTTCTTTTTTATCACTTTTAAAGTATCCAATGTGAAAGCAATAAGTTCCACTCTCCGAGCATTTCCGCTTACACTTAATCGCATTTCCTCTTCTTTTTATTTACATTATTGTTGTTCTCAGCATTGTACTTCGACATTTCATTTACACTCTCAATGTGAGCTGTTTCCTTTTCCAACGGTGTTTTTGCATTGTGACGTGGACGGGCCTTAGGGTAGATGGTGCAACGCTTGACTTTTGGACAGCATTTTTTTCGATTAGCCTCATAGTAATATTGTGGTGATGTTGGATATTTTTCTGTCATTTATAGGCATTAAGCTGAGCGAATAATTTTTAGAAGTTGGTGCGCGCAAACAGCTAACCACCATCAGGTTTTATTTCTCACCTCTCTCTGCAGTGCTTCCTTTCAAGGTGCACTTCCTTTCATATCGCCTCTCACATCACCTTTGGTGAGTTTATGTGAGTAAAAGAGTGTACAACGTTTTATTCGATGCTGCGCATGCATGACACGTTCTTCTCTGAGGCATTATCACATGAAAATCACCCTTAATATGCTTTGTTTAGTAGTTATCTGTTTGTGCTTTAAAAAAGACAGCGAAGAGGTTAACGAGGGTGCAAGAGGGACAGCTAAAGAAGTCGGAGGAAATAAATTATGGATGCAGAAAAAGAGAAAGAAGGTCACCATGAACAGTTCCGGCTTATGAGACTCAGGTGTTCTCTTCTTTGTCACTAGCACACTAATGACTCGTGCGTCTCGTCGTTTTGCACGTTTTCTTTAGCTCACATAGAGGTGAGTATTGCGAGTTTTATGAAAAACATGCTCTGTTATTTTTGTAGTTTAGATGGCCTTAATGCTTTAATTATTTTTAATTTTTTGATGTTTAAAATTATATGCCGGAACGGATGAATTTGCAGTTTCATTAGGGAACATCTGAGTTCATTACTTCTCGATCGACTTTTTCATGAAATATGACCATTTTTTGGCGTGCTGCGGGTTATTTGTTCATTAACATGAACCCGTTGTGTTAATAAGTCACCGAAAATCGTGTGCTCACGAATTAGGAATGCAAATTTTTGGAAGATACATACTTCAGACTAGGACTTCACGTTGACCTTTTGCCGCTCATTTCCAACGAAGTCGCTCCAACCCTACGACGAAAAGTTGCTTTTCATCGCAGCTTATTCTGTAATGTGATGACTGGAAGCGATGCTTTCGACCTTTGGAGCTCGCATTAATTGCTTGGCTACCGCGCATAATCAGTTCTAGTGATCGTTCTGCAATATTTTGTATGATGTATTGGTTCGAGCATAGTTTATCCTCAAACAGAAGCCCTTCATAGAATACACGACAATAAGACGCCATCTACGCAGTCATTTGCATTGATCGATCAGTTGAAAGGCAGTTGTGTGATTCAAAAGTGGCTCTAAATAGATTTTGCGCCCGGTTGGCTTATATAAAAATGAATCTTGTACAGGATCAATTAAATCATTTAAAGCATAAAGGCGTTGTTCTGCATTTCTTATCGCTTATGAAATTTCACTCACTCAAAAGCGCATATCGGACCAACATCTCTGGCACGCTCCTGTATTTTTTTCCAGTCATAGTCAGTTATAAAATATGACAGTCTAAGATCAATTATCAGCAAAATCGGTATAATTGTGCAATTTGCAATTGATCGACTCGGTCGTTCTGCTAGTTCCGAAGCCGAAGAAAGGTTGCATAATTGAATAAATCAGTAGAAGTCGTATATCACCTTAGTGTAACAGTTTCTGCCGATATGACATGCTAACCTCTAAATAAGCTGCGAAGTTGTGAGTAAAAGTTTGAAAATTAAAAAAAAAAAATTGTGACTGCCGTTTTGACTCGCAGACGCAGGGGATTGAATCGAGTGGGATATGTTGATGAGAGGTTCCACTGCGTCAAGTGTGTTTTCACAAAACTTTGTTCCTCTTAGGCAACTCTTCGGCTCATTTCGACATCACCTTGAAAGAACAAACACTCTATAGCATATAAGCATCAGCATTTTTGCGAAGAAAAT
This sequence comes from Baylisascaris procyonis, assembly GCA_037389465.1. NCBI lineage: Eukaryota > Metazoa > Nematoda > Chromadorea > Rhabditida > Ascarididae > Baylisascaris > Baylisascaris procyonis. Next base: position 415,598 of record JAZARR010000078.1, on the reverse strand, counting down.
TAAGTTTTGTAAGATTACCACATGGTCTGATATGCACACCTTGAAAAATAACCAAAAATCTTTTACATCGCTCATCTCTTTACTACGAGCGCGGGACGAGTTTGGGCGCTGTTTGATTCCCCTCTCCTCTGTTCATTCCACTGGGAAAGTACGGTAATGAAGTTTTTTACTCTCCAGGAGAATCAGGCAGCACTTTAGAGGTATACTGTGGTGATATAAGAACGGTTAAGATACGTAGGAAATGTAAAAAGGTGCTTAAAGACTTCAAAGTAACTGTTATTTGACCAAATTTTGGCGGTTTTGGAGGCGTTCTTCCGGTGCAGCAAAAAAGGGAAAACCTGAATGGCGGATCTTTTAAGCGAACGCTCGCTGGGTGGCGCAGGCTGCAGCTTGGGAAAAAGGATGCGAACAAGCACATTTGAATAGAGACTCCTCGGTAGTTTTCTCGTGATTCTGATTAGTGAAAATAGATGCGCGAGGAGTTCCTTGTTCAACAACGATTCTTCAGAAGGCAAAAGGTTTTCGGGCAGCAAGAACTCGAGTTCAGACACTCAGCTTTTGTATTTTAACGGCAGAATAAGCTGCAGTGTTGCGTAACATGTGTGCCACTAAGAAATAACATATCATGCTTGATCCATAAAGACGTAAAATTCATCCTGTTCACAGTGAAAGGGCTGTATAGAGTTAGCTAAATATGAAACCAGAACTGGAGCTTGTAATGTGCATTTAAGAATGGAAACAGTCGGTGCCCCTGCGCCAGCCGAAGAAAAAGGAATCAAGGAAAAAAAGGGGTTCATAATGATTTGTTGTAAAAGAATTTTTAGAGTCAAGGCTTTTCACACGCTCATACTTCTGAGTATATAGATGGTGTTGCAATACCGAATCACTCAGGTAACCCATAATTTTCAACTAATTTTTAGTCGTATTTACCGAATCTCCTGAATAAACTTGTACTGTCTAATTTAATGATTATGATTACTGTTAACTTTATCAGAATTGCAGCAGTAACCTGCGATAACAATATTCGCGTTGCTGTGCTCAACAGATAAGTACAAGAAGTATTGAATTTTGTTCAAAAAAAAAAAATCTAGCTCTAATATTGGTTGCTGTTGTAAATGCTGTGTATGGAAAGAATCTGAACTGTAGTGATTGAAAGGTGCCAGTTGTAAAAATTTGAACAAATCAGATTTTGAAGGGCGCAAGTTTCAGCGGTACTTAGGAAGTCCTTACAAAAGGGACGAAAAGTCCGAGCTAAGATTAAATCCCAGTTTTGCCAGTGACGATATTCCTCGTGGGAGTTCTGCTTCACACCCGTTGACATGCAATGCTTCACATCAATGGAAATTAACCGAAGAACAGGAAATTTTATACAGACGACGGATTTTTCTTATTGATTTCCTACTGTTCTTAATCTAAACAGAAAAAGGATTATTTGAAGTGGTTAAAAAGAACGTGCACAGAAAAAAGTGCGTTAAAACCCCCAATTTTCCTTCCTCTAATACCCAGAGGTGCTTTTTTTTATACACTGATGGCTGCATCTAAGTCAGAACCTATTAAATCCTACGCAAAACTATTCGTAACCGTTGAAAGTCGTTTGCCTTTGTTCCGGAACAAAACTGGCAAGTAATAGAACGCACTACATTTTTGGTGTGTTTAATATGTCATATACACACCTGAATTTCAAGAATCCCTTCAAAGGTAAATTCGTCTTTCCACATCACCAGCTTACACCGCAATTTTGATTCAGCAGGTGTGAAGGCTAACGCATTCCGTTGTCGTTTTGAAGCTGCAGCGCTGTGCACGAAATTTGTGACTGACGAGCGCGTGTTTGCGCTGGTCAATCAATGTGGTATGCGCATGTAGCGTTTCTCGATAGAACAGGCTCGGTAAATGCCCGTAAGTCGAGCAGCTCAACGCGCTCTGCCACCCTTTTTCTACCTTAGCAGTAAAAATTTGTGATCCTGAATGGGGAGGGGGGGAGTGAAGTTTTTGGTTAAAAACAACTCAAAAAGTCTGCTGAAGATCTAAAATGAAATGACTTTATGCCCAGTTTATTTGCGGTTGGAATATTGTACCAAAATTTTGGCGTTACTTTCCTTCTAGCTTTTCTGGTGGCCACTATTTTTTCTGTTTTTTTATGCTTATAACTTATAACAATCTAAGAAATGTGGTAAGTTACGTACGGAAAGCTGTCGATTCAGGTTGTTTCTTTGTAACCGCGATGAATTTGGCTCGATTTTGTCTTTGAGGAGCTCGAGTTTGTTTTCCGTAGAGCGCGAAATGAGTCCACTATTTGACCTGGGGCCTTGGTGTGCGACTGGGATAACTCTTAGAGGATTTAGGGATGCTCTTGACGGAAATACCATCCTTAACTGAACGCATGCGATGGAAAGTATTAGCGGGGCAATTTGTACGACCCTCCCCTCCCTCGCCCCCATATCCCTTCTCCCTGATCCATCACATGCTCCTTAGCCGCGGGTGTCAATGGTACTGCTTTTACGGACTCCAGTTTTAGTCGTAAGACTAGTAGTGGTGGCGAGAACATGTCTGTCACCGTTCCTAGTTACCAGGTGGGTGACGCAATGTGTGAGGTAGTGTGTAGCAAAGACTTTGACCTCAAGCCAAAAATGCTTATTTAGCGTGTTCTCTGTGTGATGCTTGTGGTAGGTAGCAGGGTTGATGGACAGGGGAGGAAGAAATCCTTTTCTAGGTAAGTTTTAAAGGTTTATCCTTTCCCCTCTGCTCCCAATTATGATTCTTTGCTGATATCATTGTTACATAGATCGCGTTTTCTCAAATGGTTTATTGATTAATTGTGTGCAAGTTTGATCTTATTCTCTATCCTGTTTAATCATGTCATAGACAAAATTACTCAGAAAACTGTATTTGCGTTCATTCTCCCTTTCAGCCTCTTTGCTGAGTTGTTTGTTTTCTTCTCTGATTTGTACGTTTAACGTTTAATAAGTCATCACTGCGTCATACTCTAGTTTTCCTACACTGTGCTATATTTGCACCGTAGTGGAAAATAGACATATCCCCATTTCCCCACCTCCCCTCATCTGTGTCATCGCCTTTCTCCGCCAATCGTCCCCCGGGCGATTCTATTTCGAACGCGCATGCGAATCCAAGCAGGCGGCATGCGGTTGTTGATGACTGCGTGCGGTGTTGTCATGCGTTGTGTCTGTTGCACGTTTTCTGCAGGAGAGTGCATCCGCCACTCTGTGAACGTTTTCTTATCAAACGTTACACACCCGAAGTGGTTCTCAATTTGTCAATTCACACTGCTCAGTATTCCACTGCGATCAGGTTTGCATTCGGTGGCTATCGGCGGTCGTTGTGCTGTCTACTGCTATCAGGCCTTATTGCCACCTTTCTTGAAGTTGTATTTCTTTTTTGTACTCCTCAGGCGACAGTATTACCATCAGATCACCTCTCAGCTGTTCATTATTGTTACATCCGCCAACTGCCAGCCGTGGTACTTACCTTATGCGTTCATTCACTCCTTATGGAGTTCAAGCAGTTCAACATTACTGCTTGTCGTGGAGTAGCTCTCTATCTTTTCATTTCCACTTTTCAGTGAAGTACTCTCCTCTGTATATTTGTTCATATAGACACACACTCCGGTCTTTTTCTTCGTATTTTTCTGTGCCCACATCATTGCCTGAAGATGACTTCCACTGTTCGTTTCGTCAATTCTGTAATTTGTTTAAAGATGCAATCGCTTTCGATCTTTTGTGTAGGGGGTCTTCCTTCCCCAAGTGGTTCCGCAATGGAATCTCACTCAATCGAAGATCAGGAGTACATAAGCGCCTGGCAGGAATCGAAGCAAGGATCGCAGAGACCAGGTCGCCTGACTTATGCAGAATGTCTAAAGAGCGAACCTGGGCCAGTGACAAGCAACAAGTTTCCCTGAAAGTGCCTCTCCTCCCATTCCTCTACCCTCTATCTCTCTTTCGCTGTGCATCCCTACCAGTTTTTTTGCGTTGTCGAGAGCTTTGAGCTTTGGTGGCGTGTGCTTTAAAAAGAGCCAGAAGCCAACGTCCTTTGTTAAATAATTCGACAGATCACCCCCCACCCCCTCTTGAGTACTTTTGAGAAGTTGACCACGTAGAACTTCATGCCCCACTCTTTTGGTACATTTGCTACGCCAAGCATTGTTCGTTTTTCTTTTGTTACTACCCATTTTAGCAGGAACAATGAGACGGTTCCCCGAGCCCCCTCAGCGGAATGTGGGCATACAGAACACGGTCCGGAGATGAAGCGATACGCGGAGATAGCAGTGGAAAGTACAGCAGCTTCGAGACAGGTTTTTTCGAAGGCTTATTGTTGGAAGCGCATATGTTGCAAGGTACTTCTTTCCTAGCACCATGAATGCGATTGTAGGAAGGCGGTTACGTAAGACGTTATACATAAGGTTACAGTGGTAAATTTGTCAACCGTCACTTCTGTTGAGTGGAGGTTTTTGAGCGCCACCGGTCAATACAGCGGTTTGACCAAAGTAGTTGGCAGGTAGCTTCCCCCTCCACCCCCTGCCTATGATTGCTAACGAAATTGAGGTTACCATTTTTCTATGTTGCCACAACGCTTTTTCCAGGTAAGTCGATTACAAACACCGCAAAATTCGTTAATCTCGAGCTTTTCATCATATCTGCTAGGCTGGTTTATTCAGGTTTTCATGTGTCTATCACTGAGTAGGCTAAGGTCCTTCTTGAAACTCATGTTCGAGATGCTGCCAACATCTCTTTTGAATCCTCTCTCATATGCTTATCATATTTTAATACCATATCTCTGTGAATGTCTTGCCTGCCACTTTGTGTTCCCAATGCAACCTTTCGAGCACGTGATTTGTGTTCTACAGTTATGTTTTGATAACAGTTGCACTTCGATGCGTGGGATGATTTTTATGCCTGTCGTATGTATTCGATGCGTAGGACGTTTTTAGTGTGTTCCCATCACCCGCTTAGTCGCTGTGGTACTTGGCCTCTCAGCTAAAGGCATTTGTTGTTCGCATTTGTGATACATCGCTCATAACATATTCTTCGTATTTTTCAGTAGCAATTGGATCACCCCTCTCAAAATGATCGTTGCAACGGCCATACCTCCTCTTAAGGTATCCGTAAGGAACTCTTCTGCCAGAAAGCTACACTGCACTTTTATACTTCCGATGCTGAAAAGGTTTTAATGGAAAGAATATTCTTGGAAAGCGGGATTTGAGATTGGCCTTATGTTTCCTGGTCGGTTGCAAAACCGGGGGGAAGGGGGGGGGGGGCAAGAAAAGGCTCAGGTGAGGGTTAGGCGCATTGGACTGTATGGATTGCGAGCGTATAAGTTCCCCACAGCAATCAAACTGGAGACCGAATGAGTAATAAAGGCAGAGTGGCTAGCTTTCGGGCCAGTAGGGTGGTTGATGGTGGAAAATTGCGTGCGGTGTTGATGTAACATATGCTTTGTTTGCCCGTATATATAGTACATGTAGTTCCATGTTTTCTTTGTTGTATGGATAAATATCAATTATTTTTAAGATGTAGCCAGAATAAGAATTTCCACCTCCCATCCTTTGTTCAGTGGTGGCACATCGTATTTTGTCTTTCCATTTCTAGCCCTGTTGCGTCCCCCATCTCCTCCCTCCGCCCCCGCCCATCCCCGTCGCTCGTACGCTGTGATAATGGGCCAAAGGATTATGCGTCCGGCGTTCGCGACTCCACTTCTGGCTCATCCAGGAATGAAACGACCGCGAAAGGACAGAGGTTTTCGGACATTTTTGACGCCTAGCTTAACGCAATAAAGCGACTCAAATCGGAGGGTATTCCAAAAACTGAATTGCTACACTTCGTACGTAAATATGGTGGCCCTCCTTTATTGAAGAATTAAACAGGACCGTCCGTCACTGAGCTGTATGATGTGAAGTTATTGCTTGGACGTGTAACGAACTCGCTCGAGAAACTTTGTAAATTTGCAGCACTACATATCGCAACGCTTTCGCTTTTCAGGAGCGGCTTCTTTTCTTTACTTTAATCTGCGAGTATGTCAATCTCGACAATCAGGCGGCAAGTAAAAAATGTCGCCTACAATTTCTCTGACACACAAGTGAAGGTGCGCGAGGCAACCAGGTATGCTCTTTTAAACGATTTGCGTTATTGAACCCCTCTGCAAAACCTGCTAGAGCAGGTGTTTCTTACGTGTTATATAATATTGAGCACCAATCCGAGGTGTGAAAGTCGTTAAAATCATATAAGCTTTCAGTTGCTTGCATGAAAAAATTTATAGAAATGATAAAATCTTTCTTGAAAAATGTATTCCTAGAAATAATGGAATAGCATATAGCATTAACTTATACGTTTGATTAACCCGAAAGGATGTGGCATGGTCCCTGCTGAGCTTCACACACTTCGGGCACAGTCTATTATGGCTTGTGTTGATAGCGTGGTCGCAGTGCGTTCCAGCGAGGGATTATCGTTTGCTTCCTCCTTATTTTGCTTTCACAGTATTGCCTCGGCCTTTTTGCTCTCCCGTCGTGCATCACACAAGTACCGGCTCTCAGTGGAAGCACTGCATTAGGAAATCGGATTTGATGTTCGGATGAGAGCAGCGTAAAAAAGTGCTCAGATTCAGGAAACATCTACCAGGAGGGGATGAGGAGGGGAGGGGAAAAGAGTGGTCTTGCGATGCAGCGGCATAGAGACTGCTGAACTAACCTACGTACAACGAGGCTCATCACGCTCTCATCTGCACCTTACTGACGCGAAATCAGGCTTTCGTTTCACATACTGTATGCGTCATCAGTTTAAGTGCGGTTATCGCAACGGTTGGTGTCCCGAAAAAATTTCCTCATGTGTATGCAACGACGGTAAACTCTAATGATTCATAGTTCAGTTTCGTCGCAGGCTGCGCTATAAAAAGTGCGAAGGTGTGCTTGTTGTGCTACGAAAGTAATCCAATTTCATATTTGCATCGTACGTAAAGGGGCAGATTTTTCTCCGGAGCAGCGGGTATAGCAATACTCTGATGGTGCGCGGAGTGAAAGAAAGGATCGCCGCCATACGCAAGACCAATAAGGTGGCATTGGGAAGGGTAGAGGCTAATCGTCAAAACATAACTATCGCCACGTGCGGTTGATTCGCGGGCGGTCCACCTTTTCTATTTCGGGGCTGCAAAACTACAAGTGTTACAGTTTAGTAGAATACTGAGTTTATAATTCTGCATAAGAAAATCAGCCTTCTGCCGGAACAGTTTATTCCGGGTGTCACACGTCTAGGAGGGGGGGGGGGTCTCTCGCCTTCTCTGTTACCTTTCTCTCTCTCTCCTAAACCTCTTTCCACGAGGGAGCTATAGAGAAAAATGATGATTGTTTTGCTTTGCGAAGCATTCGCCTTCGTGCTCCTGAGCAACGCATGTTACATGCTGTAAATCCTATTGGTACCACAAAATTGGATAATGTCCGGTGACCTCCAGTCTCGCCCAACATAAATGGATGTTAGACATTTTATTGGACTTAGAAAAGCTTTTTGTGGAAGGTTCATTTTAAGTAGTAGCCCTGCAGAAGTCACAGTAGAGACCTTGGAGATAGTACTACCATCTCTCCTCCCCCGTCTCCTGCGACGCACCTGTTTTTGCTTCCTTTGTGCAAGTGAGGGGATATGTAATCTGAGACACCCATAACGCTATGTGTTTATAGTGACCGTCACATGTTACGGCGATAGAAAAACTTGATGAACCGTGCGTTCGCTTTGAGTTGATTTTCCGATTTGTTGCACAATTTTTTCAAAAATTGAAAGTCGTTCCTCATTAATTTCTTGGAATTTCGAGATTTTTGCTAGCCTCGTGATATTTATTAAAACTCATCAGATTTAAATTTTCATAATTTTCTGGTTTCCTCGAGGAAAAAATTATATTTGTTCTGATAACGGCGGAAAAGGGAGTGTTTGAAGGGGGAGGGGGATCGTTGTCACGATCGATTGTGCGTATACATTCTTCCAATGCGTTTTGGTTATTATTGCCGTTGTTTTTTCCCCTTGCGGCACGCGCAAGCAACCTTTCTATCATTGCTCATCTAATTGCCGAAACACTTTGACAAATTTTATTTGTGCAGAATCTGTTGAAAATTGAAATAGGTCCCCATTTCGGTTGCTTCACGTTTCCATTTCTTTGTGGTTGTTAATGGCATAATTCTATTTCAACATTTTCTCACTTCTAATGTATTTGACCCGTAATCAGGTTCATCTGCTAAATGATTCACCTCTTCTGCATAAATCCTATTTTATATCCTCTCAGATTTTGTCGTTTCGTGAAGTAGCGGGCATAGTAACCACATTTCCTCATTCGTTCATGTTCACATAGCAGTCCACATTTAGTTTTTTTTTTTTTTTTTTTTGAATGATCATAGTAAATAAATTTCAGTAATGATCCTTGGGGTCCATCAACAGCTTTGATGTCGGAAATTGCCGATCTCACGCATAACCCAATGTCGTTCACGGAAATCATGTCGATGCTGTGGAAAAGATTAAACGACCACGGCAAAAATTGGAGACACGTCTATAAGAGTCTCGTTCTGCTAGATTATTTGATTAAGGTTTGTTGCTTTTTTAACGTCATATTCTGGATTTTCGGATAGAACGTATAGGATGAGCTAATTCGAACATTATCTACGGTTATGCGCTAGCATAATTTAGTTTGGCGAGTCAGAATTTTGTTTGACTACATTCTGTGATGATGATTTATTGAATTATTTGTGAAAGCAATCTAACATTTCGATATCTCCGGATTTTTTTTTTTTAGTAATAATGCTCTTTAAGATTTGGAATGTTCCCACTGATACCTTAAGGTGTACATTGTTATCTGAGCGCACCGTGGCGTGCTTATGGGATGTCAGGTAGCACAATGAAAAGTCCGCCACTTACAGGATTAGAGTGGGGGGTCGGGATGAAACCGCTTCGAGCAAGTGCAGATTCGAACTTTATGGAGTAGAGTAGATATCGAGCAGAAAAGGCAAAGGAGATGCAATCTAATATGACAACGTTCAGTGCAAGGGAAAGGGGTGGGGGAATGCTAAGGGGCCCTGTGAAAAATGAGCGCCCATCGTTGAAATGATGATTATTGTCAGCAGTATTTTCACGGTGGTGTCGGTACATTGTAAGGATTGTCATCTGACTGTTCATGAATGAAAGCAATCTTCTGTTTTCTGTTTTGCGCAGAGTGATTTTTTACTTGTACTTGTATGACTGAAGAGGAAAGACATCGGGATAGGGGAATAGCCTATTGCAGAATCCTTCATACTGATTTATATTTGTCGGCGCACAACTTTAGCCAGATGTTTTTTGAATTGTTTGCGTAGAAGCTCCTTGCTTGTATATCCAAGGACGCTGATTTCTCGTCACATCATTTATCGCCAAAAATGGTGGAGATACACACACTTTTTTGCCATTTAACTTCACAGTTTAACTCCACTTGTAATGAAATTGAAATTTTGTTTCAAACTTTCCTTCTTTTTTTGTATGAAAACTTTCATTGTTTTTTGGAAGTGTGGTGAGCGCTGTTTCAAGTGGTGGGGTGGCCATCGTATTCATGGAAGTGGTTGCTGTTCCATTTCTCCCGATAGCAGAGCTGACTGGCATTCTGTGTGATATTAAAATATCTCGGTAGGAAGTGTTTGTTTTAGGAAAGATGCTTCTACTACCGCAGAGTATTTATATAACGCTTTTATTTGAGGAATGCAAATTCCACCGTTGTTTAGCAACCACAGCGTAATATTCAAAGATACTTTAATCCTTGTCCTCCCAAGGAGCTGTTTCCTGCTGTTGCATTATTTGGCACGGGAATCGCTGGTACATTTGAAAGGAACCGCTTCATTTGTTTATAAAGTTCCTTCCTGCCTTCGTAGCATTTGAAGCATTGTTCTGTGAGACGAACTCGTTGTTCTTAGTGGGCAAAAGCATAAGCTCCAATGACTTTTTTAAAAATAATTCGTATCTCTGCTGGTTTCTGTAATGTTTGTATTAGAAAGGCACTAAAAACCGTACTGTGGTGGCGAGACGTTGTCTGCAGTTGGGGGGGGGGGGGGGGGGGTTGGGGGCGCCTTCAACCTTCCGCTTTCCGGGTAAATGCTCTAACAAACCGAGCTATTGCAAGGACTTTAAAATGGCACTATTTGTTGCTTAATTCCCAAGTTGCACAGCGTGCATAATGCAGCACATCCGATGAGCCAACAGCTAGAACAGACTGGCAATAATTGGGCATTGTTTAGTAGGTTTTTGTGTACTCAGTGAACTCCTGTAATAAAGTTAACATTTAAAGTGCTGCAGAGATCCGTCTGGTATGTGGCGCATGGTGGTTTCTCCATTAGTGGAGATGTTGTTTTTATTGTTGACGAACGGCGAATGCGCGGCGATGAAGGTCTTAGTTAATAACCATTGTTTGAGGATAAATGGAAACATTGTTCGGGATCACGATAAGCAGTTTTCTCATTCATCATCAAACTATGGTTATCGTAGAAGTTTTATCCAGACTAAAGTTGGCCTTGCAGTAAGTTATGAGTATTGAAAACCTTTCTTATGAAAGTGAAAGTAGATAGAAGGTGGCTTCTACCCTTTGCCGTTTTTGCTCGTTTTTTGCTTTTTTTTTTTGTTTGATCGCATTGATTTACACCAGTTTCACTAAGGTTCAAATAAAGCAGGTTTATTGGGATGCAATAGCTGTTTGGCCTATGCGAAAGATCGGACGGTATGGGGACAAGAAGAGGTCATGACAGCGTAGCAGGAGAGTGAATAAAGAGGAAGCATTTTAGGTTATGGGTGGGAATAAAAGCATTCTAATTAAGGTGAAACTACTGGCACTGTGGGGAGCACGAGAGAATTGGTCGTCATACCGGATGTATTTAGTTGGATTTGTCAGTCACTTTGGAAACGCGTTGCTAAACAATATCTTTAAGAATCCTCTTTCATTTTCACATATTTTAAGAGCGGTAAAGAAGTTACATAACGCATATGGGTAAACGCGTTAAGCTGCGTAATAATAGGGACTCTTTAAAAACTACGGAAAACTTTGCGCAGTTACGTTTCAGGGACGTAACTATGAAAACAGGTCTTAATGGCGTATTTTACAGTTTAATATTTTTTCTTAATTGTTAACCCTAAATGAATCTTTCCATATAATAGCGACGAGGTGGGTGGGCTTCATATATGTGATAACAACCGCGATGATTTAGTTGGGCGTTGATCTGTGAAATGATGTCATCTGCAGTGTGGTAGCGAAAAGGTGGCTCAACAATGCCGTGAGAATATCTATTCGATTGAAACGCTGAAGGATTTTCAACACGTTGAAGAGAATAGGGATCAGGGAATGAACGTTCGTGAGAAAGCAAAACAGATGGTCAGTCTGTTGTACGATGAGGAGCGACTCAAGAACGAACGGACTAAATTTTTGATGACTCGCAAAAAGTTCATGACAGGCTCCGCGATTTCCTCGGATGGGACCATCAAACAGATGCGCAAATCAGATACGGGTCCTGTCTTTGGTAAGAGATTTTATTGTTTCACCTGTCACGTAAATGAAAAAGAGGTACCTGCAGTGCTGTGTCTTTCAGATCTAACACAAAACGGTTCCGAGTTTTTTGCACACCACTATATCTTGTTGCACTCTTTCCCCTCCTCCCACCGACTTTTGCAGCCGTTTAGAAGACCACGAACATCCAGCTTGCATCTATGGAACCATCGGATAATTTTGGCTTGGTTATGATGTAGAGTACAGGCAGAGTCCCCATGGCTTTATGGCGATGCCGTGATGAATCTTACTGTCCTTGGGAAGGATAGTTTCGCCTTGTTCCTCTCATCTCTTCTACTGGGATAGTGACAATCATGAGCATGGACTCCGCAGTGCAGTCGATATGTAATCGTATTGCTCACTTCATGAATATAGGCTTGATTATGCTGCGCCATTGTTACGTCTTTGAACCCTTATATGTAAAATTAACTTTCGTTTGCGATTATGAAACTATTTCGCTGATATGGCAGCATAGGTGATTTGAGTTAATGGTTGCCATGTTCTCTCGTTGCTCGTTCTTCAGAATGGATCGAGCACAACAAAAAAAAACTTGTTTCTATTACTAAAGTTCACATAAATGTGACCGTGACCGTAAGACAGCAGTATTTTATTGAACTTATTTAGTGAAGTCATTAACTTAGAGGATATTTTGATTTGATGATGGGATCGGAACTCGAGGCTTTAACCATCGATCGGAGACATTTTAGAATCGGAGCTTGAGGATGCAAGGCCATCGAGCGCTGGCGAAGAGGAAATGCAGCTTCAAATAGCTCTTGCACTTTCAAGAGAAGAAAATGAGAAGGAAGAGGAGCTTAGGAAGAAGGACGATATCGGACTTCAGGTTTGATTTGTTTAAATGGCTATATTTTTTGTTTGCCTTGCTTTTTGATCATTGTCGTGTGCGATTCTGAGCGGTTCCATCGTTTTGTGTCAGAAGTGACCTAGTGATTGGACATTTTCACTCCCAGACTTCTAGTTGGAATTCCTCTCGTTTCTTAAGGTGGTAGTTGAGGATGTTGTGGCCTTTCTGCAATCCATGCTGTTTTGGCAGTAGGTGCTGCCAGCGTGGTGATTAGCTGACAATGGAACCAGTGGTGATGGATTCCTAGATTTGCAATTGTATTGTAGGGTTTTTCTCATCACGGAAACAGTAAACGTAATATGTGATTGACCTGTTAGACGTGAACAGCCCTGCGAATTGATCTTTTTGCTCGACGTAATGAGCCTTTTTTGAAGAAGAAAAATCGTTTATTGACACATGAACAAAGAACGCTTCATATGAGCAGTGAACAATACCGATGTGACTAAACCAAACGGCGAAATGGTTTGTGCAGCTGCAATCAGATTCATTAAGGTGAGACATGACTATGAGCTTACTCATCGGAAGAGATATCCCACGCAAGTAACATGATGGCATTTACATGTCGATCTGTAGAAAGAAGATTACATTTCCCCACTGTTGATGTTTATCGCGGTTCTGAAGGGTTCTAACTGAAAAATGTGCAGAAGAGTACTCATTGTGCAATGTATTTGAGCAAACTAAAATTGGTGAGCATGGTAATTCCACGTAGAAATTGAACACAAGCAGTAACTCTCCAAGGTGTTATTTCGAAGACATAAGTTTATAACATAATACAAGATCAAACGATTGCATACAGAATTTCTTAAAATCACCTCCTTAGTTGGGGTTGTGAAAGGTCGGAAAGACCTTGTGATGGAAAAGATCGTTCTTCTTAATGAGCTAAAGAAATTTTCGGATACACATTAGTTGAACAGAATACTAGATCAGTTGGTACTAGAGCGAAGATGCGATGCCAGGCGGCTGTAGCAGTACACAAGCAGCTCATATACGCACACCGAAACCTTCTAGAAGAAAACAACAAACGCGAATGAACCCAAAATTCGATATAAACAATAACACTTCTCCATAAACCATTTGCGGCATCTTCAGAATTTGTTGGCAGAATCGTAAAAGTGTCTCTCTACTATACTAGCACGCCTTTTCTGCTAACGCTTGTTCAGAAGACTGTAACGTACGAATCAACTCTGAATGAAACCGTGGTTGTATGTGCTCGAGACTTGTTTGCGCAGAAGTTCACGTTCATCTCGTTGAAGAAATGCGTTGATCTATGCGGGTCATGCGTTGTTGTATAGTGTATTTGCAGGCGTTGTCCTTTAACGCTTTTATTCAACTTCTCTGAGCTTTGGTTCATTTAAAGGAGGGAAGATTTTTTGGGGAGCAACGATTTCTTTGGAAGTTGAATAATATGCATAGCTTCTTTCTGGACTAATTTCTACTGTCTGTTATTTGTTCTTACCAAGTGCACAGTTGTGCCAATTGTGGGCTTAAACAGTCGCGGCTGTGATGTTAGTATATGTTGAAGACAGCTGCCTAAATCGGAGTGCAGTTGCCAACCGGTTTTCGTTACGATGTTCTATTTGAGTGTGTGAAGTGCACGAATAGATACTATTACATTGGAGAGGGAAATCATTGATGGTTGGCTGTATGGCATTCGTATTTATGTTCGGCTAAGTTTTTAGAATTGATATGTGCAGTCAAGTTGGGAGAATGAAATGCTGATGTATTGAATTAGGATAGCCTGAATGTCATGTCATCAGGGACAGAAGACATGTGTAACAGACGTGGTAGTTCGAGAGTTATAAAACGTGGCTATGAACGCATAAGAAAGATACTCACAAAAAGTGATAAGTTCATGCAGGTGCTAGCAACAAACATGATCTAATGGAGCGTGTGAAAGCAATTTCTAGAGTATTGTCAAGTGTGAACTACTTCTGCTTTCGCACAAAATTTCCGCTAGAGTTTTCATGAGGTATTTGCCTTCCAATTTCCAAATTACATGTTAAACCGTGTTAAATACATATATTATCCGTGTGCAAACATATGATTTTTGTATTATCCCGTATAGTGCTACATAAGTTAATGTATCAGTGAAGCACTAATTGCATAAGTGAACACTGAATCTTACCCGTGGATGCATATAGCATGTTGCAACAAGTTCTCGCTGCTTTGATGTGATTACTGAACAATAACATAATACCAGTCTTCTTACATAGGCCGCAGTGTTCTATTGTCGCTGTTCATTTTTAAACCAGCCCTTGGAGAGCACAGCGATATGACTGCTATTCATTAAATTCAAAAAAGCTTCAAATGCCGGCTTGAAGATTCTTAAAATGCCAAACATAGGGGATGTCATTACGCACCATCGGAAGATAGAAGTGAGTTAGATCTCGTTTAGCCTGAAGAGTATACAGGATGTAGAAGCAGTTTGACCTTTTCAGGCTTCTGGATCTTGGCTTCCATCTTTCTTGAGGAATGGGCGAGAGCATTATCATATAGGGAAATTATATGCTTCATGCTGATTACAGCAGAATAATTCTGAACCAGTACTATCTACTCTCCTTTCAGCTGCTCTGAATAAAGCTAGCAATTAGTTGCTCGTATTTAAAGCTAATTCAGCGTAGGTAACACTCTCGGAAAACAAAGCCGGCTGGCCAATACTTCAAAGAAATATATTCTAGATGGCGATCAACGAGAGTCGGCGAGAAATTGAGCGCATGTGTTCACTGGATTCGGCACCACAGCATACCGTCTCCGGGGCAACTCTGTCGCAAAGTGCTATCGACGATCTGTTGTCGTTGGGTGTTGGACAACCGGTCGATCAGGCGCCCAATCCATGGGGTGGACCGGCAGCTGATCCATGGGCGCCTTCGCCGAGCACTGTCGCTACGGCCACTGCTGGTTAGTTGTGTTTGATTTTTTTTACTGCATATCATAGCTGCTGGAATATTGCCCTTTTGAAGGAAGCCTATTTTATACGACAGTTGTTTTTTCGAGAGTGTTTTATAATGAGAAACCCTTGCAGCTTCCATTGAAGGAGATAAGAATATGATGCAGAAATATGCAGCAGCACAACCACTTTCCATTCAGTATTTAATTTCACACACAACTTGTGCTTGAATGTCCACTTCAATTAATAACTGTGGAAACACAAAACCATTCTATGTAGGGAAATAAAGTTCATCTGTTACGAAGTGTGATGGGCATAGTCCACAAGTAGAATAATCTCTTATCAGTTTTCACATTGATACGGACTTTAAGTGTGCTGCTAAACTTTCAAAAAAATTCCCCACTTTAAACATGTAGTCACGGGTGCTGCAGTGTGCCTCACAGTTTGCATGCGCTTTGCATCAATCGGGTCGCATTTTGCGAGGAGTCGGGTCGGGAGAACGAATCCTTTTTGAAAGATTCGTCTGAGTGGTCGATTCGACTAAAACATGTCTAGATTATTAGGCATATTTTACTATCTTTCGGCAGTATGCGACAACGATTGGTTCATTGTGTAGAGTTGCAAAAGCGCATATTGTGTAATCCTCTTTGACGGACTGTCTTACCTGCTTAGTAGTCTTTCTCAGAGTCTAGTTGTTTTAACATCCATTTCAAGCTTTTTAGTTACTACCTGCACATTTTATCCACCCGTTGAGGTTTGATGCCTAAGTGGATATTTGGCAAGACCAATTGGGGACCTCGGTTGCGGTTCTGAATTTCTGCTTCCGGAATTCGAGTGCTTTTCAGATCCATCCATCTTGGTGCCTTCTAAAAACCGGGAACTCTGAAAATGTGCTGCAACGGGTATTAAATTTGCTTTGAAGCAATCACATCTCACTAAAACTTTTCTTTGATGTTCGCTTTTCACCGCACGATATATCGCATTGCTCGACAGGCTTTTTTAACGTCTCGTCGGTAGCAGAGAACAACTGATTGGCTGCTTATCTCTGAAGCTGTTCGCACAAAGTGAAAGATGGAGAAGGTTAATGGAAATAAGGAATTACCCTGTTTTACATAATAATGCCTTAAGGAAATTGAGAATAAAGTTTTTATTACTTGCTTTGAGAACCTTTTCAGAAGTTTTCGACTTGCCTTTGGCTCAGAGCTCGAAAAATTCCGCTTGTTCCTCCTTCTTTACCTCGACATTTATTGAGCTCGCGTCACCTATCTGAGTTTATAAATCAGATTTTGAAATTGCTTCTTCCTTTTAGCTTGGAAGTTTTCGATTTGGTTCTTTTGTTTTTCCTCAAAAATTTTACTCGTTTCGATTGCAGTAGCTTTCACAATCTACTCGACTAACCTTGACACGAAAATGCATAAGCCATGTTGATTGAAGTTTCCATGGGTTTATTTAAATGTTCTGGGAAGAAAATTGGGCCCACTTCACTTCACTCAAAAGCGTTGAGTAATTTTCTCATTTGCCTCTACTTACGAGAAAGTTCCTATAAATGAAGCTTCGCACGCTGTCTGTTCTTTCGACAGAATGCAGAATCTGGACAGATAAAACTGAGCAAGTTCCTTCAGTTTTTTATTGAAAAGAATTTATCATTTCATTTGGAGGTTTGTTTACGATGTTGCTTGACTAGCGTTTGTGCTCAGATTATGAATTCAGCCACCAGTGTGATTCAGTGGCTGCATTTGAATGCTACTTATTAGATGTGTTTGTGATATCACTTAGCATTTTGCCTGGCTTCCATAGCAACTGACTATAATCGCTTCTAATATCGAAATAGAAAAAGTCACCATGCTGAACAGGTCTATGATTACATGGTAATGCAAAGAGGGGTTTTAAAAAATTCGGGCTTAGGGGGCGCAATTCAATTTTTGGTCCTGTATTATCGCTATAATTCCGTGCCTCGTTTTAATTAACTCATAAGACCGCATATGTTCGATATTTTCTCTTCATTGTTAGCACAGTAAACACTCGGTAATGGTATGTGATGCGATATTAAATACCCCTTAAGGTTTTCGGTTTAGTGCGTTAGAGTAAACTGATTTTCCCGATGAATCTTTGCAATCGAAAGTCGTTATTTCTGTTCCATTCGAGCGGTTCATTGTTAGTTTCATCACTGAAGCTCTATCGTTCCAGTCATAGTGGTCCACCTCAGGTGCCATCTAAATCTTTTTTCAGTAAGTTTCTAGCAAAATATTTATTGCCTGTACGTATCACATCGTCTTTCTACATACCCTTATCCTTAACATCGCAGTTCACCAGCTTCTGTTAGGGTTAAAATCTGTTTCCAGCCTCGTCGGTATACCCGTCATTAGCGGTTAGCCAACCGACCAGTGATCCTTGGGCTCCGTCGGGTGGTATGACGACGTCTGCTGTGGCAAGCGCGACTGTAGATCCGTGGGCTCCTGCGCAGTCACTGGAGTCAGCGCGCGTGTTGCAACCTACTGCCGGCAACGGCTTGTCTGCTAGTGCTGCAATACAGCCTGTTAGCAGCAGCCGAGAGGATGCGAATGCCAAGCAGAGGATGAACACAAAGACTCCGGAGAGCTTCCTTGGTGAAAATTCGGCGTTGGTCAACCTTGACAATCTAATGGGTACGACAAGTAGTACTACGAAAGCTGGTTGGTTCCATTCTTTTAAAGCATTCATATCCTGAGTGGTCTTACCGCTGGCAACTGAATTTGTTTGAATGGCTGTGATATGGAAGTGGAAGGCTTTCGTTCATTGACACAAATGATTTGTCATTTCTGTTCTGAAATTTGAGAGCAGCAAAGACCAAATTCCGAGTCTGTTTCACTGCGAATCTTCCCTTTGACTATATCACCTTCTTAGAACGTGGCAATATATCGCACATCCTTCCTACGTCCTTTTCATTCTTCCTTCCTTACTGGTTATACATTTCTCATTTACCTTCTGGGGAATCTACCTGCATCAGACTCTAACTTGCTATGGGACAACTTGCAAATTTCATTCTGGATTAGAAGCCATGCCTAAAAGCTGAGAAACTTGTACATCTCATGGTTTATGAACGGGGTTTTGGTGTGTTTTTTGCAACCTAGATGAAAGGATATTTTTATTCCGTGCTCCTCGTTCTGCATGTTTATATGAGCGCTCTCGTGACTTTATTTCGTCGCACGTCAGGATGGGTAATGAATTAGTGGATTGGGCTCGGATTGTATCCCTAATAATATCAGTCCGTTACAAGACCAACCTGGGACTATCGTAGAAGGGTTTAAAGCCCCCTTTTTATATAACATATAACGTATGACTTTTAAGAGATAGGGTGTAGATGGATTAGAACTTCATGCGGTCGAGGGACATCGCTCGTCTTCGCGCAACCTGGGTACGTTAATATCGCCAAAAAAAGGACTTGGCGTGGCACGCCTCTTGTCGTCGAAGTTGAATGTCTCGTCCCCTCACTTCCTTATAGTTGTCGATGTCGGTACTTTTCCATCGACGGAAAAGTCGCGGTACCCTCAAATTTGTGTGCAACGATGTCGTCGAAAGTGTTTTACTAGTGTTTGCCGGCGAGGTAGCGGGGGATTCCCATTGGTATTGAATAGATAAGAGACTCTCCTGCCCCTTTCCCAGAGAGTGGGGTAATGTTGGATTGCCAAGGAACACCAGGGGGTTTTTAATGCTTCTTTGCAAAGTCCCAGCCCCCTCGCCAAGATTTCTGTCCCCTGACATCTGTGTTAAAAACGTCATGTTTTTCGAAAATATTGGTACGTTTGCTAAGCAGATGTCAGAGTGTTTGGCAATACTGAATTCATTATCACTGAGCCTCAGAGGCCCATGCTTATCATTCGAGACAGTAATATAGGAATAGGTACTCATTCCGATAGTTCCAGAAAAAGGCAAGACCACATTTGAAGGCGTCCGGGCAGGGCAGTTCCACTACGCCAACTTAGTGTCTGAAAGCAAAAAATATTCTCGTTTTGAAGATTTCTGCTCCCTTGCTAAAAAAATACTTTCAGGTCGACCCTGGTGGTCTCGAGAAACTTGTGTTATGTGGGAAGATTTTCGGATGCGAAAAGATTTTACGCTGAAAGCACTAAAATAAACATTGTGATAGCATTTGCGGTTGTGGAATGTACAGTTTTCGAGATGCGGGACAAACGGAATAAATGTAAGTGGGGATAGTGTGAGACAAGGAAATTTTTGATTCATTGCATGTGCTCTTCAGAATTCTGGATCTTCTGAAGCTTATAGATGGCCTTCAAGAACTTAGGGAAATTTTAGCTTTCGCGATTTTGAGAATCGGGTTCGTAAGAAATAGGAAGAGGAGCGAACCCGAAATTAGCCTGAAGTATTCCGGCTAATCAATGCGTCTCAGAATTACTGGTCGCTGTGTTGGGATTTTCCCACTATCCCCTGACTTTTCGCGTGCGTCAGTGGCACCGTCGAGGTTTGAGCAGCAATCGTGTTGAGGTAGTTCGAGACTATCAAGCACAAGTTGGTACCTACCTAAAGAACGCGCCGGGAAAGTGCTGGTAGACGCTTTTGGCAATCTAAGGCCATCAACGGGGTGTCGCACAAACAAAATTACCGAAGAACTGCTTAAAATTGAGAAGTGGGTGAGGGATATCAGAAGAAGAAGAGCGAGTTACACGCCCTTTGTGGTCTTTTACCAAAATTTTTCCCCTGTTCTTCCAGGTGCTGTTTTTTTTAAATTTTCTCTTTATTTATAGCTTATTCTTTGTGTACCATCTTGTTTTTTCTGACGTCTTCGGTGGTTGTGCGCAGCGGTTGTGATACTTGTTGTTAATTCAGGGCATTTATGTAGACTTCTAACAATTAATATGAGAGTGCCCTGAGCGGTCACTGGTAAAACATAGAAAACCATGCACAATAAAATGTTCTGCAAATATCCATTTCATTGACCTGACCAAGATATTCCACATATACCTTAAATCATTCAAAAAGAGGACAATATTTTAAAGGGGTGACACACGAACGGGCTACATGATGGTATTCATTGCCGAGAGGAACGTGCCTTCAAATTTGGCGGTATTTCAGCAAACAATCCGTTCCTGTCAGGTTCGACCGCTTTGCCCACTAATCCATTTGCCGCACAACAAAGGCCATCACCGACACTCAACGAGATGATCAATAATCGTGGAGTGCAATCGCATCCGGGAAGCGTCGTCCTTGGTGCTCAGCCATCAACCGGGATGCAGCCAATGATAGGGATGGCATCTGTAATGGGTGGAATACCGCCAGTTGGTCTTCAGCCGCAGCCGACCGCTTCAGCAAATGCGTTAGCACCTGCTGCAGGGAGATCGTCGTCGCCGGCGTCGTCGCAGCAGCTAACCAATCCGTTCTTATTTTAGATACTTCTCTAATACTTTTCGAATTTTGTGGATAATAATTTTTTTTCGATTTGCTGTTCCCATTATCCGAGGTGATCATGTTTTCGTGTGAGTGACACTGGTTATAAGAACATGTTCTTATGAGTTTTGGAGAGAGGGGGAAAGGGGAAGAAGGGTGGGAGGCTATGGGGATGGAAAACTGTGAATCATAGTATTTATAGTTGAAAAGCTATCAGATGGCTTAATCGGGTTATATTCTATAAAAGTTTTTATACAAGATGTTAACAACCGTAGTAAAAAAATTTTATTGCTGAAAATATTAGAAAGGGAAAAAAATTCGAGTGAATTGTTTTTGTATTTTGTCGGTGAGAATCATGTGTATTTATTGGAAGGTGGTTGTGCTGTCGATGTTCTTCATGGGGATTGATGGTATATGTGGGCATTCGTTTCGCTAGTTTGATATGGAGACTCGCTTGCTTTACTTTCTGCTGTTCCTACAGCTTGCTGTCGTCGTGTTTTGATTTTGAAGCGCCTGACTCCTTAAAGAACAATTCAGTTGCCATAATTGGTACGTGATTTGTTAATCTCTGGCTGAACTCTCATGAGATTGGCTTGATATGACAAAGGGAATGATGAGCAGAGTGTGCGAACTTGTCGCTTGTTTATGTGGTGTGCACTTCCTATATTACTTAAAATTTTTTGCTTGTTCGTTGTTCCTAAATTACAGTAGCAAGGCGCTTCGTAACAATAGTGGCAACGAAGCCGATTAGGAGCGAGGATATATTCTTTTGCGTAGGAGAGCGTAGGAATCGATATTTTTGCGTTCTTTTCCTTCATGCAACGAAATCAACGAACTGCCGAACGTTTATAAGTGTTTCGAAGCGATGTTTGAA
Organism: Baylisascaris procyonis; assembly: GCA_037389465.1. Lineage (NCBI taxonomy): Eukaryota > Metazoa > Nematoda > Chromadorea > Rhabditida > Ascarididae > Baylisascaris > Baylisascaris procyonis. The sequence continues at coordinate 394,058 of JAZARR010000078.1, read as the reverse complement.
ATGGACGATCTAGACAGGTTTTTCAACAGTTTTCGCATTCGTTTCTCAGCTTTTGAGATAGTTGCACCGTTGTTGGGACTTGAACTACGTAGAGGCTCAGTCGATTCATAGTTGTTGTCCTTTTTTTGTTTTGCGAAACAGACAGTATTCAGCAATATTCCTGTTCAAAGAAAGGTGATAATAGATGGAAAATAGGTAATAGAAGTCGGTAACGGTAAAGAAAATTACATGTTCATCGATTTTGGCTTCGGCTACACACCCTTCTCCTCACAGAAGAGTGAAAGGGTATGCAGCATGTTGTTGTTTCGCATTCGAATTCGTGTGATGCGTATTATGTTGTCTTCCGTAGAGTTCATGATTTGGTGGGAGCAGTTGTCGTTACGTGATGGGACGGAGAATGGATCACAGCACAAGGCCGGTATCGTTTTTGTAAGCAAAAATATGTTTGTCGACGTCAGCGTCAGCATCCTTGCGCTGGTACTTGGATGTTGTAAATACGAATTTACCAGCATTATTCTAATGTCAAATGCCCTATTATCTTTTTTTCCACTTCGTCGTGACAATCGTTTCGAATGTGATATATCATCCGTGCTGCATTGTGCTATTTTCTTTTATTTTCCGGCGTTAATGTGATTGTTTTCTTTCGGTCCATGAGTAGCTAAGTTCCATGTGCAAGGAAAAGGGGGAAGGTGTTTCAAGCACTGTTTCGTAAAGAGACTGCGAATAGCTATGTCGAGACAACTTTAAGACTGAAGAAAGGTGCTTAGTTGGTGGGGAGGCTTTCATATTTCTTTCATATTGATGGTGATGCTTTCATATTTCGTTTGACCAAGAAGGCTGTTTCGAGTGGCTCGTTATGTCCATCCCTGGTCCATCCCTGTAATCTTGCTATATTTCATTCACTACATTGTTTTACAACACGTTTGGATACTCCTTAAGGCTGGTGAGGGAAGGAGAGGTTGCAACGCAACCGTACGTGATTGACAATCCACACCTGTCTCACAAGATATTGATAAAGATCTGAGGCATGCTGCATCTTTGGTGCCTCTTAACACTTGCGATGCAGCAAAGGTAAGGTGGAGTCGAGTGACTTGGGGTTTGCTGCTCCTTTCTGAAGGAAGATGTGCACCTTCTGTTCTTACCATAGCGAGCAGAAAGCAAGCAAAAGCTTCCTGAAGGGAGGTGGAATCTTTGGTTTTCTCTGTATTTCAGGCCTCGATTAGGAATTGCAAGTCATGATCATACTTTATATATACCGGCAATGAGTAACGAGAAACAGGGACACAAATTTGGTTGTGTAGAATGCAAGATGTGGGCACAGCCTTGGGGGCAGTGGGCGTGTTGTAGATCATGAGAATGGAGGTTGGCGTTTCGACTGTGACTGCCGTCTGTTGTACTCGCATTACAATGACTTCATCTTTTTATTCTTTTCTTTTCTCTGTTTTGTCTTACTTGAATAATTTGAATATTTTCGGTCTTCATTAAGAACCGCATCCTTGCATCCATGGATACGAAATGGAGTGCATCATTGTGAGGACAGTGAGGTAACGACAGCATCCGTTCTTTCATTTACCTCGTTTGAAAAATGCACAGCCGAAGGGTTCATTGAAGTGTCTCTAAAGGCAAAAGATGTGTTGCATACTCCTGGAGAGAAACCATAGTTTCCTGTGTCATTCGTGCCGCCTCTTCCACCGTCGGTTTCTGTGCTAGTGCACATACACCACTGGAGCGCATTGTGCAGCTGGCACACGCTAATTGCAGACGAGTGGCGTGCCGTGGTTGTTTTGAGTGGAGTTGTGAAGTCTTTATTCACAAGAAACAAAGAAAACTCCAATACAGCAGTAATAAGGCTATTGAAAGAAGCAGAAGCGCATAGCGAGCCAGACAACCGTCCTCGTCTAGATTTGCACCTGCTCCTTTTTGCTGCAATGGAGAGATGTGCCGGAAGTGTTTCCTAAAGTTACAGGGTTCGTGACGGATTTCTTTAATACGGCAGCGAGTGTGAAGGATCGGCTGCCGATGTGGGCCGGCGGTCGGTCTCGTTTTATACAGTCAACAGCGTGTGGCTTGCTGAAGCGTTGCGATTCCTGTGCTCCCCTCTCTTAGTGTGCAGAAGTATGTTCGAGTTGGGTACCTCACTTACTTGGATGGCGAAAGGAGCGTGAATTTTGTCGACGATGAGTGGAAGTTATTTGACAGAGGTCAAGATTAAAGTAGTGATGTGCAAAGATAAATTTGAGACGAGCATTAGAAGGCGAGCGTGAGAACACGGTTACTAAAGGCTTTCGCTTAACAGGATATAATGGAGCGTTCCGTGCCCTCAGGTCTTGGAAAGATGATTTCGACAGAGCTTCCTGTCGCTTCCACAGGGGGTGTTGTACCTTTCTTTTGTTAAGTGAGGCCAACCGAAGTCATCAGGCTCGATGGAAACTACACTTTTCTGGACCAATATTTGTCATGTTATTTTAGAGGCAGCATTTGCTGTTCGATCGCCGACGACTGGCTGTTGAACGTTTTGAAATTTCGGGCTTCAATCAGGGAATTTAATTGTTCGAGGTCTGTCCGTAAAATGCGATCGCAGTTGGGTGACCTCATGCTGAATAAGCACCGCTGGACTCGCACAGAGGTTTTCACCGTGAGGCCACCGCTTGCGTCAACGAGTCCGAAGCGTTTGTCAGAGAGTTCTTCATCGCGTGGAGGTTATGTTGTACAGTTAGGGACCGAGCCATTCGGATCCCTTGATTGAAGCTTAAAAGAAAAAAAGTTTGGTTATTGTTTAAGCTCAGCTCTATAGAAGCTATAGAATCGTATTTTTTTCAGTATGATGTTTCTTGATGGATTGATAAGGTACTGATAGTGTTTAATCCGTCGAAGGAGGCTATGGCCCACCTTGAATCGAATATTACCTATCTGTTTACAAGATTCTGGAACATTTTTCTTTATTTATGGCTTGGATTGTTTTTAAATTTTGTTCGAAAAGGCGGAAAGGGTGACCATATAACAAGTGAAAATACGGAGTATGCAGTTCGAAAACATTTCATAGAGTCTTCACGTATTTTCGTTTCCGCTTTTCCATACAAACGCGAGGATGTTTTTCTTCGAGCAGTTATTCGCATTTTTTCTTTTCCTTTGACAGTTTTGTGCTGTTATGAGTGTGTGTTTTTGAATTGTTTATGCGCCGCTCTCTTTTATTAAATCATGAACGTTCTGTTATTATGGATAATTATCAGTGAAATGCCGATCTTGAAACCATCTTCTCCCCTTTGATTATTTTTATTTACGATCCTTCCTAGTCGAAAATATGCTAGGAATTTTACGTCCTTTTAAGGATCCTGCAGGGGAACTCTCTATTCGACAACGTTTGAATGCTTTTATGTGTCGTAGCGATTACATATGAACGGATTCAAAAGCGAACACTTTTAGTGATTTCGATGTGGAATGTCCCGAGAGGAGAAAACATGGTTTTTGAAGAGACAGGAGAAATGAGTTTTACGAGTTAAAGGTTGCGATGCTTGTACATATTAATCCGGGAGTACTGGAGGCTATATTATCCAGGTGAAAGGGAACTAAAAGCCTCGTCGTAACAGCAAAACCACATTTTCAACAAGCGCATTTTTCACTCTGGTGATATTACGTTACTAGGTGGAGCAGGAATGGAGTATGTAATTGTTCGTCGAGTGATCCAGAAGGTTGTAGTGTGATCATTGTTTGGCGGGCAGGTTTCGCTTGAAAGGATGCTTTATGACAAAACAAGACTTCAACGGACTTCTTTTAAACCTTTCTTTTCACTCTTCCACTGTTCGCTTCCGAATTCAGCACTTTCCGCTCGCTGATGCGTCTTTTATCTCACATTTTTGCTACCTAATTAGAGTATACCTAACTATCAGAAGTTGCTTCCAACGCCAATATAAACGCCACAATTGTGACCTGCATGCTTTACTGTTCCCCTTCCCAGAGTTTCTATGTTTTGAACAGGACGTCTTTCGCAGTGGATTTAACTGACGATAAATGCGAGTTCTTATTCGTGTGCTGCTGGGAAGAGAACTCAGGTTACTTGGAATGAATAGATAGGCTAACATGGCTATTCCTAAAACAAAACTTCTATTCTCACATAAGGTTCTTAACTCAACATGCCACCAAATTCTGAAAATCCAAACATTCTGTCCACCTTCATGTAGAGAATTCAGGCTATTTTCTCATGTGCTGCTTTCACTGAAAGATAATACGCGTGTGATGCGCGACAAAGGAAATACGCGTCAGAGATCTTGTCAAGAAGATAGCTCAGGTGAGTAGGTTTCGCCCGCGGCCGCAGACTGAACCTGTACCGGTTCTTCTTCCCAAGGAATTGCAGTAAGCGACCATGAGAACTCTGCCTAAGGGTTTGTCCTATCGCCTTGAATCTGACTTGATGTCGCATGGTCTCAGAATAGGTTCTGAGCAGCAGAGAAAGAGGGCGCACCCCTTCTTTCCTATAAAAAGGATATATGCTAGTCCGCTCGTGAAAATAGCACAGAATGCCGGATTTACTGTAAAGCATTTGGTTACCTATTGTAGATACTTTTTTGTGAAGCGATTACGATTCCTTTGGTCATCTAGTGCAATGGTGCTTCGCTTTGCTAATGGATCGGCCAGCAGCGTGCAGGGAAACGGAAGCAGGGGAGGGGGGAGTAGGGTTTCACACACATACTCCTAGTATAAGCCTCACTGTGGACGGAAGTAGCGCTTCTTCCAAAACATATCTGTTTATGATAATGCTATAAAACGCTGCACGTCTTTGAGTCACCTGTTGTGCACGGGCGAGATGTAAAATAAATTAGAGGGGCCTGATGATATCGTTAGCTCCGGTTGGTGTTTTTGACGATGGTCATGGATCGCCGACATGTTTTGCATCTGCGTCACAGCATTCATACTTCGAGTCACAAGTGAACGACGCTATATCGGATGTGCGTTCCGAGTGGAAAAGGCGTCTTGGATCACGCAATGCCACATCTGAGGTACTGGATTCGAAATGCGTCGAAGCACGTCACCTCGTCGTTGCCATCGATCGCTTCATGTCAAACGGGTACTTTTTCGAACGCTTCTTTGAGATGTTGTGACCATTGAATTTCTGCTGGACGCTACCTTGCTACTTTTTCAGTCAAGCTTAAGTTGTAATCAAACTAAACGACCTTATGCATCAAGGGTGAAAAGATACCCGCTCACCGCTTATCTCTTCTTTTATCGTTGTCTCTCTGTAGTGACTTTCGCCTTAAAATACAAGAAAACTGCGTCATCTTTTATTGTTCGAGCATATCACAACATATCTTCATTAATGTGCATAAAATTCTATTATGCTACAGAGCTGCAGCTCGAGCTCGAGCTCTGCAGTGACTCCAAATGTGAGAAACCCAGACACTAGGCTTTTCCCATCTACTGCTATTGGCGAGTAACATTTGAAAGTTCCCGTCAAATATCGAACTTTTTTCGGGTTGTTTACCCGAGTATCTTCATGGCTTATGACATTCAAAGGGTCGAAGTTGATTAAGAAGCTTGCCTAGGCCATCATCCTTCTTTTGGCCTTTTTATAGCTTGTCACTTAAATCATGAAATTATTTCGAGGCCAGATTTGTTGTGAAAGACACGAATATTCGTAGAGCTTTAGCAGATCTCGAAGTCCACAGTTAAATTTGTAAGGAACATTATGCGGCACTTGCTCTTTTTTCAACTTTGGGCTACATTTTTCAAAGCGAATAGTTCTTCCTACGAAGAAGGAATAGCCAGAAAACTGCAAAGTGTATAAGAAATGGGACTCAGGGTTATTGGTATAGTATTATTCCTGCTGCGAACAAATCCTTCAGATAGAGAGAAAGCATCGAGGAAGGCAACACAGTTTCTGCACCAGCCCAAAAACATCCTGTTTTCGAACATGGGATGGCGCGTGCTGTATTATTAACAAACCTAATAAAAACATGATTTATGGATTTCAAGCAATGAATATCTCGAAATATACGTTTCAGAAATTGTTTAATTTTGTCTTAGTGAAATTCGTAGAACATTTCACTGAGACAACAAGTTTTAAAATCAGAGCCCTACAAGTCGTTCGTTTTGCTGTCCAGTATGATTATTGAAGATTTCAGAATAGTTTAGGATTGTTATGCGAGCGAGTTGAAATCGAAAGGTGGTACTTGTCATGCGTGCTGGAATACGATAATAGTGTTTTTTGTTGTTGTGATGGTCTGTACTCAGATGTTTGCGAGGAGACCGACTATACTGGTACTTCGCAAAAGAGTTCTTAACGCGTAGCGAATGCGAAAGCTTGATAGATGAGTGGCAAGCGCGCAACGACAGGGACCTGTCAGTCGCGTGGCTCAAAGACAGCCTCAGTAAGCAGAGTATATCATCCATTTTTCAGGTTGGTTTATTAGTTTTATACTGACTCTTTCCGGTAGGTGGAGTGGAGTGGAGGGGGAGGGGGAATGCCTCGTGATGCTGTATGCTAAAAATCTGTTCCAGTTTAACCACAAATTCATTCCATCCCTTCGTTGATTTTACTCCTGGGAGGGACATCGACGTAGGCATGCGACGCCGATAGCTCAAGTGTACTATCGTCTTTCATATAAAAAGGAAGTACGGTTTATGAGAGGAATGAAAGTGTGGGCTGGGATTGTACCTCTACCAGATAGAATGGGGGGCGTTACGATTCAGCGAGCCATATGGATTGATCCACTCGTGACAACCGTCATTCACTTCAGTCATCGGTACCTAAAACACCAGTGTACGATATATAGCAATAATCCAGGCGGGTGATAGTGAATTCTTGTTCTCCAATTGTGTAACCTTGTTTTTTTTGCACCCTATACATCAGCAGCGCTACCTTAGAGGTAACATATGCAAGGACCTATTGAGGAAGATCTCAAGACCTCACTTCTTCCGTGCCTCCAGCCTTTCGACTGTGATGCCTATCATTTTGGCATTCGGTCATATATACATAAAAATGTGCCATAAACCACAGCTTTATTTATTGTTAAAACAGATATCACCGCTGCCTTAGTTAATGACGTCACTGTTTCCTTCGACGACATCCAGAAACCCCAAGCAAACCCTTTTCTTATCTGCTTTTAGTGAAATGAGCAACGTGCGTATTAGTTGCCATCTTTTTCTACTTATTTGCCCGTTTTGGCGGAAACGGGCGTGGCATCGAAATAGTTGGGTAAGATGTTAGATGATGATTTACTGCACTCAGCTGGCCACAACAGAGGCAAACACGACTTGTATAGATAAGGCGTTAGCTGATTGTTTTTGGTCAAAGATCTATGCGTTACAGTGCATCTGTCTAGCGTCGGTGGGACCGCAGTTCCCCGGCGAAATCCCCCCCGAGAAGCTCCTCAATTTTTTCCCTACTTCGATTTTTGTTGGGATCTCGTTTCGGCCAGTTGCTGTTGTTTCAGGATCTCTGAGCGGAGATTGTTCTAGTGTGGTTAGGAGCCCCCGTCCCCAGCGAAGTTCCATCGAAGAGCATTTCTTCCAATTTTTCGTTGGAGTTTCCGCCTCCTCAAACTTTGTTCCCATCGGGAAGTTCTGTTTTTTTTTTCTCTCTGAGGCTGTTTCGCAGAGATTCCCACTTTGAAAAATCGCTCCTCCGGCAGGGTCCCATCCCCCTCCCCCTCAAGACCGATCGAAAGTCTTATTCTCGCACGGCGGTGTTTATTGGACTCGATGAACCTTATGAATTAACTTCGAACTTTTCTCAAATTCTCAAGCAGCAGTGAGGAAGCCAGCATTGTAAAGTAGTAAAAGTGTGCTACTAATCGCACATCTTGTTGGATATAATGTTAGTCTTATTTAAATAGTGAAATGAAATGAACAGATGAGTTTTCAAACCAGCAATTACCTGTGCAGACAGCTGGGTAAGTGAATGCAGAAAAATTCACCTCACTTGACTGGATGAGGCTGCACGATTAAATAAAATTGCAAGATTGCCTTGTCTTTTTCCAATAAACGCTTCTGATCTGCATCCTTGTGCAGTGTAGGACATGACTGCAAACTTTTATAGTCTACCTTCGCTTTTTGCTACGAAATTTCCTACCTATTTCACGGCGCATCGGGTTATCTTTCGTATTTCCAGCTAAGAAGAAAATTGAACGAAAAAGATGCCAAATTGTAGAGATCTGGTTACGCACTTAATTACTGTTGATATTTGGGACCAGACTGCCGCAGGTAAATTTTTTTTGCTATGAGCGTTAATGTTTCAGAAATTAGTGCAATTTGATCTACTATTTGTAGTCTTCCAAGCCGTCAAAAATTGTCAAGAGTTGATTCTTGCATTCAGTTAAATGATCTACCATTAGACAAGCGACTGGGCGAGCTATTATGTCAACATGAAATGTTTCAGAAACTAGTGTAAGCATAATTCTAATTTTCTTTTACTCTCTCTGAAAGATAAAAGTTTCTGTGAGACAAGTGAGTTTATTTTTTGATAGGCTTGAAAAGTAATTCTTTAGGGAAAGGTTTTTAATTAGAAAGATGGTTGTTTCACTGAAATAGATCAGCAACTCACTCCTATGCAGAATGGATTATTTTCCCTTTTAGGGGAAAGAGATTCCTTTGCGTTAGCACATCTTTTAACTAAATAAAGCACTACTTTTTGAGGGAATTAACGTCTAACGAGGTAAGTAAGATATGAACTGCTGCATACAAACTTTGCATTTCACAAAAATTTTACTGCTAGCATAGCAAAGCAAATCAATATTGCTTTGCGGTGTGAGAAGCACTTTGATCCTATCTTGAGTCCTTTTATCCAAAAATGACTTTGTTTCAGTCGTTTACCTTGAATCGGAAACTCATCCTAAAGCACTACAATCGGGAGGCGGCGATTGCAAACGTAGCGTTAACAAAACGACTGGCAAAAGCTTTTTTGAAGATCTCGGATGTGCGTTTTTATTTTCCTGTAAGTGTTATTATTCCTATTCAAAGAATGTCTTGGTAGCCTACTATTCAAAGTTCTAGAATGGAAGGAAACTTGTTTGATTTGAGGAAGAAAGGTCCAAATTTAAGAAGCGGTCAAGGAAATTACCATAGTGAAACTGGCGTAAGAATGTAAGCCCCATGCAAAAAGAATGTTTTTTGAATGTTTCCTAAGAACGTTTTCTACCAATTTTGAACGAAGGTCTAAACGCCCCGGATCAGGGACCCCTTATTCAGTAAAGGAAGAGTTAAGCATTGTAAATTGTTATTGTCGGTGTTCCTCGTTAATAAGGTTGAAAGTGAGCTCTTGTATTGATACCGCCTTAAGGGCCCTTGTACTCATTAGTTTTCGAGAAAGGATTTCATCGTTGACCTCATGGTGAAAATGCCTCGAGGTATTGACCAACAAGCGAATAAGTTCACACAGGTTCACGTTCCAGGTTTTCTTTAAACAGCAGAATTCTCACTCACCGCTTCATTTATTTCTGATGTTCTAATTCGGAGCCATACAGTACACTAACTTAGTGACGCATGCGCACACGTAAATGTCTTTAAATACCTTGACTGTTTGCACATCCCTTTCCCTTTCCCTCTTCCTTTGTGTCAGTTGTTCGCTGTCTTCCTTGCTCAGCAATTTGGGCGTTCGAGAAGGGTTGAGAGTTCATTGCAGGAATTTAACAAACAAATAAGGTGGGGTGTGAGAAGAATAACAGTGAACCTCAACGTTATGAGGAACTTGGCAGACAAATGGATGTTTTTTGGTCGCTGTATTCAGAACCAATTTGAGGCAAAAAGCTGTACAGAAATTTTACCGAAATTTAAAAGAGAAGTGCGTTATTTGCCTCTCAGAAACGTTGCTTTGGGAAATGTGGAACGTCATAAGCGTTCTCTGTTATAGGCATGCTCCGTTGTCTCGAATCTTTATCGGATTCTTAAGTGAATCCTACAAAGGGGTTTTTTAAGTATACGATTTTTATTATTTATAAAGAAATGAGTGCATAAGGACCTTATTTATGAAATGCTTACTAACTGCATATTCTATAACGCATTTAAATGTCAATAGCCTAAGTGTGGGATCAAGGTTATGCATTTGAAATTTCGCGATGAAAACATGTGATTCACAAGTTGTAATTAGTGTACCAGCACACATATCTATGTGCACAGAAATAATATCGCCATAAGGCGCGTTGAATTGCATTTTTCCTGCAAGGTTGTTTCGCCGAACAAAATAAATTTTACAAATATCGGCCAGGTTGCCATGGAACAGTGTAGCTGCTCGTTTTTATCCTGGAATGAAGCGCATAGGGCTTCGACACTATCTAGAGAAAATGGAAGGACATTGTGAAGTAATTTAGACAGCCAGCCATAAATGACGTATCATAAAGCAGTCTTTGCAAAAACCCTTTATAAAATCTGCCTATCATTGGAAGTCCTCCGCAAACCTTGTTTAAGTTGTCTGGAGGGGGTGCTTTTTTACCTCTTTTGCTAGCTGTTATCACTGATTCGGAATTGCCTTCTATCAGTAAGTATTCTTGCCGAATTTCATGAAGTAATGTAGCGATGGGCTAAAAACTTTGTTGTCGTTTTCTCTAAGTTACGAAGATTGTTTTTCCTGTTTCTTCAAGTACTAGCGGAAGTTTAAGTTCTGCTCTTGTCCTGAAGTGTGACCCACTTCTTCCCCATGCCCTCCCCTCTCACCACCTCATTTTCCGCTCACTTGCAGAGTATAAGCATAGCCAGATTCCGCAAGCGAAACGGAGTCTATCAAAAAAATAAAAAATAAAATGGTGTGGAAAATATAAATAGCCATCATCATCATGCCCTCACTCCACGGCGATCTTGTATTTTAGGTGTGGAAGATGCTTATTGATATTTTGGTGTCTTTATGTAATATTGCTATGTAGATTTAAAATGTGCTTATGGAGGAACGTCCCTTTGCTACCTGAGCGCACCTGAGCAGCGATTAGTTTCTTTATGTGTCGTAACGAAAACTTCCCGCAAATCCTCCAAATAAGTGGGCTCATTGCATCGATCTTCTCGTGACGACTTCAAAAACATTTTCTCTGTACGGCTTTGTGTTAATGAATGTCATCGTTTGAAAACTTAAACTGTATACCCTCCCATCTCCACTGTCCTGAGAGACGAGATTGCAGGAAATTTGGATGTGGTAAGCACATCTTTGAATGTGTCACGATAATGCGCCGTCGTGTTTTGAGCATTGCCGAAGCAATGCCTTAAGCTTCAATTGCTTCAATAATCCTACGATGTATTCTCCGGGTTATTACTTGGTCTTACCGATTGCCTAAAAGTTGAAGTACCGCTATCTTCCATCATTTCCGGTTTTCTTTTAATACAGTGATTGCAACATTACATCACGTTGGGTGTATAAATTGAACTGAAGTAATGTCCAAAGCATTCAACAAAATCAGTACCTAATCTCATTATATGAGAACTTTTCACCTGTAATATGTTTGTTCACCTTTTCACTGAGATTCTTTATAAGGTGCCATCAGATACTCCTTGTGAGGTGCCAGTCGCTGAAATGCGAGCTTCAGTCACTTTGGCTGACGACGAGCTTTCGCAGTCACCACATTCGAAAGTATTTTCGAGGTGCCCAGAGGAGGCGAGCCAATTCACAGCAGGGGGAAGCAGTTGGCAAGAAACTCCTCTCTCGACGACGGTTGTTCGCTCTCGCCTTTCTCGTAGACGGCGTTCTGCACGTTCCGAGTCAACAATTCGTGCCATTACAGAAGTTTCACTCCCACCTGATTTTGTCGAGACCCCCCCGCTAATGACCAGCTCTCCATATATTTCATCCGCCAAAGACTATGTAAATTTCTTAAATATTTCTCTTCATTTGTTTTTTAACTAGCCGACAATATTTGCTTTGTCGTGTTGCTTCAACTATTATCTTGAGTGTGCAAGTTTTTTTGTGCTTTGTGTGGAAAAAGTGAGAGTTATTTCTTTTTTGAAAAGTTTTCTGAGAACTTATCTATAGAAGGGCGATTTTTAGAGAATTATGAGGCGTATGCAGCGATGTAGCTTTATAAGGCAGGGAATGAAAGGATATGGTTTATTGGGAGGTGAGCGTTTGATTAGAGGTAATGAAATAGCTGAAAGTTATTCTATCAATTTGGGTCATAAGTGAGGAATAGCAAGGTTAACACTTGCAGATGTATTCCTTTTCTATGATTAGTGCGCGTATATTGTTATCGTTCAACGCATATTGCATCGCAGTGAAAACTTGTGGTAGTCTTTGGGCGTACCGCCTTCTTTCACATTGAAAACTTTTGAAAAGAGCACAGAAGTAAAGAATATCGCATAACTCTTACATTCATTCATTATAAAATCCCTTTTCTTCGAATCCAATGTTGTTTCAAAAATTCGCTATTACCATTTTATGCAGCAGTCTTGACTTTAATAAAGTTAAAGTAGATATCATAGAAGTACGCTGTACGGTGGTTGCAAAGAAAAAATACGTTGCTATTTAACGGATCAGGAAATGATCTTCACAAATTTTTTGACATGAATATGCTTTCATAATCTCGATTTTAAGGTTACGAAACAGTGATAAAATTTCAGGATTATGTTTTTGATCAAATGCTTCATCGAGGTGAACGAGGCTTAGTTGCCTGTGGTTCGTTACCACTTTTGAGAGTCAACAGGACAACAATTCCCACTCATCAGCGATCTGTTGAATCACCACCTTCATGCGCATTTCCCGAAACTGAAACGCACAACGGGTCGATTCCAGATGGCAGATATAGCAAAAGCATGACCACATATTACGTTGGTTTTCATCTTCTTTAATGTATCATCTCATGCTTTCTCAGTCCGATGGGGGATATTAATAGGTGGGTCACCATCATAGGAGATGTCAGTAGGTGGTCACTATCCTAGGGGGATGTTATTAGGTGGGGTCACCATCGTAGGGGAGTGTCAACAGGTGGGGTTATATCGAGCGTCGTTCGCTTAGTTCACCGAAGGAACGGTTGGCGGCGAAGGCATCCACGAAAATATTTTACTGAAGTTGCTTAGTCCACTAATGGGATTTGGTGACTGCTAGGTTATCGTTTATTTTAAAGGTACGAAATGATAACATTTCTACTTGTTAGCACTGAGCTTAGAAGCCTATCTGTTCTGTACTCTTGATTTTGCTGCTGCTGGATGGTGATTTTCTTTCTTTCAGGAAGATCAACCTGCAGTGGCAGAGCAAACGCCAAATCCATTCGATGTAGCCCTCAAGATGAGCCTTTCGAAGGCGAAATTGTTGGCCGCAGCACGAAAATCGGAAGCCAGGCCGTCGTCACCTGTGCAATCTCCGCCGGTCGAATTCACTCCTTTCGGTGAAGTGCGGTATGTCCTCCTTTTGTGCAACGCCACCGAACCAGTTGGGAAATGAACATAAGAAATTTAGATATCTGTTGAGGAATTGTTAATACTCTGAACGCCTATATCTCATAAATCAGAAATTCCCTCTACTCTGCCATATGGCGGACGTCTAGTCAGTCCATGCAACTCTTGATAGATCTAGTTTTAAACTGCAGTAGATCGAAAATGAAATTTACCAAACTTTAGCGCTTAATTTAGCAGAGTAATAAGCAACCCACAAAAGTTTTAATCTCAGTGTATTGCACAAAACCTTTCCTGACATTGTGTTATAGAAGCGATGGTGATTTATGCCGCCTTTGTATTAAAAATCGTATCCACCGGTTGAAATATGTATTTATGTTTGCAGGTTGGACATGGGCGAAGTTGTTGGTTTATCGATTAAAGTGTTCAGAGATGAGATGGAAAAATTCCTAAAGTTTTATCAGGTGAGTGGCGACTCATTCGTTCAGAGGACTCCCAACAAACCGCTTTAAATTTACGGAGGTAGAGGGACGTTCATTCGTTTTTTGATCTGTCGAGCTTCGTTGCAAGTTTGATTTAGTGGCAAAACAGGTTTAAGCAATCGAAATTTGCCAGCTTATTTTTATTATTTGTGAGCATGTGATGACTTTAAAGTCCCATAAGCAAAAGTCTTACAAAAAGCATTAAAATTTTGTAGCCGGAAACATGAGGAAGCTGTAAACGGTGTGCTTCTGCCGATCATGATTCTTTAGAGGATCTGATGGCATAGCGTTTGAGGACAGTGTGTTTATATTTCTCACCAGGTTGTCCGGAAATGCTACTGCTCCTGGTGACGCCAAAGCGCCTTATGATCATAGCTACAGTGGGCGTAAGGAAGCAGTAAAATGTCTATGTAGCGAACAGATTGCTAAACATAGGTGCAGAATTCTACAGCAACAAACGTACTCGTTGCTGCACTGAAACACAACTCGGGCGTCAACACAGTGACAGCCTTTTGTTAATTGTAATCGTTGCTACACGGTGGGCGAACATGCTCAAAAACCGTTTTTCAGGTTTACGTTCATTTTGGGACTGGTCAACCTGAACACCGGTTTTTTGTATTGTCGAATCGTGCTGTATATTTGCTTTCATTGCAATGCAATTTGGTATCTGCTCGGAAAACGTATATTATTTGTGCATATTTGGCATTGAGGAATATCGACTTTATAGCGGTGTGTCTTTTTTCAAATTCTCTTTTCAAGGAATCGGAAGGTGGGAAGAAGAGTGCCTCAAGATATAATGTTGAAGTCAATTGCTCGTCGAAAGTTCTAATTTTTGACTAAAGGAAGTTTTTCATGGGTCTCTGTGGTCACGGGCATGTCTATGCCCTCACAGTGTCCAGGTTTGATTGCAACTTCGTCTTAGGATGAGAAAGAGAGACGTCCTACGAGGATTCTTAAATTGTTGTAACTCATGATGCACTGGTTGCACAAAAGTGCTCCTTTTTAAAATCCCAGCTCCGGTACAATTTAACAAAGTTATACACAAGGCGATGTTTTGAAAAGTTTGCTTCACCGTACGTTTGGAGAATAATCTGACTTCTCGAGGGCCTTGTAAAATGACCTCTCAAAAGGCTTGTAAACTATGTCAAACTGCAGTGTTGTGCCTTTCGACGGTAGGAAGTTCCATTTGAAAACGTCCTGAGGATCAGCCATCTACGTGCAGCAGGCCACGAAATGTAAAGATTTGCCTTTCCATGCGAGTAGTTAAGGAGGTGCAAGAACTCCAAAGTTAGTCCATTCGATTAAGAGTAACAACACACACGCACACACCTAAACACCAGCCACACCATGTGCGCGTATTGCGCATCAGGTGATTTGCATTCCATGGAAATTTTTTCTTCGAAGACGTCAAATTTTTCATGCCGGAGTTTTTGTTGCCCCTGGGAAATATCAGTACCACGGCATAACTTTACTCTTTTTGGACATGCAGTGTGTTTGAAGAAAGACTGGAAACGAGTTGCATTAAAAGAGCCAGCACGTCTTTAGTTAGTGACAGATGCATTACAGTGATTGCGTTAATAAATGCCCCATATGTCTCCTGTATTTTTCTGCGCAATTTTTGCCAAAATCACATGGAAACTTCATTGAGCTCATATTCACGTATATTTTTCCTTCCTTTTCTGCCGTGCCCATTTTAGCATATGGCCTATGTTGAATTGCGCCATAAATTTTAAAACCCCATACGGATTCCTCTACACTGATTTAAGCAACAGTAGAGCATTGATTTAGACACGGTAGTTTTGCTAGAAAGGGGATCGGTAATTCTTTTCATTAAAAACGTTGCGTGATCCGGACATCTTCCTTCTTCGGCATGACAGGATTCATTTAATGAGCAGTACTGCATTATGAGCTCAACTTCACGATGGGATTTGATTTTCAATGGGAGCGTGGTTGTGTGTTCATTAGCGGTCGGCTGCTAACTATGCCCACAAAACAGACTGTCGCTTGCTGCAGGTTGGTGCTGACTATGAAGTGCTCTATCTACACGCTGTAAAAGGCGTTTCGCTGGAGGCGGCCGATGGAACAAAACTGGACTTATCCGTGCTTGAGGTGTGTACAGCTTGCACACAGCTTGGCCAGGCAATTGCGGATGCGGTTTCCAACGCATATAAACAATGTTTTGCCAGCAACGATCAAAGACGGCCATCGTTAGATATATATACCGACTGTACTCCACAGCGACTCATTTTAACAAAGTTTCTTGCGAGAGAGCTACGTCAGGTTACTGTGCTATTTTCATACCAGTAAACCTTTCAATTGTTCATCCCAGCAAACTTCAGGTTGTTATTTCATTTTAGATCTCAAACGTTCGACATCGCATGCATCTTGTCGGGTTCTCTTACCGAATATCTTTTACCGAATATCATGTAGTTAACATGTAGTTCTCTTTTTTACCGAATATCTGCATCGTGCACTGTGTCAGAGATCCGGATCTTTGCAATGATGGGCGAGAGCTTGGTGTTGAGAATTTGAGCTAAAGGGTTGAATAATATATACTGAATATAACGATTAGTGTTCATGCGAGCTTCACATGAAGCGACTGTTTGAAGATGGAGTAAAAAGACCTCTATGGTACTGTGAAAGAATCGGCTGGTTTTAGGACAATCCGAAGCTGGAGTGTTATTGCCTTGCCCAATGGCGACAGACGCGTACTGACTGCGCAATGGGCGAAAACGTCCTTCAACGGAGTGGATTTTTATACCATAAACTAGTAAAAAGCAACCTATGGTTACCCCATTCTGGTGATTATCGGCAAAGCTTTTTTCATCTTCAAGGAAAGAAGCTGTATCAATTCGAAGATTCGACCTGTAAAGTGGGTGAACGGGTGATTGCTATACAGTAAGTTTGTTTAAGTGATTGCATTTTGCAGCTGCGCTTTTACATTTCCTCAGTGAATTGATTCTGCAAGGTGAAACGACGGAAAAGGCCATCAGATATTTTGTTGCAGTAGTCGAAATGTTTCAGGGTCAACCCGGTTTAAAGAGATTATGGTGAACATGTTGTCTAGGTGGAAAGTGTAGGTATAGCACTTTTTGTACAAATGGAATGAAAATGTAGGTTCCGGAGGTGAGATATATGTTTTCGTTAATGCTAACAAAGTGTAAGCTTTTCGCAAGCATCGTTACGTGTTTAAGAATGCGTAAGGGGCATGAAAGTGGTCGTTCGTTCTATTCTTTATAAGGCATTTATCCGTTGTGCACAATTCTTGGGCTCGTTATTAGCATCTGGCTTTATACAGGGAAATGGTATCGAGCGTTTCGGAATTGAAAGGCCGAGAGCAATCACCGCATATGTTCCAAATGGAGTTCAACAATGGCGAGAAGCATGAATTTATCTGTCCCAGTGGCAGTGATTTAGAGAAATGGGTGTCATTGCTTAACTTTGCTATCTCCACTACCGTATGATATTTGCTTATTTTTATCATAACAAATTCTGATTTTCTTTCCTTAGTTATGTCGGTTCTAGTTTTGTCATTGCCCATGTAAATCGACGTTATTATCGTCATTAGTTTTCACATTGAATTGAGTGCGTTTTTTTATATCACAGATTAGGCGACACAGTGCAGCTTTCCACCCGTGAGAGGTTATAAGAAGACAGTCTGTGGGCCAGAAGCAGGAATATTGGGATTTCATCATTTTCTTGCTAGTAAAGGATAGTTCTCTGCCTATTCGAAATATTCTGTCAATTATAATAGTGGAAGTATTTTAGTTTGATAGGGTTGTCTTGTGCATTACACTAAACCACACTGTACAGAAGGCTATAGTGAGAGAAAATTTGCGACGAATCGGAAGCGTGGCTTTATTTGTTTGAAAGCCTATTATCGTTGGATAAAGGGAAGCAAACAGCGGGGTGATGATACGCGAACTGATATCGTTCACTTACTCACGAGATGCTCCCAACTGAGCAGGGGGGGATGGTCAAACAGCATCGATTTATGCAGCGATTACAGTGAGAGAAAAAACGCTTGTTGCTGTGGAGGATTGCAACGTAATTTCAGTGCCCCTCGTAGAGGGTCTGGCGAAGAGGGTTTACATGAGAACGGCACCAACGGGTTGAGCGCAAGCAGCAAAGCAAAAAACTGAGGCAGCTATTATGCATTTCAATTTATACGGAACCATGCCTGCGGAGACCGCAGTAATGAATGGAGGTTGTGCGGCTTTTTACGAAGACAAGGTTGCCTTGCCTCTGTGCCACGCCAAGGCACCTCTTCTACCCTCTCCAATCCTTTCAGTTAACGGAGGCCTTTGCCGTAGGAGTTAACTTCACGACCCCGTTAGCCTGTCGTGCGTATGAACACGTGCGCACTTTTTTTTCAACTGGGGTCGCTGAAGCTGTAGTTCCGGAATTTTCCGAGTGAGGGCAAAGAGAATGAACTTTCTAGTTGATCCATGCCCTCAGAAGGGGTGCAGATGTCAGGAAACGCTTAAGACGCTTAAATAACAAGAAATACGCAAGTATTTTACAGCCGGTCAGGTTGCAAAAAACCAGTCTTTTATGCGAGAGTTGAATGAGTGGTTAGTTGTGCTGAAATTCTGGCCCATTATACCTCTTATATGCCGGTGAAACAGCTCATCTTCTTGTCTATTAGCTTTAAAAAGTTCATATATTCTATATTGCACTATAGCAGATCGGACGAAATGTACTTTTTCACGTAGGCTTTTTGACAACCCAGAACATACCTTTTTCGAATCCAGCTTGTTCATCAGTGATAGTGCATTGTGAGCATTGTTCCGGATTGCAGGCAGCATGATCCGTATTTTCCTAGGATGCTCAATTTTCTGGAAGTACTCCGCAGATTCGATATGCTCTATTTTACTTTGGGGACCTGAAATTGGGAAACCCCCACTTGTTGTATTGATCCGAAAAGAGTACAGTAGGCAGCTCTATAGCATGAACTTGATGCGTGCTAGAAGCAGGTGTCAAAAGTAACAGTTCATTGTGTTAGTTATTTATCAATTTATTGCGTGGAATCGAACCATGATGGGAGTACTTTCTTGACTCATTGTGAGGTCGGTTATTTATGTGCTCACGCTACCACAAAATTCCACATAGAGGTTGTTTGAAGGTATGAAGACGGACTGTGATACTTATATGATGGCAAGTAACAACAAACTGAAAGTATCTAATGCTTTCTCTTAATCAACTTTAGAAAAGCGGGTTCGACACCAACGTTTACATATGCGGATTTTTAAGCTTTGAGGTGCCGAATAGGGCGTTTTTATGGAACAGGCTAGGACAGGACCATTGTTGGGTGGGTGTTTTTTGAAACAAGTCACGACAGGACTTTTGTTCCCTCATTGCGCCGTATGTGAAGTTTGGTGGTGATCCACATATTTTTAAAATCGACTCCATTGCATGATTGGCTCCAATTATTTTTTTCCACCTCCGCCAAATTCGCTTATGGAGTCTCCGAGCATGTGCATGATAGTAACAATGTTCTTTAAAAACTGAAGATCCCACCGATAAGTTGCATGTGTTTGTGCCTATGAAAGAGGTTTCAGACGTGGTGATTCATGTGTGCTGAACGACAGTGCAAGAAACTTGTGCAGTACCAGACAGTATAGGCCCGTGATTTACGTTGAGTACTTGAGATGTTATTGGTTCATTGTTAATAAAGTGCTCAATACCAGATATATTGACAGCAGAGTGCATAGTGAATTCCTTTTAAGGACCTCGACGATGAAGCAGTTGCTTGCATAGCGATGGTGAGTGGTGGTGCAATCCTCATAGCACAGGAGGGTCTCAATTGTGCGGTCGATGGCTTTATGCGGCTTTTAACGCGCATTGATCTGGAACAGGTTGAGTCTGCGGTTGGTGTTCTCGCAACCGAACGATATGCTTGTGTACTGAACAATGCTCAGAATTTGGACTGGATATTTCTCAGGTCACCTGATCAAGTAGATCGTTTTTTAGCAACACTTCAGCGGCTTGGTGTGAGTTTTTTTATTCGCTTCAGCGGTGTGAGTTTATTTATTTCTGGAGTTGTCATATCCGCATTATTGTAATATTAACTAACAAAGTGAAGAAAGAGATGCTCAAAGAAATTTTTCGATAAATTTTCAAAAGTGATTACAAATGAGAAGACTAGGATGTTTTTTGGGAATTCTGTAGGGGTGACGTTTCACAGTGTGCCGAAGTTTTTCTCGAAAAGCAATAATAACATTTTGTTTCTTCATCGGTTTGGATTTGCTTGATGCATAGAAAACTTATTTATACGGGAATGAATTTTATGATTCATTGACGGGAATGAACGTTTCTTCATTTGACGGAATTTCATAGGAAAGTTGACGGCTTTGAGGATGTATTGTGTGAGAAATTTTCTGAAACATCCCAGTTCGGTCACTAATTTTTAGAGTGAACGTATTGAGGTTCTCATTCCGAGGTAACGGGAAGTAACGAGAGATTTTAGGATTTCCTCTCCTGTTTCACCCACAATTCTATAGGGGATACTTTATGCACGTTTAGGAGGAATTGGGAAGGAATGTGCTAATTCGAATTGACACCTTTTGCATGCTGCAGCATGGGCTTGCACCTCTCATTGCATTAAATTAGAGTATCAGTTGAGGGTGAATTGTTGCGGAGTCCCATAGAACTTTAACTTCTGATGGTTTCCTTTGAGGAGCGTAGTGAACTCTTCCAGGCCATTATATTGCAACTAAATAACCAGAATGCAAGTTCTGATATATTTGGTTGTAGTATAGTGCAGTCATTTGAAACACTTATGCTTGTGGTGTTGTGTATGAATGAGTTTCAAGTGGTAGTTATTTGGGTATCCGCGGGAAAACGTTTTCACATGAAGAAGAAGATTAAATCTTACATCCGTGCAGATATATGTGGTCGTGGTATTTAATCTCTTGATTGGTACGCTATTTTGTGCTGAACAGTGCAGATGGGAAATTTTCAGGTAAAACAAGTAAGCAGCGAAGAGGATGGATCGTCGAGGCTAACGGCTATTTTGAATTCAATGCCTCTTTCGGGCGATCTCTTTTACTTTTCTGATGCTCATTCAGATGACGCTTTCGAGTTGTAATGATTTCAGCTGCCTTTCTCGGCGTCCGCTGGCGTCTTTCCTGGGGAGGGGGGGGGGGGAAGTTGTTTATTTCCACCCGTTTTAAATTAATGCCAAGTAAAAATAACTTATTGACTCATAGAAAATAAAACCTGGATTCTTATGGACCGAGGTCTTTATATGTAGCATGTGAGTTAATTTTTTTTGATTCAGCACGAGGTCTTGCCTATTGCTATATAGTCCGCTGAAAGCCAAGCACGCGAACTTTTGCACTATTAGTCCATTTGCAGTGAGGGATGTTCGCATGTGTGTTCTTTTTTCTTCCTTCCTTCCCCTTCTTTCTTTCTTTCTTTCTCAGTCTTCATTGGCTTTTGCACGCGAACAGTGATAAGTTCACAAATATGCTGTTACGTTGTTAGCTTGATTGAACGTTGCTTTGTTGCCTTGTGATTTGACTAGCCTTCTCATATTGGAGTTTCGTTGGTTCTTCGATTCTCGTCTGATGCTTATTCACTTAAAGTTTATATAGAGAAAACATATTGCTGTTGCAATGATTGCATCATTACTGCTTTTCTCTTTTCTTTTTTCCTCGCTTTTCGAATTTTAAAGAAGGATGGAGGTGGTAATTAGTGCGAATAATAGGTTCTGTTCCAAGTTCCTCTACGCTATCTTCCCCAAGGCATAACGGAATTTTTCAAAAAAAAAAATTAGTTTTTAAGTGATATGTTGAAGTAGGCAGTCGATTCGATGATGTGCTGGCGAGTTCAACTAGAAAGGTTTGAGAAAGAGCAGACCTTTCAGAAATAATTTGGTACAGTCGTTTTTGTCCAGCCGGCATTGAAAACTTTTTTATGTTGGCTTACTTTTCACTTACTAAATTACTTTCTCATTCACGGTCACTTTTATTAATTCTATTTATACAAAGCAACCGGTCAGAGAAATGACCAAAGGAACGTAAAATTGAGTGCTTGAAACTAGTACCATGGATACATTCTGCCCCTTCTTTCTTTCTGTTTTCCTTCTGCTGTGTGTTTCTTCCCTATTGCTAGCGTGCACGGGTTTTCGTATTGTGTTTGTTGATTATAGTATTAGCGAGGATGTGAATGGTGAGGTGAAGCGATGGCGTTTGTAAAAAGGTTGCATCGACGATCAGAGAAAAGACTATAAGTGTTGAGTGGGAAGGGACTGTGGTAGGATGTCAGCATATGGGTTGCTGGCTGTGATACTCACGACAACCTTACAACACTGTGCCGCAATGAAGTTCATAGGTGCGCTTATGAATGTGCTGTCGTAGGATAAGCTAGCTCGCTTATGCGGTTTATATGTGCAGATTTTTTTTTTCTTTTTTTTGTTGTTGAGTCAACCAAAATGCTTAAATGCTAACAACAGGTAGTTGCATAAGGCATGTTTCGCTTTGACTGCACTCTTCTGACCATCGCTAGGCATTCCATGTGAGATTGCATTAGCGGGCGTGCTGTAAAATTGTCGACCTTGTGCTTTCATTAAATTCAATGTTGTCTGTAGGATATCTGCGAATGTGCCAATGGAATGCAGGGAGCATCCTTTCCGTTTGCAACATTGCTGGTTAGTGCTTCGAGTTGTTGCTGCAAATTCTGTGCACGGACTGGTTTGTGCGCCCGGTCATTGTTGTCTCTTAACGGGAACATTGTGTACGTTCTGTGAGTCCATTCGCGTAATGCTGCTATATTTTGTTCCCTTGTTTATATTTGGTGATCGAAAATAAATACTGCTTCAAAAGCTTTATAAGTACTCAGGAGGTGGAGGTTTCGCACTACTGCAGTAGTATCGTATTTGCCTCGATAGAGGCTCCGAGCTTTTTTCTCATGCGCTATTCGAAGATGGAATCTGTGCGCAAGAAGAGCTCTTGTTTTAGGGGAGGGAAGGGAGGAAAGAGCTAGGAATGTATTTTCATTTTTCTTATTTTGCGGTTTATTCTTATGGGTATTTAAATATTTTTTCTGCTCATAATGGAGCATTGGACTAAAGGTGTCGGAGCCGGATATTGCTTTGTCAGATGAAGGCATTTTTTACAAGTCACTCAGAATTGTTCTTGAACGTGACCTGACCTTTCCGAGAAGCCGCTTCTATTCTAGAAGAGTCTGTGCTTTCGTAGTGTCCATCGGAGGGTTTCTGTTCAAGGGAAGGCCTGTATTCAAGTAGATCCATGTTGTAAAAGAGGAATTGGGGCTGCTAATTTCTGTACCCGCCACAAATATTTTTATTTTGTTCCCGTCCTACAGGTTTTTTAATTGTGGAGAGGAAACTTATTTAATGAGAATTAACTCCCTCTTGAAAGGCTTCATTCAGTTTTTAAAAATCGTTTAGACACTTTAGCACAATTTGTGGAGTCCTTTGTATTTATGTGTTTGTATGTGCATGTCGAGCGATTTCAACTAGCAGCTGTTTAATTGCACTTCGGGAAGGATTATGCACACATTTGAGTGTGCCTCGAAATTTACCTATAGTCGAGTTGGAAAATCGCAACTTCTGTGATGGATTTGCATGAGGGTTGTAGAAATAAATAGATTGATCCTCATAATTCGTTATTTCTGGACAGTTTGCGGTACCGATTGGTGTGACTGTCATTCAGAATATGCGTCGTTCGTTAGTGGGAACGTATGAAAAGGTATTCGGCTGCTTTGAGATAAACTGTAGGCTAGTAAATGCGGTATTGGGTTTTGTGCGGTAGTTTAACCAGCTTAATTATGTGTTAGCAATTGATCCTCTCCCAGTTATGTATTGGCATTGGATCGTCTTTCTTAATGTTTTTAATTCATCCCAGCTCAGCGGGACTGTCTCACACGTCGATGGAGGTGGTCACTTCTTCATGTGTGGAAGCGTAGCGCTCCATTCAAACCGGTGACATATATGGAAGAGGGGTAAAGAAAAGGGTTGTCCTGGCGTGCGTTGGGAGCTTCGGAAACGTTCATATAAGGTTCTTCAGGTTTAAAGTGGCCGCGTTTTGATCGGAATCGGAGAGAACCGTTTCCGGAGAAAATTAAACGCGTTTTTGAAGGCAAACATCGGTATTACATCAGTAGACAAGCAAGGAGTGCCATAAAAATGCTTTATTACGGCAGCTTAACGCTTATTCAAGGTTTGCAACTTTTCTTACAAAGAAGGACCTGCAGATAAATGTGCTGAAATTAATGTACGACAGCAAGCTTTCTCAAACGCCTTGGTTCTGATCGATGAAAATGTTCGATTTACTGCAAGTTACCGAAACATTTGAGTAGTTTTTGAGGAGCCTCCTGAAGCTTATTTGCACCCTCCAGTGACTTAATCCTACTCATTCGTGTTCGTTAGATGAATGTTTATGTTTATATTGTGATTTGTTTGCATTGTTTTTTGCCGTTGATGTTATGCCGAGATGAGTACGTTTTCCGTTGTATATATTGTATTATAGCAATTGAGCTTAGGTAACCACATTTTATTGCCTGCGTTTAAATGACAGTTTCGCAAAGTACATTCACTGCTGTCACTGGTTGGAGGTATTCATAGCAAAGGAGATTGGTGAAGGTGACTGTGAAGCTTTTAAAAAAGAGGATGAAAATGAAAACAACTGCGTACAGATTGTTAATTTTATACAGTGATTTCCCTTTGCGCTCATTTCTGAAACCACTGAGTCAACCTTACGACCAGGAGCAAAGAAGGAGGATGTCATTCACTAGACCTGTCGGATAAAGAGGCAAGACGCTGATAAGGCGTGATTTCTTAATAGGCAATGATTGATTTGCTTACGTCCTATGCTAATAAATGATTGTTTCGCAACATACCTTGTCTAGTTTCTATGCTCCGTGTGCTCACGGTTGCCTTTCTTGGCTATTTCTTGCAGTCTGCGTCTTTTGAGCAACTAGCTGCATTTGTATGAATTTATAGTGTTTGTGGAGTAATAATATCCCATAAAGGGAATGTAGCATAAGCTGTAGCAAATGGGAGATGAGGAATGGCAATTGGAGAAAAGGGTGCATTATGCTATGCGTAGATGAGTCTAGATTTATGCTCATCTTCCTGTCCTTCTGCTGCTCACTTCTGTTCCGTTGGCGAGGGTAACGCAGAGCCAGATGGGGTAAGCGACATGGAAGCGATCGAAAAGTAGTGTGGAATATGTAATTCTCCTACCTTCACTTGCATATTAGGTGTGGAAGATGCTTAGCGATATTTTACCTGAGCGCACTTGAGCAGGGATTATTTCTTTTTGTGTTGTAACAGAAACTTGTTGCAGTTCCGACAAAGGGGTGGGCTGATTTTACCGATCTTCTGACATCCCCAAAAATGCATTTATTTTTGCTGTAGCGTTTCATGAACGAGATATGCCCATTCGAAAGCAAAACGCATTCATTAATACCACTATGGGAGGACGTCGAAAACGAGTAGAGGAGGTGTGCTCGTCTTCAATACCGGCGAAGAGTACGTTTCCTGTTTTGGAATGTAAAACCATGATTGAGGCTGTGAGTGGCTGGAAGACGAAGCAGTGCGTGTTTGCTTCAATTATTTCACTCTAATTAATCCGATTGTTCTGTTTGCTGCTGCAAAACGAATAAGTATATTGGCCTTTTACCTACAACGTTTATGCGTGGCACGTGCTGAGACATGTGACATGAAGGTTTGCTTTTAAGTTAGACAGTGATTTTAAGTGTTAAGAACGCTGTTACAGAGTTTCTCACACTTATTAAAAGCAAATGAGACACTCAATAAGACTTAAAACCCACTTGCCTCTGCAACGGGCAGTGACTTGTAGGGACTACTTTCTAAGTTAGGCAGCAAATCGAGAGTCAATGGATTCTGCCACGTCAAACTTTAAAGTTCGATCAGTACTTAAGAGGTGGCGGATACTATTACAATGTTATTCAAGCAGGTTAGAAACAAGGAGGGTGCTGAGTCAACTTTTTGAGGAACCTTGTTTCTGTCCACAGCATGTCGCGAGATATCGAAGTTTACTTTTGTATGCAGAGGGCTTTAAACTTTCCGGAGAAGAGGGTTGCATATTGGTCGTAGAAAATGTTCTGATAAAAGGAGACGCTTCTATAGTCCGAGACTAGTCAGCACGTTCTTATTTGTTTAGGGAGGTTAAAAAGTGGACTCAAGGCTGTCACACACGCATACAAGCATAAAGCATGCCGACGAAAAGACCTGAGGAAATGCAGTTTACAAACTGAAGGCCATTTTTCTGTGGAAGAGATAGTGTTTTATTCACATTTGCTACACTCCTGCGATCAGTCTTCTATTTGATCCACATTTTTCTGAACTTGGCGTACATTGGATGGTTGCTGAGCCGACAGTTTAGGGATCAATAACTGCTGAAAGCATACCGAAGCGGTTACACATCCGAAATGATGCTTTTCCGTCTTGTCTCACAACTTTGTCGTGTCAATCGTATTTCTCACGGATATTTGTTCTTCTGCTTAGCCAGCTGCAGAGATTGCGCACATTCCTTATGCTGCGAGAAGAGATAGCAGTTTCAGCGTTGAATGGCTGAGGAGCGAAGACAGGCGCCTCGAAGAAGAGGAGTTGGTGGAACGCTGCCTGTCGGGTGGAAACATATGAGCCCACCGAATGACGAAGTTCGGCATAAAATTTTGCAACAAATAATGGAGCGAGTTAAAAAAGAAGAGCAAGGTAAGCATGAGATGGGAGTATTATAACGCTCTCTTGTGCAGCCTGCTACTTTGAAAACAAATAGGCTTGCAGCCCACTTCGTATTCAACGGTGTTAAGTTGCATGAGTTACAACTTGCTCAATTTGTGAATCGTGTTGAGTTGCAGAAGCAAATAATAAGTAGAGTAAAATGCTGTGTGGTTATAATCCGATTAAATTTGTAAGAAAGGGGTTAGCAACAACTCAACCTGAACAATGCAGACTTGTTGCACTTTTGCTGTGTAAGTTGCTGATGGCTAGCAGCACATATTTACTTTCAGCGAGTGCGGAACGAGCAGCAAGAGCAGAGGAACGCAAAAATGAGAAGGAGAAAAGTGCTTGGCACAGACAGCAAATTGAGGATTGCAACAAAAAGGTAGGTTCGAGGAGCACTTCAAGCCGTCAATAAGAGCATTTTCAGTCCACTCAACAGCTTTGAATAAAACAAAGCTCAAAGTAAATTTTTTATCCGATATTGTGATACCGATATTATGATACCGATATCCGATATCGATATTCGATATTCTATCCGATAATTAGTGCAAGAAAACAACTGGAAATCCCTTTCATATGTTCTTAGCAATGGTGCAAAACAGCCTTCAGCCGCAAAAAATCTTATATGGCAACTAAGTTCTAATTTAACCGTGTGAAATTCATGCCTCACGACAAGTGATGAAAAGAGTCATCACCGCAGTTCCTATTTTATATGCGGTAGATCCTTTGAGATCACTGATGAGCATAGGCACAAATACAAACTTGAATTTTGTTGTGAATGCTGGAACAAATAGCAAACATTAATAGCAGAAATGGTATGTAGTAGCGACCTAATGCCACTTTTCAATGCCAAAAATCAAACCACTGGAAATGCCTAAACGAAGATGTTGCTAAATGAGCGATTCCTTTAAATTTCAAAATTTCTAAAAAATCCTCTTCTGAGGCATAAGCCATAAAGTCTATACGGTTTGCCCCTATGAACAAGCTAGTGGAAATTCGTAACAGAGGTGTTGGTATCCCACATATCTGTAAAACAAGCAAAGATATTTTTGAGTCCTTCAATCCAGATACAGATGCAGTGGTCGTGTTACGTCTTTCATTTCACACCTCACAAGTGCATCCTTATTTATTGATGTTGATGTGCATCCTTCCTAAGAAAGAGTTAAGTTTTTCTTTGTTTAGATTGAGAGCGTTAACTGCCGTAAGACAGAATTGGACGACCTGAAGAGTCGTCTATTCGCAGAGCTGAAGGAGGTGGTCGCCAAAGACAAAGCGCAAAAAGCAACAAGTTCTCAGCAGAACATAATATCGCCAGCAAAGGTCCACTGTTTATATAAACCATAAATATATAAATAAATAAATAAATAAATAAATATATATATATATATATATATATATATATATATATATATATATATAATTCATCCACGTATGTATGTGGTTCCGTTGCCTATACAAATTATTTGCAGTGTGGAATGCAGGGGATTTTGAAGGAAACTTATTGATCTCTATGTTTCAAGTTGCAGCCATTGTTTTATTGGTCATTCACTAAACACCTGATCATTTAGGATGTTGGGAGTCATGATGGTGATTCCCTCCCCACATTCACCTCCTGACGAGCTGGAACCTTTTCTGCCCCTTATAGGGCCCTTACTTCAGCCAAATAGTTATTTCTCCGAACATCTTGTTTTCTTTCCGCAGTCCTCTCTCTCCCGCATCCTTTTTCTCTTGTTCTTTTGCACTCATTCTCCCTTTCTCTCTCTTTCGTCCCCCAACTCTCTCTTTCTCTCTCCCTCTCTCTCTCTCCTCGCCAGTCTCCGGTAGAGCTCATGTATGAATACCAGACTTCGGCCATGCTACGTAACAATGAATGGCCTTAGCTTTGGATTAAGGTTGCAGCTGGTGACACCATTGATTTTGCAGTTTATTGCAGCTGTAATGTAGTTTTGTCGACTTTTGCGGTGTTATTCACTTCTCACGAACCTGCCACTTCCCTTGCTGTCTGAGAGTACTTTCTCTTATGCTTCATTCATCTGAATTTTGTGTTCAGGAGAGGCATAATTCAGCATCTGGCGATAATTCAGCAACTGGTGTGACAGCGTCTTCGTCTCTGAGCGGGCATATGCAGGCACAGCAGATGACACGTCATCACGATGGAGTAGCACTTGCGCACGATTCCTTTCACACTAAACTCGATAAGGCGGTGACCATTTCGCTTGTTGACAGCCATTTTCTCCTCAATGTGGTATTCATTTCGAGAAAGTTTCGGTGGAAACCCTATCTAGTAGTTCATAATATGAATCACTTGTTGTTGACTAGTTGTATTTTGAAACGCGCTAGCTTAAAATTTTTGTTGGCTAGTTGAAGAAATAATCCTAGGATTTCCTAATGAAATCGATATAAATTGGAAAGCGATATCTGAATGCGGCCCTTTTTAAGTGTGCGAACAAATACATATCGCGAACCTTACCGTGGTAGGGGTTGCACTGGCTTGTGATGGACAGGTATACTGAAGTAGTGAAGGGTTGTTCTTCTCTAAGATGACGGGCTATTCCAAGATGACGGGTTATTTTCGAACGACGTTTAGGAAACTAAAACATCAGTCCATAAGCTTCGATAGCTTCGTATGTAAGTATTTGGGAAAGTGATAGAGCACTTTTGCTTTATCACCTTCTCATTAGAGAAGTTTCAAAATTTTTCTTATCGAAGTTTCATTTTTCCACCCATGTGATCACAACTCCCTTTTTCCCTTTCCTCCCAAAAAATATTCTTGTTTACTTCTCTAAATTCTACAATAAAATCTCGCCTATGGAAAGTCGATACTTTCAGCCATGCATTTTCCGAGGCAAAGCTTTGATTTATGACAAATTCCGCCGCATTATATGTTGTACTTGTTCAATGTCATTTAAACAATTTTTAACTGGAACGAAGGGGCAGTGTGAATTCTCACATAAAGCTCAGTGCAGTGAAGAACGGCTTTCGAATAAGAGATCACCATATTTCACAAAAACGTTCTGATGTCATCGAATTTTCCGAGCCACTGAGTGGTATTTATTGTTCTTGCTTGCAAAAATTAAAACTTTGAATCATCCTGATGTGGTCTATTTGAACGTTTGGGATAGGAAGATTTTTTTTTTCGATAAGAAGATGCGCCTATTGGATCGTCGGTGTAAAAAGAGGGTGTTCTATTTTGTGGCTTTTGTTCGGGTTTATACAGTAGCTTCTGTTGCGTCAAAACTAAAGTGCGTGCAATGGTTGGAAAATTTTTTAGAGCTGTCATAATCAACATTCGGATTTCAGCGTTGTTCAACACATCGCAAAACAATAGAAATAATGGAGAGGTGTTTAAATGTGCTCATCAAGAGTATTGTAGTTGATTGTTTGCAAACATTTCAAGATGTGTGGCAATGCGGTACATACACCAGAGGAGCCTCAGGTTAACTCCGATTGCGATGAGAATGTCCTCAATATTATTCTCTCTCAATATGTTGGTATTTGAATTATAGTTTCTTTGAGTTCTTTTCTTAAACGCAGTGTTAAACCTGTCGAAAATCTGCAGCCATAGAGAACCAGCATGGTGGCTCTGGAAAAATGAAAGGGAAGACCGGCCAACAGGTTGTGCACAGCATCGTAAAAGCTCTAAGAGGAGGGAAACAATCGAGGCATTTTACTGATACATGGAAGAAGGGAGGCACAAAAGGCAGGCGTGAAAGCAACACAGCAAGATAAAAATGCCCAGACGATGGTTGTTTATGAAGTATTGCTTTTGTGGGATAACAGTTCTCACTTTTAGATCTCAAAAAATTGGCCTACATTCTGTTTATCTCTCTTATCGAATAACGGTTGTCCGTGTGTGGTGTAACAAGACAGTCCTCGTCGTTTCATTTTGTTGTAGTTTTCTTTTATTCATCTTTACAAATTTGTGCTTGTTTATTTGCTTGAAGGGCAATCTGCATTACTTAATGAAAGGCTAGGATTCCATAGAGACTTGTGTGAAAGGAGTGCTGTATTCCCTTATGGGATCGAAAAAAAGAGGGGTCAAAATCTCTCTATTTGCGTTCCCGTGTGGCGAGCATATCCGAGTGTACGTTGAGTATTTTGACATATCTACCAATAATTTTTGATTGTTCCACTAAACCTTTGCATTTCATGAGGCCAAAATCATACTTCTATTTATTCTGTTTCGTATACGATGCAAAGCTTTCAAGATGCACATACCTGCTTGTAATATTCATAACATGCAGATTCCTCCTCATACGGAACGCGCGAGTGCATTGACGATTGCATCGACACAAGAAGAACATCTTCCCTTATCGAAAAAAGAAACGAGTGAAGAATTTGGTGACAGAGGAAACGGCACAGAGCATCACACCTGCAGGTCAGTATTGTTCGATTCTGAACTTTCGTTACACAATTCCATTGTTCTTTTCACAGGTTATTGTCTTTTCTAATACCGAAACCAAATTGTGATCGTTTCACACGCTTTGATGCACAAAACTTCTTTTGGGATTTAAAGTTGAATGCCTACAAGATAATTCCATGCCCGTCTGCTAGAGGTGTTTCTGTTTCAAAGTAAATTTCTGTTGGAAGATTTCATCCGCAACGCTCACAAATCGCCTTTGTTATAGTTAGAAAACAGCAGCATCATCATTTTACAATTAGAAGATATAGCCAATAGCTTATTCGAATTTATTCAACAATATGAAGAGAGTCCTCCCAAGTACTAGAATGATCCTGTTTTCAATAAGTTTTCACGAAAACGCTTTGGGAAAGTTGTTAACGTACATGTAATAAAAAGGATTTCAACTATTTCCTACACTGTTGGATTTCAATGAAAATTGAGCATCTCGAAGATGTTCATGCTGAAAATACGATGAAACTGCTTCCAATCTCAAGGTTCTGGGATAGTTGAAGCAGTGATTTTCATTGATACAGTGAGAAGACAACATTCAAAATTCCGGATTAAGTTTGCGAGTTTGAAAGAACTCTTACGAACCGATAGATTGCTTAGGATTTGCAGTGAAGATCTCTTCTAGTTTCTCAATTTTCATCAAAAACCAACTCTCCTGGACAAAAGTTATGCATTATAATGTTCATCTTGATTTTGTACTGATATGCAGGTCCGCAGACTTTATTAAAGGGTGTGGCATTCCTAGGGTGCCAAATGGCAGAGATTTTCGTATTTATAGGTCGGGATCTGGGTTTTTATGCAGTTTTTTGCACCGCTACACGCAGATTAGAGAGAGAATTTCTCTCACCAAGAACTATGAAAAGAGCAGTTTCGAGGAACTATAGAGTTATTTCCACGTTTTTGAACTCGTTGCAAGATACTGATGGTATAAACTCCTAGTTACGAAATGCTTTCGGGGATCATTTTCCTTGGTCCGTTAAGAAGAGTCCGACGCCCTAGATGAAGTTTTCGGACCAAGGGAATTATTTTCAGACTATGAATAAATAATATATAGAGAGATTATTAATTTTCATCAAAATCTGAAGTTCCACAAGACAGTTATAACCTTTCTATTCAATGTGAGCCAATACATTTTCCAATTCGATGAAAGTTTCATGGAAACCTCACCTCACTTTAATTTCAGCCTTAGAGTCGGTCGGAATTGGTTGCTCTCGTTTCTGAGGACTTCTGCCGTAAAGCAGTGTCATCAGAAATGTGGATTTAACCTAAATATATTACCAGGACACTCCCTCAATTCATTGTGGAATTTTTCAAGTTGCAAGAAATGGATTTAAAATCGAAAGTGTGGCAGATTGTAATTTGGCACTGCGAAGGATGGTTGTACTCGGAAGGTTGATTGTTGCCTCGACGGAAAATAGGAGGGAGAAGCTAAGAGTAATTTGCCAGAAATTTTAAAGGATTTCATTCGTTTCTTCGTCGGAAGAAAGTCGTCATGCCAGTCCACGGTGCTCAGGTGACAGAACGAATGACGCTGCAATGAACTTTATATTCAAGCATTGGAGTGTACAAGTAGCCGTCTTCGCGTCATAAACTTTCTGAGGTATAACTGCGTTATTATTAATTGTTGGAATTGTTCACCTCACTTCCAATTTAGTGTTTAATTTTGTCGTCTTGAGTTGGCAATCTGACTGCAAATTTCGTGCAACAAATTCATTGTTTTTTCGCTTAAAATTTTTGCGATGATGCATTGGGTATTGCGAGTTTTATCAGTCATAGACGTCGAAAGGCACTATGAAATCTCCATAATTTTTTTTCTGAGTGCGGAGAAGAATAGTTCCATCATTGGTGCGACGTCATGCCTGTAATTATATATGCGTGTATATGTCGTTGGGCGATTGTTTCAACTTGCAAACAGCAAATACACCTTTGAGTTGTGACAGGTTAAAGTGTAAGATAACGCGCTATTCCACTTTCGTCCCACCTGCTTACCTTCTGTCGAAATTATTGATACCTTAAAATGCTATAAAACGCGAAACCGGATTCGTTCTGCGGCACTTGGACGCGGACCAAAAAAACGTATTTAAGGGTGATATTTGTAGAGCCAATGGGATTTATAGAAGAGCGCATCATTTGGTTTTTGTCATTATTTGTGGCTAGTTGCGCAACCAGCCGAACCGGTGGAGTGAACTACAAAATTGCATATTGTGCCGACCTTTGTGGCACATTTGTTCGCTTATCTAATATCAACAGCAGCAGACTGATGTAAAGTTGTTACATTGTCCATGATGTGTCTTTCATTTCGGTGATATTATTTTTTGGAAAAGTGGGTCCGGGAACATTTATAAAGAGGAGCGAAAAAAAAATGCAGCTAGTGGACAACAATGAAAAGAAGCGGGGGAGGGAGTTGAACGATCGCAATACTTCGCCAAGCGAACTTAATTGTCTCGTAAAAAAACAACGTTTCCTTACATAGTTCTGTCACGTAGTTCTTTATTATGAAAACCTAAAAGTGAACCCGAACCTAACAAACCGAGTGATTCAGTCATAGGGCGGTAGATTAACAGTAGAATAATGGAAAAGTTGCGATGTAGGTGCATTTAAAATAGATTTTTTTTGGGAAGAAAATACTGTGATGAAGTTATTCAGAGTCATTGCTACTAGCATGATCTTTAGTTTTTATTGAGTACAACTCTTTTAATTTATTTTCAGTAGTGTACAGTATAAGAATAGGTATGCAGCATTGTAGTCTAATACAATATAAATAAATCTATCCGTAAAGAAGCAAAGAATATATATGCAGCACGGAAGTGCGGAGGCTAAAGACATGTTCTGATGCACCGAGTATAAGCCTTTTATCTTTTCCTAGTCTTGGAGATATTTCAGGTTACTGGAGGACCACCGAGATCGGAGACAAGTTCTTTTGGAAGTTTGCGTTAAGAAACAATTGCATTGCGGTATAAATCGTCCACGTAGTTATGGCACGACAAATCAACTTCACCGTGGCTTTCTATTTTTTCAGTCTTGGTCAAGTCAAGAACTTCAGTCGTTTTCATCTCAGCTGCCAGACGTCAGGAAAAGATGTTTTGATGGAAAGGTCGGCACTTAGAAGCACCGGTAAAGAGCATCATTTCTTTTGAATTTGCAGTCTGTGTTCGATGGAAGAAATTCGAAAGGTGCAACTTTTCAGTCACGATCCACCTTATTCCTGACGTAGCGAATAAGCTTTCTTTTGTTACAACGTCCGTCAAGAGCAAGTTTTTGTAAAGTTTTTTTGAACTCTTTGTCTTGTATTCGACTTCTAAGTACAGTTTCAAATGCACAGTGGAATCACTGTATGCAACCAAGACGAACCATAAAATTTCACGACTATTCAAACATCTTTCGATCGGATCACTGGCAGTTTCTTATAATCCTGTCCGAGACAAATGCCAATAATTTCTTGTCGAATCAACCTGTCCGGGCGTTTTCGATGTGGATCTTTGTTCTTGGCACGGAGTCATCGGTCAGTTAATGAAACGCCTTTCACGTACGAGCTTGAGGTAATCCATCTCCCAGATATTCCAGTGCATGTGTCGAAGTGCCAGCATAATACTGGATTGCAACAAACTCTCCCTTCCACTGTCCTCCGCCCGTAAAAAACATCGGACTTTCTTATCATATAATCTTCAGGAAAATTCCTTTGAGCTTTAAGTGAATGTAACATAACTTTGACCTGTGCAAGTGAATTTGTGATACTGTTTCGTACTCTTTGCTTACTACTACCCTTTAGAAATACACTTATATCTCGTCACCTGTTGATAATAGAGGTATGATTACTGGAGCATTTTATTGCGAGCCTCAAACGTCCTGAAACTATATTTAAATTTATACAGTACTCTTTAATTTTCATTTGCTCTGTATATCTCCAAGGAAGAATTGCATGTCTGGTCGCTTATTCGAGGTAGAGTGTACGTTCTTCGAGACATCACTCAACACTTGAAACATTCTTACTCAATGCTTTGTGGTAGTGTCCCATATTGTCGACATACTGCCAAATATTAAGAACTCACTCTTTGAATTTCGTGGTATTTCGCAGGTAGAGGATATTTTATTTCGAGTCGTTTGACTAGAATCTAAAATATTGAAAAGAAATAATGATAAGGTATCTTTTATTTTGCATTTTCGAACGATAACTTAATAAGAAGGAGAAAGAACAAGCACACGCAAATAATGCATTTCTTCATACTTTTTGCATCGTTTGCGCGGCGGCGTTGCCTCCGAATTAGTAGTGTAGAGTTGCTGATTCTAACCTTCAGTGTATATGAAGAAATTCATTGTAGAATCTTATATTTTTGATATACTACATTAATCTGAAAAGTAATATCTGCTGGAGATAGTGAGTGGATCTTCTGTCAGTAATTTCTTAATTTTCTTACAAGTTGAGGATTTTCTTGGAGCAACTCTTCTTACAGTAATAAATGCCTCAAACGGCAGGAGCTTGTCAGGATGTTTCCTGAAGCAGTTCAGGAACTTTGGGCAGTTATGACCACTGCAACAACAATTACGGATATTTATTAGGTATATTTTAGACAACTAGCTGATCTACGTTGTCTTTCATATTGTTCATTCAATTTCGGTAGGAATTGTAGGCATTAATTGCCAGTGAATTCTGTATGCATTTTACACGGTTCCAATTTTCATTTTGCGTCAGTCAGGCCATAGAAAAAAATGAATCTTCCAGTGGATGACTTGCACGAGCAGTCCGACCGTTTAAAGTACGAAAGCATTGTTTCGCATACTTATCTTACTGCAAAGGTTATAAAACAAGTTGATCAAGTTGGTAGAAAATTTCAAAACTGCATACTTTCATGCACTTCTTCACTTGTTTTGTGGCCCGGTCAATGCAAAATGAAAACACAGCGAATGAAAAAGCAAATGAAAAGTTTTAGGCCACTTTGTCTGGCCGAAAGTATTTTCGAGTTGTACCTAAGGTCCGAGTTGTATTGCTGTACATTATAATCACAAATTTTCCTATCCCTGGCTTTAACGGTTTCCGAATTCAAATCGCCTAATGCAGATAGCCATGCACTTATGCTTCCTCGCGAATATGACGTTGCTGTAATGCTTTTTCAAATTTAGAATTGTGGAAGCGTCTGAAAACGACTGAATCTTTGACGTTTTGATTAAAGGAACAAAACCGTTTAAACTGCTTACAATTTCATTATTTAAAAAAGATTGAAACGTTTAATATTTTTGGAAGGAATGGATTGCTGAATCGTTTTTGATGATACGATATTTTGAAGGAATTCGTACTGGCTTTTGAATAAAAATAGAATTCGGCATTGCATTTTGAGTAGTTAGTCGATTGCATCACCAAGAAACCAATAGATTACATGGTTATGTTACAGGAATGGGATATCGTGCACGGCATAGTTTATTTCTAGGTTCTGGACGAGGGTAACGGGGTGCTTTTGGTGCTCAAAGAATCAGGGCTTGCTTCAAAAGGTTCAACTTTCTGAGGCCTGAAATGACATACGCATTTTGCTTTGGGGAACAGGAACTAGGTCTCAGATGATTCGTGCTCTCTGCGCAGCTGAAAGTGACCACTAGATCTAGTTTTATGTTGAAACTTATGCTTAGGCTGACAATAAGACTGACCTTGGTATAAGCTCAGCTCAAGGTGTCGGATATCCAAGTTGAAGCTTCCATGATGCCAAGACACATGAACAGCATTCGATGAAAATTTTCATTCATTCTAGTCAACGTCGGCGAAGCCCACCCACAATGTTCCGTCAAGCTGCACAAACTGCAAAGATCGTCTTTTTCGTCCAAATCAAGCAAATCCACTGAATTGACTGCTTTGAATGCATTATAAGTTGACAGTAGTTTTAGTATTGTGCGGGAAGTGATAGAGGGATAAACTGTTGTAGGAACGTGTTCTATTAATGGAATAAATGCTGGAAGTAACAACTATCTTTCATGCGAAAAGACGTACGTTAGCGCATTTTTTGGTTCTGTGGAATAGGTGGACTTTTGTGCAATGCTGTTTGAAGTGCTGTGGACTCATGAGCTCGGGCTTGTGACGTCTTCGATTTATGATTTAATCGGTTTACGACGATTGCATCACGTAGGGCATCAAATGCATGCATGTTTGCAGTGTATAGTAAATAGGAAAGCAAATTATGCAGGTAAGCAGATAAATTTGAAATTCTATGAGAAGCAGTCATCGTGAATTCATTAAACCTTCCATCGAAGAGCTCATGCACCAGAAATAGTAAATCTGTGGGACCTCATTTATCCAAATTTTTTGTGATTGGTCGAGAATTTTTGTTCTAAAACAACGCTCTTCTAAATTAAGCTTCAGTTGCAGCTAACGTTTTAACATTATTCCATGAATCCAACTTTACTTGAAACAATAGTATCCTCAGAAAACATAAAGAATGAATGCTCGAATTGCTGCTTTCATTAATTTTTTCGTCAACATACCTTCATTTCTGATTTCCTAATCATATGATCGGAAATCGAATGAAAGGGCTGCGGTGTTCTCTTCAACAAGAAGTTTTCGCGACGGATAGATAAAACTTGAAAGTGAAATGAAAATTTCAGCTTGTGTGCTGAAATTGAACGAAGGCCTCTCCAAGTTGTTAAAAGTTCTGTTCATAAAGGGCAGTATTGCGCCGCATATATGGATCGGATTTGAACGGATGACCTTCGATATCGCGCCTCGAAGTAACTAAATATGATATCATTTACAAAACAGGAATTTTTCATATTTTCTTCATTGTTTTCAAAAGCTGTTGTGCAGTTATTCATCGATTTCAATGCATTCCTGTGGAGAAAATTGTTACCGATGAATTTATCGATGAGAAAAACCAGCAGTAGCACTAGCAGCCGAATCTTAACTTGATGGTAGAATAGTACATAACGGAACAACTCATCCTTGTACATATTCGGCAACTCTCCTTGGTGTTATACCATAGCATGCGTTGATTAATGACGCAAGTCAATCAATTTAATTTCCTTTTAAGCTATACCTGAAAAGTGAGATGACGAAATGCACAGGTACTCTGTGCATTTTTTAGGGGTAAATTGCGCTTTTTATCCACTTCGGCGGAAAAAATGGCGTATACGTAAAATCACAAAAATACAAAGCTCTAAAGCACATGCATTAATCAATTTATTTAGTTCACTTCGAGAGCGATGGCTGGCAATATTGCCAATAAGAGGGAACGAGGTTCCCAACATTCTTGCTAGCGATAGGTCTTTTATTCTTCTTCTACTGATAAAAGCTGCTTGAAGATTCAATGCACATTCGAATAGGCAAATTTGAGTATGCATCCGCAGCGTTACAAGTATGCCATAGTCGTTAGTGACGAAATGTATAGTGGGTGACATTTTTTTTTGGATTTTGGAAGGCATATCTCGAAATGTGTCACCACACGCTGAAATCCTATGCTTTACAGCTGTCATTTGTATACTCTTTGTAAATTGGCACTTGCCGCTCATCATAGTGGTGTCGTGTCTATACGTTTGTCGCCCTCTGCTGTCCGTCGATGCCCAGAGGGATTTTTATATACCCAAAAATGCACTGTACTTGTGTATGGAAGGCCAATTCACAACCACCCGGGAAAAGAAGCGGAAATTCATGATGTAAGTTCGTATCCGTATTTTTGCTCCCACTACATACATGTGCAATCGTTCTTGGAATTTAGTAAATTTTAGATCCGTTGACAAGCGATGAATTGCAGGACTTATTAAGGATTTATCAAGAGCCAACTTTGTCACCTCCATGCTGCAGACGTGTTCAACGGGTGATATTTGAGTACTAGGTACGGACGTAGCGAACAGTCTAAACCGGTCGAAAATTTCTGGTTTTTCAAAACAGCATTCATGGCAACGTTCAGTGAGTGCTGAAGGGAAGCTCAGCGGCGATTTCAGCACTTCTGGAATCCTTGTAACTCTCAGACCATAGGCCTTTAAGAAAGTAAAATATGACTCCAGATTTAGGTGGTGCATTAGTTTTTCCGGTTTAGTTCAACCACTTCTAGAAATGATAATATGAGTTAAATAGAGCATAAAATTTACTAGCCACTTTCTGAACAAGCAATCAGGTTTATGCAAAACATTCCGACCAGCCACCTTGCCATGAAACCGCACAACAACGTTTCATAAGGCTTCATAACAAGCTGCTTTAATATAATATTACACTTCCTTATTTTCAAGCGTGTTTTTATAACAGCTATGTATTTATGAACGGGAGACATCTGATCTGCAGAAGAGGAAAAATTCGTGCCAGCCTGTTTATCAATTCCCCATTTATTAGTTACAAATGACGAATGATAAAGCCCTTTCCGTGGCTGCAACAATGGCTATGAGACTTCTGGCGAATTTTTTTGTTAAGTAATAAAATTTGGCTAAAAAATAGAATCTGTAAGGACTTCTATGCTAAAGTTGGGAGTTGCCTTCTGGCCACTC
The DNA here is from genome assembly GCA_037389465.1 of Baylisascaris procyonis. Classification (NCBI taxonomy): domain Eukaryota; kingdom Metazoa; phylum Nematoda; class Chromadorea; order Rhabditida; family Ascarididae; genus Baylisascaris; species Baylisascaris procyonis. Next base: position 354,694 of record JAZARR010000078.1, on the reverse strand, counting down.
TAGTCGTTGTTCATTTTTCTTCTTAGACTGATTTCGCCCATTTGTTGATGATATGCATTCCAGCCCAATTTTATCTGCCATCTCTCTTAATTTGATAATCTTATCCGTTATTTTATGAAAGTTCCTACTATTATTCATTCATTCCATTTGAGATAAAATTGTTTTATGCAGTCTCTTCCAAATCTTATCACCCATTGAACGTTTTGGATATGGCTGTGCTTTCTAGTCGAATTTTATTGATTTCAATTCAGCATCTGTCATTTTATTGCAAAAGGAACATTAAATTTACATTGCTGATGAGGAAACCAATATGGCAGTCTACGTATAAGAATGCATAAGATCGTATTTTTACAAGTAATGAACGGCAAACAAATTTGTGGCAAGTTTTAGATCGTTCATCATTTTCACGTCGTATGAATTACAGTCCTATAAAAATTAATTTATTAGGTGCTAAATGCTTCAATGAAACAGCGCTTACTTATTTTCTCGGTTTTTCAGCAGGACTGACACCGTTTTCTAAAGTTCCAACGAGAATATCCATTGGAAAGAAAAATCGCATTTCGGGTTCATATATATTTTTGATAGTGAACTTCACTTCAAAAAAGACGAAAAGTTTTTTATTCAAAACGATGAACAGTGCTCTAAAAATCGGGTAGAAAAGCTGGCAAGCTTGAGATCAGTGTAGCACGAACATGGCGTACAATCAGTCACTACAGACAATGATGATAAATGTATATAAACCTTTGGGGTTCAAACATGAGATAGTTGGAATCACACTGAAATAGTTGAAAGTCGTCGAAAAGGCAATGGAATGAAATAATCAACGACTGTAAATCGTTATATTGCAAAGTTATAGCAGTATTCGGTTCATACAAGCCCTAAAGTAACTGCAAATCCAAAAAAACGTTCCTCTATATCCTTCTTGGCCCATAAAAATTCATATAAGACAACACATTAGATAAACAAATATTGAAACTTATTTAAGGCATGCGAATAACCAATCGTCACAGTGAAGCCACAAACGATCGTACAGTGACTGTTTGGTGAAACACTCAATTATACCTCTGACTTCTTCCAAGCGATGGCTTGTTCGCGAGTTATCAAATGTTAGAATTTCTATGCGTATCTGTCGTCGTCAAATCTTGGCTATGCATACTAGTTGATCGGCCACGTTTCCCTCCAAATGGCAGCATCGGAACGACCACGAGCACATTTCTGTAGACTCTGTTATGTACTCAATCCAGTAAGCGTCTTCTGCCACTTGGAATTGTCTAAAAGTTTTGAGCCTACTCTTTTAAGCCTTTGAGCCTACTTAATGCGCCCCTGTAGGCACAATGATGAAAAGGCCTTCGAAATAACCTTTCTCACTTTTCCTCGTATACTAAGCCTCTTTATTAATTTAAACGTCTCCAGAAAAGGAAAGTACTCAAAGTATGTGAAGAGAGGGAAGAAGAAAACAAAAAATAGGAGGAAAGGAGTTTCAGTACTGCTTAAAGAACAACGCAGTATAGCAGAACATTGCCCAAAAAACATCCGTCTGAGCACAACAAAGAGCATAGTCAGTACGTGAGATCAACAACACGCGGCGATTGAAATGATTGTGCTGGAATGATGAGTCAATGAAATTTTCAGGGGCAAATTCGATAAACGTGTGGCATCAATTGAGCATGCTCGGATCATATCTATAAATGAATTAACAGAGAACCCCATCATTTGTATCTTCGACACCTTTCTGTTATTCCACAAAAACGAAACAGTCCCCACCCTTTCTTTTCACGACAAGAAAGGTAGAATGATCGGTAAAGCAATGCCTTATACCTAACAAGAAATTATTTAGAAATCTTTCGATATTATTGGTGCAATCATACCTTTTTTGTGTATCAGTAACGTGGCACTCATGTGTGTGAACGATGCTCTCAAGGAATTCATAATCACAAATTATTGCGAAATTCTCGTTTTCCCTGCCATCGCTTCTCCTCCACGACCCAAACAAGATGGAAACATTCCAACATGCTGAAAACGTGCCATCTGTTTAAGGGATGGGGGAGGAAGGAGGGGAGGAGCCGCTTGGGAGGGCCTTGAGTTTGCTAGCAAGAACTTTTCAAGTTGAAGGAACCAGATAACGAAATGAATGATGCTAGATGAAAGGCAAAGCAGCATTACTTTTCAATGAGGAAACTAATTCCATAAGAAAATTTCCAACAGTGCAACATGATAGAGCCTTCGAAATGTTGATTAAACTGGACACAGCAAAGTAAAATGTGGCAGATATGCATTTGCAGTTTGTTCCCACAAACACGTCTCATACTTTCCTCGACATTTGCTCCCCCTTCCCTCCCCCCCTTCTGAAATAAAAGAGTGCAGATTCTTAACATCGCACTTCTTTAACTAAGTACATCGGCTTTCTGCTTAGAACTCGTCTTCGAACAAATTGGAGTTATCTGCGCCAATTTTGACCGGTGAACGATCATTTTTCACGTTTTTTGATTAGGTTACATCTTTGAAAGCACCCAGTTCTATCACATTTCCTCGCTTTTACGAAAACTTACTGTTCATGCATAATATTTTGGCTTAAAGTATCGCCTTAGCCAAAATATTGATAGTTAGCTAGGGTGGATGACAAAAGTCATTCGACAAGAAAGGCAGGCATTTTTGGCAATACGACCCTTGAAAAAGTACTTCATAAAGTTCTGTTGAGATATGTCAGTAATGGCATGTGTTTGGACTCCTAGCAACATTCATTCGACCACCCACGACGGTGGAATGAAAGCTATGCTATTTGGAAATAATGAAATATGGTGACAATGTGATAAGTGGTTCAGCAAAACATTATTGAAGTTCGAATAAATAAAATTAGCACAGTTTGTCAGTGTGCAGAGTGGAGTTGTTTCATTAACAAGATAAAAGAAGCAAGTACTGAATACCCTTGCAAGTGGAGAAAAATTTTGGTTACAAGTTCTAAATTCACCCTACTACGAGCCCAACAAGCTTTAAACTAACACTTACACTCAAAAGCGGGTAAGTCCAGTTCTATACGTTTGATGACTTCTTAAGAAACAGCCAAATGATGAATGGTTATGAAAACTGTTTGTCGGCATGTGCGTTTGCAATCCGGCCATTCGGTAGTTCCAGTTTGGGAACCATTGAGACTAAACGTACGAATTCTCGGTAGGTAACCAATCATGAACTTCGTGAATATAACCTAACCATAAGTTCTCACGACAACTTTCAACTTCCAGGCGAATTCTAGATATTTAATCATGTTTGAAATTTTGCATTCATTTCAGTACCGGATTATTCTCCATCAAGCTGGTCGATTTTACGAGTGATCGAGTTAGAAAAAATGAAAATTTTACGAAAAGCATGTGCTATTAGTCGCTACGAAAATTCAATTGAAATGCATAAAAAAAATTAACCACAAAAGTAGTTGGCCCGACGTACCAATTTATAAGAATACATATCGTGACCGTTGCTCTGGCATGCTTATCCATGTGTCTAACATTAGTGAGAGAAAACAGTCGATTGACTACGTATATGCAACAGTAGGAGTCGAGAAGCGAAGCAGGGAATCTGGTACCACACACACCTTTCAGCTCTTCTCGTCAGATCATCCGGTTTCACATTTGACAAAAGTAAATCCTCTGCAAAAGACTTGCTTAGCTTATTCTGTATATTTGTTTTCAAAGCATATGATGGCGGCGTTCTGTCTGTGCATATGTAAATGTGTTGGCTCTGCATCGAAAAAGTTTGTTCAAAATCCTGGCCAGATCCTAGAAAAACACTCGCAACAACGTGAATAAAGTTTCTGTGCAATCTTAATACTACTCAAAATATGAAGTTGAAGCAAAACTGGACATAAGTTTCCAAAAAATTCTTGAATTTAGGAACCAAGAGCCGGAAACTTGGTGCGACCTATCATGTGTATATTTGAGTGCGTACTTGCAGCTGTTTGTCTAGGCGATCCAGCAAAACTGAAGTAACAAAACTTAACGAGTTCAACTATACAAGTCTACACATTGTACTTCAGACTGACCCACCATCTTCGATGAGTGTGACAGATAGTTGTGATTAAAATTTTGTATGCATTTTACAGCAATCGAACTAGAAAATACGCTGAAAAGCAAAGGTTTCAGAGATTTGAGTGAATGAATGACTTGATGAAATATGTGAATGCATTACTTTATACTCATGCAAATCACAAGGCAAAGGCAGAACAACGATGGCCGGATGGAAATGTCATACCTTTCAAAGTCGGAATAAGGCCGCTGATGAATTTGCATTTGACACAAAACGAACCATAGACATGTTGTTTGAAAAGGGGCAAATTTAGAAAAATTTTTATCATAGAAAGAAAAGTTGACAGGTAAGACAATGCCAGTGCAGAAACTGTACAGTGCAGCAGATGAATCCAACATCGAACCTAGGCAGCCACCAGATTAGGCACTAACCAAAACAGCAGCACTTCCCACTAATGGGCCTCTTCTATTCAACCTACTACAGAGGAATTTTGGCCTTTGGTTAACGTTTTCAGTGGAGGGAATTGCTCAGGGGATGTGATTCCTTCATGAAAGTGATGACGAGGTTGAGCTCTCCAGACTTATACTTTTTGGTTGGGGCAAGTTTAGTGCAAGTGGGTTGTAGAAGAAATGTTTGTGGTAGCAAATACGAGTATAATGTGAGCTCTATCCAACAACAACAAGTTAGTGGTCGAGATGGATATAACGTTTGGTGTAAAGGGAGTGTGTATGTATACATTTACCTTAGGTTTGGGCATAAGCTTAGACTTAGGCCTAGCCTCACGCTTAGGATTAAGCTCAGGCTCAGGCTGAGGTTTAGGGCTCAGGCTTGGGCTGGGGCTCAGGCTTAGGCTTGGGCTTAGGCTTATGCTCAAGCTTAGGCTTAAGCCCAGGCTCAGGTTTAGGCTTAGGGCTTAGGCTTAGGCTTGGGCTTATTCTTAGGCCTAGGCTTAGGCTCAGAGACGCAGACACACAGAAACGCACACAACACCATACCATACTCCACGCCACATCACAGCCCACTCCCCACACACCACATATATATTCATCAAATTCCTTCATCGATATAAACCCTCATGTGCAATCCTCTGAGTGAATCACGCCAAGGAACAATTTTATTATTTATACATAATTTTATAATATATATTTTTAATTTTATTTTATTTTATAATAATTTATTATATAATAATTTTATATATATACATATATATATATATATATATATATATATATATATATATATATATCTTCTCTAAGAAAAAGAGACACAAAGAACACCTGCAGCATATGGAAGGAAAGGAGAAGACGAAACTAAGGCGAATGTGGGTGGAGGTAAAGATACGAACCTCTACTGTCTCTCTGGGTTTTATTTCAGCACTTATGCTAGGCACAGGGAGCTCCGCCTCCACTGTAACCGGGGCTACTACCCTCTTGACCCCTCGCTTTGGTCTACCTGCAGCCGTCGTGGATATCACACCTCGACACAACGCTCTCCAGGCTCCGACACTTAGGGGGCTTCGCCCCCCTCTATGCCACACACAAACAGAAACGCACACACACCATACCACAACCCCCCCCCCCAAAAAAAAAAAACAAACACAACAACGGCCGTACGTCTCTGTGTATGGTTTGTTGGTGCGTGTCCGTGTCCGTGTGCGTCTTCTTCCGTGTATGCCCGTACGTATGTGCGTGCCTGTGCGTGTCTGCATGCCTCCACGCGTCTGTGTCTGTGTGCGTCCATGTGTTTCTGTATGTGTCGTGTTTGTTTGTGTGCATGTCTCCGTGCATGTGTCTGAGCGGATGTGTTTGTGTGTCTGTGTCTGTGTGTGCCCATGTACATTTGTGTCTGTGTGTCTCTCTGTTCGTCTGTGTGTCTGTGTCCGTGTGCCTGAGCCTAAGAATAAGCCTGCCTAGGCCTTGGCCCATGCCTGAGCTTGAGCCCAAGCCGAAACATGAGGCTAAGCCTAAGCCCAAGCTTAAGCCTAAGCCCAAGCCTAAGTCTAAGCCCAAACCTGATGCTAAGGCTAAGCCTAAGCCTAAGTCTCAGCCAAGTCTAGGCCCAAGCCTAAGCCTAAGCCTGCGCCTAAGCTTAAGCTTAACCCCAAGCTAAGCCTAAGGTGTCTGTCTGTATTTCTGTCTCTGTGCGTCTGTGTGTATGTGTCTGTGCTCTGCGTGTATGTATCTATATGTGTCCGCGTGTCTGTGTCTATATGTGCGTCCGTGTGCGTCGGTGTGTCTGCGCCTTTGTGTCTGTGTGTGTTACGTACGTGTAGTGTGTATGGTGTGTGCGTGATGTGGCGTGATGTGTCTATGTGTGGTGTGGTGTGTGTGATGCGTTTCTTTGCCGTATAATGTGTGTGTGTTGTTTGTGGGGGGAGGGGCGTTAGGGGGGCAGCAGCCTACCTTGCGGTGGGCAGAGGAGGGCGCATCCCCCTGTTTCACTGGAAGGGATATAGCGAACGCCGAAGGCGCGAGTATGTTCTGTAGTTCTTCGCTTACTGTGCTTGCGAGCGCCGAAGGCGCGAGCGTGTTGTATAGAACTCCGCCTGTCGTGTAGTACGTTATACGAACGTGGTGCAAAGGCCGCACACGGTGCTACGCACATTATCAACTATATCTCGGTTCCGGATGGAGCAATTTTGATGCGGTTTTGACGGGGCAGCTTGGCGTGATCTGAGGAAAGGTGTGGCCCGTGGGAGGATGTGGCGAGCGCGGCGAAACCGCGTGTGTGTTGTTGTCCGCCATCATGAGCTGTTCCATGTGATATCTTAACTGCAGATGGACCGATTTCTATCTGGTTTTTGGCAAAACTTCATATAAGAGGTGTAAAAGTGTGATTCGGTGTTGCTCCACATGAAAAATGCTAGTCTTTGCTTACAGAAGAATGCAGCCCTAGCAGGAACTTTTTATTAAGATATCCTGCTCAGTTGGTCAAAGTTAATCAGAAATGGTTTCTTTCGCTCTCCTATCACTTATCGTAACGAGTGGTGCAATCACATTCGTAGGTTCAGTGGACTTCCTAGAGGACGTGCTCGTTAAGCAGACCCCCTAGATTACTTTTGTTTCCCAGCACAAATCCATCTGAACTACCTGCCCATCCAAAAAGCTACCGTATCATCACTCATGTGAGAAATTGTTTTACATCAAAAACGTCTATGCCGATTTCGTACCTGTCGCTGAGCTAACTGAAGAGAAGACGGTATCTTTTCTTTAAAAAACGACCCTGTTTCATGACGCTTTAAAAGAGACTGATGTTTGGAGACTAAGACGCACTGAAAATTGGAATAACTATTCACCATAAACACATACCACACTTCGAAAAAAGTACCGTCGAATTTTGTTTTTGTTCGCTTCCCCCACATAGGTAAAAACGCTGTTTTTATCCATAAACGATGGGAACGCTTTGTCTTTCTCAGTAGACAAAAAAGCAGCAAAACTGACCTTTGCATTGACTTCTCGATAGAAGCTCAAACCAACGAACCATGAGTCCGGTAACGTCTCAAATAACTTCAAACGCCTTGAAGAACCCAATAAAAAAGTTAGCTGTTTGAACTGACAAAAAATATTTCTTTAAAAACCATCGCATAAAAGTCGGTGTATACAGCTGCAAGTGCTGGATCATACAGATGCCTTGCAATATGAACTAATGTGACGATGGACTATGATAAGTATTTGACTACAAAAGACAATGAGGCTGAAAACTGTTGAGCAATTACGTTTTCCACATAAAATTTCAAAATATCAGTAAATCGACAGTTGCCAGCTTCTACAAGAAAAAAGATTCTAGTCTTTTCGAGCTTAACATCACCAGTCCCCTCATATCTTCCAGAAGTGCTCATGAAAATGAAAGGAAAACTTGCCAAAGACAGGAATTTTTGGCATTCCCTTATTCAGCGCACTAAACTGATTGAACGGCAGCAGTATAATGGGAAATTACGACGATGGCGAAAGCTGACATGTGGAAAACTTAACCACTTAACGTTTTGAGTTGCTAAGATTTGCAATGCAACAAAACCAATAAGACTGTTCATGGCAAATGATCGCCACCATATTGCAATGCATAAGCTTAGGGCCAAAAATTAGGAGGAAAATCTGCCAGAACTAGAATCTGTTCCACAATCTTTCAGGCAACAGAACATAGCTGTCAGGTTTTGGGGCCGGTACTTCCTCGTTTCCCTATAAATTTTACAGATAGGCAAACAGTCGTAAGCATAGATGTCACTCCGGCGAAAAATTGGGTGGGAACGAGGATGGACCCAGAAAAGCACTGAAGTTACACGATGCCGTCAGTGTGCAGACCCTGCAGCGACCACTAAACTTTGATAGGAAAGTTTGTCTAACGCACGTACTTGAAAAGTTACAGGTAGTTACCTTGAAAATTGCACGAAGGTATGAACCTGTATGTCTCGCTCAATGACCTAGGTTTACCTCAGTCCATTTTCTCACGTTCCTCCTACCTCTTCTGCTCCCTCCCTCTCCCCAACAACCAAATTTTATCCACTCAAAACACTGTTACCAATCAGGTGAACCAATGCCGTGTTCCAGCAATTAAGCGAAAACTATTTAGTTTCCTTGCTTCAATCTGATACAACCCGAAGACACTTATGAGAGCGCAGTGAACGCTACAGTAAGCCAAAGGCGACGGGCCATCAAAGTTTTCACCGTATATCGGGCGAGATAACGAGCAAATGAACTTCCACTGACGCATGCAATGATCGTCGAGAGCGGGCAATGCGCCGATAGGTAGGAAGAAGATGGGATGGAAAAGAGTGCAAAAAGGTGACTGCTGGGGCAATGGAAAGGTAGGGCAGAAGCTACGGCAAACAGAGTGCAGAGTAGCAAGAGCGATTGGCATTCACCGCGTGCCTTAGTAGGCTGCTTCACACCAAAGTCACCGGTGAAGGCGTGTCGCAAATGCATTCAATGCTGCCTCAAATGCTACCTAATTCTTTTCAGCGAGGCCATTACAAATGCACAGCGTAAGAAAGTGGTCAATTTTTTAAAACTAAAGCCAATTAGAGAAACAATGATCCGACTTAATTTCAGAGCACAAAACAAAAAAAGGTCAGATACTTACGTCTTCGCCATCATCCGCTTCCAGAATAGCCCATCTGCGGTGTGTCTTAAGAGAATATTTTATCTTGCGATATATATGAAATGCCGAAAAACGTATCGAATACTTATGCATAACTATAAGGTCCTTAAGCAAGTCCTAACAATAAGCGACAACCATTGTGAAGAATGGACGATCGTCACACAGAATAGTGAAAAAAGTGATTCAGAGAGCACAACGCTGTAAACTAGACACAGGAAAATCACCGAGAAACCTGACAGACATAAGCAAGGGTGCGTTAACTCCATATCAACGAACAGCGAATCGGCAATGCACAAAGCGCGCTCGCAGTTCAAAGCTCGCATGGGGCATATCCTCCTAGCTTTCGAAAAGTTTTATAACGTACTCTTTCGGCCGACACTGGTGTCTATTAAAGTGATGGACTCACCAAATTCGATCAGAATTTGGGATTCACTAGTTTTTGAGCAGGATATACCAGTGAATAAATTTGGTTCCAGTCGCCGAAGCCAGTAAAAGCTTCATTTCTTTACGACTTGTTTTAAACCGCGAAAGTCTTGATTTTTCTAGTGTTTGATTAAAGCCTGAGCTCTCGAAAAATTCAATATTAGTGCCGGACTCGCTCCCAGTCCGGTGCAGCTAAAAGGAGGCTGCATGTGCCAACCGAAAAGCAACAAAATGGTCGACCAAACTGTTTGTCTCTGCACTCATCAGTTGCCGAATTGATGCATAAAACAGAAGAGGGGAGTCGTGAACAACCATCATTGGGCGGAACTTTCTGTCATACAGTGGCACCACTTTTATCTTTCCAGTGCCAATTAGTTACTAGCACCGCAAACATAATTCGCTAAGAAACTTGCATCAGACTCTGCCTCAGCCAACTTTACATCATTGATGCACTTAGAAGGTGGGCAAGAAGAATCTAACATTGTGATCTTTTAAAGAAGCCTGCCAATATTTCGAAGAGAAGAGAACATTGCAACTATAAAACTGCAACTGAAGAGTTGAAAGTTCAAGTTTCAACTGCAAGTTTAGATGAAGAAACGAATACTTAAAGCATAACTGAAATGTCAACTATGATATCCAAAGCGCTATGACTGTTCAGAAAAGTTACTTTAGAAAGGAAAGAAAATGTAGACGTGCAACAGGCCAAATATCAGCTTCAATCTACTATGCATTTTAAAAAATTATGCAGATTGGAATCCACGAAAGGCACAGAAAAAACTATTCATACTCTTTGGCAAACGGTTGCCTTTGACAGTATTTTGCTTTTCAACTTTTGAAAACTTTTCAGTAAAACCGAGAAAACTTCAGTAAAACTTTTCAGTAAAAACAGTAAAACCGAGAAAACTTTTCAACAGTATTTTGCTTGAATCGTGATAGCAAATGGAAATTCTAGTTATATAGCTATTCGCATAAACAAACAAGAATGTAGATAGACAACCTCCTGAACATGTGGCCCCAGGGGTTTGCAGGTTTAGAGCCCCACTTTCTCTCTTTCGGGAAATGTTTCGGAAAATTGTTGGCTTATGACTATTGAGACGACTGTTGGCTGTTGAAAAAGCTGGAAACATCGGATCCATCAACATTACTTCCGCATTTAGCAACAAAATCTTTGTCCTCTTCGCGCTTATGCAATTCTGCAATGCAAATGTGTTGAGTAGTCTCAACTGGGCAAATATTGAAGCCTAAGGTTGCGAAATCTGCTAGATGTAGCCTACAATATAATTCGATCTACCACGCAATCTTTCAGCTCAAGTCGTCCGTTTCGAAGAATTGCGGGTAATCAGATCAAAAATTTGCATATTTATAGCGCGCTTGAAGAAGATCACCGGGAGAATGATATTTTATAAATGGTTAGGCCAAGGATTGTACCAGCCAGCGGGATCATTCAGAAAATGAATGCGGAGCTGCGCAAGTTTTATTATCTGTTGGCAATTTGTTAGACTGGTTATTATGATCACCTAAACTGCAACGGTGCATATTGGCACTGACTACTTGACGCATTCCCTATCCTAAAACGCTGATTTTCTTCTACTAAACTTCCTGTTTGGCCATCACTGCCAGTGGTGGCCATAAACGCAATAGCAAAAATAAACCATACATAAATAGAAGCACGCACACACATATGCAAGCTTGCTTCAGCTGATTTTTGATCTCGAATTGGAATAGAAAAAATTCAGCACTCAGAATACTGTAAGAGCGCGGTTAACGAAATGATACGGAAGCAAACCACAGTATAACCAAAACATGAACGTGTACAACAAAACGTAGTCGAGAAATGACATTTCGTGGACAAGATTTCATTTTTATTAAAGTATGACCCCATTCATAACAATCTTTTTCCACTCATAGAAAACCGGAGGTACAAATATCGCGAAAGTAGTTTGTATCAATAGACGATAGTGCCTAGCAATTATTAGTGTTCTCGCTATTTCCGAGATGGAAATATGTTGAATAGGAATATGGTAAAACAAAATCTGCCGGCTGTATAAAGCAAGACACACAAAAATAGCTACTCGAGAGCATTACAATGACAACGATGGAATTAGATGACCGACGCAGCAGGAATCCGACCGCGCTACTCATAGACGATGATGACAAATCACACAACAACGACGTGATATAACAAAGAGAAATGCTCGGGTAAACGGTCAAAGGAAGGATGGCTACCACTAGGGGGAAAGTGAGCGTGTGAACTAATCTCCTTAGGACGGAGTGAGCCAGTGGGATAGCAACATCTTGAATGACTGCTTCGTTTGGAGAGGCTGACTCGGCGCCTATGCTCCTGCACGGCAGTTGACATGAGCAATGTCGCAAGGTGGCAGAAAAATATTCGTGGTGGCTCTCTCGGGCTGCTCTCGGCTAGACAGCGACAACGACGACGACGACGACCGACCGCTGCCGAGCGCAGCAAATCGACTGACCACCGTCGCATGGATGCTATGCTCGGTGGGGATGCGAGCGTGCGTGCCGCCTGCTGCTATCCTCGTGTGCCTCAATTAGGTGCCCTGCACATGTCTGCGCGCATATTCGAGCTAATCGTGCCGAGTTGTACACATAAAGCTCGAGACTTGTGACAAAATACCACGTTCCAGACGTAAAGGCTGGTCGAGAGAGCGTTTATGGAAACTAACACGACGGATACACGCGTCGAATGGGGTACGCCTTCGACAAGTGAGGAGGCAGATGGCCGAGAAAGGAAAAACGATTACTCGTACACAGCGAGCACTGCCTTGCACAGCCAGAGGCGGTGGATAGAAAATAAACCACGCCCACTGCGCAGCCGCTTGCTCAAGCCTCTCCTCCAGCTGCCCCAACGGACAGACTTCACATAAATCGGCTATTCGTATGAGTTGCGAACAGCTCTGTCAATCGAATCAGGATAGGAAAGGGGGGATTTTTGCGCGTATCAGACCTTGGATGAACCACGAAAGGAACTTTTTAGCCGAAAAGGGTTGAAATTTTCGAGAACAGAAGGCTCTCTGACATATTTAACGCCGAGACCGCTTCCCTCCTCCTGAACTTTTTTCCTGCACCTGCGACTGATTTAGCGTGCGTTTTGCCTGCTACCATACTCATGCGCTCTAATTAGGTGCCCTGCGCACGTCTCAGTCAAAAAATTCAGCATGCTTACTTCCTTATATTGGAACAGCATCACCTTCACACCCTTACATCTTCCAGCTCTAATTTATAATTCGCAATAGGATATACCGACTGCCACTTTGATCTTCATACAGTTTAAAAAAGGGGTTCGTACTTCAACCCCTTCTCAAGATGGCGTCACTACCGAACGCTTTAAAATGTTGGAATTCGAAAGTGCGCTTGCGTCGACTTTGCTTATAGGATCAGCAAAAATGGAGTAATCCACGAATCCAAAATCTCTTAAAATCACGAAAAGGCCGTGATTCCGTTATCCCAAAATATAATTTTCATCGCAAGAATGGTTACCGATGCTGTTTTGTCCAAATCAATGAGCATACCTCATATTAAGAAAATTTCATACCTTTTATAGGGAAGAAAATCGAAGAAAATGACATCAGTAAACACTGTGTCATCACTCGAATGAAAAAAGCAAAGCGTCAAATAACGGCGCGCCTTTTAAAGAATCTGACATCGATATTCGCGGGGTTGAGTCGCAGGGTACAGTTATCATTTTCTCAGCCAATCGCTGCCAGGAACAGACGCCCCTTAACAAAGGATTTACGCAAGCGAGACCTCAGCTCCGGCGTTGTCAACACTAAGGCTAAAGGGAAATGGCGTTAAAGAGGCAAATCTAGAAAAGCGTGCCAAATCGGTCACCAGGTTATTATGGCCCAATGTTTTTTGAGCGATGCAAACGTCACTCATATGCGGAGTGTCTGTGGGGTAACTGTATTGGCAATTACGAGGCAGAATCAATATCATCTCTATTTCCTCGTAAAGTTAACGAAACATCATAAGCGTGATCTGATGCAGTTTGAGGAGGAGGAGGAGGAAGGGAGGGAGAATAACGCCGAAAGCCAACTAGGATCTTATTTTGGAAGAGATTCACGAAATGCATAGTGCATAAATGTGCTTCCTCATCAAGCTTTTCTATTTTAAAACTTCCTTCAAATGCCCACAAAGTATAATCCTAATGCAGCTATCACACAACCAGTGTGCATCCGAAAGTGGCATCGCAGCTCATGAAACAGCCAAGCCGCAGTAAGCGGCAAGGAAAACGAGAAAAATTACTGCACACGACAAGCGATAAAGTGCAACGCCAACTAACGCCATTCAAACCACTGATGGACGAGCATTTCCTCTCCCCTTTCCCCTCTTCCTTCCTCAGCCCTCAGAAAAACTTTATTTTCTCTAACGTCTCTGGCCCATTTTTTGTTGAAATCTATGGCTTACAAACCGGCAAGTTACGCTATACAGCCTTACTTTGTGCAGTGAAATCAGTTACCCCCCAAATGAGCAGGTAAAAGACGGCTAGTAGAAGAAAGAGCGGAATTAGCTGAAAGTTTTGTTCTTTTGGATGACTTTCTTTCAATATCTGATGCTTCCGATTTCCTTCAGCATTCGTTGCAAGCCTTTTCCACCCAAATTTAGAGCTCGATTACCGTCTACTTGTTTAAAATACCAAAAGCCACCATAAAATACATATAACTTGCAAAAGAGATGGTCAAACTAAATGGAACGAGGGAAATAGGGCTACCCTACACTGTAGTCGCCTTGGGCTCTCCAGGTTTGCGCACTGGAACTGCTATCAGGAAAACAGACGAAAACAAATGCAGGAATAAATACGAACAAGCCCCGACATCGCTACAGTGTTCTTCCGCAAAAAGTGCACAGTAGGGTCTACTGTGAGTATGTGTGCAGCCACACACCACCACTTCTTCCCTTTCAATATTTCGATGAACGCTTATCTGCAGCCAGCACTCCTCTAATCGTCTTTAGTAGCATTCTATTCGTGTCTGAATCCGAGTTCCTTCTAGCTATTTTCATTTAAATTTATTGCGCTTATATATATTTAAGCGATCGCATGCCGATAAGACTCAATGTTTAAGAGAGAAGCATGCTTTTTGTTTTGCCTCTGAAAAGAATGATATCTTGTTGAAATTCGGCTTCAACTGAAAACAGCTGCACAGAGTTTATCAATGATGCTATCCGACATAATCTCGTCATTTTTCATGACTTTTGAAAGAGTTGCATCGGATGCCATATCTCGCTTTTGTGCGATTCGTTTGTTTCTTACGTCGTTTTTATGAATTTTTATATGTAGCCACTTTTCATGCAAAATGCTGCATTGAAAACCCTTCCGTGCTGCCTGTTAATTAAGAAAGATACTCAGATATTCAACTCGTTCATTACATATCCTTTGTCCAGAATAGAAAGCTTACAATGCGAATAAGTGGGAACGCGCGCCATATGTGTGAGACGGGTGGTTTTTCAGTCTGCTTAGCAGATCAGTAAGTTTCAAAAATTGGCAATGAATGAGCATGACAATGCTTCACATTCCTACCAAGTCGGCTGTTCGCACAATGTGTCCACACAAAAGATTCATTTTTCTGCTTGCTTCGGAGTTCAGTCGACCATAAACACGCCTCAAAATGAAAAATTCGGCAATTTCAAATTCTCGAACTCGCTGGAGTTGGTAAATCAGCTAGGAAATTGGTACAAGGATCATCGAGCGCTGCATTCTATTTAAAATAATTCGATCTACGTATAAGCGAACATCACTGTCTTCTTAAGCATGGTTAGCAGAACAAACCTTTCAACTCTAGGCTTAGCTGTACCTGAATTGAAGCTATCGAACAGAATACCCTTATACGCATATAGGAAACATTTTCGTTAGAATATTTGCAACAGCGAACAAGAGCAATGGCAGCTATATCGCGCGACGAAACCTAACGTCATGAGGACAGATGGGACGCCACAAACGCCGCACAACAGCTGCCGTCTCGAACAATCTGTGCTCTTGCATGCTGCGCACAATTGATCTTCACCTCTCTGGGATCCGTTGCATTTCTCGCTCGTTGTTACCTTCCTTCACTCCCTTGAATCTCAAGCATCCTTTAGCGGTATTTACACGTTATTTGTCAGCACCACTAGACAATAGTCTCCAATAATGAGATTGTTTGTAATTTTTTTGTACAGCTTCTGAATAACGTCTATCTTTCCTGCAGCATTTGCACACTTGACGGCATAATGCAAGCGTAACTTACATCTTTCATTGGCAGTTTAGGGCACAAGTATTTTTCCGTGAGTGTTTGGTCACAAGAAAATTTGGTGTCATCGTCTAGATCTCAGCCAGCCCATTTGCAACATACTTAGAATTAAGTAAACAGCTGCCAGTAGTTGGTCAAAGTTATGTTTAAGTATAATCTAATATACGCATAGGCTTAGCACTCTTCCTCTTAATTCCACCTTCAATCGAAATTTGCGGCCGTGAAGAACGATTTTTAGCTCGATGCTCGCTTCCAGCAAAATTTGCAACCCACCAACCAGTAGATCGCCAAACCTGACTTTTAACGGCACTACTATTCATTAACACGCATCGCGAACATAACGAAGACTTTCCACGCTCTTGGAGCATTCCTCCAGCAATAGGACTACGTCCACGCTAAAGAGCGACCTTGTCGTGTTCCGTTCATACTCGTGCTTAGACACGCGCGCTCGTTCACACACACATACACACACAGTGCACGCGCAACAACGCAGGTACATGTAGCATGAAACACAGCATAAAATTAGAGAATGCAAGCATGCATATATATATATATATATATATATATATATATATATATATATATATATAATAGGTAGCACTTGAAAATTGCGCGAAAACAATGTGCGGTGCACAATACCATTTTTTGAGAAAATTTTAAGTTGGACTAAGCATCGCTTTTATTTTCCTGGTCACTAGCAAATTTGGGAGCCAAACGACAAGACAGCCATTTTAATTTATAAATAAGCTCTCTCAATCTTTCAATAATAACGTTTCAACAAAATTTATGCAATGTTTTCTTGCTTCCATGGAAGGCATAAAGGGCAGCCATTAATGCTGTTTTTCATAAAAGCTGGCATATTAGTCTGCTTAGAATCTGGGCGTAAAGTAAGACTGCAATTGCTAGTGAATTTCTGCGTTTATGGGCAAAAAACCTCAAAAGCAGCAACTCACTGCTCTATCTAATCGTTTAAAGCACCAGAAAACCACATAGATTAAATTCCACAAGTTCTATCCTGCATTTGTTTTAGCGAATTTCTGCGACACGCTGGCTATCTCGCACTCGTTGTATGCTATACGATTATAGCCAGTTTCAATCGTACCGGAATCTCTTGTTGAACGAATTTTACACAAACATCATAGACAACCCGGCGCTTGCAGCGGCACTCTTTACTCAACTGAAAACCTTCGTTTTATCGTTAATACACACAAATCATCGACAGTATCCTTTGGACATTTTTTGCAATCGCAAAGTGCGTTATGTTTGTCCTCTTCTGTGCGTATCTGTCCAGCAATTTCAGCTCGAGAACGACTGAGGCTGGCCTTACGAATTTTAGTAAGTCTAATGCAAACATAGCCTGACTCCCTGCACAGCCCGTTTACTTGATGTATCAACCTCGAAAGAATTTGTAGAATAACAAATGAGCCTCAAAAGCAACAAATGCTTTGTAGTCAGCTGGGTCGCATTTTACAACGGCCAGATGGCATTGTATGGCCGATTGGGTCGAAAAAAGCTGATCTTCCATGGGAGATTTCTATGAGTGGTCGATTCCTTCAGAATATAACGCATTATTGCGCCAATTTTACAGTCCGCTAGCAGTTGAGACTGGCAAGCCTAAAGAATGTGATTGCAAAAGCGCATAATGTTCCAAACCCATCAGCACGTCTCGCCAAATTTCGCAAAGTGAAACTTAAATATGACCGGTAGGCAGTTTAGGCGGTCATATTTCATTGACCTAAAAATGATGATAGCGCGCTAGATTGGCGAAAAAACTTCGCATTTGCAGATTATTTTCCTTCGAAATTTTCAAAAAATTCAACCGCTTCCCGTGCATTTCCTTCTGATACTGCCCTTATCTGCTGAAAATCCCAAAACTTAGAACTAATTTCCAGACTACACGACTGAGGATGCCCATCTGTGAACGAAACATATCATTCACTCAAGAGGCTCCAAACAGAGTTATTTCATGATACCACCAACAAATGATACTGCAATAATGTTTAACTGTCAAATATCTTTTGATGCACTTACCTCTAGCACTATTCTCAACGCTTTCATCAACTCACTTCCATTATTTACAAAAAACCATTGCACAATTGTGGCTCTGAGATACTAATGCTGCAATTTATTGCACATCCTAACAATTATTAAAACTACTACGACTATTTATGCTCATGCAAATCAGGTATGAAATTTTAAAAATGTTGCATATGCTGAAAGGAAGTATTTCAAAGTAAATGTACAGTTTAACATTTTTGCATATTTCGACATACGCTCATCCGCATTTCAGAACAACAAATGTTCGCAGAATGGCGAGAGCGCAACTGATAATCCCAGTTATCATTGCTTGCAAATGAGGTATATTCCATCGTCTTTGTGATTCATGAGTTTTTTTTTTTTTTTTTTTGGAAACAGTGGCGAAACATGACTAAAGAACTGCTGTGATCGATCGGAAAGACAAAATGAGTCAAAAAAGATATGCGCGGCTACGCACTCATATTTCATCCCAGCCAACAACTCGTGCGAACCTTCCATAAAGGTTTTTTTCGATCCGATCGCTTGCAAAGCGCATGCGAAGTTTAGATGCATTTAAGTATCGGCAGCCCTTCGAAGGTGATCGACGAGCCTGAAAGATGGTACTGACAAAATCCCTTGCCTGTAACTTTCAGCGTCCGCAAATGAAACTCTCGGGCAGGTAGAGGCAGATACACACGCAAATACGCAAACACGACGTCGCCATGACGCAGTTTGCAAAAGTGCGTTACATTCGCTGCATTAAATGGGCCAAAACGGAATACAACATTGCATAACCTACAGCTAATAAATCTCAATATCGTTTCGTTTCGACTAAACAATCCACAGAGTTACAGACAAGCCTTTTACTAATTTTAGTCGCTTAAAGATGGCATAAAATCTGCAAATCAGATCTCTCTCCACGAACAGCCGCATACATTGAAAAAAATTTTTTTTTGCTTTGCGGACCTGTGCAACCGGACCGCCGTTTACATGACACATTAGCGCAAAAACTACTTTACTCTTTGTAGAACAGCAGCACAATTGGCTGCCTAGTGGACTGTGCTATAAGAAAAATACATTTCGTATTAACCAGCCTTATGCAATTGCCTACCTGTTTTTACCAATATATTACGGGAATGTTCCTTAAACGCCATAACTGGCAACCCACGCTCTGAACAACCATTCAGAACGATTAAGTAACGCTGCTTCGTTGAAAACAACTTCACATCCTCAATATTGCTCCCCTTCAGCTAATCGGATAGTTAAGCATCGATAAGCGATTAGTAGTAGTGTTGTCGAAGTGGATGATACTCATCGGCGATTGCAGCGTGCACTACGACAAAAACAGGTCACTCGAAACATGAACATGTCTCTCCTATAGACCACATTCAAAACTCCACATAATTATATTACAACGCTATATGCTGACTGAGAATAAGTGGCTCCTGTGGTCATTGCACCTCTCCGACGGCCCCAACTTTTGGTCCCCCATCTGCACTAAATTGCTTCAAACAATTTCAGGCCAGTTTCCGGAATATTTAACTTTTCTGGACATGCTGAACACAAACGCTGCCTTTTTTGACAATAACTGCTTACAAGGTTCCTAACCATTATCAATGAAATCTCACGTTCTCCAGTGTTCACATAGACTTTCACTAAAAGTTGTTTAAGTGGTTTTCACCATTTTCAATGTTCCAGCTTTGATGAAAAACCCTAAACTCTTGTTTATTCCGGAAGATGCACCATCCTTTTTCGCTTAGACTTAATTCTGCGCTATGTCACTCTCACTTAGTGTGAAAAAAAAAAAAATTCCACTGTTGTTGCATCAAGCCTTCGTCAGAAGTGGATGCTTCTAAAAATAAAGTCGATATTCGTGCCCAGCATGCCCAAAAAAGCTCTTCACGATGAAAATGTCAGGCCCCAAATCTCTGGCGGTTTTTGTTCTGGACGTGACCTAATTAGAAACAAGCCCTATTTTGCCCATGTTTGTGCTGCGCACGATCGGGAACCTTTCAAAAAAGGTCATGTGAAGAGCGTGAGGCAAAAATTTTGAGTGCTTTCATAAAACTCGATAACTACAGTAATCTCCCCTCCCCTAAAAAGTGAGAGTATCAGTTTTGAGTAGACTGCTTATTAAGCAACGTGAATGTTTTTATGCAGAGAAGAGTGAGCTGCCACACGTAACAATGGGCAAGATAACTGAATGGTCGAAGGATGGCAGTAAAACATGGCTGATTGCTAGAAGCAGGAACCAAAGTACGCCTGATTGGATGCCGCTCGATCGCAAAAAGGACAGCTGCATCAAGCATGCCGCGCGAGTATAGCGACGCACTCCAGCGGAGGAACACGACGCAGAGAAAGAGAGCCCTACTTGAGGCAAACGGCGCATGACCGATCAGCATTAACGAACGCAAGTCCAGGCGCTAGAATCGATATTTTCGAGGCGATTGGGGCACACTTTATTGATGGCATCCGAATGCGGCGCATTCATGAAGCCTCGTCGAGGATCACAGTTGCGGGTATTGACGTACTGGCATCCACTCGGTTTAAAATGTACCTTCAATTATTTTGTCACTTTCCGATCGAGGCTGCAAGATAATATGCTCTCCAGTGCATATACTCCGTCAAGCTGGCATTAATTAGTTAAACCACCCGTGAAAGCGCTCTGTGAAAGGCAATTGCTACGAGTATTTTGGAGTAGTCGTCAGTGGAATGAGGAATAACCGGTTCGGGAAATTTGGCGCTCTCCAGAAATAGAGCCTATTCTCTCCTATCCCCCACCCACTTCGTTTTTGCCTATTAGCTTCCTTGTTCTTAGGAAAGTGAATCCACAGTTCCATCACACCAAACCCAACCATTAATCGGATCTGATGTGACGTTTGTGTGATCTGTCTAAATTAAATCAAATTCGTGAGCTCCTTAAACCTTTGAAGTTTTGAAGTGTTCTCGGCCGAACCATGCGCTACTTTTCTTTTGCAAAACAACTCTCCTTAAAGCTGTCGAGACACACTGTGCACGAAATGACTTTTGTATTTACAGCAGAATTGCTCGGTAAACCGCCAACACGTGTAACAGAATTTAACCTCATTTGCGCACTATCGTAAAATTCAGTTCCCACTGGGTAGTTCTCTAACATCCGAACGCCGAAGGCTTACGGTTATAGGTTCTGCAAATCTTGTTGTGCGCAATGTTTTAAGATTAGAGTGCACGTGGAATGCTGCTTTGCTACGCTGTCGCTATTGGAAACTTTGACATACTTTTGCGGACATACGACCAGTTCCCCATATTTAAAACACTTTTAACTTAGAGCCATCAAAGACCACAGGAAGCCACCACAGTTGCGTCGCCATTAGCGAGCGACAGCCAGGATGCACTTTTGTGTATTTATATTTCTTGAAGGAGACTCTATAAATCAGCAGCAAAATTTTTTCTTCAACAAAACGCAACCTTGCAACATATCAGCGTTGAATTGAACTCAATTGCTTGCCCTTCGGCTTACTGTACTTTTGCCTTCATAAAGTGCAAACGACGGCGAAGCAAGAGTTTCATCAAATGATACGGTAACAGCCAAACGCCTACGTGGAGAATCGATCCAAGAGGCAGACATCTAGCGATGCAGGAGAGTGAAACCAGGCCAGAGTGCGTGAGGAATGTTTGGAAAACGGCCATGCAAGCTGCTAGACTTGCATACACGCAGGAAACGTAAACTGCGAGAAGTATGCAGATAGTCGAGGAAAGGTGGGACAGAGCACGCATATATCAGACTGCCAAAGGCGACCCACCAAAATGACGAAAAAACTGACGCAGTACCAAAGCCAGTGATTTCCCTGAGGTATGATCGTATAGTGGCGTCCAATCAGTGACGAAGTTAACGAAGAAGAAATCCCAAAATTAAATAAACCTACCAAACATTTTGACGCGCCTTCGTTAAGTTGTCAGTGTGTACATTTTTGTTTATGTGTCTCTCCATTTGTCCGATAATTTCCGTGAAGAAACCACTGAAGTTAGAGGTATAAGACTTAATTATCTAAATCCCAGGCTCATGAACTTCCAAACTCATCCACTAACATTCAAATAAGTTATGGGCACCCTACATGCCTAAAAATTTTTGCTAGCATTGTTTGCCGATGATTGAAGCGCTTACAAACTCATTCATGAATTTTGAAATGTAGTGCAACATTTGCAAGATGTGCATTACCTCGGAACTGAAAGTGAATGAACCATACCAAATTGAAACTGACTCACACATTCGAAATTCATCACGCGCCACTTTTACCAAATAATATGACACATTTAGCTTTCGCATGCAAAAAATTTAATGACTTCGATGGCCGGAAACCTTAAGTTTCGTTCAAAATCTCAGTGATGGCCAAGTGACGCATGTGTAGGTTGCATGCGTTCTGCAATAAAAGTAAGATCCTGGCAGTCAAACTGGCGTGGCACAGGTAGGTTCTGCTTAGCAGTGAAGCACAACATGAAAGATGTAGTAAAGGAAACATTTTTTTCACATCACACTTTAATGTTCGTATGCGAAGTGGTTTTGGCATGTGAAAATGCCTTAACAATTGCACATGAGAGACGAAAGAAGAATAAAACCTGTAATCTTAGACGACAAAAAACATGCCTCATGTGACTCATGGTGAAAGAAAGAAGGAAGTAGCTTCAACATAACCTTTCGAGACACCAAGTATTGTATTATCCCTCTTCTTTCTTCCCCACTCCCCATTATTGCAGAACTCAAGGGGACGTAGAAAAGCAGTAGATAAGATTAACAGACAAATCGAATATGCTGAGTGATGCTCTCAAAGCTCCGAAGGCAGTAAAAACAAATCATCAAACTGCAATTTGCCAGCACGCCTAATGTTCAGTGATTGGGTCAACCCCGCGGAGCCTCCAATGTTCCTTCGCTTTGCAAAGCCAAAATGTGCGTACTGCTTTAGTGATATCACCTGTAAAATGCACCTATGCAATTTTTTTTCCAATTTCATCGTTGCATCTGCCACTTTCAAACGCCGTTTCAATAACTGGAAAGGTGACTGTGGAAATGAAAAACAACTCTTTGATTTCGTACGACTTCGAGCTTTTAAAATGCTTTCAACGCATAAGTTGCTGCCCCATTTTAACCAGTCAAGCCCTTGAACGTGGATCAATTTCCTCCGTTTGCTTTCTGTGGGCAATGGCAGAACGAAGTAACATTTATGAAGTGGTGTAATTTGCTCCTTCTTGCTACAGTAATGTGTCCGGCGATTACAGCTGAAGAAATTCTTCATCTGGCTTCTTTCAAACTTACGATAGTTTCTAGTGGCACGCTGCACTTTGATGGATACTTTCACCCGCCCCACGAGAATGCTAGAGCACTTTCACTGGTCATACCCTGTGATCACGACCACTAATTTGCAATTTGAAAGCACCTTAAGTATACGTCATCAACAGTCTCATTCGTCCGAACAGAATTTGCTGCTCGCCTCCCCACTAGGATGTTGGCACCCTTGTTTTCACACAGTATCCAGCTGGGCTTTTTGTGCTTTCTCTTGCTGTTCGCCGAGAAAACGAGGGATGTGTGTGACTAAGGGGCTTGAGAACAACTTGAAACTGAGGCTGGGAGGCTACTTCGATATGGCACGTAAAATCAAGGCATGTAGACGACGCACGCCTCAGCTTGCACTCAGTACATTTTAGAGCGCCCGCTTCTGCAATCACTCGAGCGTTTTAATCAATGAGAAGTACAAACGGGAGGGAAGGCTGCTGGAGATCTCCCAAAGGCGCGCTTCACATCGCTGTGGAGCATGTCAGCATGGTGAAGTGCAATCCTACTCCAGCAGCAACGTCCCTCGCTAGATCGATATTGCACGAGAATAGTCGAGGATTCGAGGAAGGAGGGATTGACCGGGGAAGCAATGACGAGAGGGGGAAGGGGTAAGGCACTGCTATCGATTTCCGACACTGCAGACAGCGTCACACGCAAGGCACGCACAGACGCGCCAAAGTGTTCCAGTCACCAAACGTGGCGCTATCGCAGGAGCACAAGCAAAATAAGCGCCTCATTCTCACAAGCAAAATGCTTTTCGTCAACACACTTCATTTCTTGCGCACGTAAAACTTACCAATAAACAGGTGAGTACGGCGTGGATGATATGTTTCAGCAAATCTGATGATCGTGTCTGCTCTAGAGTTCTGAATTGATCCTAACTTTCTATGAGCAACCTCTTCCCCCCCCCCCTTACAAGAGCTAAGAACCTTGTGCCTGCAAATGCAACGTCTCACTGTTTCGCCATCGGGATCTCCACGAGTATGGAAATATCCTTCTACTCAGAGGTGAACTCTAAAACCTTTTTTTGAAGGCTAGAAACGACGTGAATAACTACTTAAAAGAATCAAAACACAATACTAAGCACTGTCGATAACATCTCCCGCATCATACTTCAGTGACTATCGTGGTTCCCATGAACAATGTGATACTTAGAGTTCGCAGCTCGGCAACTCCATATCACAATGCTTATGCACTACTTTGGATAGCTAACGAAGACATCCCTCTGAGATGACGTTTTCGCAACAGCGATCAGATGATTTTGTTGCAGACAAGCAATGAATTCGCGGTGATGAAGATGTAATGGCTTATTTGATTTTTTGCACCTTATATCACGACCTACAAAAATGCTCGCGAGAAGTGCTAGGAAAATACAAGGAATGTGACACGTACTTACACTCTTCGGTAATGCAAATTTCAGAATATTTGTGAACAAAATTCACCATCAAATGGTGTCGAAAACCTACTGGCAGAATCACTTTCATCCACCGTATACGAGCACACTCTGTACATACGATATTAATCGTGTTGAAGAATCTACAAAACATTTCGATGCGATCCAACTCTTCAAATCAGTCTACCAAACTAACAAATTCCGCTGCCTGGGAAATAGCTGTGACGACAGGCGCTTTCGTTCAGCTTACGCTTGCGGATGCAAATCACTTAGGCATGGCGCCTCCTCTCACATCCCATTTCTTTTTGAATGATTCACTTAAACTGTCAACAAAATAATTCGCTCCAACGACTACATCACGAACCTGTATTGACATCTCCATTTATTTCTAAAAAATACTGATGTCTACGTGCCGTTTCGACAAACGCTGTGTCAGTTGCCCTTTCGACAAACTTGGTGTATTTATGCCGCATGGCTGTGCCGGCTATACGAGTTGCTAAGAGGGTGCCGGGAAGGTGATTTGGATGACAGCTGTGGGCTACTGCAGGCCCATTTTGTGTAACACTTACAGGATTTGAACAAACCCGACTTCACATCGCGAGAGAAGGTATAACAAAATCGTGCCACCATAAGGGTGGAAATTGCATCACAGTGAGAAGGCGCCTACTGGAGCCAGTGCATCCTCCTCTCTCCCGCTCCCCTCCTTTTGGTACGCGAACAGTTGTTGAGGTACGTGAGGTTTAGCGGAAGTGTTTTGCATTTTGAACATTTGAGGTGCGCAACGGGGTGCAAGAATTTGTGCTGGTCATCGTGAAGGCAATCGGGAGTGCAGCACGTTTAATGAAATGCGCAGATGCGACTACACATAACCAACAATTAATCCTGCTATTATGCAGACTGCTCTCATCGCACACGCCCTAACAGCCGTTGCAGCTGCGCAGCTTGCATCCACAACCTATACGTTCTTCGTCCGAAATCTTTCCCCTAATTTATTATAGAAAAGAGGATCAGAGAGAGAGGGAGAGGGGCGGAATTGTTCTGAATGTTTCATTCCCGCTTCCTTAAGAAATACACGGTGGTTTTAATAAATATACGACATTAAGGAATGCAAAATAGTGAACAAGCGAAGAAACTGCAGCAACATCATACTGCAGTGGCATTAATTATACATACTACAGTCACTTGCAAAAATCTGTGAGCCCTACACCATTAATAACTGCACTCGCACTACAGCTATTTCTCAGACAACCCCAACAAGAGTGAAGGATCGATTGAACAATACGCCGATTTAGTTATGAACCCGCACGAAATACCAGCGGTCTTGTTCTATGTATACTGGTATAGAAGCAAATCGCTGCATTGATCTGACAAGCGAGAGCAAAATTGCAAAAGCAAACGCGAGGAAAGAGCATACCTGTTTACTACCAAAAGCGCAGTGCAAGAAGTCGGGATAAAAGCAAGGCACAATGTTGAAGTGCACACACTATGTGGACGGCGTACGGAGATGGTATTTGTGTGTCCTTGCCAAAGTTAGAAGACAGCACTGCCATAAGGGCATTTTTGTGACGCAGCAAGAAGTAATACAGACATAACTTTACTCGCAGAGATTTCAGAAATGGGGAAATATCCCAATAATGCATTGAGGGAACGGATACAAGGTAGCAATACGAATCACCCAGGGTTGTGCTCAAAGGACGAGAACAATATTTTCTTCTGTTTCCAGGAGCAGGTCTCGAAAAATTTAAACCTGAAAAAAGGATTTTAGAAAAACACTCTCTTTGTTTTTCCTCTGCCTGAAATGTTAATTCTTATAAATGGAGAATCGATTAAGGTTCTGCAAGGCTCACATCTCGTCAGCCAAGTGCTCACTGGTAGCAAGGATTATCAAAACAAAATAATAAGATAAGAAGCCAACTGCAGACGAATTCCATGCCAGACGTGCAGAAAAGGGACATATGGCGTAATGAAAAATAAATACACTACATTGACTTTTGAAAAAATTGAAAATCTTACCGACAGGTAGGCATCGACTGAAGTTGAAAACCTCACTTTACACCTATGAAAACGCAGTGACAGCACACCATTCCTACTTTAGGAAGCAGCTTACACAGAATGCTGACATCCTTAAGCAAAGTTACGTTGCAACGTTGCAACGTTTGGGCTCATCTGCCACCGCTTTCTTGCAACGTTAAGATATAAAAATTATTATGCAAAGCCTCCAGAAGACTAATCTTATGGGTCAACCTCTCAACGAAAGCAAAAATGTAGAGAAAGACCGCTTAATGGCGTGAGGTGAGGGATAAGATTTCTGTTTCTGATGGGATGGGAGGAGAAGGAGCAACGGTCTACAGTGTTCTTTTTTTCCGGCCTCTTATTTATGACTGGTTCAGGTAAAAGGTTAGTTCATGCAGTAATACGGACAATGAGAGCAGATGTGCTGACGAACAACGAAAATATTTAGTGGGAAGTTTTATAGAGGATACTCGAACTTCCGAGAAAAGCCCTTTTATAAACGATCTCTCGAGCGAATTGCTTTCCTAAGCAGAGATGTGCCGTTCCCCGTTCTTTGTGACAAAAACTGACGAACAAAATGCAAATACGGCTCACCCACCAGTCTTTGTGGCCAGATGTAACGCTGCATTTCGTACTCCTTAACAAAGGACTTTTTCTTGCATTCCACAAATTGCTTGATAACTTGCAATCGGAGCTTCGGTTGCGATTTTCACTGTGACCTCATTTATTGTTTAAACTTCAAAAGATGTTATTTTTTAGACAAAGTTGGGTAATACAGTGTAATCTAATAGTCAGTGCTCCAGATGTTGGGTCAAAAACATTTTGAAAAACAGTTGCACTTAAATACCTGGAGACGGCCTACAAGCAGTGAAGTGGATGGGACACCCGACTGTTTTCTTAGTTCACTGACTGCTTCATGAGCCCTTGAAACGTTTACTTCTCAAAATACTGACATGAGAACTATAGCAACGGCCAATCTAACAATAACTACTATCGATGGGAATGAACTTAGTCTTGCCCACCGATTTCATTCGTAAAAAGAGAGCAGAGATCGTGGCAATGCCATTCAAAGTATTGCGGCCTTGTTGCTGCAGTTCGGTCACAAATGCAAAGATATCTGCTAACACCGTCCGTTTCTAAACAAAAACATCTTCGCTCTACTATCTTCACGACGAAGACTTGAATAGTAAGCCTAAAGGCTGATAGTTCCAACTATAGCTCTTGCATGCTTTTTGCCCGTTACCAACATTGGAATATCGGTCGACACTATCAGGGTACCTATCACAAATATGCACCATCAACTTCGAAGAAAGCGGCTGCATTGAAGCTATATCTGTGAAATTTATTGAGGACACAAAAGTTGATGCGCCATGCAAACACGTTGGATTTCTTATCCAATTGAGCTAATACTATACGTTGACAAGTGCGGATCCTCTTCTACTCTCTTCTTCTTACAAATATCATTGCTTTCATTCGCTTACATCCGCAATTCCACAACAACTCCACACTTTTCAATTGTTTTTTAGCTGCGAAACCTTCCCCGTTCCTATTGATATTGTTTTTAAGCTAAATGGGTAATAGTTCAAGATAAACACACTTCTAATAACGTTCACCATAAATGTGACGAGAAATACAGTCTGAGAATAGGAAGCTTAATGCATATTCTATTATCGCTTCTGACAACCGCTTGGCGAACGAAGGAAGCTACATCGGCTGACACCATTTCCTGAAGAGAATTTAAAATATGCTTGTCGCGGATACCTCCCTATTTTTTCCGACTTACTGTCAGCTTCGTATTTATGAGGAGTCAATCAAAATAAGTGGCAAAGCTGCGGGTTGTTACGATTTCACGGAAAGTTTCCTCGCTGTCTTGCTTTTATTTGTGAACGCTTTTCGAAAATTTGCCTACGATCACACATGGTTGTCTTAGCCAAGCAGAAGGCAAGATTTCAGACATTGGTGACAGGTGCAAGGAAGTTTCAGGGGACTAAGTCACAGGTGGCAGAGATCGGATGACCAAAAATAACGTGATCATAAATGGACAAGTGTCAGAATCCAAGTATACTGCTATACTGTTTTTTCTTGTAGTTGCTGGCATCAAACTTGCGTGCAGTGTGGGTGTATAACTAGTGCGACTTTTGGTATAAAGCCATACTAAAGCTGCTTTTTGGGCATTTTGATGCCACCCCGTCCCCTCCTCTCAACCATCTAAAGCAGCGTCTTTCCCCATCTTTTAGGTCATATCCCCACCCATTGATACAGTGCGAACTACTGCGAATGCAATGCAGAAAAATATGCGAAAGCGCAAAATCTATAAACTGTTCTCATAAAAAAGATAGCTTACTAGATCAGTGAATCGCTGTTTGTGCACTTTCCGCACTTCGTAAAAGGTAGGGCCACGTCTATTTCAAAGGATCTGATTGCGTTCTTTCGTTCGAACTGATACAGCCCCATTGACAGGCAGTTCTATTGCATCATCGACAAAATTTTTCGAGCATCGTTGTTCTTCAGTATTTCGCATCATTTCAAGCATAGGTGAGGATGTAGCCCATGCCTGAGAAAGGGAAGAACTGAGCCCCCCTCGCTCTACGGACGATTTTGAAATCAAAAACTGGTGATGACGAAAAATAGTTTGCTGAGCAGTGCTGAAATAAGGAGACAAATGGCCTGTGCTAGAGATAGCTTCTCAAATAATAACGCATCGCTCAGAACATAATACGAACTTGTACGTCTTTGAAACTAAATAAGAGTACTTTGCACTTTAACCTGTTTCCATGTATGAGCGCCGTACATTCCTTTGAGCAAGTTAAACACGTTCAAGAGCTTCCTGCCTATCGCCATTCGGATTCGATCAAGAATGGCACCTACTTAACTCCGCATCAAGGGCGACTAGCTTAGTTGATAGTCGGATAATTAGGTTCAATCCAAGTCGTGCCGCGCGTTCAGGATGCTATGCCAGTTACCGGTTTTTTCACTTCATGGTGATACTAATGCAATCAGGACTCGTCAGCGCACGAAAGAGAATCGAAAACGCATGCCCTAACTCTTTTTTTTTGGTTCTGTGTACTGCGATAATCATAAAAAAAACTCCGAATGAACTGCCATAAACAGCAAACAGTATTAGTTCGTCTTAGTAGCTGCTACCAAATAAACCATCTGGGATACCTAATACATCAGTCCATTTCATTTGCCTATCACAGAATCACTCGATATCATCATTCGCTGCGCATATTGATGAAGAACGAAAATGCGCGAGAAACGGCTCTGATAAACAGAAGAAAAAAAGCTTGGATAACTGTCATTTTTGAATAACCCAGCTTTGCTTACTACAACAGTCAACGTGGCTTGAAACGGAACAACATTATCCGTACTATATTGATTCCTTGCCAGCATACTCAAAATATAAGGGAAAGAAAAATATTCAGTTCAAATTATTTACATTTCTTTTTCCACAACTAGCAGGGTGGCGCATAGATGTTTATAAACCTTCACTGATGGAATCAAGTTTTGCGTGATGAGCACACAACGTCTACAATAAAGCATCCACTCTAAGATCATCCAACTTTTAATTATCTCACTACATCACGGAGCAGCTGCCTTCTGCTTTCCACATTAAACACTTAGCAGTGGATAGTTATACGAAGTTAGTGCGGCCAGCAAATTAACGTATAGCACTTGAACAAGTGAAATTTTGCTTACAGTTTCATGGGCTTAAGTTGTACCCTTTCGGCCTGATCAGTAAGCAAAATTTCCGATGCGCACTTTCTTAGAAACACTCAACATCTCGTGGATTAGCACATCTGGACAAAAAATTGTGATAAACTGAACAAAAATCCATGAATATCTACTCGTTCATCGCATGTCAACGGTTTGTTATTAAACAAACTTCAGAAATTATAATCACTTTCCAGTTCCCATGAAATTCCTTGTTCCGAGCTTCGTTTTTTGCAGAAAATGTGCAACGATGCAACCAGCAGATATTTTAGGATATGGAATAAGAAATCATTCGATGACCGCTCCAACATGACAGAAATAGATTTAGCACTTGAAGGAATTCGTTGTCAACGAAAAATGCCAATAGGTTTGTTTCAGAAATTGGCCTATGCTGTTAACTGTGCGTTGTGCAGTTAATAAGCCGTCCTTTTGATATGGTTTGCATTGAATGCACTGTTGGTCGTCATGAATGAAATCCTCCAGGTTCGTATTCATCGAATTTTTTCATGTGATCTCGCTCACTAGCCAATAACTTAAGCACTCTCAGGTGCATACTATGAAAAAATTATTTAATGTATTCGTTTGCATTACCGCATAAATTGTCCTCACATGAAGTTGTACGTCTCGCTGTGTCTTTTCTTTTTTTTTTTGCTGCAGTTTTCTAGCCTCAGTTTTAAGCTCGTCACATTTTTAAACATAGTACATATTCAGCGCTATACTTTAATAATCTTTCATCTGCAAGTGCCTATTGGACGATATTTTACATTAAGTAGTATCCTGGAACCCTCACTGAACTTTCAAATTTCCTAGCACATCGTACGAGCGAAGAGCTGGAATGCTCAATGAAAAATGCCCATTGACAAAGCGACTTATTTGGAGTTGGGTATTTTCTGGCGAGAGATAATGCAAAAATCGTCTTATGTTCCAAAGGATTGTGTTTTGGTATTTTTACCTACACCAACATCTATAGTATATCAACAAATGAATTTTTGGCTTCTTTTTCTTATTAGTCGCATTCTGTCACCTATTTGAACTTAGTTCCGGTCGCGATCGGGAATGAGTTAATCCAAACCTTGTTCGTTCACCAACCGTATTCCTCTTTCCGTAACAGTGCTCACAATAAAAAAAAAGTGAAAAGTACAATGAAATTAGCAGGACAGATATTGAAAGAACAGGAAACTAGCTCAAAAATAAAATATCCAAAAAGTTGAGAGCCTCCGCAAATTACTTTTCTAACGGGACCGCTCGTCTCGACGCGAATATGAACTCGGATACTCAAATAATTCCGTACATCGGTTAAATACCCGTTCTATTTCTGTTCTGTTTCCTTCGGGAAATTCCTTCATCATATAAGGAAACAAAAAACCTTTTTTGACCGACAACACAAACCATTTGATCAACGAGCAATATGTGTTCTACTTGACATCTCGCCGTAATAGTGAGACTGCAGAATGACATGTATACTTGCACGCATTTGAATATCCTTCACATAAAAAGTAAAATTTTTGACCTCTTCTTTTTTGGTGACAAGCATGTTCGAAAGCAACCATATGAGCGCAAGATTATACACATTTGAATACCCTTTAGACTATCAATTTGTATATATGCTCTGCATTTGCACTCTAAGTTCACCAAACTGCACTTTTGATCTATTGAGGAAACATGAAAGGTATACACTTATACCTCACAGTCTGGTGATTATATTTCTCCAAATCCTTTCATTTAAAGAACCGTGCACCTTAACATGATTCATTAATAGCTCATTCAGGTTTTCCTCAAAGACAAAAAGTCAGGTGTGGGAGTGAAAGAAGCACCCCAAGAAGATCTCATATTTACAGCCAAAGTGGCAATTTCATCAACGCTCAATTTTCTACGAACTACTTACTCATTATTCGACGGCTTTTGTACAAATTCAATTCGACAGCAACTCACGCAAAATGTTCGCATTTCTAAACCGAATATATATATATATATATATATATATATATATATATATATATATATATATATATATATATATATATATATATATATATATATATATAGTATATAGTATATAGTA
This sequence comes from Baylisascaris procyonis, assembly GCA_037389465.1. Taxonomy (NCBI): domain Eukaryota; kingdom Metazoa; phylum Nematoda; class Chromadorea; order Rhabditida; family Ascarididae; genus Baylisascaris; species Baylisascaris procyonis. The sequence continues at coordinate 322,406 of JAZARR010000078.1, read as the reverse complement.
TATAGTATATAGTATATAGTATATAGTATATAGTATATAGTATATAGTATATAGTATATAGTATATAGTATATAGTATATAGTATATAGTATATAGTATATAGTATATAGTATATAGTATATAGTATATAGTAGATAGTATATAGTATATAGTATATAGTATATAGTATATAGTATATAACTTCAAATTAGCTTCAAAATTATAGCAGCTTCAGAAGGAATTATAAGCACTTACAACTGCCTAAAATTCGTCTCCTTTTGATCACCGATAAGGTGGCAATTTAAACGTCTCCTTTTTAAGCCAAAAAAAAAGAAGTTGGTTGCGTCAAGCAGGCGATAGAGGTTTTGCTTCCAAGCATTTCTTCAAATAAAGATGCACTAAAAAATTGAAGGTCTAATGCCGATTTTGCAAATGATGATTTTGAACGCCATTGTAAGTTCAAAATATAATAGAAAAGTCTGCGCTCAAGCGTTTCAAACCCGAGCTCTTGTGCTCTTTTTATTTCGTTCATCCTCCTGCTTTTTGAAGGAACTATGATTTTGTTACGCGGGATGTTACGGTAGCGAAGTTGTACGAATGTTTTTGCTTGTTCTGGGAATTTGCAAATTGCTTTCCGATGTTATGTATTTTCTATCGTCCTTTTCGTCCCGGCGCATATACGAAATCGGAATTCAGTATTTTTGACGGATTGAAGGATCTTCCAGCTTGTGTGTTGTTGCGGCGCATTGCCTCAAATTGCCGACTGTTTTCCATGATCTCCGAACCGCTTTTATCTCTATTAGCGTTTGCATCTTTGCAGTTTTACAAATTCATTTCATGAGATATTCACGGTGCATTTACAGGTGGCTCGTCCCATGCTTGTCGCTGACGTCTCTGCCACCATGCACTTTGAGCGTCAGCAGTAAGGAATGGCGATTTGGACCACCCATGGCCTGTCTTGTGCATGCTGAGCTTCTATCACTCCGCTTGTTTAAGGTTTAATTTTCTCCCAGCCGGAAGTTAGCTCCACTTCGTCTTTTCAGCTGCTCGTTTTCAGTTTAAGAGGAGGTAAGCGCGTTGGTGGTTGCCACAGCACTGAAGCAGATGAGATGCATTCCTGCGAGGTGTAATTATTTGTCTGCAAGCGAGTGGAATTTCCATTTATGTTGTTTTACTAAGTGTTATTGAGTGTTGTTCCGTCGTCTGTCTCATTGTGGGTATATCTTTGAAAGCTGAAGTATATGAATATGTATCTACATAAACGCATAAATAAACAAATGAATGTGACAAGTATGATGCATATATATATGCACATACTTATGCATCTCGATGGTTTACTGTGTCTATCAATCTGGCGGCATATTTCAACTTAAGATCCACTGCGGGCATTCTTCCAAAATTTAAGAATGCCATACCCATTCGTATTCTAGGCCTGAGTTGCATTTTCACTCATGCACTCGCACCGTCCCGATTTTATAACCTCTGAAGTTTCCCTTCACTGAAGTTCGAATCTACCCATAGGCGAAACTTTTTTGCAAACATGTAAACTCCACTTAGTCAAGCATATGTGCAACAAGAAACCACTTCATGTGTGAGCCACGTCTGTCGTAGTTTGACAATCAAGCTGGCTGTGGATTCCGCGATGGTGATACCAAAATCATCTGTTACTTTTGGATCGTTGTCAGAACTTTCAGGCATCCTTTACTGTAATGAACCAGTGGCCACTAACTTTTGCCTTAGGCGACCATTTAGGAAGTGCTTTCTTTTATGGGATCAGGCAACATCGCGATTTCCGGAAAATTGTCAACATTTCGCAATCTCACTACTTTCCTCGTGATGCGGAGTTGCTCATAAACGTTGTTCTGAGAAGGCAAATAGGGAAATTGGCTCGAGCGGGCTCCCCGTTTGTGGAATATCTCCTCAGCTATGGTTTCGACCTGTACTTCTCAACTGTTCTCGTTTTTCTTAGCCCCTGTAACTTTTCTAGAAAGCTTACAAAGCTTCTCCACCCCGTTCCACTTGGTGACAGAAGGGGGGGGGGGGAAGAAGGAATGGGATTACCTGTGTACGGATTCCCCAGACATGTTTGGTCCAAAAATCTTCTTCAATGCGTCAAAGGAGTGGTTGACAGAGACTTTACAAAACTGAAAAATACTTTGCGGCAACATTTCAACATTAGTTACACTCAACAAATTTATCTACGCGGCCACTTCAGTGAGCCCAAGTTCCCGAAGAAAAACTATGTTTCATGCTATTTTCACACAACATGTTGGGTACAAGTATCATTGCTATCCATTTTCCTTTGGCTTTTCAAGATTTTTCGGTCTGACCCGTTTTGTTCCTCACCATTTATTGATGACCTATTTTTGAGAGGTGATTTCATGATGAACATTTCATAAATTTCCTCAATTTCACCTTAACTTTCGACGAAGCGCTTCTCTTTTCCTTAGACTGCCTGCACTTGCGTGAAGGTCAGTTAACTACAAAAATTTTGCGACGACCTCAGTCTGGGGACGCGTAATTGGGATAAAATGGGCTTTGAAGTAGTTCATGCGATCTCGCTATGTGTCCCAAAAATTGTCTTCTTCATGTCGAAAAATTATTTCATGCCACAGAGTGAAAAACAGCGGACCGCGCGGCAATATTAATAGTAAATGAATTCTAAATTCTCTGTGCAGTCATTTCAACCTTACAGTTTGGTTCGAATAAGGAATATTAGGGGAGAAATGGCTGTTTGCACAGAGGAAAATAATACGCGAATTAGCCGCTACTGAAGCTTTTGAAAGATTTTTCGGCATTTCACTCGTGTTCCAAATATGTTAATTTTATTGTCTCCTGCGTTTCCAACACTTGCACGTCTTCAGAGTACGTTGGCCGCTACTTTCCCATGCTTTGTTTTCACATTTACACTCGTCTGTCATTTGGGTTGAGCTAGTTTCAAATCGAAACGCACTTCAATCCAATACGCTTTTGGTGTCAAGAAAATGTAAATAAACATGATAGTTCGACGGGTTTTTACCACAGAAGGCAGCGGAACTCCGCTAAAGTAACAACTGCCTTTTGCTGCAGTCGCTTGGCAGCGCTGTGCAATTCGGTTTTCAACTTATCTGTGACAGACCCATTATTTAATTTCCGTTACTATTGTCTTCTTAAATTTTTCTTTTGATTTTTTGGGGAAATCAAGTGCCTAAGAGATGCTGTGCTTTCTTGTAGATCTAACGAAGTGAAAGCACTTCATAGTTTTTCCCGCTTGGGAATTTTTCCTGAAATGTTGAAAGTTCACGTTTTCAGTATACCAGTAGAAACATTGCTGTGATAGCCTTAGAAACAGCGATTTAACGGCAACATGTGAGGCAGCTCGATGGCGTAGTTCTCGAAGCGGCTTTGCCTAGCTATGTGCATTCGTAATTGAACGTAAGTACTTGAAAGTAAATTGGAATATTAGTTTTCTAAATACTTCCTTTGAATTTATAAAGGAAAAAAATGTGCTTATAAGGGGAAACTACATATTTTGCAATCTTCGTTTAAAAAGTGTTGTAGTAAGGCTACATTTCAGCAGTGATAAGACGGTCATTGCAACTTTGTAAAAAACGCAATTTTTAAGATTCATAGAAAATCTGCAAGCTTGGAAAAGTTTTTTGGATTAGAAGATGATTCCTTCGAATTCACCATGGAAGCATCCTCCACGTAGCAAATTTGCAGCCCAGAAAGTTGTGGAGATTCGAAAATTTCGCAATTTCTCCTCATAAATTTCAGGAAATCTCTTCTCGGAGAGAATTTCAAATTGCAGCTTCTAGATTAATGTGCAATTTTGCGCAAAATGCAGCATGCCTTATCAGAGTGGAACGATTAGGAGTTAGGAGTGGAACCGATTACGATGATAGTCTTATCGCGATAATCAGTATTATAGGTCAGGCTTTATCTTAAGTTTGTATCGCACTAATTAATCAACACTGTAGTTTGGTGAGAATGTTAAAGCTTTATCTTGAGTCGCTTATGTGCGTTCCTAGCCAAAACTCCATGTCGTTTTTGAGGTGATAATTTCGAGATCCTCAAACTAACAGCAGCTAGAAACGGGGACGGAGGAAAGTTGGCCTCAACAGCAATGCTTACTTTTCTCATATTTCAGGCTCAGCCTGCAAAGCGAACGTATCAGCTATCTAGCAAAACTTTCTCGAATTAATATAAGGAAAGTGAGATGTAAGAAATGTTCAATGGTCCTTTGCAACAGCTCGCGTAATCACATGAAAAGGGTTTATGTACTTGTTGAAGGAATTCTTCGAGATCAATCACTGAGTACAATATATGTATATTGCGTTCGAGAAAACCTCATACGGTAGCATCAGTTATGCACCCGCAAACTGTTACCAAAGATCTATAAGCTTTTCAGACGTATGCGCATCGAAATTAACAGAATCTGAAATCCGGAAATAGAAGATGAGAACCGTGATTCACAACGCCACTGAGCATGCAAACGTAGTAGAGGACTTGGGCTGATCAGAGAAGAAGGAGAGATAAGGGCAATGATCCCCGAAGAGATGCAGCATTTTTCCATGATTCCATACTGCGAGGTGCGTAGGGGACCGCGTAGTACCCACGAGATGACTTTGCATTCTCATGGAAGGTGCATTGCTGCAACCATCCACAAATAGAAATATACACTCGTCTTGGGCATTACTTCGCAACCGCTTTAATTCAGGATTCATGGATCTGTTAGACGTCTCAAAAAATTGAGGCTTCTCCATCCTTCAAAGAGCTTCCCAGTCAATAGCACCTTCTTGTAAAATTGAAAACGTCGCAATCTCGTTTAGTGACAGTTATCATGCACTCCTTACAATTTAATAACCTTTTATGCGCAGAAGTAGTACTGAAACAGCAATCAAGTACACCGGCAAAATAAGACAAAAAACCACGGAAAAATGCCACTTCCATTGAACTCAAACTTCAAATACAACTATCTAGACGAAGAAGTGCAAAAAAAAAACGAAACACGGGGGTATATATATATATATATATATATATATATATATATATATATATATATATATATATAATGTATCTTCATTTTCAAAAATGAAAAAAGAAACGAGAAAGCTTGATGGAATGGAAACTAAACTATTCTCGTCCAACCAAGCCAGCACTGTATTAAAACTTCCGAAGAACCTCGAAAGTTGGTCAAATTTTTCCCACATGAAACTTTACTTTTCAAAATACGTCTTTATATTTTTCGTTTCATAAAAAACGTGAAGACTGGCCTATTCGTCTACCCGGAAGGCGCTCACTGCTTATCCATATATCACACAGGCAGTGGGAAAATACCAAATATGGAGACGTCGCATTCTTCACAAATTGGGAGCGGATAGTGGGAAGATCGGATTTGACATGTACTTCGAAGGCACGTAATTTACGGCTCCCAGCTTATTATAGCCGGCGTTCTGCAAATACAGAACATTTAAAAAGTATCACCTTTCGAATGCGGGAAACAGCGTTTAGAAAGACGAACTTTAATATTCAGGTGGTAGAATTTATGATCTGCAGTGCAACATAACTGCAGTTTGGAAACTTGTTCAACAAACACATCAGAGCAAAAAATTAACACATTTAAAATATGCAACACACAAAGCAACTCCACCGCATACTCATAATTAGCCGCGAAGTTCCGGATTTTGAGGAAGCGAATGACAATCAGAGAGCAAAGAAATATGGAAACGGTTGGAGATTTACAACCAGGAACTCGCGAACAATAGAAATTCCGAGAAGCCTAAGCAAAAATCACCTTCAATGCCTTTTTCACTCAGACCAGATCACTAGTAAGGTTTGATCAATGATAAAATACCATCCCTAGCAAAGGTATCGCCCAGATTTCAACCTGATTTTGCAAAAAATGGCCCTTGGCAGTTTGCCAACTGATAAACAGGAAATTTTGGCCAAAAGAGTGGAACGCGGAATTTTTGATCACACACATTTAACTCATAAAACAACCAAGTGTAGACAGAGGAAATCTGGCGTGCAAGCCACGGTTTCAACTCACAACAACAAATTTTGACGACATCCGGTGAACTCCGGAAACCCGAAAACACGACATTGACGCCAGGGACAGTATATATAGAAGAGCGAAATTTGGTGTGCACATCGAACGTCTGCTTTTGTAGCTGACGGATGCCGAATGCGCAATATTCTGACAAGAAGGAACGGCCCTTCTTAACTGGGTTAAAACCTGCGAACACCGCAAAACTGGCTTACTTCTGACGTTCCGCAGTAACCTTCCATGTGCATGGCCTCCTGAGAACTCGTCCACATGAGATGATGGCAAAACTCGCTCTATGTCTCCCATTATTGTTTCGCCTTAGGGACGTAGACGGCTTCAAGGCTATATGCCCTCATGATGTGACGAATCGCTTTTCTCACATACCTCTTCTCGTTTCGAATTTCTCCACTTTTCGCGATGCTTATAAGGCGACAAACACATCTCATCCTCAAGAATTTTTCCTGAAACATACCTTCATGTATTCCGCTGCTGCATCTTAAACCTCACACAACCAATGGTTTGAAATAATGCGGCGAATCCAAGGTTGCAGTAACGCGACGTTTTATGTCCGTGTCATTCATCTTCCGAGGACTGATCTTCTTGCAGTAATAACATATTGCAGTAATGTCATCCGAGTATGTATGTATGATTCCAGGCTCGTTATTTTACCCATCACTCGTCCCTTTTTTGAAGTTTCTGGAAAATACAGTTTTGAGTGACGAGTTACAAAAGCCATGGTGACGAAACTTAGCAGGAATAGCATGCATCAAACTGGTTGACCCCTATTCTCAAATTCGCCCCGCCTATCAGCTTCGGTTTCAGTTATTAACATCTAAGTGTGCCACCAATTTGCAAGTCAGCTGCAAGGTGGAACTGGTAGGACGATGCCTTTAAGGAAATTTCAATCGAGGATTTGAATAACCGATCAGTCCCTCAGAAAAATGTTATGAGGCATTGCATATAAAAGCAACCGTTTAGTCCGACAGGCTTAAGTGTAAACAAGTACATTCTCTTTCACCATTTCTTATTGATTTTAATCAAAAGTCACCTAAACCAACATCTGATCCAAACACTGCAGAGATGGCGCTCACAACTGGAAAATGAGAAAACATTGGGAATACAAAGCATTAAAAAGCCAAGCATAAAATGTGTCTTCGCTTTCACAAACATTAAGACAATGCTACTGGAGAATGCTGCAACAGTATTAAAGACAATGCGGCATTTCATTTAATATCTGCAACAGATATTAAACGAAATGCCGCATTCAAATCGGTTAAGACCGCTCTACAAATGAAATCATTCGAGCAGAAAAGACGAATACGATTGTTTGCCAATGCAACCGATGCACACAAAGAGATGAATATCGTGAGGACGTTTTGAAAAAGACGTTACTGCATTACTATTCGGCAGCAGTGAACGCGCAACACTTCGATTCTTCCTTATGTTATGAGAAGCAAAGGTAACGAATATCGCCAAATCCTTCAACATTGGTCAATGAATCGGGATGAAATAAGAAACAAAAGCGTAGCTATTAGGGATCAACGATCATGCCCAGCCAATCCCTCTTCTATAATTTTCCTCAGAGCTGGTGTGAATAATGCTACAAAACGATACACACTAGCGTTCGGAGTCCACCGTCACCCCACCCCCCCGCAGTTGGACCCCACGGTCAAAAAATCCCTCGTCCCCGCTGGTGGCCAGGTCGTTTTCATCACCTCTGCAAGCGATGTTAGAAGCGCGAATTCTGCGGTCGCAAGCTGATAAAATTTCTTTACTAAGTCACAGAACACGAGGAAACTGCATGATGCAATGTGCTGGAATGAGAAACGCTGAAAGGCAACGTGGCTGACATATGTCATCTGAGAAACAACAGTTTATCGTGAATGATGATATCAAGATAATATGGACAAAGCCAAAGGGATAACGGAATACGTGAAATGAAAGGATGTTTCGAGTGAACGAAACCACGCATAACGTATCAACAAGGTCTGCGACATAGCGTTAATGCAGATCTGTATAATCCATACAGTGGTCAAAGAAGAACCTATTGCTGGTGGGGTTCCACAGCTTGCTTTCCTCTCCCCTCCTCTCATACTTGCCTTGTTTCTGGTGACGAGAAAATCTCATCTGCCGGAGTAATCGGATATGCAATATAGTATCGATCCCTAGAGGGGACCCTCACTCCTCAGTACTACCCCCCTCGCTGAGGATTCTGAGAACTCAACCCTCCGCGGGGGCATGATTCATCATCTCACATGGCGGAACGCCCTTCCAGAAACTAACACATAGATAAATCGAAATCATAATGGAAATTGGAGCACACAAGCGGTTGCTTAGAGTATTGATGGACGGACCTAAAAGATATTGCAGTGAAAGAACACCTCAAAGTAAAGAGATGCTTCGCATTTGTCGACGGACACAGATTTGATTCTCGGCGGAGCCACATTGTTAGTGGTGACCGCAGACCGAAAGTTATGTGGTGTTCGCCCAAAAAATGGCCAAGCGTCATCGACGCGTGACCAATATTTAAACGAGCTGAAAAGTGCTTACATAGAGCAGCATGTATTTTTGCAACGTAGTTCACTGCACATAAAAATATACTACCTCTGAGGACGGGAATACAAAAACCGCGCATAGCACACTGAAATTTTAATTTGTTAAAAGAACTTTGTCCCAGATGTCTACGTACTCGAAATCTCATCTTCCGAATCAGCACCGCCGACTCCGCAACCAAGTAAAAAAGCGCCAGCGACCTTAGTTTCGAAGCACATTATTCGAGATCACAACGCGCGAAATTGAGATTTACAAAGTGAGCATGCAATCAATGATGCGATTAGAAGTTCTATTTCGTGCAAATCCTACATGTTTTACAAATGAGTTCATATTTGAAATTTTGCGGCACCATATTAAACAAAAATGCTCGCTTGCTCCCAAGTTCCATTATTGTGTGCGTTCGAGCTCGAAGGTGCCAAAAGTCCCCCCCCCCCTTTTCAAACTGAACAATTTGGCGATGGTTGTCCGCCAAGACGTCAGATTTTTGATCTTTTAAAAATGTCATTTCTGTGTTCGAAGGTATCTTACCGACGGAGTGCAATGGCGATGTGAAAACAGCTGGATAGATAAAGGGGCTAATCCTACTGAATGTTCAACATGTTCGATAATCACATTAACAAGGATCAGTGGCGAAATGAGCTGTTGTAGGCAACTGCTTGCAAAACATTGCTGGTCGCAAAAATTGCGAATATCCATACAGCACTGAGTGAGACACAAATATAAATCGAACAGCTCTGCACCTCAATGGTTTAGAACACTCCGATGTAAAAATTGACGGTTACCTGAGCACTGTAAAACGAACCCAGGGCCAACGTTAAAAAGCACCTCTAATGTTTGCCATTCTTAATCCGTGAGAGAGTAAAAAAAGGAGGCTCTCTACGGAATGCAATCTTCATGGCATCGTCACAGTGAATCCCACGCTTTACATAAATAAGTGGTGTTGCTAAATTCGGTCATTCAAAATCCATTTAGGGAGCTTCAGTTGCGAAGACACTGAGTCGGTCATAAAACAGGAGGATAAGGCGGTATGGCGCTGACTTTCGGTGTCAGCGTTAAAAATAAGCTTGGAACTTAAGCCGTAAATCGTATGTATGTTCATCACAAAATTTCAATGCCGCGCTTTCTTAGATTAGCAAGATGAAAACGTTAAAGACATAAATAAAAACAGTGAAAACAACTGTAGAATTGTCAACGCTATGACGTATTTTTGCAAAAGTTTAAAAATGGCGTTTGAGAAACACATATAAATGAATTTCATTTTGCAAAAAGAGGCCTGCGACCTGCGAAACGAAACAATGAAATAAAAGAAAAAACAGCGAACACGCATCGCCTTTAAAGTTGCATGAAATGCCTTGAAGAGGATATGCTGGTCGCACAAGACGTACGTGGGACGAGATTGACGCAACGTTATTCGCAGTCACCTAGAAATGATTCGATGACAAGTGACATAAAGATGGATGTTTACCTACACGCTTAGCCTAAGTCCGCTTATGCCCTAAGCACTGCCAAAATCTATGGCTTTCATGAAAATACGTCCGCTTCAGGTCGAAGAGTGTTTTGGGACACGACTGTTCACATGCCATTGTCAATCGTGGCCGTGAAGAAGAGTATGAAGGAGGCTTTAAGAACGACAGATGTTGGTAGACACTCAAGTTCTGCAGAAGAACTCCTACATTCGCTCTCGCTTGCTTTCGGAGTTTTCCACCGGCACCTTCTAAAGTTTTCTCGTCTAAATTCAGAGAAAAATGAATTATCATTTTGAAAGCGTGAATCAAGGCATTCTTGAACTCATTTTGACTCCATACTCTCGTCACTTCTTTTGCGTTACATCAATAATTATCCGCTGTATTTCCCCTTGGCCGATTGCCCTGACATCAACGAAATGCTAGAATCGAAGGAAAATAATATAACTGTGCACGAAATAACGCCGGTAACACGTACTCGTACTCAGACTTAACTTTCGGTCATTAACATCCCATTACTCATAATGAGCAGTCATTTACACTAGGTCATGAGACATCTATACTATTAACACTTTATCACGTGCTTTCAAATTCTTATGCCACGAGCAAGAGGATATGAAAGAGATTTGCGAATTTAGACGTTCAGTTCTCCGTTTTTTCTTTTTTTTTGTGCAGCTCACCTGCTGTGCCTGGCACTAAAAGCTGCCTTCAACAATGATCCAATTGTTCACCCTTCAGAAATGCAATCCTTCGCAATATCTTACATCCACAGCTTCAGTTGAAACAGGATTAACTGATATTGCTATGATTTGCTACCCTTTGTTCTGCTCGCGTCAAAAGCTACGGGAGTGGAGATTTGAGGCATCACATACGATCCAATATTGAGAAAAAGCAGGCAGATTTGACGTATGCTCATCTACGGCTCGGATATCCTGGCAAACCCTCTTCGAATTTAGCGTTCTTTCACCGTTTACCAACTGCCGACATAAACTTTTGGCGACTGTCAAATTTTACATTTACCATCTACTGCACAATACAGACTCTAGGCGGCTTACTGAATCCTCCTTACTCCTCCCTTCCCCTGCACATGCCAGTGCTTAGGCGTCCCTCTCCGCAAACGTCAAATGGGAGAAACACCTCATTTCGGCACATGTTACAAACAAACATAAGACTTGGTTGCATATCTCAGCCAAAGTTGCAAAATTCTGCAACTCCGCGCTTCGCGTATTTAGCATGCTTCGTTCAATTCTATTATTTTACTGTCATAGATATTTGACGTTTCACATAGTGATCTAAACTGTTGTCGAAAAATATCGCTTTCTTTCTGCGTACTCTCAAGCAATACACCTTTAGTTTCTTAGGCAAGCCTCTTCTCGTTAACGTTTCGAGACTCGGCATCTGTAAGACACTTATCACTTGTCAATTTTTTAACCACATATAACTTCGAATGTGGGTAGCTGTGGATCTTCTCTGTTCACGTTTTTGAAGCTTTACCCTAATTTAGTTGCTGGCGTTTTCGTTGTTCTTGATTAGCTGCAAGACAATTTTTACACTATTTTGTCCCTACTTCCTCAACAACGAAGGGTGGCCATCGTTTTCAGGGAGCTCGTATGCAACCGCTCGTACCCGCACCAGCACTAGTTTCCACTCCGCTTATCACCAAAAAGACAATAAAGACTTTATTGGTACACTTACTGCTCCGGCTCCATAAGGGCATCAATCTCATATACTACAGAAAGCGCTCACTGATTATTGTTGACGATGCAACTTAAAAAAAAAAATTGTACAGATGGAGGCGAAAAGGGAATAAGAGCCAAAGGTTATTTTTATTTCATTGTTTGATAAGTCAATTATCTGACTAGTGGCCTAGATGCAGGTTAAAGAAGCGTTTGTGTTGGAGCTTGTATTCACAGATTCGATCCAAACATAACTACAAACAAGGCGACAATCTTATTTCTGTAGATGTCGACTAAAGCAATAAAGTAATTGACTGCTTAAGCAGCTCCAATACGTGGAAAAAATTCACTGCTTCGACTGTATGACGGAAGCAAAGAACGGGGGGAAGAAAGCGTCGTTATGAAGAAGCAAAAGATACTTTCTTGAGAAGTTTGGAATGAGTTTATTTGAAAAAATCTTATAAGCCGCTTATTTGTATCTTACATTAATGATAATGGCATGAATACTTCAATTCTTTAGAAATATCAACATCAGAAAATAACGAATGGAGAAGCGTCTCAAAAGAGTTGGTACGATATGTGCCTCTGCTTCCGCTTATCTGATCCAGTTTCAAAAATTACTAATAGAAAATATAGCATGCACAGTAAAGTCTCCAGGTTTTAACTATACCGACGCCGTTAGAAAACTTCCACAAGAGGCCAGAAAATTCTTTTTTCTCTAACCCGAGCAACAAAATTTGACCGGTGTGAAATTCATGCAATTTTTTTCTTCGCGTTTAAATATTCATGGCTTTTGAATGTGACCGATCAATGCGGAATATGGTATAGTAGGGCAGACTACTGTGTACACCTATCCTATGTATAACAAAACGATATTATTACTACACCACAGAACATTGTAATTTTAGCTTGAATGGCTCACGAGTCTAAAAGGCAAAAGAGAGAGCCACACATATAGACAACGCAAAGAAATGATGTTACCGTATTGTATTTCTAGAAAATAAATTCACAAAAGCGCATAAAAATGGAGATTGATATTTCAAATAAACTGTGTCCCCAAACGTGACAATTTCGATAAAGTAATGCACAATGAAAGCGCTAGCTGACAATGCGAAGTTTTATCCGAACCAACCAATGATCGGGTATACCCCTCCTCCCTCCCTCGCTTCGCTTCGCAAGTAATACAGATGGAAAAAATAACCACTGCATTAACGGAAAACTGCGTTCAATTCGAGACTTTTTATGCATAAACTGTATGAAACTCTTTTTCTGCCTCACATCAAAACTCATTTACCATCATTATTTAGCCCAGTTTTCAATGCATATTTCGTATTTTTTCAACGTGCGTCAACAGACTATCTTCCACTAGCAACTAATCGGTCTATCATAAGCCTACCATAAATCTGATTTAAAAGCTGCCTGAATTCTACCCATCAAATTTTATAACAACTTTATTCAGCTATCTTAAACTATCAGCCAAATATACATACAAAACGCACATAAACAAGTACTGTTGTAAGATGAACTTTACCACACTTCAACTCGGCGAAAAGAGACGCAGCATGCTAAGCATATTGATCAACATTTTTGAGCATTATAGCAACGCTCAAACCTAAACAATGTGTGCTACGCAAGCAAACTGAGGACGATGTAAGAACCTCAACGCGCGAACCACAAACTTTGATCGATGAAATAAATTTTCGAAAAATCTCGAATTTTTGGGGGAAATAATTCCTGCTTTAATAAAAGTTCCCCGTCGAGTACGACTTTTATGAAAATCCGAACGAACTACAACGGGTCGGGGCAAGCCGAAGGGTGAGACTCACTGCAGCGAAATCCACACCTTGGAATGACCACAGAAAATCTAATTCCACTCTCGCTATCCATTCTCCGCATAAGTCAAGAAACTTGAAAGTGAGGCAAGGTTACGAAACCAAATCAGAATATGAACGATCGAAAGGATGGCTTCAAAACTAACGCGTTCTTAAAATTCGTCAAAATCGAAAAAAAAAAATCAAATAACCGTCATAACAGATTGCTCAGTTGTTAGTTCCGGCGCACCCAGATGTGTCTGAGGATCTTCTGCGTGTTCGTTGTTGCTTCTGATTGCATTTCTTCTTCCGTAACGTATCGGAACAATCGTCTTGGGACGCATCTTTTTTCTTTAAATAGCATCATTGATACGCAAAGTGTCGACCGCAGTGATCTATACCGTATTGCGAAATAAACGAACATGTATACACAGGTTTCAAAGCAAAACGCTGATGTACATAGAAAGTAGAACATGAACACAGAAGGTTGAAAAATACAGTGTATGAGAGAGTGTGAATGACGTAACAAGAACGCACCTTGATTTTGTAGCTCTGCGACTTCAGGAAACGGGCAATTTCCCCACATGTACAAAGTAAATCGACGTCAAATTATTCTAATTTCGCTTAAGCTGCGCACCGCGAAGTAAAAAGTATGAGCGAAAATGGAAAAAAAGACGTCGGAATTATAAATTTCTTCGGTGAAGTACACATGACATGGAAAATTTTATGCATAGTGACAAATAAGCATGGGTTGGCGAGGCTTGGGACGGCGGGATGGGTCCTAGCTACACGCGGAATTCCTACAGGAAGGCTGGTCACACAGCCGTTCTACCTTTCCGTGGTTGTGTTACTCGGCCCCTTTCCTCGAGTCTGCGGAAGCGCCGCTTGGTTTATACCGCTCTTTTAGGAGACCTCGCACCTCCAGAAATCAAACAGCATCAAACAACGAGATAAAGGAAACCGGGACCAGCCGTTACTGGGAACAACATGCAGTAAACGCTTCGAATTGTGATGTGCGAGCTCGCACTATAGTACCCCTTCTCATCTTTCGCTTCAAGAGCCACGAAATTTGAAAACATGTCCAGGATTACTACAGCACAACGTGCAGCAAGGCATCCTTCATATGGGATGTATTGATATCGTTGTGCATAGACGTTTTTCACTTTGCTAATGCTATTCGTAGTTTTTTAAGGTTTACATGCAAGCATTGTAGCATTCAATGCGAGCCTCTTTCCAAATACAACGGCGATTTTTGATCACTTATCGTGATTTTCTTGCGAACGGAAAAGCGCAAAAATTTCTCAGTGACATTCCGATGCGATTGAACGATGCCAGGAATATCGCAGAGGGAGCCAGCGCATCCTATTGGCAAAACTTGCTCAACTTGTCAAAGGAGTTTAACGTGCGACGGGATGAACTGCTGCAGTTGAACGCTTTGATGAGCGGTAAGTATAATGCTCTGAACTAAGAACTTCACCATTCAAAACTGAAGACGACCATAAGCTGGAGATGTTAAGTCTCGAACAATTAGAATCCCTCTGTTTAAAAACATGTTAAGTGTCCACTATGGAAAAATATATCCGCTGTCGGCGGTACTGAGACATCACGCGAATTGAAAAAACTTCGAAAAACCGAATCCCGGGCTTGGTTTCATTCACATGTGAGAAGGCTGAGGTAGAACACAATCCACCAAAGTCTGTTCACATGCGACGTAGCGGAGTCCATGTATTTTATGTCCACTGGTGCAACTGTTCACGTGAACAGTGGACAACGTAGAATGGTGCAGGTGGTTGGTGAACAATGTGCAGTTAATACAAGTGCTGTCAAGGTAATGCAAGGTCGACGTAGTACCAGAGTAATTAAAGAACATTATAGCAGTGGTAAAAGTGACTTTTGAATTTTTCTGGTTGTGCCTATGTGGTTTCTCAACGTTTTACTTCATCTTGCTCATCTGTTTCGTTTCGCTACATAGCTCCTGCCTGCATCATGCATGCGGGCTTCATGCGGTAAGTGTCATTATTTTCCAACGAGCATCAGCGATGTTCTTTTCATGTAAGCTATCTGCTAAGTGGGTGCAAAGAGCGTGTTGACTGAGGTCTTTGAAGCCTCGAGTTTCGTCTTTTCCGTGATAGGATTAGAGCCACCGGGATAAAAACAACCAAGGAACCCGATTTCTGAAGGCATGGATGGTAGCTTTCTGTTCTGAAAGAGGCTAATAATGTGCAAGAAAAAGAATTGATGATTTTATTTCAACATCTCAAATGACAAAACATAAAAAAGAGTTGTTGGAGTGAATACTAGGATAGACAGCGGAACAGAGAAAGGTAGCAAAACAAAAGAATGTCTGCAAGGCGCGAATGGACATCAAACACTTCGGGATTTAATTCGCAACGGCAGCAATAGTGTGAAAATCATAATTTAACTACGTTCTGAAAGGTGAACGGATAAGTGCATTAACGATATCGGCAGGAGAGAGGTCATGTGTTCGTAGGATGCGAAATAGGTAACTAACTGTACGGAACATTATGAGCTGGAACGAATGCCTACGTCGACTGTGGAGGTGAGCAAATTGAAAGTGGCAAATCCTTTAGGGGAAGCCTACCAAACAGTTAATAATTACAAAGAATTAAAGTGCTGTTTGAATGAATTTTAATTGCAGAGAATGATGCGGAGTTGGAAGCGATGGCACAAAACGAGCGGATGCTCGTGGAAGGTGAATTGAATGATTTGGCTAGGAATATTGTGGATGCTATTGTGCCTCGCACCGAGCTAGATGTACTATCAAAGTGTCAGCTTGAAGTTACTGCGTGAGTTGCTCTTTTCGATGTAGTGATTGCACAGTGTAATGTTGTTTGACTTTTCGGATTCGATCATATAGGGAATCATCCTTGCAAGGTCTTATTTTAACACAGAATCGTAGCAGATATGGATGAATGCACCTTCAGCTCCAATGAACGAACCCTTCTTGAGGGTAAGCTGCACGCCACTTATCTGCTTATGTGAGCTGTCAACATCACGTATGTTAGCAGATTAGGAAGTGCCAGAGGCTTTTCCGTTTCTCTTCACTGAAGCGCTGACAGCAGAGTTTGCTAGAATGCTGGCAGCTAACTGTTTTTTCCATCGATAGAAAACCGTCAAAAATGGCAGGTGTAAATGAATGTTGCAGCTAATCTAGATGTAAATTTTCTTATCGGTCGGCTTGGCAGCGAAGTAACGGACTTCGATTGGAATATGCAAATGTTTAGCGCACACAACGACGATTTTTAATTATGCGAATGACCTTTATTATATCGTAAATTGTAGTGGTGTCGGTGGCACAGAGGCGATGTTATTCACATCGGAATTACTCGATATGTATCGTAATTTCGCCGCATTCAAAGGCTGGACATGGACTGTCATGCAACAAGACAACGTCCAGCTAGGTTAATAGTTTTTTAATGTGTACTAACTGACTTTTGCTTGTTCTGTCGGGTGAGGATGAAGAAGAGAAGCGAAGGTTTTTTAGTTTGCTCATTTGTCTCAGGAAACAACTGCAGACGGAGCACGCAGATACCTCAAACTGGTCTTCTCCCCTTCTAGGTCGTTGTCGGCCGTGTCGCATACAATATATGTTTCTTGGTCAATCCAAAAGTAAAACATGCTGGTCCAACCTATGTACCTTTACAGTTTTGCCGAGACCTTATCACGAACCAAATGCGGATGGGGAGTGGCTTTTATTTTCTTTAGGTTTTTATGTTGTTTAGTTGGAAAGTAAAGCATATTATTTGTTTTTTTCATGTGCACATTCCATAGCCTGAATATTCCGTTGAGTAGTAACTATTAGAAAGTTATAGGCCTACCAGGGTTGGGCTGCTTCGTTACTGTGTAGAGTTCGTATTAATATCAGAACAAAAAATTTCGTTGTAAGTTTACATAGTATAGTTATTCTTACCGCATCTGAAGTTTTCAGGCTTTAGCGCGGTGTTGATTGCATTTTTTTCTGAATTTAAATTTCATCTGCAAATTGTTGGAAGGGTACCGTAGAAACTCTCTTCCCTCTGTAAATAACTGTCTTAAAACAGCAATATCTCTCAACCTCAGGTGGCGTTAGGAGTGCGCTTATTGCTGTATCGGGTGAAGAAGCTTACGCTCGCTTGAGGTTTGAGGCTGGAGTGCACCGTGTGCAAAGAATGCCCATAACTGACAAAACTCGTATGCATACCAGCACGGCAAGTGTTTCAGTGCTGCCGGAGCCTGAAAAGGTACGCTTTTCTCTTTCCTTTTTTTTCAACAGGGGCTTATTTATGAATGGGAAGGAAGGGGGGGGGGGGGGAATGGACTCATTTTCCCAAATGGAAGAGGCGCCATGAAAAAATTATTCGAAGGGAGCGATCAGTACTTTTGCTTTAAGAATTCAATCGATGTTTTTTAATGGCACTGGTGAGCCATATTCCGCCCCAGAAAATTTTGCGTGTTTTAGATCCTTTTAGATCTGCGAATAACTCGTGGTTTTATTCGAGGTTTTTAATTAAAAAGACCTTTTTTTTCAACTTTGAGCAAATTCTTAAGAAGGAATATCAATGACACAGTCGCCACAACCGATTGCAGCATTTTCCTTTGCGAGAGACGTACATATAACGTTAAGAAACAAACATATAAGCTACATACAAGACTTAGGTGACGTATGAGAGGAATGGAACGGACTCTTTTGGAAACATAAAAACTTTTGTACATTTCCGTCATCAATGACGGATACGAAGTTTTACTTTTGAGAAGGGAAAGAATGAAGGATAGATTCGATAACAAGTAGAAGAGGGTCTAGTACTGCGCGCAGCAAATGCTTGTGCTCATTCTTACATTACCGATCATTTACACTACCGATCAGCTCGATTTATCGATTTCGAGCACTCATTGGCCGATTTTTTAAAAAGATAAACACAGCTTGCAGGTGGACGCGTACGTACCGTCAGACAGTGTGAAAATAGAGACGATGCGTGCATCGGGTCCGGGCGGTCAAAACGTAAATAAGCGCTCAACGGCCGTACGTGTGACGCACAAGTCGAGTGGTATTTCGGTGCACTGTATGGATGAACGTTTTCAGCATCTTAACATACAGGTGGCTCAGCTTAAAGCTACTTCTGAAAATACTCTAAAGACGAGTAGAAAGTTGGCATATTCGGCGCAGCGGAATTCACTTTGACTGTTATGTTATCACGCAATTTCAGGTGAAAACTTTGAGGGATATGACCTTCTTAAAGTTTTTGAGAAGGAATTGCTTTTCACAAAATTTTGGCAAGTAATACAAAAGTAGCGCATGAACCGAAGCCAAAATGAAGGAAAGGTAACGAGACATACTTTTTAGGAACGTACGCGTGAAATCTCGCATACATTTGCAAAGCTTTAGGCTAGAGGACAAGTTTTTCAAGCTTTATCGTAGAAAAGGAAGGAGAGTTTTTCTCCGAAAAACTGAGAAGGCAGAGGTGACGATACCAAAGATGTAATGAACTGGCACGCGTCTACCCGCTGTTGCAAAACATTCGCCGTACCGCGATCGCCTCTAAATTGTTACCCCCGTTTCAAGGAACCTCCCTTGCTACCAGCCAGCCAGAAAGTCGTTCGTTTCTAAGGTTATTTGTTTCTAAACAAAACCTTTTTTGCTGCCAACCAACAAACCAAATCTTGCGGTGTGTTTCATTTCTGCTTCAGTTGGTTAAGATGAGCAATAAGCTTAACAGCAGCCAAAATAGTTGATGTATGTAATTTAGGTTTATGTAGCAAGAGAGATTTATTGATGTTGTTATCAGCACAGTTTTACACTTCATGTAAGCGACAGTCAAGAGCTTCATTTTAGCCGCTGTTTAGGCATCCTTCGGAATGTTAGCAACGACTGAAGTAGGCATCATTTCTCACTTCTCATCTTAGCAGAAGGAGATTTTGTAGTCGTTGTATTTGCAGATAGCCTTCAGGCGTTTGGCCGCAATCTTGATGCAAGAAAGGATGGATAGAATATACGAGAAAAGCGCAGCGGCCAGAAAACTGCAAGTTGGTCGCATTTATCCTTTGCTTTCACCTTGTCATGCTGCCAATAATTTTTAGTATTTTGATGACTGTGAAAACATAGTGGGAATCACAAAAAACATCGGCATGAAAGAGGTACGTAAATGTCGCACTCCCTGCTCAAGCATTCCGTCATGCGACTGGGATATGTCTAAGTGTAGTGATGGTCGCAGGTTTTTTTCTTTTGTAGAAGGGCGAGATTTTGACGAAAGAGGGGACGAACATACCTGAGGAGAACTTTAAGAGGAGACGACTCTTTCGGAAGGGCTTTTTGACGTCTTCGGACCATGGTAGGTTTTGGTTCTCCGCTTTCATTTCGCAATCCCATCAAAGACATTGTTTTCAGGTGGGGTCAAAGGCACGTGCTGAAAAAGTTCGGACTTATAATTTCAAGGACGACCGTATAACAGACCATCGCTTAAAGAAGTCGTGGAGTAGGGTGACCGATGTAATGCGTGGTGGACATGAACTTGACGCAGTCATCAACGAGCTGGGCGATAATTACAAATGGGGACGGCTTGAAGAGATCGTCGAGTCATATTCATTCAAGCCCGCACTCAGTTGAAGCTCGGCTACCTGCGCCGTAATACGAGTGTCTAAGCAGTCCGCTAGTGAAATTGTATATGTAGGAGGACCTGGTTCTTATACATTATACCTCATAAACGCTTACTTTACAGCAGCAATACTAGGAACGCAATTCCCAAGAATGCTCGGGATCACACCTCTGATATTCTCACCTTTGCAAACATCGCGAGATTTTTGGAATACCCTTGGCGACACAAATAGATGATGGGGTGTGACGTACAACAACCACACTGCCAAATCCACTGTGGCGACGAATAAAGTCCCTACAGCACAAAACATTATTACAGCCTACGTACGGTAACGGGATTAAGCAAGATGCAAAAGTTGTAGGGTAAGAGATTTCATAACTACACTTGCTGGCTCAAGCGATCTCACTTCGCCTATATTTATTTATTCAATTAGAAACCAAAGTCTTAGCAAATAAGGCCATGAGAGTTAACACGCCACCATATGAATAAAGCCACATCACACCGCATTGTGCCATACGGTTACGTTGTTTTTCGATTTACAGTTGTGAATGTGACAGATTCAATGACGTATGTGTAAGGGAGCCATTTAAATATGCTAGTTCGACAGTAGCGGTGCATAGCGTCATTCAGTGGCAATCAAACAAGTATAACAAGTGATGCTTGCACAAATTTGAAAAGTACAACACAACGACCTCTACTTTCAACTGTTGTAGAGGGGTCAAACCCCGCTGTGCACATGGTCGATACAAGCGAATGATGAAAGAAATGAAATAATTCTGCAGATGTGCATGCTCGCCTACTCCAAATTACGAAACGAATGAAACGATAAGAGGCCGTATGCTGTAGTGGGAACGTTAAAAAATGTGTGGCAAGGCACATCACAAATGAGTGATATTTCAAACGTGACTATGAATTAAACTCTATTTTTTCCGCTTCAGTTGTGCCTACCATCTCTTCTTTCTTCGACTATGCAGAAAAAATATAAGATCGTATCAAGTATGACGTTCAAAAACCTAGGAGAACACTGCCGCATCCTGGTCATTCAAGCCTTTAGGGGAACACACCCACATCCTGGTCATCCGGGACATGGAGGGCTTGCGCCACGAAATGACGGCTAACCAAGATAACTGCTTTTATTGTACATATATTCTGTAGCACTGTAGCCAGTAAAGCACCGCATCATATCAGTTCGACAAGAACTGCAGAGTTCTGGCCGTTTTTTCCTCAGTCAATTTCAGCTTGCCGGCCGATGGGGCGCCCGTACAAAAGTTTTGATGCTCGAAACACCATCTCCCTCCTAACTGGATTTAGTGCATGGCAGTGAACATTTTGTTAGCGTTTGTCTCGCACCTCAAGGAGATTTCTTGGAGATGAAGCTGCGGGAAATCCCACCGAGGCTGGCTGTGTGCATGCCGTTGGCTGTTATCACCATTAACACGATTGGAGGACAAAGTGTGACTTGGAGACAATACTGACGGAGCAGAATTAAAGTAAGCCGTAAAGCTTTGCGAGTTCTCATCCCGGTGGATGGAACGGTTTCGCGTATGTATGAGGGATGATCTGAGTCGAAAGGGTAGAAAAATGGTGCGCACTGTAAATCACCATAGAAGCTGGTAGAATTGCAGCCTTTTCCACTTCCTTCCAAAGCCAGCCTGACAGACTTTCCTGTGCACTAATACTTCAGGCTGCTTCGTTTGTTTTTTGGGATCATCGAGCAGGCTCTACGTAAAAGCTGAGAAAAAACCGATTCGGCCTGCAATAAGAATACACTTTCGCACACTTCTTTTTCCTACAAAAACTAAAACAAAGCTTGAATTTTTTGCACAACCCAGTTAAAACTCATTGTGCTTCGAAATCACACGATTCCGAGTATACCCTTAATGATGAGAACCTCCACCTTGCACAGTTCATTCCTTCGACCTTCCATCCCTTTGAAAGATTTATTCATGCGTTCATAACCCATAATTAGCAACCAATGGCGCACATATTGCACAGTATGACAGTAAAACAATAAACGAAACACAAGTAAGCTGGAAAGACGAAGCATTTTTAGAAGACCTGACCTGATTTCCGATTCATGCTGTCAACAACATTACGTTACATCAACTGAGGGTTAATTTTCATCAGTTAAAGCAGCAATTCTACACAGATTTTGTTTTCAACGTCCAAAATCAGTTGCGAGGTTAGTTTGTTCATTAATCGTTCGCACTTCGTCCACCCTACTAACAATCAAACAATAATAAAATCCGTATACTTTGTGGCCATATCGTGTAACTCAGTGCACATTGTTTTCCACTTGGCCTGCAACTGTCCCACTGAAAAAAATACGAATTATTACGGCGGCACATATTCACTGTTTGCACATCGATACAACGTCGCTCTCGTTTAAATATTGTGTTGAGAAATACGAACCACGTCACTGTTTATTGTGAAAAGTACCTCATTTCCTGAACCAGCATGAAGTGCAACAGGTAGAGCATTGCCTCGAATAAGACCCCGGAGCTGTGCATTTCGCAGCTTTCCAGAAGAAGAGTGCTCTTTTTACAACTTCCATTGACAGCTGAGTATCAGGACAGCTTTGCAGGCCATTTCCAGCGACTTAGCATTTTCTGGAGAAATCTTGAAAAAAAAAAAAAGCAAGTCTCTGTTCTATTATTTCTTGGCTTGGACTCAACAATTTCAACCAGTGTACTGAAAAAAAAAAAAAACTTTTCTAAGGAAGGGAGGTTTCTTGCTTCCGAAAAACAGAACAGGAGCACCCACGGGGGAAAAGCCGAGGCAGCACGATCTACCATAGTGTATTATAATGTCGGTAGTATAACAAGGAAAAACCCATAAAATGCAAGGTATGCCGCATGATAAACACTGAAGCAAATGGAAAGTTAAGTTCACCTAAGAACTTCATCTCTACGGACTCTCACTATGACAAACCCTACATACAAAAGTTGCAAATGAGACCATCATCAGTCCGCAGTATGGACGAAACTAAGATGAGGCTTTATTGAGGTAGGCCTTGTGAGACCTACAATATGCGTACGCAGTACCCACAGATGATGTCTCTTCAGTGTTCAACTCAGTGATTAAACACGAAGCAATTTTGGAAAGCTGATGCTTTTTCTATTAGCGAACAATTTGCATTACTTGTGGTAAACATAACGACGTCCTTAATAATGAGGAGCCAGGCGAGGAGGGGAAGACTAACCACAAATTTAGAAACACTCAGAAAGCGATCGCACTGAAAGTAGATGAAAAGTAGGGATTATGAAGAAACTCGAGGAAAAAGTCAACTGGGTAATCAAAACGGTCATTTAGAAAAGTGAGAAGAGCAAATTTCTGATGCTCATAATTTGAATACGACTGAAATATAAAAGCATGAGCACATAAAACCAACACTAGCAAGATTATCGTTTCAATTGCAATTTTGCAAGGAAAAAAGCGCCTTTCCACGAAAATCGAAGGGAAAGACAGGAGTGATCCGCATATGTATGATTTCACTGCCACTTTCATCAACGCAGCAAAATACAGGATCACCTCATTCTCAGGCGATATTATCACTCCGGATAACTAGTATCGAAGACCGCGGCTCCAGACTGAGGTTTTAGACGGCGCACATACACCAAAAAGCTATAACCTCAATGGCACACAGACTGTTTCACGGTGCTGAGGGTCGTTGAGCAGAACCCGTAACCATTGCTTCCGGCAAACTCTACTGATAATACGTGTAATGCATACCTGGCAAGTGAACCTTTACGTGGCGATCCACTATCCATGCTTTCAACATCGTCTTTCCATTCTTCATCTTCTACATGCTCCAGACTATCCTGCAGTGACTCCCTTAGATAGCTGATCCGCTGGTGCGCCGATTTCAGTTCGGCATCCAACTTCAATCTTTCCATTTCCATATTTTCTGTTTCTTTATTCTGAAAGATAATCTCTTCGTTTTCATCCACTAAATAAACTGCGCTCTATATAATCGAACAATGACGATGGAAATGAAAACTCTGAAAGGGCGGTCACTGATTGAATCATCAATGGTGATGCGCCGAAATGGACGTAGGGTCCAACATCATAGCACTATCAGTTACTGAACTGGAATGCACAGTACTACCCAACGAGTGCGCCAGAAAAAGAACACAAATTGTTTACTAGCCGTTTCATCATTCAAGCAATTAATAGGCCTGTGAGAGACTCCAAAATGAGGCAGTAGTGTCCTTGTGTGGAACAGTCCATATGATGAATCTAAGAATAAACATTTACATTATAAAAATGCCGCAATTTGTCGTGTGCTGAAAAGGGTAAAAACATGCTGTAGGAGGTGTTACCACATACGTCTGCGTACTCACCAGACTAACTAGTTTGGTAAGTCCGCAACAAATAATAAAACAAAATATAACGCATTCACGTCTTGATCGGACTGATCTAAAAAAATCTCCCAAAACTTGTTTTTCTGGCAGCAAGAATTGTGAAGTAACTCAAAATCTCGAAAACGGTTCGTGGCGACAGTATTTTCGCAAGACATCCAAAGAAAATAGTGACTTCAATAAAGACGAAGTTATATTTTCCACAACGCGAGGAGGAGGAAACGCATTTAAAGAGCAGCAGTAGCTGTGGCACTGTGGTATGGCAGGCACAAGCTTTGCCACTTATAGTTTCTGCTAGCTCCGGGCTTCTAATTTTAACTCCTGAAGAAGCGATGTATGCACCAATCACTGATTTCGTTCAATGACCGCTCCAACTCTAACTGCCTAAAAAATTTCGCCTACTCATCCGCTCTGGTACTGCTAGCAAGCACACTGGTTTTGGGGCACGAGATGCACATAGACGCTAAATGTGAAAATCCGATTCCTGTTACTTTGTTTCTGGATGCTTTGAAGCTGTGGGTGATGTCGCGATCGAAGAGCCTGTAGATCAAAGTTTTCCAGTAACACTCGCGCAAATAGTTCCGTCCGCTTTGTTCGGCGTCATATCCTTCACAATGACTGTCATGTGGAGATGAGCACCCCTCCCTCATCAAAACTTAAAGAAAAACTTCCTGAACCTTTAGACTGCACGTTCAACGAGGCTTGCCAGAAAAGCCTCGAATGTGCCTCAACTTTTTCCATGACACTGCAATTGCCAGCTATGACCTTCTGACTTTGCAAGTGCCTTTCCAGAATTGAAATTCCGGCTAAGAGCATCGTCAACACCATATTTACTTCTTGCAGTTTTTCATCTGCTCAACTAATTGGGTGCATCAATCAATCTTCAAAAAACTGAAATAGTGCCCCTATACTCTTTGTGCGCAATGGACCAACTATACAATTGCCTTAACCAAAAATCTCTTTTCCAGCGCATTCGATCGGCACAGAGTAAAACTGACCCCTACACTGTATGGCACCTTAGATGACAATGAACACAGAGAATGATGGATCCTAATTAAAAAGGAAAAGCTACGTTGGGAAAGATTGTGCCCACAAAATGCTCCCACCTTCCCCTTTCCTGGCCTGTTAACCGAACATTCAGAACAGATATAGACGTCGCGCTGCTATAATACACTTTTTGCAAACCTCTGTAAAAAGTGGAAAAGAAGCAATAAAGGTGGCATGAATAAGAAAATACGGCAGCAATGAAGTTTTCTTCATAATAGATGACCTCTAAGCAATTAAGAAAAACGTCGAAAGAGAAAAAATAAACTAAAGCCTATGAAAAGGAACAAGAAAACAGCGCCTATAAACTCGATGAATATAAAAACATAGAGCAGGAGAGAGCATACAAATAAAACGCTTAAAATGAAAAATTATGGAGACATACGGCCATCTTATATTTGTATAGCAGGTCCTGCTCGCGTTTGCGCATTTCGTGCAGCTGGTCCTGTAGCGACGCTTCCTCTTTGCGAATGCGCTTCGCCACTTCCATCTCGTTATCGCGTGCCCTATTCGCCTCGACAAGCCTTTCATTTAGGGCTTCCACCTCGTCGTTCGCTTTTGCTAATAATGTCTGCAAAGAAGAGCGCCCAATATTTATTTTTCTACATTCTGCAAAAGATTTGCAATTTTTCTTCTCCATTCACCTCTTTGGTTGGAAGTGTATACCATTACCTCAAAAACTTGAGAATTCTAGTTTACCCCTACCCACGCTATGAACCGCGAAGCACCCTTCTTTTTCCCGACGCCATGCGGGGGGCTTTTATTGACCATAGATTTCATTATCCTTAAATAAAACATACCAGGTATCCAAATTCAGCACGAGGTATGGAAATCTGCATGACCTCATCATTAACCATATTACTATTCTCATTTGCTAAAAGTGAAAAAAAGAGATCTTTTGAACGAAGTGCATCTATCTGCCAAATTTGGAAGTTCCACAACGAAAAGAAACCAGAAGTCATTTAAAAGCAGAATTTTAAGGAAATAGAAAAGGCGTTCATGGAATTTACAACATTTCGAGGGAAAAAGGTTGCTAAAATTCATAAAAAATTGAAAAAACATTTGTCAAGGCATATTTTCCAGCGAAATAGCTTATAAATATCGGGCGACATAAGCACCGTAGCTGCGCCCATTGTGCCCACTCTCTGCATCCCTTTGCCGTTCTATTCCGACACCCATATATGACGCTGTGGGTGGGTTTTTCTAAAATTTCCGTGATATATGCTTTTGGCCACGGCATTTCTGCAAATATGCATGTGTCTGTTTTTAAGAGTCTATCCAGTGGTTTCAACTCATGAATTAGGAAGGTTAGAGCAACAAAATCGGAAACATATAATCAACATCACAGATTGCTCTCTACAGTAACTTACTTACGATTTGCCTCTCTTTAAGAGTTCACATTGACATTTTAAAGATTAAAAAATTTATTGTCACCCGTCGCGTACAGTTAAAAAATAAGGTGGGCTCAAGAATCGCAAAAACTTCCGATTCCGTACACAGGGCTGGCCACTGGTTCTATGTATTTGGGCAATTAAACTGGGTGAAGTTCTAAATGCAAAAAAAAAGCTTGAATACCACTGATTTTAAGAATAAAATGAGAGAAAACTAACATCAAGTCTATTCCTCTGAGTGATTTCGAGGTCAAGTTTCATTTCAAGGTCATGGATCCTCTGTTCAGCGAGTAATAGACGATGCTTCTCAACGGAGCTATGTTTCAGGAACTCGAGTTGAGACGTCGCTTCACTCAGCTTCTCCGAGAGATTGTTCTTGTCTTTCCCCATATCGGCCAACTGAAATCATGCAAATTATTTTTCACAAGCAAAACCCAGTGTGAATTCAAAAACGCTAAGCAGCGCTCAATTTGCGCATATCAGTTGCACGCATGTCTTCCATTTTTCTGCATCTGGCCTCGGGTCTGCTAAACATTAGCGCTCTCTGCATAGTCTGGGTTCTTTAATATTTCACCAAGATAGAAGCATTCGCAAGAAGTAAAATTAAAATTTAAGGTGCTAGAAATTAGATGGCATGCGGTGCATGAACGCAGAGCAGAGGTTTAACAGAACCTTCCGAACCAACATCATCTCGTCCCTCCCCGCTAGAACTTCACCCCCTTCCAAACAACTGCCGAAAATGAAAGACACCCTCCGAAACGCCTCTTATTTGCTGCACAAAATGAACACAACTGTAATAGACTTTTCATCTTCCCTATTTATGAGGTCCGTACAAAGGCAGCCATGCTGTTTGTAAAAATCCCCAACAGAGTCTATTTCTAGGCCAAAACCTGCCAGGGGTGAAGGAAAAGACTAAAATACAACACTCACTGCTTTATTTAAATATTTGAGATATTTATCAAAATGAGGTATTTTATTCCTTGCTTATTGAACAAGAAATCCGTTAAACGAAGAGTTCCCTTCCGTTTTAGGGACGGAATGAGGAGGGGGCTATACTTCTGCAAACACTTCACCATAAACTTATTGTGAGTGGGCCGTCTGAGACCTTGGAAATACCCTTTCAATATTTACAGATTTTCTTCCTGAAAGCAGTACGATGCCAATGTGCTTTTTAAGCTTTAACATCAAAGTCTGTGGTTATAATGCTACGACAATGTTTTAAAGGGCAAACATCAGCACAAAGGTATTGCAGCAACTTAACGCATACTTTAAATAAATAGAATAAAATAAATAAATAAATAAAATAAATAAAATGGATAAAATGAACAAAATAAATCGAACAAATCGAATAAAATGAATAAATAAATAAATAAATAAATAAATAAATAAATAAATAAAGTAAATAAATAAATAAATAAATAAATAAATAAATAAATAAATAAATAAAATAAATAAATGAATAAATAAATAAATAAGCAAAGATATACAAATATATATACAAATATACGTATATAATAGTATGTATACAATTATATATATTATCTTTATAATCACATTCGTACTATAACTATTACATATCATATCTCTAATAAATAACTAGATATCCGTATTATAATGTACATGTCATATGTAACACGTATATTTATGAGATATTATATAAATACATATGCATATAAATAAATAAAAATATATATATATATATATATATATATATATATATATATATATATATATATATACGATCATTGAGGAGTATCTAAAGGGTTCACCAATAACCCTGCCCAACTTTTCCCCTCAATTCAAAAGAATTCAGACAGAACTAACTTGCTCAAACTGGTCCTTCAGCTGGATCGAGAGGATCGAATTCTGTTGCAGGGCATCCTTATACTTTTTAAGAGCCGCCTGCAGTTGATCGTTGTACTCTTCAGCACGCTCCACCGCGCTGTTCTTCTCTTTTAGCAATACCATAACGCGGGCATCACATGCTTTCTTCGCCGCAATTGCAGCCTCCAACTGAAAGTGCAAACACTCTTTACTTTTTTCAATACTATCCAGTTACAGCATTCGAAATGAAATCCTCAAAGATCGCTTACGGGAATCTCCGGGAAATTTCTGACCCTCAACAATCCTCCCTCCTGGTCCACCGTTGCAGACGCATCACGGCAAAACTCATTAATAGTTAATCGCTGCAGAATTTTAAAACCCCGTAAGCATGCTTCTCGGTAACTTTTGGAGTTATTGGTTTTGCACGCATCGATCTTCAGGATATTTTGTCCACCAAAACAACCCAAAAATAGCCAAATGGCTAGGAATTTATACCCCACATCAAGAATGGGATCAGAATTATGCAGTTCCTATATAGTGAACAAATATACGAACCGCAAGATCGTCAACGAAGCGTCTGAGCGTGCACATTGCACACATGTGCGCATACGCGCATGTCACACGCATACGTATACACATATACGTGCACTCACACATTGTACACACACATACTTACGGACATACGCAAGCGTATGGACGCATGTCACACATTCGCATATGCGAGCACATACACTTACATAGCCACACACATACGACCTTTCTGCTAGAAGATGCACGTTTAAGGAGGGTTGGCAAGCAGAGAGTTAGAGTGCTCAAAAATTCCGTTACCTGTGCCCTTATCTCACAGAGTTCGCTTTCAAGAGAGTGCTTTCCTTTAACGATACTCAATTTGACGGCTTCAGCGTCCTCGAGTTGCTCCCTTAGCTGTCTAATAAGTGATTGGCTTGGTACATTCTCTCGCTCATGTGCCAACATAGCTTGAGTGTCGTGTAATAAAGCCATCGCTTTATGCAGTTCACGTTTGTAATGACTCGACGATTCCACATAACTGCAATATGGAGAATACACAGTATTTGTTCATAAAGTTAATAAGCATTGGTTCTTACTAACCACTATTTTACAAACAACTGCCGTTCTTTACTGCGGAGAGGTTCCTTCATGACTGCAGAGCAAAGTAAAGTCAACGATAACCGTCGCAAACCTTTCTAAAGTGCAAGGGAGTAACAGAAGGATGGGAACAACCGCTTCAAAAAAGCCAAATTCGAGACCAAATTGAATGGCATTCCTGCCACATCATTCAGGCGCTTTAAATATGTTAAAATAGAGGCCACACTATGCTGAAATAAGCGAAATTTTTTGACGTAGGAAGATCAACTTGAAGTATAGAACTCACCTGGATTTCACAAATACCCCACCCCATCCCACCAAAAATAAATCGACCAATGCAAATTGCTAAAAGATTACTCGTAACGATTGTCGGTCTCCCGAACACGAGCTTCAAGCATTCGGTTCTGCTTGACTAACGACGAATTTGCATCTTGCAAACTCGCCAACTGTTCTTCGAAAGCGCGCAACTGCAAGAAGAAAACATATTGGAAAGTGCCCTAAATACATGTACCTAAGTACAATGTGCTTTTTATAAAAAATCCGAAGCGTATAAAAAAGATGCAACCACGTCCTAGAAGCGATTCAAAAATGAAACTCCTTTTTGACTCCAGCAGACGAATAGCACTCTCTGCTTACTTCCAACGTTCGAATTCTGCGACAGCTGCTTCGCTGCAACAAGATCCGAAATTCAAAGACTTCAGACTACTCTAGGAAACTCCGTTAATTTTTGATATATATATATATATATATATATATATATATATATATATATATATATATATATATATATATATATATATATATATATATATATATATACGCTTCAAAAACCATTTGAAGAGAATCAAGAATTTGGGCTCTCATTATTCACGCAGCCGTTCAATAAGATATCGTGAACAAGATAAGGCGAAAAGTTTCTGGGTGAAGGTCGATGAAGCAAGCAAAGAATCCCTCCAACTGTTTCCTTTAGAAAAACGCCGAAGTCCATGCAATATCAACTACTTTTCAGTGAATACTCTGTTAGGCATGCAGCCATGCTGAAATACTATAGCAAAAAATTAAAATGAAGAGAATAAAAAAAAAATGGAAGCCTTTTCTCTTCAGAAACTCTTCTTTTTGAATGCAAGCCCTTTGCTCTGGAAACATGAAAATTAAGTTTTGGAGCTTCTTCCTCACCGAATGCAGCGTATACATATATCAGACAAAAACCGTACTTAGGTAAGTACTACGAACCACTATGAACTCACTCCTTTTTCCCTTCACGGTCCTGTCTGCTAGCTGTGGAAGGCTAGAAATGAGAAAAAAGGGGGAATCTCAAACGCCCACGCCTCGCCAGCTGGAGAGTGTTTGACGCAAAAATAAGCTCAGTTCGAACACTCTGAAAAATTGTAGCGAAACCAGTTCACACCAAAACAAACCCATCTCTACTCAAGCAGATTCCTGCAGGAGCTAAATACTTCCTGTCGTATACTGAAAAGCAATATTAGACGCTTTCTGCGTAATGAAAACCATTAAGTATGTGCCTATAGCACTGAAAAGGGAGCCATTTTCTTCCCGTCATACACCCCTTCCCATTTCTTCCATAGGATTTTCTTTTGTGACTTGCTTCTGGTGCAATGTTGCCTTCACGGCGGAAAGGTGATAAAGGAGGTGGGAGGATGCCGCAAACTCCTAGCAACTTCGTTGGAACTTCCTTACGTGAAACCTCTGCATATATACACGGCAACCATCACCGCCTGATTTCAATCTTTCCAAAATGGCATTGGGAAAAGTTTTGGAATAATATCCCTATGAAGGAAAACCCTCTATTCAAGCGCAGGATTTTCACTGCGTTTATTTTCCATACATTACGTTCACAAGCCGCTCCAAGGAGATCTAATAGTGGGCTTATATTCATGCATAAATAAACATATATGGAAAATTCCAAAAAATTGCAACACACGTTGCAAAGGGTTTTCAGGCTTCAACTTAACAATCTCAAAAGAGATCAACAACGTCGCTTCAAATCGCTAAGCTTCCGTCAGCGGCATAGCCATTCATTGGCAACTTCTTAGCAGGGACGCATCCTCACATGGCCTTCAGACAAACAGTGAACACAAAAACGCATTCATTCTAGTGAAAGGGGTAGATGCGATGTAAAAGCATGTTATAATTGGCACATCGATCCGCAGAAACTTGATAAGACTTTGTGAAAATTTTTGAAACTTTCGCTCTGTGTTTAACAGACAAGAACTCGACTTCTTCAGCTATATGTGACTTATGTGACTAAATATAAAGTAGTGATTTATATTAACGTAAAGCTTTAGTGGAAAGCGATGTGAATTAAACAACAATGCGGGGAGACCATTGCTACTATTATGACGTCTCATAAACGCACTCACCCTTCGCTGATACTGAGCCCGCAGTTCCTCGATTTCGTCTTCTTTGGCATCCAGGTCCCGATTCCTCTCAATCCGTGATCGCTCTGCGGCCATCTCCAGACGTGTCAGCGTTTGCTGCAGCATTTGCGCACGACCCGCTAAGTCGTCCAGCTCGCCTTCCTTAATGATAACCTCTTCCAAAACCATCGCCGTTTCATTATAAACGACGTTAAACTTAACTTACATTCAGACTCTGCTTAATTCGATCGTTTTCCCTTTAAATTACAAGCCCGACCAGTATTTGCACAGAAATCCATCTATGCGAAGAATACTGCGTGCATTCGTATACCTCTGAATGAAAAAGAGAAGAAACCGCAACTTTTCGGGGTCAATATTCGATGTGGGCTAAACTCTAACATTTTTAAGCGCTCCAGATAACGCCAAGCTTATTAAAATAATCCTACGGCTGAGGTGCGCAGTAATTGATTCTGAACATTTCAACCCGCTAAGGTAAAGTGATAAAAGCACTGAAATCAAAGAAGGATATTAAGAAGAAACGTTTTTGCTCAGTGGAACGGTTATGACGAAAGGTTTCCCACTACAAAAAATAACAAAATGAAGACCAGCAGCTCTTTTCATTTCACCTCCTCAGTTACTATTCAAATCACGCTACAGCTACTACTCAAATCAGAATTGGAAACGGACGGAGAATTTGGGTGTTTCAAAAAGAAGGAGAGGAACTAGCAGAGGACACGACTCTCCGAAATGAGTCAGCGCAGCAGGAGAATAAAAATCTAAAAGTACCTCCGCAGATCTGGAGCATTTTCTTAGCCAAATCATCCTGCGTCAAGCTGGAACCGTTTTTCTTGGTTGAAGTTCTTTTATATATTACTGAATATTAACGCGTGCTGTATGTAGTAAATCCACCGACAGATGCTTCAAGCAGCGATGAGCACAACGACCGTTTCAGATGAAATGATTTGCACACCACTGTTTTATTAGGAAATCAGGTGCAGAGGCGTGCCAGATCAGCTGACAGGTACAACAAGCGCTCCAGCAGTTCCCTTCATTTGATCATCTAACTTCAAAGGTTGTCAACAAATAACAAAGCATGACAAATAATATACTTTTACTTTATCTGGTCAGAAAGCTCGCGCTAATTTCCCATAAAGCATCTGTTTGCACATTTGCATGTGTAAAGAGCATTACGCAGAGGTTATGTCATTGCCTATATACCTATAAATGTGCAGCTTCGGTAATCGAAAACCGTCACGCGTGTGCTGATCATCGGTTGTGATATGTGAAAGTCACCAAACTGGAGCCGTACCCGCCTTCGGTAACCAAGTGCCACACACTCATATCCTTTGGCCATCGCGAAATCACCCAAAACTTTTTCTTCTTTTTTTTTTTGAGACCTGCTCAGAATACGCCTCAGAAAAGTTTCCAGCAGTGAGAAGGCCTTTCCTCGCTTATTTCTAATCTAGGAACAGCGTGCATGTGAGACTGTAAGGTATTGCATCCACCTTGAAAAAATCGAAGTGAAGTATACGTGTAATACAACAGGAAGTTTTTGATAAGCTAGTAAATTAAACTGCTGTAACGATTTTTTTGGTTAAAAGGACACAGATATAGTACTGCAAGTGCTACAAAAACCCGTCATAACGACAATACCAGCAGAAAGTGATCTAATAACCTGTTCAGCGCATTTCGCTTCCAGCTGTCGTTTTGCCTTCTTCAAC
Source organism: Baylisascaris procyonis (assembly GCA_037389465.1). Lineage (NCBI taxonomy): Eukaryota > Metazoa > Nematoda > Chromadorea > Rhabditida > Ascarididae > Baylisascaris > Baylisascaris procyonis. The sequence continues at coordinate 288,480 of JAZARR010000078.1, read as the reverse complement.
TGTCCTACTTCCCCACTCTGCAAGTCGTTGCCATCGCCAGACTCCTCCAACTCCTTGTGAAGCTTCGCGATAGTTTGTCGTAACTCAGCGTTCTCTGCTTTCACGCTCTATAACTTCATTTTGTGAGCACATCGCTACATGTAGACACCAATACCATGGGTTCAAGCTCTTTCAAGCTCTTATTAGCAAATTTATTTGTCACGGAAAAGCTCCAACTTGAACGAGCTTTGCCTTGCACTGCGAGCCACCTGCAGCCGTCTGCAAACAATTCCTCTCTCAATATTCTCCACACAAGATACAGTCTGCTCAAGAAAAAAACTTGCTCAACAACTCAGAGAATTTTTGGTACCACAGCATTTCTGAAATGCTAATATCAACTACTTCGACAAGAAATTAACAATTATACAACAACAAGCTGTTCCCGGAATATCATGCTGCTCACGGGAAAAGTTACAGCTTCTGCGCGCTCTTCAGCCCACGTGTCCCGAATCTGCATCCAACTAGTTCAACCGCGATCCGAATTCAATAAAGGTAAAACTCATTCGCATTATCGTTTTGCCATGCAGTGGTTACCACAGCCAGATGATTCTCTAACTTCATACTCTCCTCCTTGCCTTTCACAGAGCGAGAAATCCCCTTCGCCCACTCTTCTTTTTCTATGTGCGAATCTTTAAACAGTTCTGCGAGCAGCTACCGCTTTTTTGATAATATCGGTGTAATGAGCTTTAGCGTTACTAACTGCAAAGCTCTACCCCAAAAAGCCAAGAACAAGAAAAGAAAATGTGTGCACCTGTAATTCGTCAGTCTTTTCCTGAAGCAACATAGTGGCGGTATCGCGCTCCCTCCGAGCCTGCTCGTGCCCTTCGTTTTCCTTAGCGCATTCCTCCTTTAGTGCTTTCACCTCCTCATCAAACCTTAATTTATCATCCGTCAACGCCTATACCAACTGCTCAACTCAAAGCTTAATGGTAACAACGACGGTAGATTCGAGGACGCCTTCAAATTCTTGACGTAGCCCTGGTCGACCAACTGGTGTCATGAGTATCCACTCACAGTGAGACAACGTCAGCATAGCAACTGCCAGAATAATCTGAAGGCATTAACTCAAAAGACGACAAAACGTATTGACCGCTTCAGAGTTCGGTGGTCAAGGCTTCAAAGTCTCCGCCGTGACGAGAAAGAACAGCCTTGCTCAACATCTGTAGTTTTCAAATCTTTCAGGGATCCGCATGGCAATTCCATAAACCATAATATTTAATTCGGTGATGCCTGCATCTGACGAGAACAACAAAAACAGAATACCTACGTCAGGATCTCAGAGACCCTCTGTGGAAACGGAGTACTGCTTGCAGAGATGAACTAGCACAGTTTGTCTGTCACATACCCTGTATTACGCGCCTCGAGAAGTTCATTGCGTGCCTTCAAATCGAGCAACTCCCCTTCGATGTCTCTCAAGCGTTCGATTGCCTTCTGAGCACGTGTGCGTTGTGTTGCCTCGCTTTCACGTAACGTTTCCAGTTCTTTGTTTAGCTCGGTCGCCTTAACAAATAAACACTTAGCAGTCAAGTTCAAGAACTCAACAACCTGCCATGACACACACTTCACATGGCTAAATAGTAGTAGTGCTACAAAAAATGACAAGCATTTCCATTTGAGACTTCGCGTAGAGTCGGATCACCTGCTCTAGTGCAGTCGGAAGACTCCTACAGATCATGATTAACTTCATATTACCTAACAGGTGTCAAGTGGCGCAAAGTGTCCTTTGAGTTGCAAAGTCCTGCATGTCTTCGAAAAGGTGGAAATTCAAGCAATGACTAATCTTCTAGCGAAATGCAAAAAAGTACCTTTGCATCACCCAAAACCATCGAGTTATCGAGATGTGAAGAGCTCGAGGACGATAAGCGCGGTTCATCTATAAAATTTCCTAATTGAAAGACAAAATAAGTATTTCTCCGTTCAAAGGTTCCTTGCATTACAGATGTTCCACCATACATGCTCTGAAGTAGGAATTATAGAAGCAATGTATACAAATGGCCGCTCATCGCGACAGATTACGGCGGTAAGGATTCAATGGACATCCCTCACTTCGTCAAGTGCATTACCGTTGCCCCATATTTCCAAACTCCCATAACTTGAAGCCATCCTCGAAAACAGGGTAACATTTGAAATCGCACGACTGCCGACCTCACACCAGCTGAAGAAGTGAGAAAGTGGTGCCCAAGAGAGGAACTTCACATGCTTTTCCTTTTGCACGCTCCACAAATCTGCACTTGAAAAGCGCAACAGGACAACGCCGCGACTGCACATATGCACGTGTGAGTTATGTGTTTAACCTTGAGAATTAGTGAACCTAGGATGAAACTTCGTCTACTTTAACTCTGGACTAGGAAGGACAAGAGCTGTAGGAAGGCGAGACAGCAAGTAGTACTGCAAACCGGGAAGGCCAGAACAAACAATCTCAATAGCCCTATCACGGAATTCTGAACCGAATCTTATGATCACGGCTACACTGCAACGGAAGCTATGAGGTTCCGGAACTTTCAGCAATTCCCGAAAAGTCTGGTATCACATAGTTGACTGCTGAGACGGAATCCAGAATAAGGGCGTCGATTTATGAGATCGAAGCCTGCAGAAAGTAGGTTCTCACTTCGTGACAGCATCAGTAACTCACAAAACTTTGAGGGAAAATAAATTGGTAGGAACGAGGAGCACAGCGCCGACTTTTGCAGCAGTAGATTCTGAGAGTGAACTATGCGGACCAGTCGGCAGACAAGTGTGTGTCAAAAAAAAAGAGGACAAACTGACCAGAATGTCTCTGCTGCATGACAATAAGCTGCTTCTGAGCCTGTAAACGATGCTCAGTCTCACGTTCGAGCGCCTCGCCCAACGACTGAGTGTTGCTACACTCAGCCGACAGCATTTGCTCCAACTCGGCTACACGTCCTTCAATTCGACTCTTGCTTACACGCAGCTCATTGTTGACCACCTCGAGTTCACGTATACGCGTTTCCAGTTCACGGTACACTTCATCGCTCCTAAACATGTATTGAATGAATAAACGAAAAATAAACTACCGCCACTTTATCAGGTCGAGCAATTTACATAAATAAACCATTGCAATCTACATAAAATGCAAATGTTGAATAATTACGGCATCCTACCATCTTCTTCCTGAAGGCAGAATCTTTCAGCATTCAACAGAATAACTCTTTTTAAGCTGTATACGAGTAACTGCATTAAACTAGGAAGTTCACCGCCCTATAGTGTTAAAAGAATGCAATCCCTCTGTTCCTTCATAGGTTAAACTGTCTTAGCTGAACAACATATGCGGCTAACCAATATGTTAAAAAAACAGTAAGATGAAAACTGACAGGTTCCTCATAACATTACTTTAATGCTTCCACATAAACATTCTTATACTAAAGTGCGTAGGAATTTCCTAACATTTCCGGCGTTAAACTGTAAAAAATGAGACAAAAAAAAACTCTTCAGAATCCGCAGCAAGGAATCGCTGACAATTTCATCTTAACTTGTGGAAAACCGAAGAGAGGAAAGACGAAAATACCTTGCAGCGGCAAGTAGTGGAGTTACTTTGGTATACAACCTCCACCACGACCACTCCCTCACTTTTATGTAGCATCTTCCGTTTCTCTGGATGCAACGAATAGCCGTATCCAAGGTACGGCGACGAGCCAACCATTTTGCCGTCAGATGTTTACGGCAAGCTCGTTGGAAGCTCACGATCAAACCGCTTAGACACAACTCGCGACGGTTCTCGAGATCAGCCAATACATCTGAGCGTAGCAGAACCTTCAAGCAAACACACTTGAATGCTTCGCTAAACCTTGCTCTGTATTTAATTAACATACAGGGATCCCACATCCAATTCTCTAAACAATCGTTTCGAAGGAAGCCGCTGTGGCTGAGCAAAAATCCCTAGTACCGAAAGACAGGTACTGTTCATTCTAACCATCGAAATTATCCTCAACGGAAATCGACAGATGAAACGACGTCCCGACTATTACATTCCGCAGCGAGAGGGGAAAGTCACGTTTCCCTCCCTGCTTCAAATTAGACGGGGTATGTGTGAGGGCAGGAGAGGATGGTCCGTCTACGCGTCAGCGGATGTTTGCAAAACTTATGCTGCCTTCTTCATATTGGCAGGATATTCATCACAAAAAATCATGAACGAAGTAATGAGAATGTGAAAGCCAACAGCGAACAGGAAGAACAAAGCAGAAGATACAGACAGTGCAGGGGAAAACACAAGAGGAATAAGCAGAAACAGAATGCAACCTGGCTAAGACCGAGACGATATGTGTGCGGGAACACCCCAGTGTCCTCTAGAATGCGACCGGCCGCGGCGCGATCATCCAGCACATCATTCAACGAACTGCCGCTCTTAACGAGACACTGGAAACGACGGCGAAAATCTTTGAAAGAAAGACGCTCCGGATAACCTGCAACAAAAAAGTCACTGAAATAAAACACGCATTAAGAAAGTGAGCGAAGCAAAGGTACAATTAGAACTACTCGGTCATTCTCGCATTGCACGGAGTGTCTCATGGATTTTCAACCTCTCAATCTCCTCATTCAAAAATGAAAGAAAAAATTTCAGTGTACTGCGTTTTTCACATCTGCTCTTTTCTTCCCCGAGAAAAAGGAGAAAATTCATATTGTTATCAAAATGTTTTTCGTTTGTATGCAACATTCAAACACTGCCCATCGATTTTTCACTTCAAGTTTAAAGAACCGAAAAAGCTTCATCAACTTGAAAACTTGAACATATCACTGTAGATAACATCGACTTCGACGCAAAGCACGAGTCAAAACAAAAACAAACGGCACTGAAAATTCGCAGCAATACGACTTCCTTTTCAGGTGCAAGGCCCTTCCAGTTATCGTACTACCTCCAACAGAACCCGAAGGTATAAATTTCCTAGCATTTTCTGAACGCATTTATTCACTTTTCATGGAAACGGGGGCTAATTTTATCCCAAGTATTAGTACATATAAAACAACATAGACGTGCATCCTTTAAAATGTTTCTATCCTAATGATCGCTATTAAAATGCTGCGAGTAATCACGGCATTAACTAACTCCTCAGGCTTACACGCCATTGCTGGGAAATGTAAATAAAATAAAAACATTCACTCTCTTAAGTAAGCTGTAATCCACACCAAAACGCATTTGTCGAATGCTCAGTCTACAAAAGACAATAAAAGCAGAACTACGCTAGCCATTCTACGAAGCAGTTTCAATGTATGAAGAGCATCGAACCTCTGCTTGAAGCTCTAGTCGCATCGATGATTAGTAGTGATCTCAGCTGAGAGCGTACGAAAGGCACATCGAGAAGCATCTCGCTGCCTGCAGAACGACCATCATCTTCGGAAGGAGGCTGTGGCTGCATACAGTGCACAAATTGCACACCACCGGCACGGCGAGCGAATGATATTATGCACTCCTGCAAACGCAGCGTTAATGTTGTTGTGCAGTGTTTTAAAAAGGTAACGCTTGTATTGCAAACTGGATTGAAATTATCCATTTCATACCTTAGTTTTGAAGTCAACACGCCAAAGTGTTAGCATGAATCAATATGCTTTAATGTGTAATTCAAGCTCCCATAATACTGTACAATAAAAGTGGAATTCAATCCCAAAATCTGAAAAGAATCGTTCCGTTTTTACCAGCAAAAACATTAGTGCAAGAAGAATATTCGGGTCTGAGGAATAATATTGCTCTCAAAGGTTCAAATACGTTTTTGAGCGAACCATGCTAATCCTGCAGAAAAAGTAGCAGTCTGTTAAAAAAAAAATAGAATTATTTAAAGACGACGTCTCACATTTTCTTGGTGCAAAAGAAAATTTCTAGGCGACCATTTTCTTCCTCCGAGAAATTCTCGGAAAACTTTCCTTGTGACCAGAGCTTTTCATCAGTTTCATTATGTTAGGGAGAGGGTATGGCGATGCTTACAGGAAATGCACTATGCGAAAATATAAAGAGAGGGAAACAGCGAGATATGACGAGAATACAAGTAGATGCGACTGTCAAGTGGATCCGGCAGAAATTCATTACCTCATAGCTGCCCACAGTTCAAAATTAAATAGACAACCATGCTTTTTCTCCTTTCCACTTCTAGATAAAATCTTCTATTCAAGCTAGTAACACTTAATTCTAATGTAATCAATAAAGCTAGAAAACAACGAAATAAAATGTACCGAAAATAAATGAGGGGTCATTACAATATAGATTCTGCGCCGCCTCATCCATAATAATGAAAAATACTGAGGGAAGAGTCAACTAATAAACCTGATGAAATAAAAGTGAAAATAGCTGCTTGGCACCTCTGAAAAGAAGATGTCATTCCAACATGAGAAAAGGAATATCACTGGTCACTAACTATATTCCAGACACCGCTACAAACAGCTGGGCACTCAAAGGCAAAAGTGTTCGTAAAACTGACCATCTGCATTGAAATGTTCGAAAAGAATCCGCAAGCAGTTGGTAATCCAGTCGCGTCAAGTTTCACCGTTTGCGTCGCCCTACGCATATTCAACGTCGCACTTTCTGATCGCGTCATACCGAATGGTGAAAAGAGTTCATTTATAGCAGCACTGAAATGAAATCACCAAACTAGCAAAGCTGAAAAAAAAGGTAAGATAAAATGATGAGCGGAAAAGTGAAAAACGCTTGTTGCACCTTCGGTATCACCTGCAAAAATTAATAATGACTCGAGCGTAACCTTTCACAGAGTGGGACATAAACAACACCTTTCTCGCCCTGTCGTTATACTCAGTTGATTTGGAAGCCACACATTCCACATAACGTCAGCCGAGCACGATGCATTTCAGAAGCAGAAAAGGCTCATTTATCCAAGCTGAACTGCCTTCTTTAATATTCAACAGTCTCTAGCAATAGAGTTCAGCCTGTTGACAGCCATATTTCTGATCTGCTGGCAACCAGGAACCCTCGAAAATTAACGAGGCGGATCGAAAAAGTTAGCAGGTCTTTTTTTAGTCTCAAACAAAACTAACAAACCAGCCTTTAATGACTTTTATCCGGCATATGCAAGTCCGACAGAGATCTGGAATCCTAACAACAAATTTATTTTTGCTATTAACAAATCTCTACGAAACCTCAATTTCAGTGCCACTTATAGACCCTCGTTACAACGAAATACTCTGCGCTTGTTCATAAACTAACAGCGAATCAAATACTACCGCGCAGGCGCTAACTCCTCGCTCTCACCTAAATATACATAATTTAACCCTTGCATAGATGTTACGTTCGAAATCGTACACAATTCATCAACAAGAAAGAAAACATCAACAATCCTCCAAACCATACTCCCTCGAACTATGGAGAAGCGTTAAAACAGAGCCTTCGGAGACGTTTGGTTGTGCGGCTTTAACCCATCCGTTAACGCTGTAAACTGTGGGGCTGCCACCGAGACAGTGACCCAAAACAAACTCTCGTGGACGACATCCACGACGAATCAAACCTGAAAAAATATATATATATATATATATATATATATATATATATATATATATATATATATATATATATATATATATATATATATATATATATATATATATATATGTAGTGTATGGAAGGGGCCCTTGATGTGATTTGAAGAATTGTATTACCCGCGGGATGGTGAGCTTCTCGTCTCCGCTGGGCCACCGCCCGGACCTTCCCACCTCCCCGTCGGGATGGAAGATAGGAAAACGCCTGTCTTTATCAGGTCTTTATAGTGCTCATGCTAATGCACCGTATCGTGTTCGCATAGAACTGAGTCGATTAGCAATTTTTAAAACCTCCTTTGGATCTACGAATTTGTCTGGGATATTGAGAGCTTATCTTTCTCGTGGACCAGCACAGTGGCCTGAGTTAATTAAATGAAAACAAGGAATTAAACTCACCAGATGTTGCGAACAATCAAGTGAGGAACGAAAATTTTTTTAGAATATTTTGTGCACGGCGGCAAATCTGCGCAGCGCATACTTGCTGGGAGATTGATGCAATCAGCACGAAAATCGCATCCTTTTGAAACACAGATATGTCATATCTTCTCAATATACAAAACTTCTTCCGCTGATAATTTTTGGCCGAAGTATGTGATTAGCCAAACGGCGAGCTACCAGAGATCCCGTTTTATGTAGTGCAGTTGAAACTTTAGCGATGGAATCCTTGCAATATTCCTACATTAGACAGCGCCAAGCTATTTCACCAAGTTTTACCAACGCGCTATCTTCATCGCAAAAGATGCCGAACATACCGAAAATTGTTTTCCTCAAATTCATTCAATTTATAGTTCGTTTCAGTATTGATCATACCATGAACATTCTGAAGTTTGCAACTTACTCTCGCCTCAAATTATCAAAGTTTATATATACACATTTATCAAGTGGTAAGCAGACAACGTGAATTGAAATTGACGATAGCCTTTCGAGTCAAATCAGATCGTATTGCCATCTCATTCGAAAAAAGCACCAGATAAACAAACGTAAGAGCTGATTGCAAACTACTTGCCTTATCGGCTGTTTTAAATTCTCTCCCTAATTCCCTTTAACAACCAGTCAACTAAAGGTAACCTACGTGACTCTCCCAGGTGCACGAAAATGCGCTCGAAGAATGAGTCATCAGTGGCACCGGGGAACAGCGCTTCCTCGTCCAGAATATGCAACAATCCGCGACGTTCCTCACTTCGCAGGTCTATATCCACACAATTCAGCTGCAATCACTTGAATGGTCTAGTAGGAATAAACGTTGAGAATAAGAAAGAAATTGATGCAGTGACGGGCACGTTGTCTTGCATCCAGAAATGGGTCACCTGTTTTGAAAGAAAAGAGCGAGGCGAGTGAGCATTTCTGCAAGTAATCGTAATCGAAGTAAAATCACCTCAAAACTTCTGGAAATAAGGCGAACGAAGCAACTCTAAATTTTTTAATACTAGCCGAATAAGCGCATTCATTGGGAATGGGGCGAACGAAAAAGGAAACAACATTTTTCAGAGGGCAGACAATCATCAAGAGGCGAGAAATTTGAAATTAGGAAAAGCTAAATAAGTAAACCTTTTTTAAAACAACGCTTATGGCTTTCAATGTTCTCACTGCAAGGAATACAACTACCACCCAAATAAGATGTGACGAGACAGCGAATGAAGTTTTTTGAAATGATGCCGATACGCTTAAAAATTCTGATTGCTAAGATTTATAGAGACATTATAAGGATTAGCGAACGAAGCTGTCCAAAAAGCGTTTTTTTTTTTTTTTAAATTATTACGCGTATCTTTCAAATTAATTTTGCAGCACACATTCTGCCACATACTGGGAAGTTAGACATACGGCACATATAATAATGATTTACCTCATAAAAACTTATGAGGCAAAGGATGCACGACGCGCGGAAAATTTTTGAGGTATTCTGGGAATTGAAGGCCATCATGTGAGTACTGTTGATCGGTTTGACAGCCGAAGGCTACCATTCGCGTGTCAGCAGCCGCTTTTGATAGCGAAAGGCTAATAGAACGCTGATTGTGGTATATGGTGAGACTGCAGAAAAAAGAAGCAATTCTTTTAAAAGATACTGCTCTTTGGTTAAATCAAAAGTTCCTATTTTTTCCCGCCTCCTTTCCTCCGGGTTAGCAATCGATAACCCTAACTCCTTCCTCTTTTTCTAGTTAAGGCAAAGGAACGAGGAAGTTTGCCTAGATTCGCTCCACAATGCGCGATCACTGGACTATCTACAAACTGCTAGCCTTTGCCTAGGAAAAACATAATTCCGAAAATCACTTCAGAATTAAGCTCACAACCTTTTCGAAAAAACTCAAACCTTTCTACAGAATTCACAGTGATACAGCAACAGTCTATGTGGCTGCATCACCACTGTATGGAACTTGTGCAAAAATTGAAGGACAAGCAAAGAAAAAACCATTCCCATTGCATGCTGAGAAATACGACGCCCAATAACCGAACTTCTTGTTGAGTATGGAAGCACAGTTTTAAGTACAGGCTATAATCAGTGTGGCACCGCTTTTGAATAACTGCGCATCTGCGAGCACTCAAACTTTGTCTTTGAAAGACGAGGTGATGGGATCGGGCTTCAGCTAAAGGAATGTAAATTTCAGAAACAGATCATATGTAGGAAGAAAGATGAAAAGCCGAATAAAATAAGCGTACTTTGAGCATTCCAGAAGAAGCTGAATCGGATGCTGCTATGTCACGAACAAGTCTGAGAAGGAATCTGTTCTCATACGTTTGTCAGATGGAAAAGTGCAAAGGGAGGACCCTCAACTTTTCCTCCCATTTTAACTAGGGGATAAGCTGCATAAGTGATACTGATGCTGGAACTACTAAAATCCACGAAAAACGACTGACTATTAATGCAAACAAACACGCACCTAATTCAACTCTGAACAACATCTATCGAATTAACCTTTCAGATAAAGGTAATATAACTGTACCAGCTGCTGCTTTTGATCGATGAGTCGAGTGATCTGGTGAGGACACTGTGTTGGCTTCTCGACATCGACTTCAACCTGCTCGCGATCGTACAACTCGATGGGCTCCGTAAAGCTCGTATCGTAAAATAGCTCTGCGATACGCTCATTCAAATAGTTGTATGTCAAATCGGCGAGACCACTTGTGCGCTCTGACTCCTTTAATAATTAATATTACTCCTTAACGAGGTTTCTTGCAAAACAGCCAACTGAATACGTTACTTTGTATAGCATATTCTTTGTGTTCGCTCACTACACGATTCACTAACAACATAACCCAATCGGATATTTCATGAAGCTTCGTCTTGCAAACAATCGAATCACCTTACATAATGGGGTCTTGATCGTGGAATTTATTAACAGTACTGGTTATGATCTTTCTGATTCGCTAATGTCTATAACCCTCGCTCGTGATCTGATAAGCTTCAATATATAAACGTCTAACGAAAATGTGCTGAAATACAAATCCTTGAAGAGGTGTCTTGTATTGTAAGCCATCAACTTGAGAGTCAGAAGAAACAACGCAAAGTTTCATGGCACAAAGGACTTTTATTGCAATAGAAAGACATCCTTTCATAGGACGCATTTGCCAACTACAAAGAACGCTGTAAGAGAAAGCAGTTAGGCTCACTTCACTCCATGCTGCATTGAAGTTGCCACCTGGGAAATCGATAATGGTTATCGAGGTGGTGGTAGCCAGATTTGTGGCACCCAATCCGCGATTCAATAGCACGACTACCGCATAGAATAGCTCGCTGTAGAGGTGTGCAACGAACGCCTCCAACGCTTCTTGACCATTCTGCCCTCGATTCGACAATGAAAAGCGACTGCAAAAGACACATACATTAATTCGACAACTAAATCCCCTAAACCAACGCTGACGAGCCGAAAGGCGCAGAAAGAGGAGGACAGGGGAAGGGGAAGAAGATGGGGGCTCCTCAAAAGATGGAGCGATGCAAATCTTCACTAAACCTCAAACAGTGAGTAGCAGACAGATATTCCTCTTTCATACTTTCAAGAAATAGGAAAAAGGGATCGGTCCCTATGTTAAATTTACACACTTCAAGTAACGTTTCTTTAAGGAATTTTTTTAGAAGTACCGTCCGAATATCAATTTAAAATGCAGCAGCAGAAATCGTTTTAAAACTGCAATCGCTGTTTTCAGCAGGACAATCACAAAATGCAGTAAGACAGCACCATCATCTCAGTATCTCATGATGTAATAACCGAACACCAACAATAAACACCAATGCCTTCAGATATGCCTTACAGTTATGGATGAGGCGTCGAAAGAAGCTTTGCACCGCTTATTATAATTTATAGCATTTTAAGCTAACGCAGGCTGTATTTATTCTCGAACGCTACAACGGTCCTCAGAAAGCTCACATTTTGCGTCGAAACAGCCCGCAAAACAAATCTGACACTTAAAGCATTTCTGTATTACGACTTTTAGAGGCATTACAGGAATTGATAGAGGTGATTTATGTTTATTATAGTTTACATCCCAAAATTCCCTTTAATTAAATTTAGGAAGAATCCTGGACATTCCTTGGCCAAAAACTATTTATAGGCTCTCATGATATTTGCAGAAATAACCACGAGAGAATAAATAAAGACATATAAAAATGGGTACCTTATATTCCTAAAAATCAGTACTGCCTGTCTTTCTCGAGAAGTGAAACCGATGCCTTCGCACAGAATCCAGTATCAACTGTGAGAATAAAAATACATTCCAATCCAATCGCGTTTTATTCTAGGATGTTTGGTAGGGGTAAGCTGAATGACTGGCTCCGTACATCAACCGAACGATCATAACTATGTATGTAGTTTATTAAAAAAGCTAACTTCATGACGTTTCCTGGGCCAGACTGCCCACTACTCGACATTTTGCCTCTAAAGACAGCTGATGCGAGTTGATCAACTCCAACGCTCAACAGTGCGGCAGCATGCTGAGCACTCGATGCACGCACGAACTGCGCCTTCTGTGCCGGACTCTGGGTTGCCCCCGCACAGCAGAGGTGCCCGATGGCAGCCAGCAACGAAAATATGGCTCGCGCATGCACTGCGCTAATGCCTAGTGTTGACAGTGCCTCCTTCAGACGACTCCAGCCCTGTAATTGAAGTGGTAAGGCTACCAAGACTAACGCTGATTAAAAGCTAGCAAATCAACGGCCCCGAATGAAATTTGGGGGTTCCTAAAATTCGGATTTTCTCCTCCACTTAATCTGAGGGATTTCGAACCAAGTTCGAATCCCCTATTCCTGATGTTTACAGACCCCCAATCAAATGCCTTGCCATGAATCACCCTTTTCTGAAATTCGGAGTTTCTAGAACGAAACTGAAAGACTTAAAGTTAAAAATGATGAATGGATAGGGTAATAACAGCAACAACGTTAGCAGTACAGGCCCCGGAAGTCGATGGTACTGGACTGAGATTCAGCATGACTGGATTTTCAACGTTCCGAACGTTGTTGAGCTCCTCTTCTGGCACTACGATACGGGATTTGGCCTACAAAGTGCAGTCACAGTGAATATTGTGCTTTTTTGAAGTGTTTTGCTGGAAACTTGAGTTGAAATGATCACTCTTAAACGAGCCTCTAAAAAATGTTACAAACATTGCTGAGTCCAATAATGTCTAAGGAGGAAGGGAACAGAGGAGCTGAGAGCGCCACAATTAATGTATATAATGTATATCTCTCTACCATATTTCTTTCCTACTCACTGTCCTAAACTTATTCCGCTGAAAACTTTTATGCTGTGTTGTCGGTTAGAAGAGCTTAAAACAATGAAAAGGAAATAAGACAGAGTGGGCGAAGAAAAGTAGGTAAACAATAAAAACAATCAATACCAATAACGCAGCATTTTTGTCTTCCTCGCGTATGAGCGGCGAGCGAAAAGGTTTTGTGATCGCGTCGAGCCGCAGGCTCTGCACCAATTCCTGCTCAGCTCCCTCGAGCAAGTAATAGAAGACATGGAAATTCGCCTCGCCGTTCGCCTGTTTCACCACATGCGAACTGTCTAATAAGAACGTCCTTATGCTCGCGAATCTACAAAAGTACAGGAATTTAAGCAAAGGAACGACCGGAACAAATGACCGAAAACGAAAAATTACAATCTTCCCCTCACAAGCTCACTCTCAGAATGTATAAGGTTTCCTATAAGCTAACTGACTGTTTCAGCATGTCGCATGTCCTATGACGGTAATTGTATTAGGCGCATTTGAATTATTTCACGAAAATCCACCCCTCGAGGTGCGAAAGGAGAGGTGCATAGCGACCTGCAACGCAAACATTAAGCTCGAAAGTGCCTACTACTCACTACAGCCCAAACACAAATTTTGATTGCAATCTCTCAATAATAAGATAGGCTTTGACGTTAAGCCAGCTGAGCTGCAGTATATGAGTAATTTTTTGCAGACTTAGACTAGCTTGCTTTGTAAGAATGACTTTAGAAGAACATTTTTAGAGGCTTCATAAATAGTGAAAAAATATAATGCACAAAATCACACACAAATCCGCTACACAGCCTTTAAAGCTCGAATCATGCAAACAACTGAGGGTTTCCACAGCAATATCTCAGCAATCAGATATTCTACAACCGAAGCATTCTTCAAAAGATGCGCATCCATGCATTCAGCCCACGTTCCCATCCCTTCATTCGTTCCTGAAGAGCCGCAAAAAATTCCAAGACTTAACGGAAAAAAATGCAATGCTCCTGTGAGTAGAAAGAGCGACAGCTTTTTGATTCCTCTATCCTATATAGCAGATTCGATTAGATTGCTCATCAAGAGTAAATTCTTTTATGTTATAATAGACTAGATGTTGCAGACCTTATCGTGCCACCCATGTCGCACACATCTGTGGAATAATTAGAAACCAGGTCAAAGGAGGCTAGAGATATAAATGGTCAGTTTATGCACGCGGTGATGCAATGTACAACTTTACAGCCCGAATGTAGCACATTTCTGTCTCAGATGTGCAATCTGCAATCCCATTCATATCTAGACAAAAGCCCCGCATTTCAGGGTGACTTGCCTCAAGGAATAATTGAGCTCTAGTGCAGCGTGTGCAGACAGTGCCTGGAATCTTTCCGAACAATGTTTTGCGGATGGCGCAGAAAAGCATGTTACTGACAAACAACTGGCAAACAGGAAGTTACTTTCTTACACACATAACCTGGCATCGTACTTAAAATCAGAATAGAAGCTCTGGTCTTCCACTTCTGTGACGCTCAAAGGAAAGGTTATTTACTGAGGTGGGTGGGAAAGGAGGGTAGACGTGTCCTACATTTCTCGCTGCTTTAGTGACTTCATTTTGCCTCGAATTCAGATCACATCACAGCATCATATTTAGAAGGGTTTCTGAATACCTCTTAAGCTGGTACCGGGCATTGGCGGAAGCCTTCGTGCGGCATTGACTCTGACACGGCCTAGCTGAGTGGTTTTGACTGTTAACCACTCTCGAACAAGTGTTTACACTTAAGGCTAGGCTTGCATTCAAAAAGGTTTGCCAACGGCTTTCACGCTTCCCCTACAGGAATCTCTTCAGTAGGGCTATATTCATAGAAATACCATATATACGGTGCGCCCCTGGAAGTTCTGGTCTCATTTCTAAACCATAGTATTTTGAAAAACAGATCGCTGAGGAAGTGGATGGGCATTAAGCAAACGCTTTGTTTACGGTCTTTGCACTGACTCTTCTCAAGGTTTGCCTAGCGTTGCCGTCTCAAAACGGCATATTCCAGGGAAGATTGCACGCTAATATGTATACCGCAGAATAAACTTCCTCAATCACCACCAACATGTTTTGAGCCGTTTCCCAATATCCTATTCTTGAAAAATGGGATAATCCAACTATAACTCGACATTTCGAAGTAAACTGCAGGTGTGAGTTAATTCCTATGTTATTTTATTATCTCGGAAGCATCTTTTGAAATGCAGATGCGATTCAAACTCTGCTAAAGGTGGAAACTCAATTGTAAACGAGAACGAGTTTTGTGCTCCAGATGTGACCTCATCCAAAATTCCATCGACAGTGAAAGATTAGTTTCGTTTCAAGCGAACGTGGTACTCCTCCTCCCCTCCGTTCCTCCCCGCAAAAAAGAACAGGAAGGAGTTTGCGCACGTCTCCTGAAACCCAAATTTTTTGGGTCGTCTATTTTTCCAACTCGCCGTGTTAACAAATGTAATAGGCAGAACCACGTCCGAAAAACCAGAAAGGCAATAACTCGCGAGTAGGGAGCTTCATGGAAAAGACAACCTTGCAAGATGTACTCAACATCTTTGTATTCGAACTGAACATTAAGGGAAGCTTTTGGGAAACACCTTGCTCAAAAATATCTCAGAGCCTCACCTATGTCCTTCTCCAAGCAAAATGTTTGCTCTGCGGAGATGGCAGAAACAACACGAGAAATGCCAAGATAGACAGCATAGTGGAAATTATAATTGCTGAAAACAGTCTTTGTCTGGCGCAGAGAGATAAAAACTTCGAAAGTAATACCAAAAAAGTGGGCTGAAATCTTAAGGCAAACGAAGCGAGTTTGAAAAGGCTTGATGCATGAAGTAATTTAAAGGTATAAGCAAGTAACACCAGTTTACACTGAAAGCCACGATGCAGTAAGTGAGTAGCAGCAAATTACAAATTAATTGTATATGAAAATGTGGAAATTTCCAATTTCTTTGCATAAGCTAAATTTCGCGCGGCCTGAGCACTCCATCATAAAAAGCTTTCGCTTAGATCAAACAGCTAATATTTAGAAGAGTGGCGCATAGGTTGCAAAAAGGCAATTCATTCGCTCAGCTTGCGCGGAGACTGTCAAAAGCAGTCTTTAGGCTGCATGCTGTTACTAGAGGTGAGACTCGTGCAAACTAAGTTAGGTATTGCTTCAATTGCAGTAACAATTCTGTAAGCGACGCGCAGCCTGCGCTCTCCGTTCTCAGTCAGATTCACGCACGATGCGCGAGTCTTAAGCCGAACGGGAACTCTATCCTTTTAAAAGGGATTCGCGAGTGCAACGTGAGTTGTTCTTCCTGACCGCGCTTCTCCACTAGACGCTCGCATATCACTGACGTTGGTCGCGATCGCTAATTAACATACGAGGCGAATAAATATTTGCAACTGTAAGTCTCTCGTCCTTTACGATTCTCTGAAATGGTAAATGAGTTCAAAGGACGCGCAGTATTGAAAAGTATTGTCAGGTCTCCCACAGCAGAGTTAGCGCCGGGCCAAAATCAGCGACTCTCGGAAATTCCTCAACAACAATGACCACCTGAATTCTCTTTGTACTCCCAAGCGAAGGTGGAAGAAACACCGCAAATAACAATTTAATTCCATCCTCGTTTGCCAGCTCATACAAATACGCCTGTGTATACACGTATGCCTGTTTGCACATTATGCACCTTTCTGTATAAACAGACGTTACTGCTTGAACACAGATTCTTCTAAATGGGAGACCCTATTATAGAATATGCCAAAAAAAAAAAAAAAAAAAAAAAAACTGAAGCCGTTCCAATAGAAATGCGCTTCTTCAGCATCACGAACAAGCTGAAGCCCTGAGACTTCCATCCAAGCAAATTCGGTATGCGTAAGCAACAATATGAGTAATAATAAGATGTAGAGGTCAAATGCATAAACAAAAGCAGCAAATATTTAAAAAAATCGAAAAAAAAAATAAAAATAGACCTCAAAGAAGCGGCCGCATCGAACGAAAGCGAAAACATCTGTGCGAAACGAGTTGCGTTCTTACTGAGTCGGGTAGCGCAATTGCCGAACGCTTCCACCACACCCAGCGCCGCAGAAATTTTCCCATCTAAGATTACTAACCTGTCGTATCACATTGATGCATATAAAGAAATAGTATGCCGATGAGATAACATGGAGTCTTTTCCATTTTTGATTTGATTCTGGATAAGTACACCTCCCAGCAGCCTTCTCTTTACAGTATGTTTACCTCCTTCTGCCTCATTTACTCGTCCTTATCATCTCACTCTCGGGGATTCCATCTAAGAGTGAACCGCCTTACCATGTCACTGCAGTTCATCCTACTAAACAACAAATCGGAGCGCTCGTTGATGATTGCGAACTCCCGAGACAGAAAGAAAGAAAGGGGAGGATGCTGAGAGAGAAAAATTCATGCATGATAAGTGAAGTCCTATCAGTGCTAATATGATAAACAGGACGATATAGCGCATAGAAATAAACAGTGACGAATTAGACACGTACAGGACAAAGACTTCGTCCAACCAGCAATTTCGCACAAATAGTGACATATGTTCCTCAGCTGCGTCGACTTACCACTGCCGCTCACTCCAGTCAGGATGAGGCACTGACTGCGACCCGTCATCTGCATCTTCCTGAATATTCCATTCGCTCATGAAACAAGTGCATTGTGAAGCGATAAACAAAATATTAGAGAGAAATTATTTGGGAGCGAGACACTACTTAAGTCGATAGCGAAACCTACAATTTTCTACAGTGCAATTCATTGAAAATATTCCACAGCAGTGCAAAATTGCAAATCATTAAAGATAAAGTCTCGTCTTCACGGCATTTCAAGGTTTCTGTTACTCCGGCTGACAAGAGAAAAAGAAATTAATTTTTAAAGAATATGGGACAAAAGCCAAATAGTTGATCTTCGCCACTTTCACCATTCGAATTATTTGCTGTAAAGGTGGCCTCGAACAAAGGCACTCTTCAAAGCCCGACGTCTACGACCAGGATGTTAAGTGCATAGAGATGAGTTGAAGAAGCGCTTAAAACACACTCGAAATTCCAGGAAAAGCAGCAAAAATCGCCTACAAATGGTAATGAGAAATTCTGATGTCTAAAATATTGTCTAACTGGATGGCGATATGTATAACCTTCTCTTCCTCCGACAACTCTCAAGATGCTCTACCTGAAGTTACCTGCTAACCAAAGAACACTGTAAGGTAATTTACCTGTATGCCTGCTGTGCTGAAGCATAGATGTGGGGTGGCATTTGCTGTCTTCGACATCCTTTGAACAATGCCACCAATTTGTTGCACAACAACGGCTCCTGTTCGTCTGCCATGCACACAATGCTGAGAGCACCAGCGTTCGTATACAACAAACTGCTACCGTAGCGATGGCGAAGCACGTGTACCGCGCTTGTTTCGTTTATGTAGCGGAGTCTATAAATCCACTTTTGTGTTTGATCCTTTCTGCAGTGGTTTAACGTTCGCGACCAGTGGCGCTTCAGTAATCATACATGAGCACTTCCTCGTTTTTCTTATCCTCATGCTATCATAGTGGTTGCCTTTTTTTTCAAACTTCATAAGCAGCGATTGTAAGGTGATGGAAAAAAGCATTTATCCGTGTCACGGGACAAGCAGCATCCAGCTCATGTTTGTAAAATGAATCGGAAAAATTTGTTCTTAGTGAATTTTTCCAAGCCGCTCAAAACCTGTGTTGCCCCTCTGTTTCATTCCGGGAAAAATTTAATTTGCATTTTCTCAATGAATTCCCTTATGCAGCGAGAACTTGCACCAAAAATGCGTAAAAAATTTTTCGTTTTTTCGAAAGCTTTGCAAATGCCGGTGAAAAAACCATTGTTGGCAGCAGTGGTGCAAAAGCTTTTAATAATTGTGGGGAAATAAAGAAGTGCAGGAAATAGGCTTGAAACTGTTGAAAGGCGTTTTTCTTATGTTCACAGAGTACACTCACCTGTCTTAATAAGAAAGAAAGTCCTCTCATGGTGGAAAACCAGAAATAATGCACTGAATAACTTTCAGACATGCATCGGAAGCCTGACGACGCTCTTGTATGCTAATGTTTTAAAATGTATGCGAGTAGATCTCGATGCTTCTTCTCTAATACACAGACATTAAAAAGCAAGAACGTAAGATGAATGATAAACAGGCCAGTCCCTCCATCCTTTCCCTTTTTTTGGTTAACTCGGTAAAAGCGAGTAAGTTATCTACGAATCTGAAAATATTGGGGAATACCTCGGGGAAAAGATATACAAGAAGAAATAAGGAGAATAATAGAAGAAAGCTTCTGTTCTGAATATTGACAGCTTCTAGGCAAGCCATGGGTGGATCTCGTCAAAAAAACGCTGTGACCATCAAAGAGACTGGCGTGATGTTGTCGCTAATTAGACAAAGAAAAGCTCTTATAGAATGCTCCAAGGAGGGTATATTTATAGAACTAATTAATCTAAAATCCATTCGTTTTGGAAGAAGTCTTTGAATCTTCGAAGCGAAGGGGCACAAACAGTGGCAGGCAAACTGCTACAAAGTGATTGGTCAATGTCATATAACTAACATGCTACCTATGGCTTTGAAGGGGTCGAAATCAGTAAATGAGTAGAAAGAAACAAACCTTGCTAGATCCTCCACTCGATCCATGTTCGATGGATTAGCCTTGTCGACATCGGTGACATCAACCACCATCTCTGCACCTGCCACAATAACACGAACTTTGCCATCGCTTTGTGTCTCGATCATGCGCGCCATTGTGTACCCGTTCTTATGCATCAGCCAGTAACGCTCGTCTTCAGTTACATTCTGAGATGGATAACGGCCTCGTAAAGAGATATCACCAATATAAATCCCATCACAACTCATATTTCATATGGCTGAAGTCGCCACCATTCAAAACAGCTTATAATAAATCATACAGCGGGTGCAGGACTGCGCAGCCCAACTTTCCAGACATGTTTTCAACGGTTTTTATTCTACTGCTTTATTCAAGGCGACTCATCGTAGAAAAAACATCGACTTTGTTCACAAAATTTTCACAGTCAACACAACACTATTTCTAGGATCTTTTTAAAATCACTGCGCAGCCCGCAACATAATAACAACAGAATCGACCGACAAGAATTTACAAAAATGTTACGCAACGCAAGAATGCAAATTACAGCTCCATGTGCTTAAAACTTTATGAATTTTCAACAAAAGCAATGCCATCGAAAAATGTACGATGTTCTAAAATGTTTAGTAGCTTCAAAAAGAGGGAACAAAAACACCTAGCCGGGTGGAATTTTTAGCGCTTCTAGAATATACAACCTTCGCCTCATTTGAGCAAGATGGCGGACTCAGAATGCCCTAATACAAAGCTTCAGTAGCTAGAGGAAGAGTTTAATTCCGGCCTCACTAAAGTAAAGCGACGAGCACAATGGCACTTAATAATGCAATAGATAAACGATGTTAAAAGGATAGGTTTGGGTAAGTGAAACATCAACAGTGAAATATCTGCCACCTGACTCCATCGGATGTTACATACGTATGTAAATATCCACATGCATGTATACTACACGCGTGTACATCAGCTGATTACATACGCATTCGTATACACACGCGTGTGTGCATATGCCTATAATTAGAAACATACTATGCAGATGTGCACGTGCATATGCATAGGCATATACATAGCACACACATACGCATACATAGGTACACACACACTGTATCTACCTATATATATATATATATATATATATATATATATATATATATATATATATATATATATATATATAATGTATAGAGGTGTGCACATGAATATAAGCGACAATGTGTTTCGTTGTTCTGCTTTTCCGACAAGCCAAGCGTTAATCCAGATCTTGCAAACATATGTTACTAGGGCTCACCTCGTCGAGATAAGTATTCGAGACGGGCGGCAACATTAAAGAATCTCCGGTATCGCGCACACCACGCTCTGTGCGGTCACACAGCTCAGCAAGTTCCGGCATCGCACGCACCGTTAACTCGACCTGATCACCAGAGTTCTGCAAAGGAAGAGCTCGTACAATCAAAAAATATTCGAAACATGCTTCTGATATGGATACCATATGCCGGACCCACGGATTGCAACCCGAAAGGCGTGATCCTCACAAACAGCTAAACAAAGGCAGCCAAAAAGGATGATATTGCCTTAGGCAGGATGAAAAAACTTTAGCCGGCCAGAACATTAGAAGGACACGATGCGCAGCAAAAACGAAATCGCTTTTGAACTCTCTACAACTGAATGAAATGGGTCCGCGGAAGATGCGAGCGAACAGCTCGAGGAACGTGGCGAACTTAGCACAATAAGGTATTATAACAGCCTTTCGGATTGTCCTTCAATATAGGTTTTTTTACCGAATCGTTCGTTCTTTACCGAGAATCATGCTGACCACCACCCTCCTTAGAGTTTAATCTTCACGAACACTGAAAAGCATTTCACCGTTTTAGGTAATTTTTCCTTGATTATTCCAGTAAGAAAACAAACTGCGAAATGATGACTGACAAATTGAAAATGACTCGAAAGTAAATGATAAGACCAGTTTGGTGATAGAGGGAAACACCATCAGTTCACGGAACGAAACTGTTTGATTGCTCTGCGAATACTCTAATCGTCATACATAACTTCATTAAATAACTACCATCACAAACAGCTTCTGAGCACCTCTACCTTACTACTCTCAACTTTGCAACGAGTTACATAAATATATGATGTTTCTTCGCCGTCTCTTGGTACATTTAGACAGCTAGATACGGTGATCAGCGATAATGGTACACAGTTCATATATATATATATATATATATATATATATATATATATATATATATATATATATATATATATATATATATATATATATATATATATATATATATATATAAGTTTGAACAGCAAATGTAACGTAGGGCCGTTAACTTTAATATTTATAACTCTATGCCCCGCGACTGTTCAACACACACCGATTTACCTCACGCAGTTGATAATGTCGAAGCGAAAACTTTGAAGAAAATAACAAAACCAATTTTAGAACTAATCCTACAAAAAAGGATGCACATGCTGAACCTGAATTAGAGCCAGAAGCTCCTCTCGACCAAGACTGTCAACGGAACGTCCGTTCATCTTCACCAACTGATCTCCGGGTAGAAGGCCCGTACGAATATCGCTTGGTCTTGGTGGACCACAACGCACTTCTGTTGGCTCGGCAAAGACAACCGCACGCAGCCTGCCACGGAAATCTGGGAACTGCGTCCGGCGCACGTTGAAACCAAAATCACCTGTAACGACGCACACCGCCAGCTTCACGGGAACAATGACTAGAAGGTAATGTGGCCCTCTTTAAAGATTATTTTTAGCCGTGCTGTGAGCCTACAGTTCACTTTTCCACAGAAAACGGGAAAGCGATTATCTCGCTCACCGACAATAAACAGCACGCAGCATCCTCTCTTTCTCTTTAAGCATTGACAGTGCACCTCTCACAAGCTGCAACCACGAAACAGGAAACACATACAGGATTGATAGTGCCCTCTCAAAAACGGGAAACTGCTTCAGAAAGATGTGGATAAATGGGTAAAGCATACAGCTGCTATATACAGGAGTTGAGAGCGACCTCTTCTTAACCATAACCCAGTCTCCTCGAAGCCCCAAGTATCGAAAGCACCACTTGTATTTCTAACAACAGCCGCGCCTTAAGAATACCTCCTCCTAGAAGAATTCATATCCGTAGTGAAAGTCACAGTCTGTCCCAGTGAGTTCAATGCCCAGTCCCTCGCATGCATGAACAAACGGTTGTCAGAATACAATTCGCAATGTACGAACGCTTAAGGTAAACAAAACGGTGCTACTCATGCCCAGTCCCTCTCACATTTCAAGCTATCCATTACACCTAAACATAAACGAACAAAACAGCACGCAAAATTCGAAACGTTCGGAAGCATCTCAGTATACCAGAATCACTTTGCTGCGGTGAATTGTAGCTCGTGCACCATTAAACATACAGAATCACAGAGGTATATAAAGAGAACATTTCTTTTCTGAAATATGTCTTTATCGAACATCATTATGACCTGTTCGATGATTGGCTTATTTTATTTAGCCATTCTGAAAACTGCTCGCCAATGACTGTCACTCTCACCTCCCTATTCGAGAATATAGACTAGATGACAACTGAAAACTGAAACTCACCAGCAACATTACGATGCAGCGTAAGCGTACGTTGGTTAACCTGCACAGGTGCCAAAGCAGGCAGCGACAATTTGGGAAGGTCCTGAAAGGTAATGACTTTTAAGATCAACCAAAGACATCCATCGCATTTATGAAATGGAATGCAACGAAACTCAACTTGAAGATCGCCTCTATAATAGGTCCTTAAGTCATTCGCAAATCAGAGATTGCAGGTAGTTCCCCACTTACTACAGTTCCCAACCTATGCCATCTAAGTAGCGCTGAATTCCTCTCAGTCAGCAAGAACTAATATCCCTTCGACACAACCAACTAAAGTGAAAAAACTAAAGCTGACCTTAAACGATCAAAAACGATTCGCTCAGTTGTCAAATTTCACTAATAAAGTATCTCACTAAAAAACTTGTTCAAAGCAATTCAAGGAAAGCAACACGATATTCGCTTCTACGATTCCCCTATCATGCATAAACTATGAGCACAGAATAATGAATTCATAGTGTGAAACCTTTCAAACACCCATATAAAAGTTCGCTTTGCGAGCTTTTAAACTAGACGTTATCTGAGCAAGGTGCATTAAGCGCAAAATCGATCCTTCTTCTTTTGTTGGTAACAAAGGAAATAATTTGCTCAGAGGTTCTAATCCCAACGAGGGACAAATGCTTTACCTCAAATCTAGAAAAACAAGAAAAGCTTACCTTAAGCACAGGGAATGAGTGGAAAGTGAGCGAACCATTCTGGCTGTTCGTTTCTTTGTTGTGAGAAGACATCGCATCTTTAAACCATTGCTCGGAGGTACCAAATTCTGAAAAAAACTTACTGCGTTCAAATATTAAAAGATTCTCATTCAACGGCACAATCTGTATAGCTGCATCGACATAAACTCACGACATTACCGCATCCACTCCAGCTCATCCACACAAATGGAAGCAACGGAGAGGTGGAGGAAGAGACAAGATACCTTTTGACAAAGAGAGTTGCTAAAGATGACACTGTTCAAAAGTAACACATGATAGCAGATATGCACATTTCTTTCGAGTGAAATTTTTAAAAACTCTCTTAGAAATACTTTTAAACTTCTCTTCAGATGCAAGCATACGCTCATTGGACGCAACTTAAGCTGAAACACCTCACAATGCTTTTTACCTTTCTTCATGACCTTTGGGTATTTGGTTCGCAAAACAGCGCAACCTAAATTTCTTCACACCCCTCATTAAAATCCAAAATTATTGCTGGGATGGATACATGCTTTTATTGTAAGATAAAGGTTCAATTTATTTATCGAGAAAAAATTTAGAAGAACATATGAGGATATGAATATTTATTGCCTCGCACTTTTACAACAGTCAATGCACTTCTAACTGAAAGTTTTTTCATTAGTGCTACATTGCACTCCCACTGAGGAAAATTGCATAAACCACCCTTAGTAGGCAGGCCCTTGCTTCATAACATTCGCCGTTGGATGCCTATAAAAATAAGCAATAAAAAATAAAACAACTAACGCTGAGGTGTGCGTTCATTTTCGTTTGATCTTTGCAGATGAATTTCAGTAGTAGGTCGAATCACAACAGTCACACTGCTCGACACGAGTGGTTCAGCATCGTCCTTCGACGAATCCACCAACAATGTGCTCTTCTTAAAATACCAAAATTTAAAGAGTAGAAACAATTTCAAAGGTGATAGCAGAAACGGTAACTTTAGTGCAATGGCGACTGCAACAACAGTAATAATATCAATCAGGATAGCACCTTTAGGCACGATCAAGCGTGGTACAAAGAAACAGCACCATATGTAAGCCACTGGCAGCAATACTTAGTTAATAATTTATCGTTATATGTACAGAAAGGTGCAGTCAGCCCAATACTTCTCCTTCGATGTCACTTCAAACTTTATATATATATATATATATATATATATATATATATATATATATATATATATATATATATATATATATATATATATATATATATATATATATATATATATATATATATATATATATATATATATATATATATATATATATATATATATATATATATATATATATATATATATATAAAGTTTGAAATTGTGGAAAGATGCAGTTTTAGAAAATGGCTTTGAATTACAAGGCCTCACTTATTCGCGAATCTACCTGGCTGCTGAGTGAAGGGATCGAAAAACATGAATTCTGGACGATACACACTGCAATCAATTTCGTCTGCACCCAAATCAACGCACGTATATCCCCTTTATAAACGAATAGGTGGTGCATAAAAACCTGCCCCTACAGATATACAGTGATATGAGCAATTCTCCTCTCGAAAAGCAGCAAAATAGAGATGGGTAATCCTCCACTCTTCTTCAAATAAGCTAACAGTAGCAATACCCTTACAGAGTGCAAACAGAGTGCAATTATTTTAAATCGAGGCTCAAGTGGACTTAAAAGCACTGAATTCTGCTTACCCCGAGTTCCGAAATAACAACTTTTTAACACAAAAGTGAGCGTTTCGCGAATCTCTCTTCCCACTAACGCAAATTAGTTTCTTGCCCCTAATGAACGACGTGTAAAAGCATGTGGGGACTTTTTTTTTTAGAAAGCCCCGTGAAGGATGGGAGAGCGGAACTACTTTTATCACCTTACTTGCGAATGGTTCTCTTTGAATCGAGCTGTTTCAAAAAACCGCAACCAATAACCCGAAGAAACTCAGATTGAGAGAGGTATCCGGACCAAAAAAGAACCAGTACAAGAGCAAAAATTCACATCACGGTAAACCATATGGATTTCCTCACCACAAATAAAAACTGAGTGCCTTTAACTGGACGTTAGAAACGAGGTTTTCATTTGAGCAGGGTTTCATTTGAGTACCTCTCAACGAAATACAGAAGCATTCTTTCACTTGCTTCGTCCTCATAGGCTCATATTAATTACTCAAGAACTTTGTTGACAACCCAATTTCACATCTTTCCGCTCACTTACTAGCTAGTCTGTCCAAAAGGATGTTTTTGCAAGAAAAGGTGAGCTTGTCATAAACTATTTGCTTTGTTTTTCCGTAAATGAGAAGCCCCTCCCTCCTGCTTCCTCCTATTTCAATAGTAGTGATGTACCTTCGAAAGCACCCAGCGAAGCATAGAAAAAACGTCCGATAAGCACAAACATGTTATTCAAGCAAACATAAACATGTTACCTTTTTCTTTTCCTCCTTTCTGTCATCTCTGTCCTTCTTACGAACAAGAAACATCACCTTCACGAAAGCGTTCTTCAATCCACTCTGACCACCAACTTCCCACCTTAACAAACACTACATGACTTCCCTCTTTTACATGAAAATATCACATACGTCCTCTCATCGAATAATGACATAACTCAATTTAAGTCACACCGAATGAACAGTAGTTAACAACAGCTATTTGAAACGAAGGCAGGAATATCTAACGCAAAGACTGTACGTGCACCATCACCATGATGAGTAACGCTGCACTTCCTTGCCCCCCCCCTTTTCTACCTCTACCCTTAAACAGCAGCCACAATGCGTGATATCGAAGGATATCTACTCTTAAGTGTGGAAAAAGAGGTGCTGCACATGTCAGTGCCGAAAAGCACAAAGTTATTATTGACTACGCACCACTAAAATTACCTTACGCGACTTATCAACAACACAACGCATCGAAATGAATCGTTGTTGCAACATCGAAATGCAGCACTGTCGCGAATGCACCACTAACACTTCAAAGTATGCAGCAAGGAGACCACCATGAAAGGGCTCCGAAGTGGATTCCATTTCTCTGTAAAAGTGAACATGGACTCCTCTCATACATGGCAGCGTCACGTATTCCCCCACTCTCGTGACCAAGCAGACACACCGTAACGGGACCACACATTCCTCCATCCGCTAAAAACAACCGCTGGATTTATGCGACGAGGGAAACGGTCGGTCACAAGAACACAGTGTAAGGATCTGCGACGAAACATGATAATCGGTGGATTGCTCGAGAAAAGGATAACATCACTGAAATTACTCGATATGGGAAGAAAACCGTGCAGGAAGTATCATTGCTTGGAATGGCGTCAGTACTTAAAATGTCTTTACCCTAACCTTGTTGTATCGATAGAGAAACCACCTAGCTCGGCAAAATGTGAGGTTTGCAGACTCCTAGCATACGTTCAGATGCCACTTTTTTACACCCATAATAAGGCTATGACCTCATAGCCAATTAACAGTTGTGTTCAAACGAAATGGCTTTTTGGAAACCTTTCTGCCACGTATGATCCCTGATTTGAAGAAGAAAACAGCAAGAAAAAGCATCGATTACAAAAATTTCTTCCCTTCACCTGCTTGTATTTTCACGCTTTGCTTTTACAAACATTTCCCACTACTGCGGCCTTCCTGCATCCGCATATCACACCTACCATCGCGCCAGTTCACTCGCACCGTATGCAGCAGGTAGGCGCACTCCCTCGTTGTCACCTCCCTCCACCTAATCGAAGCACTCACAACCACATTAGGTGCGATCATTCTTATCTTGAAACAAGGCATAACTTGGCGTTTTGCCAAACCCTTCAACAATTTCGCAACTCATTCTTTGCGTAAGTCATTGAATCACTTCGTCTAGCTGAAGGAGGCAAAAAGATTATGCACGTTTACCGTGCTGAAGCATTTCATTTCAAACATCTTTCTTTCGAGTAAAACAAAGGACGTATCCAATAACGTTTCAGACGTGTGCAGACTACACGCTGATCGTCTCAGGACTCACCTCACGCTATGAGATTCAACGATTCATCTTCATGAATTAAACTATGACATGAACACTTTCAACAAATGGTCAATTATAGAGCAATTTGAAAGTCTGCCAAATAAGTGCCGCATTTTATGTGTAAATCTCCATCAGGAATGTAGATTGAAAATCAATGGTATTTGGCTGCAGAAGGCGGATGATCGAATCGGCCTATGAGATTTAAAACTTGTGCTGATTTAAAATGAAAGACCACTGTTCCCAAACTGCCGCCAAAGCAACCACAGTTGTGTCCTGACGGGAGTCATTCAAGAGTTCTTAATGAGAGGACTCTTGCAAAAAGATTGTTTTTTCTTTTCCCTGATTTGTGGGCACGCATTTCACTGTGCTTGTACTGCCTTCTTTATCCTACTCAACTCAATTATGTCCTCTTTGCGCAAAGGCAATTCCGACTAGGATCGGTAGTCATTCCATAGCTAGGAAATCCTGTACACTCTAGCAGCAGATGACCGCTGAAGCAATTACCTAAGGATGTTGAATTTAACGAAAAGCATATAACATAAAGAAAAACCAGGAATGCACGTGTGAAGACGACAAAGATATGAAAAGAGAACGTTGTAATAAAGTCAGTGAAGTATAAGCATAGATAAGTAAGAATAAAAACGAATAGTTTCAATGTCGTTGAAACAATACAAAGAAGAGAACGAATGAGAAGGGTGGAATACGGAGTAGCAGTACGTGACTGCTATAAACCACAAGTATACACTTCAAAAATCATGTGCAGAATGCCTCTGAAATGATAAGCGGTTATACGCCAACAATGATAGCGCCGCGTCGACCCGGCTGACCGAACAAGTGAAACAAGAAAGAAAGCTCTTGCAAAAAAAAAAAATTCACCTCGACCGTTGCTGCCTTCAAATGCCGTTCGGAAGTCACACCTCTCCCAAAACAGATCTCTTTAAATGCGAATGCAAATAGAGACAGCCATATGCATGTAGCAGAGAAATGCGTGCTCAAATTATGGGGCATTTTCATTGAGTTGCGGTGTTTATAGACAGACATAGGCACTCTGAACGTTACTATAGATAAGACAACACAGTTATGACAAGAAGCAAATGGAAACACCGAAGCGATAGCGTGTCAGTCACATTAAGGAATCCAATGCGTGCAAACATCGCTATTTCTCATATGAATAACCTGCAAACGTACAACTTCTAATGACAAGTGCATGAAGAAAAAACATAACGACGCAGCGAATGTTGCAGAATGTGGATTCACACTGAAGATACGTGAAAACCAAAACGAGCCCGAAATACGTCACCTTAAATCGGTAAACCCTATCGTCCACAACAACCACCTTCACTGTAACAAAACACCTACTACGAATAAAGTCGCGATTCATCACCAACCGAAGGAAACATCACAAATTCCAAAGAGCTTGTGTGGTTGGGAGGCGAAATGCAACCGCAAACGATAATGAATGCTTTCGAAGAGCAAAGGAAATAAGCAGAACATGCTTTAGGTTGATGAGCTGAGCATAGCAGAGCAACGGCATTCACGCCTTTTCATTGAGCAATTTAATGACACGATCAGACGCGTTTTTCCATGTCGTGATAATATGATCGTATATGCTCGGAGGTATTTTTGGAATTTCACTTTGATGGATGCACCCGCGGCGAAAATTTACGTACTTTTAATACCGTAATCGTTACGCTCGGATCGTTTCCGCTGCGCGGAGCAGCGCCGGTCATTGAAGCTCTCCCATGTGCGTCAATCATTTGCGCTGCAGTATTTTCAAATGAGATTTTTTATGCGCATAAGCAGGTAATACAGCTTGTGCCACAGGAGCACGAAACTACAACATCGAAACATGAAAGTTAAAGTAATGAAAGGTAAAAGTACTAAAAGAGTAGAACGTACTGAAATGAATGACGATTGCATACAATTAAAATATTTAACTCTCGTGGAAATCACAGAGAAGCTGTCGATCAAGTTTTGAAGTTGGAATAAGTTTGATCTCATCCATGTAATAATGCCCTATTTAATGAAACCGTGGAAATAGTCCGACTGAAGGCGAAGATTCCACTAACGACCTTTATGAAGACGAATAGGATTATTTAAAAGCTATTTTAATTTTACATCGTTTAAGTTCTAAAGTGCATATATTAGATAACCAAATCTTGTTTGTGCGTGCTGAGCTGTCTTTAGGTTCATATCCAATTGATAATGGGGGAGGGGATATGGGAGTGGAGGTGGATGGAGGACGGCTTCAGTTTTCCAAGCAGTGGATTCCAGAGTAGACTTATTAGATCGCGATCGAGCTGCAAACGTGAAAAGACGTTTTTCTTCGATTGTTACTTCCTGAATGACGCCCACTTGAGGGAATCTTGTTAAGAGGTACCTATAAACTAGGACCTGTTTTTGGATGTATTGGGGGGTGGGCACAAGGATTCACCTGAAATTTATTTGACGCTTTATTCTTCAACTACTTAATTGTCGGCCTACTGTTCAACAATATCAATAATCTGGGACTGTTGTGAAAAGCATTTGCGTTGTCAGTTCCTCTTAGTATTGAATGAGAGAGGGAGTGAATCTTGATGACGCCGGATATATCAGAGATCGATCTTTAATGAGGTCTGTAATTCCGACAAGACTTAGGAACTTTTATTTTGTAGTACGTTCAGTGGGCTTAGATATTTCGAAAGGTGCACGCTGTTCGTGCTCACGATTCTTTTCAGCTCCCTAATCTCTGGTGTGTGGGTAACATTAGCCACAAGCGCAGGCGCAAGAGAGGTGGAGAGAGACCTTCAGCGATCGACGCGGCACTGGTCACTCGGCAATAAATCGTCGCAATAAATGTGAAAATATACAGTAAGGAAATGAGATTCGAACAACGGATTTCGACACATTCGAAAGAGCATTAAAAGCTCTATCAGAATCAAAAATAATCTCGGACAAAAACAAGACTTTTCTATAAGATCGATTTTTTATATGCAGTGCAATTGAGAAAAATTGCATGGTCATTGATAAATGAGGGCCTATAACTGTATAAAGGAACAAGATTTGGGAAGAGTGACTAGGTACATTCGAAAGAACATTAAAAGCTCTATCAGAATCAAAAATAATCTCGGACAAAAACAAGAACTTTTCTATAAGATCGATCATTTATATGACGTGCAACTGATATAATTTGCAGTGTAGCCTTATTCGTTATATCATACGTTATAGTTGTGCATTTATGACATTGTTCTTAATGAAGAACTCAATTCATGAGACGCCTTGACGATCTAATGAATTGACAAAATCATTCATAAATTACATTAAACTCGTTGTGGCTCCTTATGAATGGATCTTTCATGCGATTGTTACATGCACCAGTTAAGAATTCTTCAATTCGACAGTTATGGGTTTCCTTCATTTCATTTCTTTCCTATATAGCCATACCGATAATGGCCATTGTAAGTTTGCTTGATGATAGAAAAGCCAACCGACACATTCAGCGTACGGTTAAATGCATTGTCATATGTTGATTGCATACAACATAGGTAGCTTGCACGTGTGGCAAGTACTTCTTCAACACGTTGTTCAGCCATTCTAGATTAGTGTTCGAAACGAGTGTTCTTGATAACCCCATCTTCTTTCTCATCTCCTCCACATCTTGCGAACTAGGTTTTTGGCTATGTTGTGCTCTTCAATGTAAGCAGTCGTTTCACTGCTTACATTGAAGGTTCCCTGCCTTGTAAGCACTTGTGGTCCGCTGCCATGAAAATTTCAATTCTTCCAATTGGGAGTATGCAGCGTTCGAATCGCCTTTCCCTTCTCAATCCTGACGGGTCTATGTCGGAAAGCAAGTGTTGTATGCAATCAGCGTATGGCAATGCAGTTAACCACATGCTGAATGCGTCGGTTGGCTTTTCTATCATCAAGCGAACCTACATATCAGTATGCACCTATGGAAAGAAATGAAATGAAGGAAACCCATAACTGTCGAATTGAAGAATTCTTAACTGGTGCATGTAACAATCGCATGAGAGATCCATTCATAAGGAGCCACAACGAGTTTAATGTAATTTATGAATGATTTTGTCAATTCATTAGATCGTCAAGGTGTCTCATGAATTGAGCTGTTCATTAAGAACAATGTCATAAATGCACAACTATAACGTATGATATAACGAATAAGGCTACACTGCAAATTATATCAGTTGCACGTCATATAAATGATCGATCTTATAGAAAAGTTCTTGTTTTTGTCCGAGATTATTTTTGATTCTGATAGAGCTTTTAATGTTCTTTCGAACGTGTTGAAATCTGTTGTTCGAAGCTCCTTTTCTTACTGTATATTTTCACATTTATTTCGACGATTTATTTCCGAGTGACCAGTGCCGCGTTGATCGCTGAAGACGCGCACGGTCTCTCTCCGTCTCTTTTTGGCTAAGTGCGCCGACCCCATCTCTGGTTCTCTTCCTATATTCCATAACAATGCACATGTACGTAACTTCCATCGCCAATCTTAAGTCTACGATGTGAAGTATTTGCCGAAACCACTGTTGTCATTCAGCTATATCGATTCATGCGGCCGACCACTCTGCATGCCCACTGAACCTACCAAACTGAGCCTTGATGAGAAACCATCAACGCTGTTGCAAGGTGAGGTCGTCTTGTGATGAATTCCAGCTTTGTCTTTGTCTTAATGTCTGATCTATAATTAGAAGTTGCTGACGATTTAA
Source organism: Baylisascaris procyonis (assembly GCA_037389465.1). NCBI lineage: Eukaryota > Metazoa > Nematoda > Chromadorea > Rhabditida > Ascarididae > Baylisascaris > Baylisascaris procyonis. The sequence goes on along the minus strand of JAZARR010000078.1, from coordinate 255,603 downwards.
TTCGCTTATAAAGTCACATTTCATATGCTTTCATTTCTACTTTGTTGTAGCCCAAAACTGGATTCATATAGTTTTTTATTTCTGCGGAAAAATTGCCTTCGTGTGGAAGAATGTGAATGATACGGCAATGATATGTTACGTTTCTTTGACCAGAAATGCATCATTCTTCGGCGTATATTTTTTGGAGAGCTCATCTAAGGTTTTTCACGAGCAGAAGATAAGATTCTGGGGAAGTTCACAGATTATTCATTTCATTCCGTCGCTGTCAGACATACAGCGAGGTTTTTAATCCTTTCTAAGCGATCCCTCTTCACAAGCAAATCGTTGTATTCGCCGCTGTCACATATGGAAGCACCGCCTTACGCAATACATAAATTTGGTAAGGGAGCTCTTAACTTTATAGAAATCATACTTTATAAATGGAAATTCACGTCTCCGAAGAAATTCAAAAAAAAATTGGAATACTCGGCCACTAAAAGTTGTTTCCAGCTGTATTGTCCCGCGTACCTTTTCGCATATTTAAGTAAACATTTTTTCGAATGCGATTGCTTGAATGCAATCCACTTCACCACTTTCAGTTTTGGTGGAAACCTTTTGGGCAATATCGACTCTTTAGAGATGTCAGCATTCGTGCAATAATTAACGAGGTTTTTCTTTACATCTATGTCGTGAAGAAAGGACGAAGGTGAGAACAACAGTGACTAAGTGCGTACTTCGAAGTATACGCAGAAGCTTGTTTGAAGATAGTTCGTCTTGAATGGGGATGAATGTCAATAAATGGCGTTATTTTTTTCGAATTTCCCGATCCCCTAATTAATGTAGAGGTAGCGCAGTGCGAGGTAACGGATAAGCAGCGGCACGGAAAGCATAGCTTTCACACAGTTTATGTGAATTACACTAAGTAACACGTGTTGCCGCTAAAGCTTACATTTTGTTTTAAACGCTTGCCGCATGACAACGCTCAAAAATCAACAAATAGCTATGCAGTTCCTTCAAAAAGGCATCGAACGCAGATTACCGAAAGGGTGGATAAAGTAATGTAGGTAAACAACCTAGCATAAAACCATACAAGAGACGTTCTATGAGAGGGGTCTAGCGGGCAGTTGCAATGATAGCGAGCCAGCCAACGGATCTCAGTAGCGTTATCGACACAACATAAATTTGCTGCTTGCGAAATTCGGGTTGTAGGATCTGGCTCTTTTTTCGATATCACCCATTACCTAGTGGAATCACTCATACAATGGAACGACTCTCGCCGCTGCATAAGTTGATGCTTTCTAAGAGTTTTGCGAAAGTAGAGGGTCGAAACAGAGTGCAAAAGTGCGCAACTAAAGAATGAAATTCTCGGAGTGAGAAGGCAGATCCAAAGGAATGTATAAAGAAACAAGAGAAGAAACGTTTAAAAAATAGACAGATTCGCTCGTATTACGTTCACACACTCATATCTTGGCATCACAGGTGTGCGATAACGGTCACACAGAGCACTCAAACACTGCAGTATCGGCATTGAACATATAACATTTGCGTTTGTATTAACAACATTTGAAAACAATGAAATACAATTTATTAAAATAGAAGAGCGTCCCACACTGGCTGAGACGATGAGCAGCTTGGCAGCCCTGTTCATCGGGTCAGCCTGTTCCGGAATGCGCATACATTATGAAACACGCACATTCGCCTTTCTTTTTACTGATTCATTGCTGCTGCAAATATGCCACGAAAAATCCATTTTCAAACCGACCGGTTGCAAAATTTATGCCAGTTTTCGCCACAGTGACTGTCCGTGACTTCCTTTCACTCTGAAAGGCCGAGTTGGATGTTGGTATTGGGGTTAAGAAAGAACATAGCCAAGGAAGCGAGAAAGGGAAGGGTTTCCAAGGCATCCATGCTACTCACTAGCAAAAGTAGATTCCGTTCATGCATCTATCACATCTCTCAGCTACTCAGGATAGTGAACCAGACCCAGCAAATACTCGTGCCTCCTGCCTTTTCTCAGTCCACCACCTTGCCATTAAAAATTTCTGCCCCCCTTCCCGCCTGCAAATTTAACACCTCGCCCAACCCCCTTCAAGAACTTCTGGGTCGCTTCAATCATAAAAAGATCTCGGGTCGTTCTGCATTCTTAATTTAAGGGCGTCTAACTAATATTACTTTTGTGTGTAGGGTAGTATGGCTGTTTTTTGAGTAATATGAGCGTATTTGCAGCAAACAAAGTTACGTTCGTGAATGATAAGCATCATTTTGCATAAATCCACATCAACCGAACACTTAAAGACCTTTCAATTGAAAAAAAAAAAAAAATGCTACGACCGGTGGCCACAAATCGTCACTCGTGAAAAATATGATTGCCGTTCTGGAGCAGCACCTCTTCGCAAAATAAAAATTCTTTTCACGCTTTCCCACATCACTCTACGTGCTTCTAATTATTAATCCAACTAAATCCGAATGCTTTTAATTGTTTCTCAATGAACGTGTATCATTTCAAGGTTGCAGTTGTGCTCTGAATCACTTCAAAATCAAGCCTACAACAAAAACGAATGAGGTGCTCCAGATGAAGGAGTTGAACACCTCTCATATCAACCGAATTGAACCAAAAATATCGATCATATTATCTTTTTTAATAATAGCAACAAAATATACTATGAAATATTATTTTCACCACACCACTTTATGACGAGAAACAATTACGAAAATCATTTCTTTTCTCATCTATTCATTCAGCTCTTCAAAAATTTTAGTGTATTTTACTCGCCTCATTTCAGAAACATTGCGTTCAGCAACTAAAAATCCAACTATTCTCCTAACGCAACTATTTCAACATAAAACTATTTCGCATCCAAAAGAAGCACAAGATGAGATCCTTGGTGAGCATTACAAAATTTCCACTTAATCTCTCCTTTCCTCTTTCAAGGAAGCACACGTTCACTGCAGCAGCTTATTTTGAAACATTCAAATACCCCTTTAATAAACAACTCGTGTCATTATGTTTCAAAAATTTCAGCTGCCCACCAGCCTTCATAAAACCGCGCCCACATGCGTCATGCCATCTAAGGCATAGAACATACTAATAAACTGCTTAACTCTAGCCTCAGCGATCCCCGACAAAATTACTCGTTAACCTGACAGACACAGACACATATGCACATTCACACGCACAGACATGACGTCATGATGCGTTTTCAAATGCGAATTTGCGAACGCGTAATAAGTGTTTCATCGGAAAGCGACGACAATAGTTGAGAAAGAACATACTTCAAAAAACATTTTGTGAGCAAGCCACGCTCGTCCGCTTCAAAGCAACAGAGAATAACGATAAGCAGGCCTTGTCTGAAGACCGCAGGACGCTTTCACAATTCAAATGAAATCGACAAACGCAAGCAAACAAGGTGGAAGAGAACTGAACAACCACGACAAAGCTCATCCATGCTACGGTTAACGACCACCTCTGTGTTAGAAAGTTGCTATAAGATGTGCTGTCATAAGACAAACACAGCAACACGCAAGAAACTTCATATCATTTGCAAGAGACGCTTAGAACATCGAACATATGAGGCCAAAATTGAAACGAAGCACCCAATGCATCAACAAACATCGAAGATTGCCAACGTTGAGGAGTGCATCTTAACCTCCCAATCCCAATGGCGAAACACCCGCATCGAATCACTAGCTAAATCTCACTCAGAAATGGGCAACAGACAAATTCCCTAAGCTTTATTGCATATGCATGTGAACATGCCACTCATTAATGCACAGTATCGGTGTAACACATCGTACTCTTATTATTAGCTATAAATTAGAAAACAATTCAAACAATTGTAATAGTTGAATCAGTCTAGAAATTGTTTAGCACTCTGCGAAATCCCAACCCAGACTTGCTTCGAGAACCCTATGCAGCAACGCACCAGCGCATGAATCTACGGCATCCTCGATGGGATTTCCCATATGACACAATATTTTGCTCTCATAGTTCAAAAACAAAGCTTGAACTGCATTAATGCCATAGGAATTGGCGTTTCTCCAATCTTCCATAAAACCCTTTTTTGGAAAGGTGTTGGCCCAAGAATGCGAGATTACCTTCATCGCAAACCCACACTTCAAGAAGGCATTCCCTTAGAGATATGAGAGACAGGTAACGAAAAGTGTTTGCCCCTCAAACAGCATGAGCTTGACAGCGCAAGAGGAAAAACTGCTAGTAACTCATATCGCTATGCGATGATCGTTATTGTGCTAGGAATAAGAGCTACTGGGCAGTAACGAATGTAACTCGAAAAACGGTGAAATTCTGAAGTCACTTAACATATCTTCTCGTAGGTCATCTCAAAAGAGATAAACGACGGCAAATCGTCAGGATACTGACTGCGGCTGTGCAGGTCGACCAAGTGGTGCTGGAGATCGCGTTTCATCGATGCCCCCTGAGGCGGCGCTCCCGTGTTCTGCGATGCCGTCATTATCAGCTGAACTAGCTCCTTTCTGCTCTTCCGTGCCACCGACCACGTTCGACGTCGATTCTTCCAATAATGCGTGCCGATTAATGCGATCAGCCTTACGCCATAAGGTCATTTCCTAAAACAATTCTACTCTGCAGTCGTTCATCACCTCAACCGGTATTAAAAATACCCCTCGAAATGTACCAATGATGAACAGTCCAAAAATATGTGGTCAACCCGCAATTACCGACTGAGCATGCTTCATCAGACAGCAAAACTAGCGACACTTATTCGCCTAAAGCAGACCAGCCCTCCTACCACCCCACGCTCAAAAGCGTTCAGATCGTTACCAAACATCACAAATGGTGGTTTTCGGGTAGGAAAGGAAGACATAATAGTTTTTGCAAAACCTAATCATGAAGGAAAGCTTTCGCCTCCCGCCCCCCCCCCCCTCCCCCACCCCCTCCATTCCCTTATCGCCGGACTGGCTTAGAAGTGCTGAGATCGCCAGAAACATTATTGGTCGGCGTTTTTGTGCTCGAAAATTTTGAACTGGAAATCTTTGTAACAGCTAACTATAGAGGGTTTTTTAATATCCGTTTCTACTCAAAAATTTTTCAGGCCACTAAGATACTTCATAGCCGAGGATTTTCGAATAAACAGATGCCGCATTGCACTTGTTTTATTAACTACTGGCAAATTATGAGACTGGTTGACGTGACGAGTGGAACTGCCAAAGCGTTTACACTTTCCGGCCCTTATGCCATGCTTTAGAACTTGTGGAAAAGGCTATAGATTTATTCATTATAAATGAAGAGAACTCTAGAGAGGCTCATAATGGCCACATTACCATAGTGCTCGTGTGCGCAAAAGCTTCCTCCAGGCTATAAGTGCGGACACTTGTTGGCTGACGTTACAGACTGAAGAGGATCAAAAACCCCGACAGCCTCATAATCTTCGACGTTCAGAGATCAGTGCTCAGCCAATCGAACAGTCCTTGTCAGTGCATCCAGCATTACTAAGTGTGGAGGATATAAGAAGCACTACGCCAAGGGAAATGGGCAAATCATGCAGCTGAACTTAGGCAGTCACGAAATTTTTATACGGTACCCTTAAAATTCATGCCGATCGCAACTTAAAACGCGCATTTTGTATTTATTTTCTTTTCCCAATTCATTAATGTGAAAAGTTTTGACAACGAGTGCCTCTAAAGCTTGAGATATAACCATGTATTGCTAGCAGAAGGATAAGAAGATTGGTAGTTGTTATTTGATCCACTTATATGCATTATTACATATGCTTCCAAGACCATATTACTGCGAACAGTAACGAAAACTCGAGTCTAAATAAGTAAACGACTCAAAGCAACTCGAAAAACGATTGCTGCGAAGAAGTGAAAACGGAAACTGCGGAGCGGCAGCAACTGAGAGAAAAAATTGGAAAATAAAGTGCCTATTTTAGAAGGGTTTTTAAATCTCACCTGTTGTTTAAAATAACGTCGATCCTCCTCATCGACTAAGACAAGATTTAAATAGTATCGCACAGAAAACTTCTTTCCAACATCGCGCATCGTTGGTGTGAGATCGTAGCCAGCCAAGAATAGCCGAATCGGGATTGATTCTCCTGAAAAACGCATTGCAAATAACGAAGAAGGAGAGCAGAGCATTTTTTTTTTTCCATTTCTAAATGGCAGTTCAATTCAATAGAAACGATGAGATACCGTCTGGTAGCATTGAAACACGACGGAAAGCCACTAGAACCAGTCTCATTTCATTTCACACTCATAATGCTCTACGAGGAAATCGCTTTACGGAAGAACTTTTTAAAAATGCTGTTGTGCATCATCTGAGCAACAATTTATTCTGCTTACTTTCAAATTCAAATATGCACATTATACTTCATCATGTAACTCATAGATTTCAGTGAAAGTTTACAAGCCGTTCGCGACTTTGATGACAACTCTGCACATCATCTAAAACGATTACAAGTTTTTGAAAAAAAAGGTTCTCTACAGAAAGCCATAAAATTCGCGGAAATATTCAGTTCATTATAATACAACAAAAATATGCCACCTGAATGCATCATTTTAGAATGAACGACGCAAAGGAAGAGAGCAGCAGGGTGTGTGAATAAAAGAGGAGAGGACCTCTGCAAGACTTTACATAAAGCTTCCTAAGCATGTGGGAGGCAGACGAAAAAAAGAAAGGCGATATGAGTGTAAAAAAAAAAAAAATAAACGAATAACGGCAGTCGTGATGCTTCTTCCACTCAACAACTCCTGAATAAATGAACTGAAGTGAATTATTATTCCTCTTTGAAGCAACCAACACAGACGGACTACAGCATCGATACACTACGTTAATTCTTTCACTTAAAAAAAATTCTCTGTGCCAGTATATTTCCACCGAAATAGTGTCATAAGCGTTCACTGGAATGAAAAAAGACTGCACACGATCTCGCTACTTTTAGGTAGTCAAAACTTGTGTAAGTATCACGACAACAGAGTGAAACAAAGCGCAATGCAGAATCTACCTATAGTGTTTGCACACATCAAATATAGAGTGTAGTGCAATCTATCATTTCGCTTCATCATTGGTTAAGCAACAGCACACCTACAGTTTGGTGATTCCGAAGCATAGTCTAGCGCACTAAAACAGGCAGTTTTGGTAACAGCAAAGCTGCAACCCCCCATTAAATGGCACCGCATTCAGTGATCTAAAAGAATGCTAAAATACCCAAGAGCAATTATCAAGAATAGCTTAATGAAACGGAAGCGATACTTAGAAGCATCTATATCCATACCGAAAACAATGAAGATGAGTTGAGAGGGAAGAATGAAGACAGATAAATGATTTCTTACAGTACAAGGCATTTTCTACTCCAGGGAAAAAACAGGACGGACAGGAAAATCTTCAGCATTGCGGTTGCCGAAGAGCTGTAGTAAGAAGAGACGTGGACGCTTACCAAAGTATGGAGAAGGGACCATCGGTAATGCAAAAGATTCGAATGGGTTTAGGTGGAGAGCGAAAAAGTAGATTTTTTAGCGTTCTCTCGCTTTCACAACCAAATGAAAGCGAGGGAACGCTAAAATGACGACAAAAATCGAAGACAGAAAACGGACAAAGAAAGTAAGGCGGGTACAGAATGGATCGCCCCCAAAATATGAATGGAATGATGGAATGCAGAGGTGCGTTAGAGTGAACTATATGGAAGTAGCAAAGAATGCGTGCTGCAGGATCATACAACAGGCCCTCGTTCCGAATGAACTCCAGTCAAGCATTTAAACTAAATAAAAGGAACAACTCAGCACAACAAGATTGACCATTGTTGCGACGTACAATAGAGAAGAATCCATCTTTCCTTCAGCGACAAACTTGCTGAAAGTTTATAAAAGTTTTTAAATTCTTAAGTTAACGCTATGTTCCATCATCGTTGCTAATTCAGTGCTAGCTGACGCAACGACCTTTCGCAACTTAGGTTTGCAAGACCGTTTCGAAAGTAGTACTTGTATGATGTGGTTATTTATTTTCGTACGCCCGAAATAATCTCCAAACTAAAATAAATCTGTGCGCTTTTGCGATCCACAATTTTTTGATATTCCATGCAATCACATCTACTGTGTCCTTCTAGTTGTGAGCTATGATAGAATTATGTGTTTCGTTTGAGAATATGGTAGTGAAAAGAATTAGAAATGGCTGAGGTTGAAAATTTTTTACAAATTGAAGCACTAGGAGCTACGTGACATTGACGTTTATGAAGGACTCTCTAGATGAAAATTTCTAATGATTCAAAGACAACTATTAACTTCGAATGGAGTGTCGCATAATACAACTATGACCGAGAGAAATTTTTCGCGAATGATCCCCAAGGAATTAAAATACTACGTTTTAAGTGTTATTAGATTATATTTCAGTGGTTGCGGAAATCATTGCCGTAGGGAAGCACTAGAAAGAAGCCACAAATAAAAAGTGATTTCAGTAAAAAGGAGAAGAAGAGCGTACTGAATACGATTTATTTTGTAGAAACGAATTGCGCGCACGTCGTTGTTTCTCAACATTATCAGCATATTGACCGTATTTGTTTGTGCACACCTGCCTCTTCTATTGCGATAATGTAAAGTTCAGCATAGAGGTGCAACACCTCAAATTTCCATGTGGATCCATATCGACTAATAAAGGTCACCAACTAAACATTTCCTACCTGACTGCAGAGAAAGAATAAAAACATATTCAAGCACTTCAGTAAATATCAGAACGACTCATGTCTCTATGGCTATTCGGGAAACTTCTGTTGCGTTCACATGGATTGCTATTTGTTGCATGACTCATGAAGGACTCATGTGACGGCCTATTATGTTACCTCGGGAGGAAAATTTTCTATTGTGTTTGAAAAAATTTCCTTGCATGAAAAGATTTTACAAGAAAAATGCTGGGTCATATAGAATACTCGTATTTTGGCAACAGTTGCACGCAACAAAAAAAAACTTAGTGCGGAAAACACGCGAAATGAGCCACAAAATTTTTTATGACGATCACACTGAGCTAGAAATTTTTATGCGCAAGTCTTGGTTAAAAAAAAAACAATACTACAATTAATCTGGGTTGTTAAATTCCAGCATGTTGGATAAAGATGATCTATGAAGTAGCAGAACTATCAGGGTTGGGCAAAGCAGACAAAGAATTGCCCAGTACGGGTGGCCTCACCTAAAAGAAGTCCGCAAAGCTTCCGCTCGTCTTAGTAGCAAGGCTGTTTCACAATTGCAAAGCTTGCACGAATGTTGTGACAGAAAGCCTGCTAGCTACATGAAGTTTGATTTGGAAAGTAATGCGCGACCTGCGGGCATGCTTCCCGGTTTGCCGCCCTTACGGACTTTGTCCACAATCGTTATCCCTCTAATCTAGGTCAGGCTCGCGCAGATTGCGAGGTTTAATTAACGCTCCGCGTTGCCTGCGCAGATCTTCCCATCAAAACCCGCGTAACAATTGTAGCTAGCATCTTGCAGCCCCACACAGTTCTTTCACTGATCACATTTTTCTTGTGGAATTTTGAACCCGTCTTCTTCTCAAGTTGCTGCGTTACCTCCCTCAATTTTCGTCTTTTTCGTTTACATTTTCCATTCTCTGTGTAGGAATCCGAGATGTTATACCTACCTTTCTCCTTATTAAGGTGCGTCTACCTACGCTGCTCTTTAATAACCGTTCAATAACTTACTTTAGTTGGTGATTCTTATATGTATATTCGAAATTCTTCTATTGGTTTTACCATGCACGTTGATGCTACTTTGCCGTAGTGTTTTAGCTATTGCCTTTGTTTTGCAAAGCAATGCTGCGAAACATTTGCGGATTAGCGTTGCCAAAGAATTGGTCAGTGAACTCTGCTCGCGTATCTATACACTGATGGACATTGCACTTTATCTGTGCATCAACGCAGTAAATATTTAAAAAATGAAGCGAATGTTCAAACAGTACCATTCCGCTTGCTTATAAAAACAGCTGCATTACGTTCAAAGGTGGCGTGCACTCAAATTTTTACAGCCTGTTCAATGCGTCACATGTGATGTGATGCATCGACATTTCTAGCAGATCGGGCTTTCGAGAAGGATGTAATAACAGACAGCACAATCATCGTTTTTGTTCAACACAGGCATGCCAGATCTAGGCCGAAGCCTACCACTCACCTCTAACAGGGGCGCCGTCCATGATTTCGTACTTAGCGATCGTCTCGTTTTCGTTGAACACATTCGGTGCCGAGCCTACAGTTTCCCGTTTGATGATCGCAATTTCCATGTATTTGATTTTGATTCTCACCAATAAGAAGTAAATCTTCCCAACAATAACGTCTTTCAGGTGATACCTGCAATATTTCTATAATACTTCAAATGACACTCCAAAATACGGCATATTCTTGCAACTCAAATTTTCAAGCTGCTTTGAAGTCAGACGCATTTCGATCGAAAAAATGGAAAGTAACTCTATGGGTCACTGAGCAGTTACAGATCGAAAAAGATTAACTGCTCTTTAAAAGAATGTACTCATCCAGGCACATAGGAGAAGCAAACATTGCGGCTGCGAATGATGCGAGCGGAAATTTCTTTTCGTAAAGAATGTTCTAACTCCGCAAATTATTGATACCTAGCTTTCTCAATGTTGACGCTCTAACTAACTAAACTGCTATAGGATAACTTCATCTGCGATAGTCAATATTCTTTCAAAGATAATAGCATTAATATTTCATTTAAAAAAAAAAAAGATTTTCAATGAACGTGTCAAAGAAACAAATCACTTGGATCGGTTGTACTCGAATTCGATGTGTAGACAATCCTCAATGCCGACCTCCATCTTTATACTGCTATTCGTATCTGGATAGGCGGAGAGTGCATGCACAATTATATCCATTTCTCGAACAATGTCGGTTAACCGCCTCACGATGACCACTCGCAGAAAGTAACTGCAACTTTGACACTGAAAACACTTCACAAATAAAACAGCAATTTTTATATTACTTTAGATCGAACTACACTGCTCTTCGTAATGAACGTTACATCTTCGAAATAACAAAAAATTGCACATGTAAGCCCTACAGCCATTATTCCCTGGCGGAGGAGACTGGTTTTTTTAAATGGGCCACGTCTTGGGATCTGCGCGTCATGAGGAGAAAAGAGCAATCTGGCCGAATGAATTTACTATCATTTGGAGAATCGAAGCATTCAGAAAACCTCTCGAACAAATCACTCTTACTACGATCAAGTAGAGCTATAACCTGAGAACCATTTGACTATTAGTGAACTAAACAACACTTAAGACTTCATGGGGTTGGAATAACGCTGGTACCCGTTTATCTTTTTTAGTTTTTCTGAACTAGAAGTGATATTTTGACGACAACCGCCCGTACCTTCACTACATCTTTTTGTTCTCTCTCAAAGTAAAAGATAAAAATTGCTTTTTATAGTCTTAAAGCACCCCGCACCAGCGCACTTCTAGGAAAATAAACAGCAACATTTCTAGAGCTTATGATATGTTTCGACGTAATTTTTACTAGCAAAATATTGTAGAAGCAGCCAAATAACAACATAGAATTTACAGATGACCGCCCTCTAGAGAAGTTCACCTTTTCTCCCCTACAAAAAAAAAAAAAATCCTCGCGCTCAGCACATCGAAGTACATCTATGTGCGCTGTACTATCACGCTTCGCTTCGACAAACGACCCCGCAATAAAATGCTTGATTCGATCAGTAGATGCGCATCCACCTCTTACGGAAAGCAGTATGGGAGGTGCCAATGCACAGTTCTAGCAAGCTAGTAACACCGCAAATGAATCAAATTTGCATCGCATACCACTGAGTGATACCACATCGCATACCTCATGATTTAAAAAGTGGATGTTTCAACATCAAAATGCAAAACTTCTAAAGCAACATCTCGGCAATTCTTCTGCAACAAAACTCACAAAATTGAACATTGCTATAGGAAATTACCAAATTGAAATATCAGTTATCACTTAAACGACAATTAGGTAAACGTTGAATACCGTAATTTAACGTTAGTGCCGACATATGATTCATATGGTTTTTCGACTTGCTGAAAGTCGAAATGAAAACTTTTGCTATCGGTCAATATACCAGGTAACGCCAACTCCTTAACCATCGAAATAAAATCGTGCTGATTCCCTCGATCATAATACACTTCTGAAAAAGCGTAAAAGTTAAAAAGAAACACATAAATTAAAGCGCCAAATTAAATAGCGCATATGCTAAACGGAAAAAGAAATTTTTCATCGTTGTTGGGCGAATTTAGCCGAACTTGCGCTTACGAGTTCGAATATACAATCATTTTCTGTGTATGACATGCTCTTATCAAATATGAATGTTTGTTTGAAAGCTTTGTTCTCTGCCTCCAACCGAGACATTGGCTGGATATTGCCTAACTTTGCACTACTTCTAAAGTGATCATCAAATTCAAAGAAGACAATATAGAAGCATACCAATCTGACCAATGAATTCGATGCGAATGCCCTGATGATCGAGTTTCTTCTTTATGGCGATATTAACGGTGCCTGACACAGATTCGCCATCATAGAAGAGATAATGCATCTCTTGACCACCATCCTCCCCGCGAATCTTTGCCACCTTGAAACGGAGCATTCTTTGGAGAATTAAAATGAAGAAATAGGTCTGAGCACTTCTGCAGATTGCTTCACCTGAATACTTTGACAATATTGCTTTTTTTTGCCAACGATAAAAGAAAAGACTGCAAACAGTCTATACGATTCATCAAAAGACTTATTCACTGCAACAAGGAAACCGAATACTAATCAGAGAATAATTCATATCCACCCTGGTAAAAGATATCTGAAGCAAAACAGACCTTTCTGGAATCGGCATCATCCAATTTTATCGAGATTTCTGCAGCTTGGCCGAACCCGAAGAAAGCCTGAAAGAATTCTTCAACGGTAGGAAGCCCAATTTTGAAACAACAAGTATTCACAGCGGGTAGTACCACATGTTTTCCTAGCAGTATCACACAACTGCATTTTAAAAAGTCGTCCCTGTATTTTTCAAACTTTCAGATCATTTCAATGATTTACAGCCTCTCAGGTCGGAAGCTCCCTCTCGCCTCTTCTCTTGTCTCCTAAGACGATTTTCCGCACAAACCTGATAAGAGTCGTCGTTGTATTTTACGCATATTGCCGACTCTTCCCACTTCTTGGTGTTTTTCTTTTTCTCCATTCCGATACGCTATGTTTTGTGAATTTTCACAAAATAGGCAAATGTTAGAACTAATGGAGTTACGATATTAATGGGATGAGTTGACATTAATAATTACATAAGCAACGAAATGCTGACGGTCACATTTATGCGTTTTTGATATTGGTAAGACCCGCAAATAAATTTTTTTCGGAATTCTTTAACAAGCTTCCTCCCAACAATTGAAAGTTGAAGTTATAATTCTGAGGAAAGGATTCTTCTTTTTTCCTATAACATCGTGCTATCTTCTGAATAACATAAAACCTCTCGCCCATGAAATGTTTCTTTTTGAGATGATGAATATATTCAGTCTTATTTCAAGCTGCCCCATTTCGCAAGCATTCATCGGGGATGCTATGCTTCATCTATCCCAACAAACGATAACCAAACTTTATAACTCCCGAGAGTAAAAAATGGCTTAATGGTCCCCATTTAAGCTTCAAGAAGGTTTGCCGCATTGAGAAAAGCGTGAGAGGCACCCCGAGCTCCTCTTATAATGGGTTTCTATCAATTCGTTACGAACCTATTCTTCCTCCATTTGGAGGATTTCCCTTTGCGCATAATAATCTAGAGATGGCTTGTACTTTTAGGCAGCTTCGTTGAAGTAGCCCACAAGAAAACGGTTCGCAGATCGTTTCAATCGAAATATCAGCAACGGTTTCGGATTTTTGGCTTAAAATCTCTTTGCTCTAGCAGAAATCAGTTCGTTCTATATCTATGCTTCAACATAATTCAAAGCTTTTCAGGAACACCGCCTGAAAGTACTTTTTTTTTTCTCAAAACCCATACTGCAATCGAAACAGCATCCACCTCAAATTTAGAAGAAGGTAGTGAACAGAACCTGCGTGCTTCATTCTTTTACTTTGTTTTTTTTTCACATACGGTATTCCCTTAGCGCATCACATGGTTATGGTCGCCAAATTGTAATGTTTTCATAGTGCTCACAAGCCCTTAGTTACTTTTTGTGGTTTTTAACTGCATAACTCTATGCTTTTTTACTCTATCATTAATTTTTTTTTCGCTGGTAACTCGTTGCTCTTCAAAATTAAAAGCAAAAATTGGATCAACGTCATTTGTTTATATTTCAAAACCTTGAAATACAAACAATCGCCGAAATTAACAACTAAAATGAAAAACAACCAGCAAAAGTCGTATCAAAATTGTGCGCATTAAAACAGCCGAAAAAGTTGTCTCCCCCCCCCCCCCGCAAAAAAAACACTCGAAACCACTCAACTAGGCAATTTCTCGCGAAAAAGCGACTTGAGGGAATGAATTCTGATGGAACAATAATTCATAAAGGTTGGAGACGGAGATCATAATTCCAGATGTCTATGCAAAATTAACATAACACGTTGATCCCTTGAAGGGATCGTATATTCCCATTCAAAATGACTTAAACAAACCATTTACGACGCTTCAGATCTGAGGTACACTGCAATATCCTGACACGATCTGACAGCCTCTCACCACATATGCCAGTTCAATTATGAATAGAGCTTCCCAATCCTTAAATCTTAGTCACTGACAAATGAAGTCAAAATCAAAGTGCACGTATTTATGTTTTTGTGGTCGTTTGCATGCCTTTACAGGCACATCTTCACTTAAAAACGTTTCAGAAATACGAAAGATATAACATACGAGTACTATTAACGAACCAGCTATTCAAGCGAAAGAGGTAGACCTCGTCCGTCACCAACGACAAAGACGAACAACAAAACCAAAAGCAAAAACACATGCAAAGAAGAAACACATCAAAAAGCAATATCAGTATTGGTATTACGGCAACGAAAAATGGCACGATTAAAGTGTACAGTTTGGGGATCCGGATCAAATTCCACCTTCAGCACAGTTATGCAGCGACTGGTGAGGAACTTTAACGACCATAATGGCTGTCGTCAACTGCCGAAATTTAGCGAAACCTCAGTTCGAGAACTGAGCATGACAAACATACTGAAGATCTCTAGTGATATTTTTTTGAATGCGAGTCAATTAACTTTCCTTTTTTTTCTTTCACAAAAATCTGATCTCTATAGAAATTTGTATATTCAATATGCAATGGTTAGCAAAGTTTGGTTAATTTCGTTCCTGTGAAACATTCAGTGTTCACCTTTGCAATGAAACAATGGGGATTTGTTCCCAACGCCAGTGGCAATTGTTTTCAGCGCTAAGTTGATTTTGCAGAAAACACACGAAGCCACCACTTTTCTATACACACATAAGACAACGCATATTTAAAGCTACAATGACGAACACGCGGTGCAGCACTTCCATTGCAGCATCCCGACGTCAGACTTAGTCAAACGTTATACCATCCGCCTCATTTAACCCTTTCCCTTTCCTTATGTTTTGTGCCGCAAATCATTCAGATCAAATTATGGCCAACCCCACTTAATGGAAGGAAGTTAGTCGAAAATGCCGAGTTGTTCAAGGAGATGGAATCAGTCCCTAAACAACTACATCGAAGACGTAAAATTTTTACAAACGTCCATGGGAAGTTGTTCAACAACGTGTCAATTCCGGCGTCATCGGTATTATTAACAATTAAGCTTAGTATAACGCAGTTCCGTCACTAACGACCAATGGTAAAGTTCGGCAGAAAAGAAAAAAAGAGTTGAAAAATTCCCCAGTTAATTAGAATAGATATACTCGTGTGTGGTCCGATGCTGAACATACCCCACTCGCGCGAACAGCCAACTATTCCCCATAAATCTGCTTCCCAATTTCATTTATCACCCACTTCTTTTCTTGTTGCCTTTGAAAGCGAATGCCGCTTCCTCCTTTCTCCGATGGTTCACCTGTATGAAGAAGTGTTCGAAGCAGCCACCTCCATTGCCTTGTTTGCTGTCATCGAGCAGATCTGTAGCATCACAGCAGTAAAGGTAACTCCGTTATATTAGGTGGAAAGGCTTTGAACAATCTTTTTGACAACTATTACGTCACTGTACCTCCTCTTCTATGTGCGCAAAGGTCTTGCAGCTTCCTTTCGAGAGCTGTTTTGAATGGCTTATGCATCCGCTTGGAAATCAAGTGCTGCGCACTCTGCCCCTCAACCTCATCTGGAGGAGGCATGCCAACAAACTCTGTGATGAAACACAAATACACGATCAAGACTTGCTTCGATTGGACGGCCAATATCATGACAGCGGAATGGTGTACACCACGATCTCCATTTTTCCACAGTATGTGAGGAAGAGGGGGGAAGCACTGCTCGAGAATCGGCCACAGGCAACCACTATCCTTACGAAGAAAATAGAGTAAAGAGAGCTGCCACAGCCAATGCGCAACTATATCAGACGAAAATATCATTGATCATTGAGCTCTATACTATGGCGTGCATAGGAACTTGGCTACACTGTACAGCGGCTCTGGAAATGAAGCCGGCCTTAGAAGGACCTGATCCTGGCTCCAGACGGCTGTCTTCGAAGTCATTGTCGTTGCGATAGCGGGTAAAGTTCACGCTCCACAGCGGAAAAAGTGGGCCGAGATATGTGCCCTGATGCATACATTGTAGAATGGTTCAGCAAAACGGATTTAAGAGACGATTCATCAGATAGGAAGAGGTCTTATTTACGTCAATTTTCGACATCTGCAGCGATGACTCTCCCTCCCTTTCCCATCCATTTAGATAAATAACACCCATTCAGTGAATTAATGTCAAAGAATACATAAGAAGTGGAAATATGCAGAACAGTAGAGTGCCTCCTCATTAAAACGAGTGGGTTAAATGCGCCACAGCGGTTGGTTGATACGACTCGCTTGTTACAGTTCCGCTCATCACACCAGCCAGTCTCATAATTTGCCGACAATTCACAGCATCTACGCTATAATGCAATTTTTTTTTAAATCAAACCGACCGCTCACTTAATCCTTTTGTAGAAAATTTGTTTTTGGGATCAAAGCTGCTATGAAATGGATGCGAAACTTTGGAAATTTTTAGGGGTTTATATAATAACTTTCAAAATATAGTCATTTTGTGGTAGTGAGTGCAATGAAATTTCATTACTTCAGCCTTACTAGTTTTCGAGCTGAAATCAGTAAGCTCAAAACTAGGTTTATTTCCGTTGTATGAGGGAGCGTTCTCAAAAATGAGACAAAGAATTCTCGACTTTCTTGTCCCTCTCTCTTCTATCCAAAGCAAAACCCTGAATACAGACCTCCGTGTGGATGTTACACCATTTATACAAATCGCAGCAAGCTGAAAAGTAACAGCTTTAACGATTACTAAACACTGATGAATCGTCAGAAAAGTTTCAAATCGAATAAATACCCCCCCCCCCCTTGATATGATACTGCACAAAAACATCGTGGTTAATTTGCTGCGTGATGCCTTTGTAAATGACCATTTCCTTCCCCTGTTTACGTGCTTAAGGCACGCTCCCCCACTTTGCAACGCTCACAGAAAATTAATATAAACGATGAACAATCTTGTGCTGATAATAATAATAATAATAACAACCATACAAAATTAACCTGCAAATACTCTTCTAGGTGAATTCCGGTCTGCACCTTGCCCCACAGCGGGACCGTTAACGGCCGATAACGAAATTTGTTTTGCCTCATCACACACCATCCTCAGTTAAACTCTGCTCCGGTCCTGGTCTCTGCCAGAACCTGGATTGCGTTCAAGCCAGACCCATACATTGTCTGTTCAATGGGCTCAGAAATATAATAAAGGAAATCAGCGTTTCTTATCACTTACCACCATCAACTAACAAACAGAGCTGAATAACGACAATGCACGCAAAACAACGAATCAAAACGCAAACAACGAGTGTCGAAAATGCAGCGGCATAAGAAGTCAACATCGCAGAGTGATGTGGGATGAAAGCTTCGTAAATTGGTATGCACGGGGGGAGGAGTTCTTAGCGGAAACCACTTCAGGCAGCACAGCGTCGCTGGCAAGCACATGTCGCAATTTTTTTTTTCATTCATTTCATTATATAAACTCGTTTTCTTGGAGAATGGTCAGTTTTTAGTACAACAAAGGTGCACTAAATTCCAAAATCAATGTGCCAGATAGTATGGCGAAAGTACACTAGAAGCTGGCACCACACACCTCTTCCGCATGATTTTTCATTCGCCTAGTAATTTAATGTACCTGAAAAAGGAAGCCACCACAGCAAAATACTCGTTGACGTCGCAAACCCCCAATCTTCGTTGGGCGTCAGATAGTTCGTGCTCGCTCAGAAGTGAAAGTGTTCGCTTCGCATCTGTTCAATTGTTTTTCGCTGCAAATTCCACCCACATTCAAAAGTGGCGGCACACTCGATTTAGCATCAAATCGCTCCTATTTTTGAATAAAGCCCTACACTTTTGTGAAAAAAGATACAAGCAGAGTTATTTGGCAGAATGGAGAGGTAGAGGACTCAGAAAGTGGCGCCTGCATTTAAGTTGTAGACGGTGAAAACGACAAGAGGTTTAATTTCTAAAGAAATGAATGATAAGCGTACGAACGACTGGCAACATAAAGGCTTATGGGCATTAGAATTTTAACTGATGAGAACATGTATGAGTCCGTTCTGTTAATAAGAGATCAATCCTCTTCAAGTCTCCATCTACACTCTCCTTACAGATCATGTTCACCTTAGGTATTTACAGGAAAGCGTCCGTTGATGGACAACACATTTGAATGGATTCGCAATCAGACGATTTATTCGACGATTGAGGTGTATAAATTCGCCTTCTACTAGCTAATAATAAGGATGTTTTCTGCAGGCAAATGGTAACATCATTTCGGTTCTTTATATGGATTTCAATAATCCGGATAACGGGGTCGAAACGTTTATTTATTCGCGTGCCCATATATACTTGGATACAATCAGCAGTACTCTTAATTCCAATGAAAACTAAGTTGGTATTTTTCCATCGGTAATTTGCTATGCGAGGTTTCGAGGTGAGGAAAAAGAAATTGAGGCTGTCAATTTGAGGTGAGGTCAATTTGAGGTGATTGAGGTGAGGCTGTCACTAAGAAAAAGATTTGGGTCACTTCCCGCTATTCGATTTGTTGTTTTCATATCCGATGGTTTCTTCTTTCAGAACACTTCAATAACCCGCCAAACTTTTCATGGCCTACTCTTCTTTTATCATCGACAAAACACATACCTGCTTCAAAAAAGATTTCTTAGTGACAGGACGCAACAAGCGGCCACTTTTGGTCGCTTCCTTCTGAACTATAGATGTGCGTGTGCCCTAAATCTGGACTTGGTTCAGCCACATCCCCTCCAGGGGCATCATGAGAACAAATCCCATATTTGTTGTTGAAGTAGTAAGATGGCATCGAGAAACAGTTCGTTTACACCAATAAAACGTTTGCCGTACTAACTGACTAGGAAACCACTGCAAAATAGCGCAAGTTCAAGCAAACTTTTGCAGGCTCTGGCAAACTGCTCTGGCGCGGTTTACTCTTTTGGCTATATGGGATCCCACGCCTTGAAGATTCCCGTGAACTCAAAATCTTCCCCTTTGACGACATGAATGATTTGTCTTTTCAGGTCGTTATGGCGTGGAGGACCCAAGAATGGGAACTCCTCCCACATTCCGTACCCGAGGATTTCATGCCACCTTTTGGAATACGCCAAAACTGACTTTACCTAGGAAAGATGAGGTATATACATATACATATATATATATATATATATATATATATATATATATATATATATATATATATATATATATATATATATATATATATATATATATATATATATATATATATAAAATTAACGTTTTATGTTATAGACAACTGTGAAATATCCAGACGAAGTTTTCTTACTTCTCCTTCCAAAGACCGTCCTCTTCACTCACTTCATCGTTTTCCAATCGTTAAGAGCACGATTTGCTGGCACTTTAGCGAATAACGTTGCTTTCGCAGCTGCTGAATTTCTATGTTGGCTCTCCCGCAACTCCTTTGTGAAGTTATTAAGCATTATGAATAAGCATATCTGTTTTGCTGCGACACTCATTCAGAAAGTTGTGCAAACGTCTCTTCGATGAAGCAGCTTATTTAGGAGAAATAAGCCACACTTGCCCATCCCATCCAATCCCTTTCCTTCCTTACTCATTCTCCGTCAGCATAAAATCCTTTGCAATCTCAGTCGTTTCCCATATACTGATGGTGGGATCGATAAAAGAGCACATCATACAAATACCAACCTTTTCTTGGCTTGTGGCGCAATCCGCATACGGAAAGTGCCGCACATAAAGCGCGTGGACACATCGTGCCTAGTCAGCTCTCGTGCGCAGAAAGACGGCATAGTGCTTTTGGTCTTCGTTACCATAGCTGTAGATACTGTCGGGCAAACAGAGACAAGCATGCACAACCCGGTAGCGCCGTAGCCCTCCCTCCCCCCTCCCCTCTGGATGAAAGGACCTTTCAAAATGATCGTATTTTGCGTAAGGATGCTATAGAGAAACACTAAGAAGTAAGCCTAATCGATTAGGCCCATCGCTTTTGGAAATATGAAGGAAAAGGTTTCAGAATATTTCAAGAAAAGGCCACTCGGTCAGCTTGTGGCACCGATGATTGTGAACATGAGGTGGAGGAAGCGAACATCAGTGTGGGCCACCTTGAAGAGGTAAACCGTGCAAACTCGGTTACGCCAAGGGCGCTCCAGAAAATGCGACAACGTGAGAAATGTTGAAATACAGCTTTATTTATTACTTACATCCGTCTACATTAACTAAGAAGCGATAAACAAGTGCGAAAGATAACAACAGAAAAAACGGCCGGGGTGGGCCTGTCGCTCTTTTTACCGGCAGAAAAGTGCGCGGGAAGGGGCAGGATACCGCTATCCCCAAACCCCGACTGCCTATTGATCCCCTCCTCTTTCACTCTTAGCGTTATGTATTTGTATCAAGTCTAGTTACTTTCATATCCTCTCAGTTCGCAGGGCTGATTTTCTGAGACACCCACCTTCTATAGCAGCAGCCTTAAAAAATTCACCTCTATAGAGCGTAATGGTTCTCATACAACATTTGGCTGGCAAAGAATATCTCAACAAATTTCCGTCACAGTTTTTCATTTCCTTTGTGATGTTACATTTAGTGGATCCGCTTACGGGTTCCATTTATATGTTGTAGTTCATGTAGGCGATCGCTTCGCGAACCCATACGGGAACCTCTCCTTGCTCAAACTGCTCCTCGAGAAATTCCTTCAAGAACCGCTCGACACTATTGCTTTCTATGGCGTCACGCAGGCGATGCATTAGGTCGAGCTGATGCCGAATATTGTGCAGAGACAGCAGGTGACAGCCCAATGACTCCTAAAATCAACAGCAAATTCTTGTCGGTTCAGTGCCGTCTCGAAACGAATGAGACACCTCTGCTGTAATCTGATAGACTGAATGGTGAGAAAGGGAGAAGGGGACCTGAAAAGAATTGACCTCGAAGTGGCTTGCCAGTAATTCCTTCATTACTTCATTCTTTAGTTTTTTTTTCGCCCAGCCAAAATCACACATTGTGGAGCCTCTGCCTGTCGTCCGTCCTCACATTTCAACTCCAGATCTACTGCACCGACTCAGACGCAACACAGTGTAGAAGCCCGGACCCTTTCTGGACCAGCATTCCATAAACTACTTTTCTAACCAGCGACCTTGTCGTTTTATAGCCCCTCAGATTCTCCTCATTTCTGAAGCTCTAAGATTCGAACAACAATAGCAGCGAAAGCGTCTTGTAAAACATTAGTTGGAGATAGAAAGCGAACTCCAGAAAATGCTTTACTCGTATCTAAAACGGTCTGAATTAGTATGAATAATATTCCCTTTACTTGCTAGTTGCTGCTCCTAGTTAAAAAGTTGACGTTTATGCCTCGTAAGCAACTTGGGATTGGCGATGTGTTTCTTGAAAGGCTTCACTCGCAACTTCAGCTGTTCCTATTCCATACGAATAACTCTGTCCAAATCGGATATTAACACTCTTCCTGTTTGCAAGTCTAGCAACACCACTGGCTCAACCTATTGCGCCAACTAAAAATTTAAGCTTTTCTCATAGAGGTTTCTGTTGCAAGCAGATGATACACCCCTCACGTCTTACTCATAACATTAAATCTGGTGTCTACCTATCAATTAGGTGTTGCGCTAATGGCGCAATCGTTTCTACTTTCTAACTCCACTTTACTCTATAGTGGCCCCCACTGGGTGGCTTAGTCAGAAAGTTCGGCAGCCCGACTTTGTGTTTAGGCCATGAAGTCATCACAGCTTCGAGGGTGCCGATGGCCTTGGCTTGTGGGTATGCATCTGAAACTATGTGTGGGGACAAACAAATTTTGCTGATGACGTTTGCTGTGAGCAGACATCACAATGTCAGCTCAACCCCAGTGACCCCACCACATAACATAAATGATGCGTATGACATAACGAACCTGATTAATGACTGCGTGGATATATGCCCTTGTGTAGTTTCTGCATGTGTAACAAGTACAACGGTCATCAATTGGCGAAAAATCCTCGGCATATTCTTTCCTTGTTAAATGCATAAGACCACCACGTCGCACCAATGCGCTCCCAAACCTGCAAGTTTGAATACCGTATAATTTCCTACAAAACCCCTGAGGTTGTACATATGAAAGCGTAAAAGATTACACTTTTTTTTTTTAAATGAAGACGCCACGAATTCCGGGTAGACAGTGAACCGGTGACACGACATTCATACAACAGTGCTGCGCAAATGGCGCTTATAAGGCTGAAGACGGTAACACCTTGGCTGTCCCCAATAAACCTACCACTCAAACATTTAAACAAGCTGAGAACTATTGTAGAGCAGGGAGAACTAACTCTCTCGATTAGAAGTAACATGCTTACGGAACGCTATAAAAAGAACGCTGATTATCTGACAGCGTTGTACTGGTGCTCTTTTATAACAATACCATTTCCTTGTAGCAATTTGAAGCTCACCTCAAAGGCAAACACGGAAGCAATTAAATGTTGGTATTTTTGAACTGCTCGAAACAAATGACAAATATTCAGCCCCTCAAGTGTCTTTAAAATAAGTGACCCTGTGATAGCCTGCAGGGTGGGTTCCTTAGAACTCCCCTTGGTCGAAGGACATCAAGTGGCTTGGTTTGTCCTAGAAAATTACATGCGCAAACTTTAATACAAGCGATCGTTGCAAAAAGAAAATGTCTTAGTGGTTTTAATTTTTCGTAATCTATCGATTACATAGAAAACCCAAAGCCCAAAACCCAAGCAGATTTTTTCATATTTAATGAGTTGTCTAAAACGCTTGCAGTTTCGAAAAAATGATACATTTAGACTCAGCTGTTTATGACCTTTATAAGTGGGATGCAAAAGAATTTAAAAAGAAAAAAAAAATCGGATCCTTTTGACTGCTTATAATTTCTATACAGCATTACAATTTCTTATGAAAAACTCATCGCAGCGTTTCAATGAAAATGAATCGATCCGCCGAACTGCTATTATTTTTCACAAAATAGAATCATATTTTTGAAACTGACCAATACCGTAATGGAAAAAAATCAATCATATCGTTAATTTCTTTCAATAAAAATTTGCTAGATATGACACCACAGAATTTTATATTTCAACTGATTTATCATAGCATCAATCGTGGTATCAGAGAATTCTGCATGGTAAATGCGCTAACAAACTGCATTGAAAAGTATTCTCTAAGCAAACCAACAGAATTCATTAGGGCCCTGAAAAACATCCAACTGCTAGCAAGAGCCGCTGTCCCTGTTTCTGTGCAACAATTCAAGTGAAACCAATAATAATTTTTACTACAGAGCTGAAAGAAATCCTGCTGCCCCAACCAAACTGTTAGCGGTCCAGTAATTTCTGATTCGCCTTCTGGGAAAAAAAGAAGCGCAGTGATGGATAGGGAAGTTATATGTCCTCTGACTGTTGATAGTACGTCATCCTCAATGCTAAAGAGGCGTAGGATTTAACACTTAGCTTAATACGCACTAGTCACTGAAAACGTCCTTGCGCATGGCGGTCGAGCTCAGACAGTTAAATAACGTGCAAGCGCGATGCAACTATGTTAAGCGAAATAAATGCACTCGCAAAGGTTGCAATCTCACCTCGCTGTACGAGTTGGATAAACGCAATCAAACATATCGGCACCAAGCAATGAACAAATCACCAAATCACTGGGCCAACCCACACCCATTACATAGCGTGGCATGCACTCAGGTAACTTTTCACAGCATAAGGCCACGATCCTCCAGAAACAGCTCTTTTCCTCACCTGAAACAACTTATCTTAGCAATGCAGCAAGGCAACTTGCTATAGCATTAAAACGATGAAGACGATGAACTGATGAAGGAGTGAGAGATAAAAGTGAAATGAAAGGTGAGATAGTGTGCTTATAAACGGACAAATCACTCTGTTATTTGCTGCATAACCCAGTGGTATCCGTTAAACATTTCAAAACGGATAAAAATACCTCCGTAATAAGTTTTCATTGGACTGGCTAAAAACCACCTCAGTCGAAAATCTATCACCTTTAAATTTGTGTGAAATTATTAAATTATTACCTTAAATAATCTTCCATCAGATCTGCCCCTAAAAAATTGCTAGACACAGACATTACCCATTCTCGTATCGGAGCCTAGGTATTGGAGTTAGCTAGAGGTGGACCGCCAAAAGCCCCAAATGTAGACACTCCGCTAACGCATTTCGAAGCCACTTTTTGTGGAATTTTGCGGATTGGCAGTGAACAACTTTTTTAGTATTATTACTGACAGACTGTAAATAGCGAGTCTGTGACAAAAACAACACTGATGTAAACGAACGACGATAGTTACTGTGTGGATGACGCTGTCACTTTTAGAAATAACAACTTTCTGACTTGGTAAAAATCACACAGCGCAAATACAGCGCTGGGAGGGGAAAGAAGGATGGGGGGAGGGAATCACTGTTCCTTCAGACACCGACTTCTTTTTCTGCTTTTTGAATTCATCGTACGCTGTGCACCTTTCCCTCGGTATTCTTTTCTTCGTTTCTTGCATCTTTAATCTCTATGGCGGTGCCCTATGCTGTTTGTTCACAACCACACTTGCTAAGTGAGCGCGCTCGCCATTTGTTACATATAAAAAGCAATATTTCATGCTCAGTGATCAAATGGCCACAAAGAACGCATAATGTGGTACTATATAACAAAACGAACCTCCGCTTAAACCTCCAATTGCAATTCCCATTCGGGCTCTTCCAGCCATCTGCTCAACGCATTCAGTACGAAGCTCGCAATTGAGACCTCCCTGAACGATCGGAAAGAGAAGTTGATCGTTGCGCGTGTGCGCCGCATTACACCGATCCAACCATCTGTAATTCATTTATCATTAAACTGCCCCTTCCTACTGATAGGTAAAACTCAAAAACAACAGAGAGTTAAAATTATAAAAAAAAAGCTGAATTATGCGACTATCGTGACGATCCCCATGCAGAAAGCACCAGGTGATATCACTGCAACAGAAAGGCAGATAACTTCAGGTGATATCTACATGGAAATACACTGGGATAAGGCAAAGTTAGAAAAGTGGGCACCTTGCCGATTAGCACCGCGGCAGACGGTGAGGAAGGATTGAACAAGTAACCTTGCAAACAACTTTCCATTTCGACTTTAGCAACGGTAGGACACATACAGACCGAACAGTTATATCACTATAAAACCCTGACCGATCAAACGCACCAAAAGTTGAGCAAAAGAATGATACAACGCCAAGCAATTTGTTACTAAAAAATAAACAACCGCTCTCACAAATCTCTTAGCAAATAAAAAAAAAAAACTTCTACACTCTAGCTGCCATAAAATACAATTGGCTTATGAGAATTTCATGCCACTTGATTTTAGCCCGTGAGAGGGATTGGTAACTTGAATATATAACAAAATGTTCTAAAATATTTGCACCTCTTTTACAATGTTCGTTTCTCGATAGCAACACTCCAATTGCATATAAATATATCGTTACCTAAATGTTAATGCCTCGTCGCCATATTTAGATATCTTCAACACATCCATACGAACATAAATCAATTCACACATTTTTTTTTTCTTCAAAAAATTCGTCTCCTGTGGAATTAATTGCCTGCACAAATTCCGAACGAAACAACGATGTTTACTGCGTTGCATTTTGATGAGGCGAAAGCGAAATCCTGCGCCAATACTACTTCGATTTTATAGGTCAACAACTCTTTTAGCTAGAAACAGGTCTCACTTCATATCAAAAAATGCATCTCTTGTTTCGTTTGCTATTACCTACGGGTATTTTTGTTGCATTTCTAAAGCTTTTGGGTATGCCATCTTTGTGCAAAACTACATGTTTTGCACACGAATCATTCATTCATTCATTAATTCTCAACAAATCTCCCTAGCCAAACTCTTCCAGAATTTTGAAATCTTAGTTTCAGCAATCCTCCGTCTACACCACCTGCTTAAATTTATTCTTTTTATTTGAGCCTAAAGGAAATAATAAACACAAATCCTTATTGATTAAGTTAATGGGCGGTGCGCCATTATGTAACCTTCAGCAGCAATAATTAAAACAGTCAACGAGTGTGGTATTCCTTGAAATATCAGCCCACTAAGACACTAAATAAACTTATACGGCATTACTCGTCCGGTGTTTGCATTATTAGGTGTCACTTGAACACAACCCAATACATCTGACTAATATCAAAACAATACACAAAACGAAATGGTCCCCTTTATAAATTGCTGCACGTGGGCAAGTCAACGATACGAAACTAGAACGCTTAATGTCGTCTTACACAAAATCAAAGAACGCTGGTTTACTGCCGAACAAATGTGACGAAATGCCACAAAACTGTCCCAGTTAACTCCCGGAAAAGAAGACGAAAAGGATGATGAGAAACCCGAAAAATATGGTCCGCCTCAACCTTGGTGGAGTAGCAGGTAGATGTAACTGCCGTTCCCCTCTCTTCTCTTCCCCTCCTCCATTTCCCATTATTTTGCAGTTCTCCAATATACTATAATGGCCACTGCACACTCGACGTCCATCAACAGCATTTGCGCTATAAAGGGAGCTCCCTCGGAGGTCAGTGAGGGAAGCTGAAAGCGTTGTTACTGCCTCACTCCCTCTCACCTATTGTCCTACTGGAACAAACATCAACAACTGAACCGAAAGGACCACGAGCAACGAACAACGAATATAAGTATAAGCAGAGATTGCAGTTGAATATTTATATAATTAAACTTTTCTATCGATCGATCAACCTTGTAACTACTTTACGAATGATCAGATAAATCCTGGTTATATTCATAAATGAATCCACAATCATCAAATGAAAATGACGCATATAATTACCGAGAGTTTCTGTCACTTCCCATACTCGAAAAAGATCACATGGAAGCTTCCATGAAAGACCAACTATTGTATGAATATTCATTGCAAAAAAATGAAGGCGAGTGAACCAGCTCCTTAGGTACAGTGAAACGACCCGCCAAAATTCCCCTTCCAAAGAGATCAGTGAATATAAGGAAAGCTAATGAGAAGTGTTCGCGAGCAATTTGCTAATAAACTGTATCGATAACGCAACCTCACAGATCGTTCCATCGCCTCCTTGACAACTGGCCCATCCGTAAGCACGTGAATAACGTGATCCAGCTGCATTATGATATCTGCCCCTAGATGTTCCTAAAAATACTCTACATACCGTACTTCGTCTTTCATAAGCTCAAAGACTTATAGTGTTTACAATGGCTTTTTGTGTCTTTTTAACGATCCCCGCTTAAACTGCAATTTCTAGAGTCCGCTCCAGATCTAGAACCTTGTGAATACTGGCGCGTTTCAAGTAAATGTGGTTTACCTTAATCGCGGTCATTTACGCCCTTTGTTGTACGATTGTAAGTGCCACCCGCAGAGTGCTCAGTGGAATCGTTGGCCTTTTTAACATCTTTTCCCGCACTCATTAGGAGGCTACGAAAGCGGTCAAATGGTGGCAATCCCGTTATATCCTGCTTAATGTCTCACCAGGCGTTGTATCGATCACCACTATACCCTTAAAAAGCTACGAAGCCGATCTGGAGGGACTGGATATTATTGTTGCAAAAAGAAACCATGCGCACAGGTTTGGTCTCGTTGCAGCAGGGTATGACTCTGAGTGCCCACCTCACCACAATACTTCATAAGTGAGCGCTTTCCAGCATGAGCATCTCGAACGAAACTGTTCACCTCACCAGCTAATTTCAAGGGCGTGTTTATGAAGCTGCAGATGTTTTACTGCACCTGCATTATCAATTGTTCGTGGTCTAAGAAATTGGCTAGTCGAACCACTAAAAACGCATAGTATGCCTTTCCTCTTGTTTAAGATGCTGCAATCCTTCTCTGAAATAGATCATATTCTATGAAGCTCAATGAAATATGGCAAATTTGGTGAGGTTTGCTAATTCATGTTCCACTTTATCTGGGAGACTTGATAAAGTTATCTGAAGGCAATAATTCGTGAGAAAAATTTGAAAAGGCTTTTTATATGATCGACTAACATAACATTCATGGCAAACTGCTAGCGATCACATTTCGGCTCCTACCACGAACGGTCGTTGCGAGAGGTGTTAAGCAGCATAAATGCGACCGGCTGCTTGCACCACTGTACATGCGCCGTTAAAGGAAAATGTCTATCTCTCTCTTCATGAGACACTCCTACTGCAACAATTTTCATGTGCTTTATTCATAATTCCTATACTTTTCCGCTTGCGATAGTTCACGTTTCACTGACCATTCAACGCGCATCTGCAGAATGGTTGATGCGGTGAAAATTATGCATGAATAAAGCTATCTTCATAGGCTCATGTATGATGAAATGCCGATGGGATTTACAGAGAAGCCTCGTGATATTTAGAAACTAATGTTTCAATAAGCAATTTCGTTATACCGCAATATTAGTTAAAGCTTATTGCTTGAGATCGAAAGAAAAAGGCTTTCTTCGTGGAAAAATTTTGTGCCTTTTAAAATAAATTTATCTGAGCTGAATGTTGGCCAATTATTATTCATCCGGCAACCTTTTACGAAATAACGATGAGACGAAAGATCAACACCCTTAGCAGTTTTAAATAGAGATATTAGTGGCAAAAAGATGATGCGCAATTTATGCGAATTCTTTATGAGGTCAGCAAACTTTTACATGGGAAAAAGGATGCAAAATAGCTCGCTTAAACCAAATCTTGAATAACACAAACACATTCGTTAGAGTAATCAGTCAGAAAAAACCTGGCATGAAGGTGTGAACGAAAACCCCATTAAGATCAAAAAGTGGAAAGAAGCCTACATTTCGTTTGAAAGTGATGTCCTGCCCTCAACAAATAATACATCCTTAAAACAGCGCTCTGAACAAACGATCGTCGTCATTTTTGCCGGCTGAAGTTGCTAATTCCGCTATAAAATACTAACAGTAATGGCAAAGGAGCTCAAGGTAAAGATAAAACAGCCCCTAATAGAGTTAATGTTGGAAAGAGGAAAGGCTTCCAAGCAAAATCACTGCGGATCGGGAATTTCTACATAATACAAGTCTTGATAGCCGAATAGAGAATCTCTGGATCGCCAATACTACAAAAGTCTTTCACTTAAACGTACCTCCAGAAATGTAAGGACTGTGTTCTGTCCAGCGAGGATAGTGCAAGTCGCCAGACTCCTTTGCTATTCGTATCCTACTGGTAATGGGAATGCATAGCGCAAGGTCCCACAGAAGATATAGACGAATGCTTAGCGAAACTAAGCATTCGACTTTATCATCCCCCGTGTTTTGGAGGGAGGATAGGTGGAGGGAGGGAGATGGACCGAGCCCAGATAGGTTGTCTTCCCGCACATCCGGTGCTTGTACAAAATTTACAGCCAGTTCCATGAAGTGTGAATGTTACGCTCCACAACAGTCCATGGTCCAACGGCTTTCAGCGTTTTTTCTCAAAAGACAATTTCTAAGCTTAGAGAGGTGGACGGGAAGGGAAAGAGACGTAAAGCCTAACAACTTTACCCAGCAATGTGTCAACACAATATTATTACCTGAGAGGACGATAATCTCCCTAAGAAATGTGCAAAAACACCTAGGAACGTAAAGGGAATGGATGAAATGATAGCTGAATACGAAATTCGATTCCCTCATTAAGCTATGACAATTTTCAACGAGCCTGCCAGTGCCACAGCTACCATTTCAGATTACTCTGCTGAGCGAGGTTGGCTGCCTAAACAAAACAACAATGCAATGGGCATTTTAACAGATACGATTTGACGAGGAAAATGGACGGCCTGATGGCGCAGCTGTCGACAGAAATTTTATCGAATAATCTTCAAGTATTATGCAGAGCCCACAAGCATGGCAAATTACAATAAAACGCGCTGTATCATCAGCATTACTTAGACAAGCCACTGAACCTACACTGAATTCTCCTCTGAACGATTTGTATTTCATTTGCACAGACCGTGTTCCAGTCCTCATTTCCCCTTCGAAGTATTCCAGTGGAACGAATAAGCAACTATTTAATCAAAAGAGTCAAAAAGACACAAGACATAAGTAGCCATCTTACGAGTTCAGCATGAAAACGCCCAGGTTCTAAGAAGGATTTGTTCGACAGGATGAGGGGCTATACTATTTAACCCTTCAAAAGATGTGTATTCAATGGAAGGGTAAAGGATATGCAGAGAGCAGCTGGAACACTGGGAAATATGATATATTTGCAAATATAGTGATGAACAAGTAGCTTAACACTGCAACCATGAAACTATAAATTTGCTTCAATCGACCACATTCCCGGGTCCTACTCCCCTCAGTTGCAGTGAGCAGAAACCTTTTAAGCGGCATTGATAAAAGATTGGATTCACGCCGCATCGCTACCTTGCAAATGCGTCTAAAGAACGATTTGAGATCAACTTTTCCGGCGCTAAGCAAGCGTGTTCGCCATTCGGTCAATGACATCAGCATAATAACAATCAATGAAAACGAACATCAAACACAAATACTCACAACGTAAAAACAATTTGGAGGAGAGCTAACCTCGAATAATGTTTTTAAGAAATGAATTATAATCAGACGAAAAATAAACAACGGAAACAATACAGACCTCAAAAAATGGACAAGAATTTGTCCGAAAAGGCTAAATTTCTGATAAACTTTCTTGTCAAAATGCACCATCACTAGAGACTGCTACCTGCACGTCACTAAAACAGAACCATTCCCAGCAACCTCGTAGCCTTATGTTCCAGCTTCGCTATGGTAAAAAGAGAAATACACTCTGTTTTGTCGTGATAATATCATCCTGTGTTCGTCTGCTACTAATGATGGAATGCACAAAACTCACCTGAATTTCTACGCAGTGCTCCGGAGTGAGGTAAGTAAGTTGTCCCGTGTGCGGACTCTGGAATTGCACGCCCTTCTCGTCAACTGACATCAAACTGTTCAGCGAGACCATCTGAAAATAAGAATGCAATTAGGTCAAAGAACAAACGATGCAATTCGGAAGTATCTGCTTGACTTATCATTAAAAGGATGACAACCACAAAAAAGAATGAAATATATAGCATTATACTTTGAAATAACGATTCTCATGTTTCAGCGTGCTGTGAGACATATTAAACAGCATGTTTTAATAACAGCTTTTCTTAATGTCATGATTTGCAATGTTCTCAATGCGAAATAACTAGGAACGCCTTTGCTGTTCTTATACGGCATCTCATCCTTTAGCCATGGTCATCTAGAATATATCACTGACTCTCTACAAAACAAAACCAGCACGTATCCTTCCTTAGGCATGAAATGCTAATCAATATAGAAGACTTCACAATTTTTTTGTCACTACGCCCATTCATGTAGAGCTGACCGCATGCTGCAACTTAAAAGAACGATTGCAAAGCAAGCGCACCGCAATCAAAATCTTATTTTTTTGAATTTACAGTCTCTTTAAGAGTGAAAAACGCATGCAAACGATGAAACTGCAACCGGAATGGGAATAACAAACCAACAGACCATGCAAACTATGCTCATGAGCTTTCACTGCCGTAAGTTTTGTGGTTAGCGAATTCAACTTTTAGAGAGAGAGATGGATGCATAGATCTACAAGCATAAACACAGAATTTCAATACTGCACAGCTGTTTCGAGATGTGAAGATGCATAAAAACAGCCAATTGCTGCTGCACTATGAATCACTATATTCGATCACTTCGCGAAGAACTTCGACACAGCAGTAGAGACCTCATTCCCGTTTCCATTCCCAATTCAAATTCATACTCTCCACAAGATTTGTAAAAACCTTGCTTACTTTATACTTATACATCAAGTAGCAACCATTTCAAGCTCTATTATTCGTGAAGGGAGATCAGCACTTAGAATGACATTCTTCAGGTCAAAGAGTAATAGGCTGTCGTCGTTCCACCATTTGCTTACTCGCCAGGTACCTTTTTTTTCCAATCGTGCTAATGCGACGACCTCTTTCATCATTTTCTTTTCTTTCATTCGATCCATACTTTGGTCTTTGTATTAAACATGCCTTGTCTTCTAGTCAGCAGATTACTGATTGACAGCATTCTCAAATGTTTTTTAACCTTTCTACTCGCCTATCGTCTGCTTTATGTAACCATTTTATGTTGATTGCGCACGTGCAACCTCAATGAATGCGTCGCACGTCATCAAATGGATTCGCTCGATATTATTTTAATTCTGCTTTTGCAGGCCTCCAAACTGTTTCCGCTGACTATTTCTTTCTTGCTCAAAGCCTTTGGCGTCACATGCCCATTCATTCAACAGTTACTGAGCTCCCATAAGCAAACTATGTCAAGATTTCCGCATGCGATGACATATCACTCCCAAACCTGCTAGAACGTGATGAACGGTTTTAGTGCACTTTTTCAAGCGAGCTGTGTTTCCCTGACGTGAATCCGCACAGTTCGTGAAAACGAACTGCAAGCTGAGGCCTAACGGAATAACGCTTCCATGCGAATTCGACCTTTCCGTGTACAAAACAAATTTCACATGTTGCTTCTTTTGGCGAAAGATGCAAAGAAATATAAAATTGAACCTGAAAGCCGCCAGAATCCGTGAGTATGGAGCGTGGCCAGTTGATCATTTCATGTAGTCCGCCCGCTTTCCTTATCAATTCGTGTCCAGGTCTATGTCCCAGATGATACGTATTGCACAGCAAGATACGGCAATCCATTTGCAACAGCTGTTCAGGCAGTAAGCCTTTCATCGTACCCTGCGTGCCTACCGGCATAAACACTGGGGTATCCACAACGCTATGTGGTAACCTGAAATTAAATAAAGTATAAATGAGTTCAACAAATCTTGCCTGAATTCAAATTTTGTGTTGGTAACATTTGGTTCAGAGAGTAAGTGACATGGAAATGTTCCTGAACATCCCAAATGCGGTTCAAGAAATAGAAGTGGATCGTAAAATGGTCCTTCGAAGCAACACTTCAGTAAAACAAAACACTTTCTGGGAATAAGAACGAATCTTCCGTGCAATGCGGCACTGTTCCACTAGATTAGCCTCCTCCAGCTAATGAATTTAGAATAAATAACAAATAGAGAGGTATCATATATGGCGGGATATTAACTGTTTCTTGAAGACGAATTCAGTGTGCACAAAAAGTCACGCTCGAAAGCGTTTTCACGGACAAAATGCACGAATATGGCCAGTGAGGTCAAAACTCCTCAACTTTTTTAAAGAGCATCGTTTTTGACACTTGCAAACTTGGAAACACCCAACCGTGGAATCTGATAAACGAACACTTCCAGAGTTAAACCAGCAAGGTTATCTGGTCCTTCAGAACATATGTAGCTCCTTCAAGGAGCAGCTTTCGGCCTCCACATGCTTTTAAACCCCATCTGCGAAACTTGATGATCTTAACACTCTTCAGGAAGGTCTCGTGGCCAGTCATATAGAGGATTAAAAAAGGATAAAAATTTTCCTTCCAGGGCACGTCATGACTAATTGTTAAGCTTAGTGCGGTCGGTGTGCGAAAAGAATTTCGTCCACACAGGAATTCGAATCACAGGACCTCAGTGACGAAGGGGGATAGGAACCTCATGAAATGCCGGGTCAGGCAACACGGTGCTGACTTCTCGTGTTGAGGCCTAAAAACGCTCGGGTTTCCACCCTGCAATGTTGCTTGTACGGCAAGCATAAAGCATAAAAACTAAAAGCTGCTTCCGGCAGAACCAAAACATTCAGGATAGCACATAAGCATCTTATATTCAAACAAGTGGGACCATCTCGATTCATTAGTGGCTGGCACTAGAACGATCTGCAATTCATTCACTTGTTTCACGGCCAACTTTAAAACATTCTGTGTAGGAATTTTTTTTTTTTTAAGCAATGAAATGCTGCTGTGATTCAAGCACAATTTTTTCCCAGCTGAACTGATACGTGCAAACTACGCAGCGATAAAAGCAGTGACCGATTCGTTTTCCATTGTGAGTTTACCCAACACCTTAGGATTTATTGCTGGCCCTCCAATTTTTTCACAACAGCCGTCTTTGACGGAACTTCTCTATCTAGCAAACATCAAAGTGCTTCAGACCACTACCTTGCAACAAATTATTGCATGAAGACATCGTGGTAGTTTTCTTCTGCTTAAGCCTTATATTTTCATGTTAGTGCCCTTTTTCGTGAACGGAATGCGCCGTGAGCAAAAACAGATCGCAAACATATACGGCAAGAGAACAGTGCCATTGGTAGGATATAACTGTCTAGTTTCCGACACCGACTTTTTCGTTGAGCTGATCTCCCAGCCCATAAAATCAATTCATCCTCCACCACTCTCCTACCTCCCTCCGCCGGGGTAGCAACAAACTATAAGATTCTGAAATCGTTCGCTTCCTTTGATGGACCAGGGCGTTGTAAGAAAACATGACTTGGGAAAATTCCGTGACGCCTTTTCAGGACATTATGGTTCACGTTTACAATTTCAGGATGAAATGGCCGAACTGTCTGTTGGTTACCTTATTCGTCGGCTTACAGTAAAGGATCGCCAAATTTTATGTGCTACGTTGCTATTTACAAGCCTAACCGCGGCTTAGAAATAGAAATGTGGCGACTCATCGCCCGATGACTGAAAAATGCAAAAAACTTTGAACATCGCGAAAAAAGGAAGTTTCACTTACACAGAGAAAACTTTTTGCAACTTGCAATGAAATAATGAATTCTCCGAAGAAGCTTTCACCACTTCGAAAATCCCCTCCACAGCCGGTCCCACAGTTCGATTCCATGCCTGCCCACCGCTTTCGATGCATCAACGCCGTAGTCATAAAGCATTCCGGCATTTTTACTGGTGGAAGGGGAAATGGATAGGAAGAGCTACGATACAACTACATGTCAATATCAAGGTGGATGCGACAAGGAAAAGGGTCACTACGCTAAACAATTTTACTTCTACTCGCTACAGCTCTTTTAAAAAATATCATAACGAAGTCAATAGGGAGTAGGATGGGAGAGAAATTCAGGGAATTCGTTCGTTTCTAGAGCTTAAGCCTCACAATCTAACCGAAAGTGCCTTAGCTGAGAAATTTCCGGTTCATCCCGCCCACCCAACCCTGGAAATTTCTAACTCATTTGGTTTAATTTAGTTTAAAAGTTGTCAGTTCGTCTCTTTTGTGATGTCTTAAGGACTGGATGCGGAAATGAAGCAAAGTCAGGTACAAAGTGGATAATGAAATGCCAGCAACATTCAATGAAAATGCTTTCTTGTTGTCCTTACTTTCATGAATAAACGCATACTGTTATAAACGATCCATCCCTCCGCAAAATACCCACAAAAGATTTCATGGTCAGAGCGAAAACAACGCCTTCACATCACTACTATAAGATTACATAGTACTCTATTCCCGAGGTCTTTGAATCCTTGAAATATTGTCAGACTCCATCGTATAGCCGCTTGAAAGTGCACATAGTCATAACAACTCTCCCTATTTACCTTACAAGTTAAATGCTCAACCTTACAATGCATCATGTTTAAATCTAATTCTTCAGCACATGCCTCGTTACGCGTATATCTTTAGTTCCACGAACAGCTTTGCCTGATAGAGTGATAACCCCACAGCCCGTGAACTCCCTCGTTTCAGATCTCACGAACTCGTCACAAAATGTGCCATCTGAGAGAAAATCTTCTCACCTACATGAGACTAAAACGAAGTCAAGGAACCTCTACAAATGTTCTCGCCGCATATAAGGACAGAAAAAAAACTCACTGATATGGGCTCTATAGAGGCACTTATTGGTTGATGGCACCTGCACTAAATGCGCGGATATAGAAAATCTCGGTGTTCTGGGAATGCCGTCAGAATGTCTGGAAGGGATGGATGAGAGGACTGGCTGATTAAAAGCACTGAGTCCTTGCAAATTGCTGCGTTACATCCCCTCAGTCAGCAAAAATGCACGTTTACCTTGCTTTACATGACTGCTGACCCCCTCTTGCTTGCATAATCTAAATACGAAAACAAGAACATGGACTGCATCGTCTACCAAGTTGCTTATTTTTCGAAGGAAAAGGTGGGAGAGGACAACGTGATTTCTGTGTGAGTAGAATTCAAGCGTGCGCAGCGAAGAACGCTAAACAGAGTCAAATGCATCGCGAAGCGAAGCATTTATCATCATTCGAAGCACCTGTAGCTAGGCTTTCTTACTTCTTTCTTGCATTCTCCTAGACGAGGAATTGAGGAGACCGAAGATGACTAAACAACTCACTAACGTTAGTTGTTTCACTGAAAAAGAATTCGGAACTCACCGTTAAAAGCTAATTTCAGGAACTAAACTCCATCTCTGATGCTA
Source organism: Baylisascaris procyonis (assembly GCA_037389465.1). Lineage (NCBI taxonomy): Eukaryota > Metazoa > Nematoda > Chromadorea > Rhabditida > Ascarididae > Baylisascaris > Baylisascaris procyonis. The sequence goes on along the minus strand of JAZARR010000078.1, from coordinate 218,702 downwards.
TTCCATGCAAGGATTAAATACTGCTTCTTAACTCAACGTAGCGACGAAGGATACGACTGCTGATTTCTAGCTGTGGTCACGTGTTATCAACACCGAACCTCCATTACACGATGGTTAATAATATAACGCAAAAAAAAAAAAACATTTAATAGGGCCTCACCTAAGGATGCCTCGACGTGCGCGCTGTGCTCGTGATATTATACGAAAGCTCATATTCTTCCATTGACCTTCGTTGCCGGTCATAGAAATCGCCCTCGAATAAACTCTGTGATGCGTAAAATATTTCAACATTGCACATGCAAATCGCATAACCAACTGACACATCAACGCTAGAAGCGCACTCACTGCTAACCGAAATGCAAATATAGCTTATCAGCGCTGTGAATTTAATCGACCGAGAAACATCATCCATAAGTACGAGTAATGTTTTTGTTCTCGAGCAACAAACTACACGAGAACAAATCATACTGTTTTCAATAAATTTTGTTTCTTGCTTTCGCCCATCTATAGGCTACCTTCTTAGTTTTCACGTTTAAAGCATTAAAGATAAATAAAGGCATACATGTAGTGTATAAACACGCAACACGTTATGCTGCACTCCGATTAACTATGGGGTGTTTGGAACAAATATGCACGCCCTATTTGAAGGCGCTGTGCAACTATGGCGAAGTGAATAAAACGCGAAAAACTTCAAACTTGCGGCGATACATTCAGATCAAATCTACCGCATGGACCCCTACATACATATGTCTTACAGAATAAATACTACGGAGGGTAGAAATGATAAAATTGCATAAACTACTTACTACTCGCCAAGTATTAACGAAATTAACCACAATCTAAAAAGAAGCGTATGGAAAATCCTGGCAGATGGTTTATGTAATACAGACTAATCCTAAACAAAAGGAGTGCAACGTGATTAAATAATTTGAACAACAAAACTATTTGCAAGCTTGTGCATGAAAGGAACGAAGTTAATTAAGGCAACAATTCAAGATAAAAGAGAAGAAAGAAAAAACTATGGATGAAGATACTAGCACTCGTAGACCGCAATGAGGAAGTCCACCAACCGCTTCTTAATATACCGGAGGAATGTTGTCGTCGACCCCTTCGCCTTATCTGTCTGCGTACAACGCCACAATAACGCGCTCAGAGAAGCACGTAAAAAGGTTCTCCCTCGCTCAAAAATGCGACAAGCACCATACCATTCAACAATGAAAGCTTTCACAGCACACACACTTCAAACGTTTGACCCTTCTAAACCGCACGCATTCAAAACAATAATGCACGCGCGTGACGTGACGAAATAAGGCCGCTCGTTATCGTGTCACTAAAATTCGCGCGCTCGATCGTTGTGCAGTTTCATAACAATGCGCAACGCTTCACTGCCGTGTGAATGCCGATTAGAGGGGTCAGTTAATTGACTGCGAAAAGTCGCAGTACGATGAAAGAGTTCAGGCCGATTGCGAGGCTGTACAAACGCAAGATGTGTTTCAATCGAGCCAAGCGGAGTGTTGTGGAGTTACCGTCAAACTGTGGCAACGTTATAAAGTCGTAATGGACATGGTCTGGTGAATGAACTATGCGGCAAATAATATTGTTGCAAAAGTAAAGTCACTCAGGAAGACGGTGAAAAGGATTAACACAGTGGAGTGAGCTTCGGATAGGTTCGATGAAATGAAGGGAAAGGTTGCAGAAAGTGGACAAAGGATTGGGGAGTCCTGAAAAATGCGTGCATGAAGAAAGTAACAAAAAAAGACGTCTTTGTGTGCATGGCATCGAAGGAAGGGAAGTGTGCATGGCAAAGCTGGGAAATTTGTGGAAAAAATTGCAAGTATGCGAAATGAGTAGTAACATCGGTGGAGCGGTCGAAAGTATTTTCTTCCTATCTTATACATGTCTGTCTCGCTTTTCATGACTGTCGCGACTGCTCGCGAAATAAATAAATTTGAATGTTAAATAAAGCTGCAGAATTATTTAGTGCAGAAGTGAGTGGGTTATGACGAAATCAAAGCAAATGGAGTTGGGGATATTCACTGATCATAAAAGTGAATATACACGTTGAGTTGGGGATTAAACGTCGTAAAAGTTTTTATGCATATCGGATGAGGGGCAAATGAACAAACGGAGTTGAGCTTGTTGACGGGTCACTCAGATATGTTCTTTGCACAAAAAGCGGAATGCACTTGCGAATGGCACAAAGAGGGCATGTTACCGCTTTGTCTTCAACAAGCGCATAAAGACGCCAAGTTAGCATAAACACATCGTAAAAATTATTATGCTCGCCTAATTAGGGGCAAAATAGACATCGTAAAAGTTGTTATGCACATCGAATTAGTGCATAAACAACTTCTGGGGTCAGCCACAAAGAAGAGGCGGGCCATAAGTATCAAAAGGTATCAACGAAAAGGCTATATAAGTGAACCCCAGAGTTTCGGTAACTATTATAACTGTTGTATAGTGCGTGTCGTGTACCGGGACTTCGCCTTCAATGGATTTTGATTATATCTACGTGTTCCCTCTCAGGTTGTAGTCGTGTGGTTGTGTACTTGCCCTGTGATATGTGCATGTGTAATAAACATGCGTGTTTTAAGGCGGGTTATAATATGATGTGCGTCTCTGATGGTTCCTTCGTCGCGTTTTTGATTGTTTTAACATGTAAATAAAGGTTTAATTACCCAAGTTTGAGGTGTGGTTCACAAAGCAGTGGTGAGGTGCACAGGTCGGTTGCGCCAACAGAATCTGATATTGGTATTATAAGACGAACCACCTCAACGTGAATTGAATATTCCTGGGTAACGGGCGGAAACCAAAAGGTGATCATTGTCGCGACTACGCGCGAATAAATGAGTGTGTATGAATAAATAAAAATGAAAGTTGATTAAAGCTGCAGAAACTAGTTTTGCAGAAGTGAGAAGTGATGAGAAAAATAAGGGAAACAAAAGCTGAGGCTGTTGACTGTCAGATATGTTATGCAGAAAAAGGAAAGCGAGCGGTACAAGTGGCACAAAGAGGAACTGTCGGCGTTTTGTCTTCAAAGGGCGCATGATACCACAAGTCACCATAAACACATCACAAAAGTTGTTATGAGAAGCGAATTAGCGCAAATGGATTATGAAAGTGAGGTTGTTGACTGGCCACTTAGAAATGTTATGCTCAAAAAAGGGAAGGCACGTGTGACTGGCACAAAGACGACATGTGAGAGCTTTGTCTTCAACAAGCGCACAAAGACGCTAACTTGCCATAAAAGTTGTTATGCACACCAAATTAGAGCATAAACAACTTTTCGGGTCAGGCCACCACACAAAGAAGAGACGGGCAATAAGCTTCAAGAAGGTGGCAACAAGAAGGCCATATAAGCGAAACCCCAAAGTTTCGGCAACTATTGAACGAGTGACCGAAATCCGTGTTGTGTCTTCAATGTTTTTGCTTATGTGTGTTTCGTGTCGTGTAATGGTATACTTGTGCCCAGTATTGTGTTATGTTCGGGTCTAGTAATCGTGCCTGATTATAATGCACCATAGTATCAGTATGTCTCCTAAGATTATGCATGAGTTTTGTGCATCAAGGTTTAATCCTTCATCATATTATGTGCGTCTTTGATAAGTAAGTGTTTCTTCGTCGCGTTTTATTTGTATAAATGCGAATAAAGGTTTAATTACCCAAGTTTGAGGCGTGGTTCACAGAGCAGTGGAAAGGTGCACAAGGCGGTTGCACCAGCAGAATCTGATATTGGTATTCTAAGAGCAGCCATCTCAACGTGAAGTATTTTTGGGTTACTGACAGAATCCAGAAAGGTGATCATTGGCGAGAGGAAGACGTCATTAAACCGGAGTGCCGCGACAACTAGACGAGTCGCAGAAGGGAGCTCAGTGGTCAGAATCGTCGACTCCAGCGGTGATTGTGGTTGGATCGACGCCAGTGGGCAAAGAGACAGGTCGACGGTGGATCAGGAACGCCACACGTCAACTCGGAAATGACAAAAGCTGGCACCGAGAAGCGAGCAGCAGCTCAGTCTACATCGAACAGCAACAGTAACCTAGGCCAATTTGTTAATCAGTAATTTTCCTTTGTTTTATTCGTTTTCTATTGTTTGTTCACGAATCTTTGGGGACAAACTAACATATATAATCTAATTATTGATCACCTTTACACATCATCACACACATACACACTACACACACACCCACCAACAAAAAGGGTGGTCAATACAATCATTGGCGAGTGGAAGTCGTCAATAAGAGGAGTAGCGCGACAACTAGGCTGGTTGCAGACGGGAATTCAGTGGTCGGGAGCGTCGACTCCAGCGGTGATCGTGATTAGACCAACGTCAGTGGGCAGAAGAGACAAAGCGACGGTGGATCAGGAACGCCACGCGTCAACTGGGAGCTGACTGAAGCAGAGAGCGGAAAGCGAGCCGCAGTTCAGTCGAGAACGAACAACAAAGGAGCACAGGCTCAATTTTTATAGTGATTTCTCGCTTTTGTTTATTTATATTGTTTGTTCACGAATCTTTGGGGACAAACTATATCACATATAATCTTATTGTTGACCACCTTTACACATCACCATCACACACACACACACACGCACTCAAACGCACACCCATCAACAGAAAAAGGGTGGTCAATACAATGACGCTTTCCAATCCTATTCTAGCTTCCCCACTCTTTCCAGTGTTGTACTTTTCCCGATGATGCCAGAAGAGGCTGGAAATCGAAAAGAAAAGGAAGGAAAAGCTCAAGATTTCAGTCGGAAGATGCAAAATTCAGCAAGGTCATTTTTCCAACCTTCCTTAACCTTCCTACACTTTTTCTAACCTTATCCCATTTTTCCCAGCCTCTTCTGCAGCTTATCTGGTGTTTTCCAACCTTTTCGGTTCAAAACATTCCTGGAGAATCTTTAAAAAAACTTTCTTTTTGAAAAGAATACATCCGAGAAGAGAACCTGGTGTTTGTAAGTGAGGGCTCATATATCTTATCGGAAACTATAGCCTTGCATACAAGGGAGGGCTTCGTGAGCATGAATTGTGGTGGAATGGCTATTTCGTTCGATTTTTGCGTTTGCGAAACGTCGGATCTGTGTATATGTCTGTCCGATAGCTTCAACTTGGCGATAAGGTAACGAAATCTGGCTGGTACTACTTAAATCAATTTTCACATTGATGCCATGATTTCAAGAGGATGCAGATAAATCTAAAAGTAAAGAAATTTGCATGTATTTCACGTTTATCGAAACACAAAAGACGAATCTTGATATCACTAGTGGGATCAGTCAAAATGTGAATGCAGTGCAGCAGACAGTTTACTATTCATTGCACTTTGGATGGATGCTCTCCATTTTGGCGTACCTCTTCACTTTCACCTCTATGGGCCAGTTGCAATGTTTTCAGTTAATGCCTTTAGTAAAAGACACAAAATTAGAATGGGATTTGCACATACATAATGATCGATGCTGACAGCGTTCGCACAAGCAGAACTTCAATTTGCGCATATTCGCCGTTTTCTTTCAATTGGCTCAAGAACATCGCTGCACGAAAACGACGAAGCACGCCAAAATTTTAGCTTATTTTAATGAGAGAAAAGTTGCACGCTACCGTGATGCCGCGAAATACTTTTCATCATTTTTTGTAAACTTTACCTTTACAAACCAAACAAAACGGTCAGGGATATAAATTATAAATCATTTCTGACAACATTAAAATGTTCACTAATTTTGTCCCGAAACTCAGTGTAGCGCCTACGAATTATATTTAAAAAATCATAGTACATTTAAAATCTTTCATGAATTCCGGCGTAAATTCAGTGAATTTCTAAACTTCTTATCAGCTTAGCGAAACCTCAGCGCATCTTTTCAACCGCTTACAAGTCGCGACAAAAATACACAACATCTAAACCGCATGTGATTTGAAATCTCTACATTTCTTTTTCCGGCGTGCGTCTCCGCTATAATCTGTCACTCCATTATGGTTTTTCTGAGATGGTCACAACTATTGCCGTCCTATTATCTCAACTCGATTTTGGAATAAAGATCATTTTTTATTACGAAGCGATTAAATCATTTGCAGAAGCTTGTTTATTGAAACAAGAACACATAGATAAACGTTTCGACAAATACACTGCCAAGACGCATAAGCAAGCGAGAAGAAGAAGGTAACAGAGAACTGTTTTAAAGTGAAATGAAACAGATAATTGGTTTCGTGTCGTTTAAGCCACTTAAGAATCTTGCTGATATTCTTCGAGTTGTTTGAGTTGATCGAGGAACTTCGAAACACACCATATTTTAGTGTTTCAAAATATTTGAGTTTTTACAATCAGTCCGCCGACTCTAAAAAAGTTGCAACGAGCCGGTTTTCACCGCACTGAATTCAGCATGGAAAGTTTCCATCTTGCCCAGCCAAACATTTTTTCGCTTTTTTTTTTGAGCGATTCCTTTTTATTGCTCAGCTGAAAGACACGAAAAAAGTAGAGACGTACTCGGCTTGCTGTCAGTCCACCTATCGTCGTTAACAGGCCTGACATACATATGTGATTTTATAGATGCCAGGGGAGGCGTTAAGGGCATGATTACATTATGGAACAGAATGCGATGTTTTGACCCTCCCCGTCACTGTGTCAAATGCTACTCTTTGTTGCATACTAATGAAAACCGTCGAACATCGTTGCACATTGCCTTATTATGCTCTTCTAACTCGCACTGCACCATATTCGTGATTTGCGCACAAACTCAACTCATTCATGCGCCACTTTCATATTAAAGAGGACCAAAAATCTTGAAAAAAGCAAAAAAAAACTTGCGAAAAACTTCGTTTCCGTTAGGGAGTCGACCTCTACCTGTAGTTGATTGCGTTAGCAAGGAAGCAATTGCTTCGAAGGAACTTATCACGGAACAACTACACATAGCATTAGCTGACATGATGGAATATGCATTTGCTTGTTGCGCAACGTCTGCTTAGCGAGTTGTGAACATTTGATGAATACTCCTTTGCTTACCAATTCCTGGTATGAAGTAGTACTATGAGCGCTCATGGGCAACTTCACTTATGGTGGTGAGGAGTATTGGTAGCAGAAGTAGTAGGAAGAATAAGGTGTAATAGTAAATTTAAATTTATTTCCCAGTAAAGTAAAAAAAAAGTAAAAAATCAGGTAAATCGAATTCGGGCCCTCCTTATGAAATATTCCTCTAAATTCAACCTCCCTCTAACAAGCTAAAATGTCACAATGCCTGGAGCATATTCAAGAATGCTGATGAAGGTTATTTTGCAATCTTCTACAAAAGAGATGTTCCGAAAAAAATAATAATCTAGAAACATTTAGAAATAAGGGAATTTCATAGCGGATGAACATACTAATAGTCATTCAGAATATCCTAAGCATACCCTCGCTACTCTGGATATCCAAACTGATGTTTCGATGTTCGCTCATTGATGCTGAAATTCACTCAGAAGTGGATGTTGTGATATACGTCCACCTGTGAAAAGGCCATCGCAACGATAAAACCGAAACCCATTCGCACATACCGATCCAACTTCATCGGCGATGCGCCACCCAGAATGCACCGCACTGGGCTATATCGATTTGCATTTCTTCCGCGCATGAGCGTCTCTCACAATGATGTGCAAGCTATGCTTGTTTTGTCGCAAACGCCGACTCGACTAGTGTTTGCGACGATGCTTCTTCAATTTGCTACCTTTTTCTCTCTCGATGTTTCTTTGAGAACGACCCGTTTCTCTTATTTATGGATACAGACAATTAGTTCTTGTCGAAATTGCCGTCGCATTTGTTGCCCTTCGTCTGCTACTCCACCAAATCAAAAGAACTGCCAAGAATTTAATATCGCACATCGTTTTTGTGGAATAAAGAAATACAGAAATATAACGATTGACAAAACGACCTCTAAAATTACCATATTCCCACTGAATACTTTCATATCTTACAAAAAGAATTTGAGCCATTCGAACTTTCACTATCAGAACTGCGGCCTTAAATGTTTTCCACGAAAAGTGCCATGCGGTCCATGAAAAACGTGGGCATGAATCTTTTCTCAGTAGTTGAGCCTAAACGTCGTTGGAGGCTGCGGGACCCTTCGTTGGGTTCCTAGGGACCCTTCGAGAACTACCAGCTGTATTCTTTGTGCTTGCAAATGAACCTTATAGGTAGACGTTCATTGTACATTGCCCACCTATGTTGCAATAGTGTGTCCTCGTAAGGGCATCCTGATATGAGGTTAATAGAATAATTCAAAAGTGGTTATTTGGCCTTGATTTTAAGAATACTTTTGGAGGTCAATAACAACCAGACTATACTGCAAAACTAAAAATATTTGACCTGGAAACTTAGAATACCACAGGTTTCAACTAGACCTCATCCTTTATTATAAAATTGCACGCAGCTGGTAGGAAATTCCCCTCTGAATTCCACGGAAACTCGAGCGAGCCTCGGCGTGATCATACTCGTCGTGGGCATAAGCATTAATCGGTTTGAAGATGTCGCTCCACCAATAATGTGTTCTGCAGTTTCTAACTCCAAGTTGTGCGTGACTTTCAAACGTCGGCTAAATCATTTCGACATTCACGGAGGTGGCAGTTATGATGGTCAGTTCTATGTTTCGCTAAAGAAAGCGAAACAAGCATTTAGTTACCGCACGCAAATAACATGAAGTAATGAAAGAAGTGCTAGAACAATACGAAAAGGTAAAAGAGGACCATAAAACATATAAAAAATATGTACTAGTGTAGTGTCATAATATATAGGAACTTATATAACGGCAACGAAATGCACATTTATAAAAGCAGAATCGAACTATAGCAAATGAACGGTCACTGAGAGAATCCGATATTGAGTTCATCATCTGCGAATGAGTAGTGACGGAGTTGTTGGCTGTACACTGTCTTTAGCTAATCCGTTGCACGTACGCTTAAGCCATTAGTGAACGAGTCGGAAAGCTCATTACGCACAGCGAATCGCCCTCTTCAGTTGTAAGGAATGAACCACAGGGCTAAATAACAATTTGGGTATGTGAAACAAATTGAAAAGAGAATCTAGAGTGAGACATCAGAGGTAAACCTTCAACACGTTGTGAGGTGATTCTCGCTCGAATTCAATTGTTCTATTGTCAAGCGATTCACATCAAAAATATCGCGAGATTGTGCTCATAAAATGGTTGAAAAGGACTCACAAAAGTGCTCTATGAAATGCTCTTTTCATGAGTCACCGCTACACCCTTCGTGACCGCTAAATATCTTTTCCATTGGATGGGAATGAGAGTGGAATATAGCGCTCAAGAATCGGATGATGGTACGCTACAGACGACTGTCAGCAATGCCCCAAACATTTGCATGGAAATAATTTAAGAAAAAGAAAGCAGGAAAACTTAGTAAGTAGCGTAATAACGCGGCTGGATGCGTACGAGGTGACTTTTGGAAACCAAGTCCACAAATGACACAGTGCTCCGAAAGAATCATATCACAGCCACATACAGCTTGATAATGAGTCACTTATAACTTCATGATGATGTGAAATCATAGTGATAATGAAGTCATATATAACTCCTAACCAAGTATTATATGAGTCGCGCTCAAATTCCTCTTCACAGACTTGATGTGTATTCAAATAAATAAATTGGCGAGTAAGCACGAGACTGGTGTTGACTTCATCTTTGATGGACTCTTCAAAAAGTGATAACTTTCGAAGGAGTGATGCTGCATTCCATTTGAAAAGTCTTCACAACATGTATGGCTTATGTGTGAATTCATGTCCATCGGTGCTATAATTTTACGCAGTGGTCCGTTCAAGGAGAGGGGTGACGATGCGCTGTCGACGCTCCTCATAAATTGTTCGCTTATTATTTTTCAAAATTCGAAAATTTCCTCTGCCACTAAATAAAAATTTCCATTTATCAACACGATTCCCCGGCGTTCTTTTAAAACATGCAAAAACGTTTCTCATTTTTCTTTACCGTTCATTTTTGATGATCCGCAATCTGTGGCGTCTTTATAACGGAAGCTAATTACGCTTTCAGGTACTTTCAACAATAAACTAATGCCTACAAATAGCGCAGCGGTCACCAATTAAAAGTTGCTGTATGAGCTGTTACCTAATTTTGTTCATCTTTCTACCGGTATCGTTATCGTTACGATGTTTTAAGTGCTCAGCTAGCCCACAGAATTCTTCATGTTACGAGAAGCCTCCGCTTCATGAATCACAAGACTGCGATTCGCCACATTGCCAGGTGGGTTTCCAGTCAATTAGCTCATCGGATCGCTTTCTGAACAACAAAATCTCAAAAGAATTTGGTACCTATCTGTTTATTTAAAAAAAGTATTCCATTCATCACGCAACCTGCAGAACTTCATTTCTGAATCCTCCATCTGAAGGTTTCGACTAATTATCAAGCCAGAATTTTGCTCTCATCAATTATCTCCATACGTGCAAAACCGATGATGTGGATATGGAGTACTCGGAGTATCACACGAAGTTCTTAAGCTAATGTACGCATGCGCCAACAAGACACGCATGAAATTATATAGTTAACGCCTTCACCCAGGAGATCGTATAGTGGAGCACCTGGAGCTTTTCATTTCCGCATTAAATAGAGTTGCTCTAAACTTTTGTGTTTAGCTCGTTCCCCTCCCTTGTTCATATCGAACACGTGAACAATAAAGCATCGAAAATGTGCCGTAGAGTAGAATTCATGTGAAATAGTATCGAAGGGGATCGACTAAGTGAGGCAGAAGAAATCGAATCTTTTTCGAGGACATGTCCACTTGGTGAAACAGAGCTTGATTAATTAAATATTCTCACCTTGGCGTGGTGATCGATACAAGAAATATAAGGTATACCATTTCATTCTGTAGCTGTAGCCTTCTTAAGCTGCATTGCGAAACCTCTATTTCTTATTAGTAGCTCGTATGCTTTTTAAATAACCGCTTCCAAATGTGGATGTGCAAAACGCATTCGTTTTAGTAAGCCGTGCCTGGGCATGCTCATATACATGCGTGCATGGGAAAGAGAAACATTATAGGATAATATCCCATACCAACTTCCAAACTGCTTCATCAACTTCTGAAAAACAATGGACACCTAAACGTGGCTTAAAACTTGCGTGCACTTTGTATATAATCCGAGCATATTTTGCAAGTTGTCGCATCTTAAGAATGTATTTTTGTAGATGACTCTAAGAAGGAGCGCTTTGCTAAAAAATTATATTCGCTGTTGGCCATTTCATATCATTTGCTGGAAGTGGTTATTTGCTGGAATTCGACCAACCTGCTAACTTTTTCATTTCTTCAATAAAAATCAACACTCAAAGTACCGTAACACTAAGAATCATCCCTCTTTACGTTGTGAACTTATCACTTTTGCAGGTTTGGAAACTGTATTCGGAAATAAACGGACAAATTTATATGTTCGAACGAGGCTGTAGTTGGACGTGTGCAAGGGGCTGTATTACTCTTGCCGATATGGAGAATCGCTTCGTCAGGTGTGCATCTTGGGTTCACTTTTTTCTCATTGTACGATGAAGAACATTCGCAATATTTCAGCTAATGAGTACTGTGAAGGCTGACGGATAAAACTGAATGGGAAAACAATGTGTTCGGCCACTTGCTTCGATGCCGAAGAGAAAGGCCAAGAAAACGAAGCATAAAGTATTTGGCGGCACCCCAAAAATGGAATTTCAAACAAACGGAATACACCAAAGTCGTATTTGGCCGTTTAAATAATGCATCTACATAAGAATATGTGACGATCCAATAAAATGCATTAAAAAGTTCATTGATCGTAATAAAGAACCTCTGGATTTTTCCTGCTGACTATTCCATCGATGAAGCACATATTGGCGCATCGTTTAGTTTGTCGTCTGGCTGACGACAACGGCTTTGCGCAGTAATTATTCAATTTTATCCAATATATTGCCCGACCTTTCCTTACTTCAGCAGCATCGCAGATGGAGCGGGAATGCACATCACATCACTTGATGAAGAAAACTATAAGAATCCGCGATCTTCACGCCTCTTCCCTCTTCTGATGCTGGTAAAATGTCGCAACGTTGAGCGGGCGGTGCGTCAGATATAACGCAATAAATATTGCGCAAAAATGATGTCGTGAGCAAAACAGAACGACTGAATAAAAAAATTATTTATTTACAATAAAAAGCGATTCTCCGCTTCAATTTACATTAAATAGTAGGAAACGAGTTGGGAATACCAATGCGATAATCATTCCCATATCCAGGAATATTTAGAAATCGCTGCAGAAAAATGAAAGATCGGCCAAATTATGTCGTTTCCGTTTCAAATGCAAAAATATCTTCACAGCGATTACTCTCAAACACCAAAGGTGCATGCGACCGCATGCCAGGTAGATGATGAACATGCCGAGGTAGACATGTTGCTATGCTTCCAAGGCAGATTATTAGCCGGCAAAATGACAAGATTGACTTACAGTAACGGAGCTGTTTTCAGGTCAAATAATATACACACTATATCTTACGTCTGTGGCTTAATATTCATGGCTCATGAATCAGTAAGATAATACAGCAGTAAGCAGTAAGATGACCAAGCAGTAAGACGATAATGATGATAATTCACATATGCATTGCCGTTTCTTTTGGAAGTAGGACTTTAGCGCAGCCGAGGCTTCAGTAATGCATTGTGATGAAAAAATGGGGAAAAATGTGGGAAAAAGCAGCTTCAGAGTACCGAATTTATTAAAAACTTACTTTTATCGACAGGGTGCAGGTGAATATTGAGAGGTGACTCCACATATAGGACGATGTTTTATATAGGGGAGGAGCTGCATGATACTTGTCGCTGGTGCGCATCGTACGGTCTTACGTTATTGCAGAAGTCTCATAGGTGAATTGTCCTTGGTTGGAATAAGTGTACTGATGAATAAGAAATAAAAGTGACCCTAAAGAAGAAACAAAGTGCCTATACAGAATCAAGCCTTTGCACGAGCCTGATTCGCCCGTGTTTTCTACTCGGTGGTCCAGGCTACGCATTAACAGTGAAGTATTTCGGCCAGTTTTGCCAAACTTTCTCGCGCCAGGATTCTTTTCTGATGCATTGGTGAGCAACGAGAAGAATCGTATTTTGAATTGAAAGGGATGCACAGGAAACTTGCGAGAGTAAGGGAGCGGCATCACGAGAGATATGCAAATAGGGGCTCACTTTTTTGTTCTCAGTCGCGAGAGCTTCTCACACATTATCAAGCTGATTTGTCGGTCCTATAAGACCTTGTCGATAAAAACAAGAAAGCGGCTGGCACAAACGTTCGACACACCCACACCAAACAGAATAATAATCTCCAAATCAATTATGATACAGCTAATAGCTCCAACGTCATATTGTATCGTTTACGGTAATTATCACTCTAACATAAAATGAAGTTCCTATTATATATAGCTAAGAGGTGATGCAACTGTTTCATTGCGATATATTAGTAAAACTGTTTTTGTATTGTTATCAAATGTCGCTTATGTAGTTTGTAAGCATAGGTTCGCTTACTTCTGGAGAAGGGAAAATGTTTGAAAGGATGAGGATGTTATAAAGGATGTAGCGATTGTGTGAGATTCTGCGAACGTTAAGCATATCAACGTATATTTTCACAGTGAATTATTTTTTGGTAATTTACACTTCACAAAGCTCTTGTTGTGGGAAATCTTTACACTTTTTCTACTTTATAGTAATCATGCTTAAGGTTACGATAGCAGACTTCATTTATATGCTCTATATATTCAATATAAATTGCTAATGCTAATTCACATACAGAAACGCCGAACGACTTCAATACTCATACGAGTAACCATAATTTATGAGATTCGTTTTGAATAAGGCTGTGACATGCTCACAAAACTTCGGTTTGAGGTTGTGCTTCCAGTTGTAAAGGTAGTTGCGAATCGTAGTGTTGTAGCATTATTCTTCGATCTCAAGGAAAAAGTTGCATTGAAAATTACTCTTGAAGAGTAGGCATATTTTCAGAAAGTAATAAGGAAAAACGCCATCCTCGAGTTCAAACGACTTGGATTTCTGAAGAATTTTTTATGTGTAAGGAACCTAACGACATACTGTTTGGACGGTATTTTATGAAGCCAAAAGTGATGAGAAGACAATTTATGCGATTAGATGAGTGGGGAGGTAGCAAGGCACGGTGCTCAGCATCCAGAGAAGTAAAAAAGCAGGTGAAGGGATGCGCTGCTAGAAGATGCGCGTACTTACAAATCTCGTGATACCTTCCGTCAGGTATTTGGCGTATGGTGCTGCTTGTTCTGGCACGCTTCCTTCGTTTCGACCTCCGCACTGATAAAACTACCAAAATTTCAATCAAAATGTGTGCGTATTCGTGTTTCTGAAAAATGGTTGAAGCAAACTATCAGAAGCGTTGTTGCAAAAAAGCACGAAATTTTCACCTCATGCTTTACGCATTTAGTCCGAGTCTCTTTAATGAATACATCGCTGCTTTGTTTGGAATTACATGCTGAAAAACCTTCATGCCGAGCAAAAATCTTCCGTAACCCCGAATAGGCATAGTCGCAAAAAACGTCCATACTGAAAGGCAATGATACATATTCTGCTTTAATAGAACGTGAAAGTGCCATTGGCTACAACGATTACTACATAGTTGATCGTGGTACAAAACATTAGCAGTTGGGAGAGGCCGAATTGTTTATATATTCGGACTTTCGATGCAGCAAGAAGTCAGTATGTGACAGACGGGAACTCTGAGAACCTTCGTTCTGCAATGAAGTCACAAGTCAGCTTTCTGCGAAATGTTTATATACGTTTTTATGATACATACAGCTGCCCCAAAGGTTTTCGTTCTTATTTTCTAGACTAAAGTTTCAGCCATAAGCTTGGCCACATATGAACAACAACTGTAATATGAATTCTTTTATGAGACACGAGCTGAAAAAGATGGACAGCTGTACCGATATATTAACTATACGTTCATTGCAGCTGCTCGTCATGCTGTGAAACAGACAACTGCAACGACGACAACATCGCCTCCGTAGCGTGCGCCTCCAAAGTACTTCGCGTGATTGCGATTCTCACATCATGTGCTAGGCTGTTTGTTCATTCGGTCTTATAAATTCGTTGGCCATTCGTCGTGATTGAAGTCTACGAAGACAAGCGGTGAATGCATGCCTTGACGAGTCTTATGAATATTATAGTGAATGGTGCTACCCAATTCATTTCCGCATTAAACTTGTGTTCGATTAGCAACATTTCTGTTTCCCGTTGCCGAGCATTTTAAATAGAATTTTTGTTTATTCATTTTCCAAGTACATTTGTGACCTGCAGCACCTGCAGCACCAGGGCTGACATTCGGCAGTAATAAAATGTTCTTCTTCTTTGAAATTAGCAAACTCCTGCTGGTCGCAGATTAGCAAACATCTCACCACCTGTCATCCGTTTAATGCGCGCACGCATGCGGCCAAATGTCAGCCCTATGCAATCGCGAACCAATAATCCGGGCGATAAATCGTCCTATGGGTGCCACCTTCAAATGGCTCCCAAAGCACATGCATTGCCTGCCGTACCTGATATACGTCACTAGGCAGCACGAAATTTAACTGCCTTTATGCATCGTCTCAAACATTTCGGTCACTGATTCTAATTGTTAAAAGTCAAAATGCTCGTGCAGACCACGAAGTCACTGTGAACATATTCTTCTTTTCTTATGCGTCGTATGCCTCAAATTTAGATGCCTAATTGAGATTCAAAGGTTTTAAAAGCTCGGCTGTTCTTTCATTCACTCCACACAGGCTGGCTGTGAAACGCTCAAGAAATAAATGTAAACAGTCCGCAAAAGACGAAGACTGGCTACAATTTAGTTTTATGATGACTGGTGGTGTAGGTGTATACCGTTTATGTTTTCTATCCTGCCGAGAGGCACATAAGCCTACGTAAAATCACAAACAAAAGAGCATAGGGTAAAATGTTAGAGATGTAAGAGCATCGCGTTATACTAGATGCGACAAACTAGCATTTGACGGAGAAGTTGGCAGATTAATAATGTTATAACATTAAGAACTGCTTACTGTTCCTTTAGCACAGGGGAGACACTGTCGAATTTTAAGGCTAGTGTGCATAGAAATATTACGCCCAAGAAAATTATATAAGACATCGAAACTAATATTGTACTCAAAAAAAGAAATGCCAATTCTATGTGGTCGTCACATTTAGGCTGCTTATATTAAGTTTGTGTTCGATTAATAGACAGGACGACTACTACTTATTTATTGCCACTGAGTAGGGGAGAGTGAAGTTGGCTGGGTAAAGGAGTTAGGAAAAAACTCTAGTAATACTTCAAATTGGACCTGCACCCAACCGGCCAATCATGCATTCCGATTCGATCCGAATGGCGATGCTGTGAAATACTTTGGGGTTCCTTCCATGTGCTAACCTGTTCTACACGTTGAAAGTGATGAGGAGAATAACAGCCCTGATTATTTACGTGTGTCAGCGATATATGCCTCTCCCTGAAAAAATCGAAAGAATCTTCTATGGAACAAACAGTATACTTTAAAGATCCGCCATGGGACTCACGTCTGCGACACTGCAAAGTAGCCCGAAAATATATCCACCCCATGCTATACGTTTCTGTATGTTGCATGGTAAGAGATTCACTTAATGAAGCAGTGAATTCATTTGTTTGCAAGTCGCTGGTTAATTTGGGAATATATAAGAAGCGTTAAGGAGGCCTCGTGCCTCCTTCACACCAAATAGCTCTTTTTTTGATTGAAACTGCGAAAGTGATCTAATAGCACCGGGTCTTGTAGCTTTTTAAATGATTACTGCTCTTATCGATGATCAAACTTGTATCACACAAAATTTTCCACCACAGAACTTTGCACCGACGTGACTTTAAGTTGCACTTAAAGCGCCCCCTCACGAATTTCCTGTGAAGCCACTGATGCATGCAAACGCTGTGTACGCTTGGACAGAGCTGCCTTCATGATTATAAATTCCACTGAAAGACGTTCACATTCTTGGACTTTTTCATGTGAGCGCTTAAAGAGCCCAAAAATAGTCCCTTGAAAGCACCGCAAATGCAAGCCTTCCTTTAATATGGAATTACCCTATTCGAAGACTGAAAAAGAAGAGCCCGAAGCCTCCACTCGAGCAAGCGTGACCTGTCCAAAACGTCAAAAAAGCCTGTGCTCGTTCAAACATTCCGTTGCAACAGTTGCATCTTAGCAGAAGCGGTCAATCCGCAATACAAGCAAGACCACTCCTACTGCAATACATTACCCGAACTGGGAAAATACACCAAAGTGAGTAAGAAGCCAAAAACTAAAATCCATGAGAATAGACACTTAGACAAAGTGCTGCTTTTCCATGACAGAGCACATTTAAGACCTAATCAGTGACACTGTTTCGATCGATGTCTCACATGCAGCGCGGACACTCAATCGATTAAAAAAGAAATTTGCCGACATCGTCGATCGACCAAGGAGGAAACCGAATTGTGTGAGATTAGAAGACTATCTCACATAAGATGCTCTTAATCGCACCCTCTACGACTTACAAAGGGAGGTCAGATCAATCGGGCGATAGCCTTTTTCTAAGGCGGAATGTGGTTACTTCAGTAAAGGGGAGGCGAACGTCCACTTCCGAAAAGGAAGAGGTAGCAACGGGATTGATTTCGCAAATACTAGTTGTAACGTACTGGGAATTCCGGCAGCACGAGCTTGTCTTCCAAAAAACACTTGGAAAGTATTATGCAAGCACGTCACACCTTAGCTGGCTATCGGTAACCAGAAACTCACAACGATCATACTTCAAATGAAAAAAATGAAGCGGTTTTTCTTCAATGCAAATTAGACAGAAAAAATCGAAGCTGCACAAAACGAAAACGTTTATTAACGAAACGAAGCGAGGTTGATTCTAATGAAAGGACGAGCGATGCCATCAATATCACAATATATGAGCAGCCAAAGGCAGTCAACAATAACAACAGCGAAAACAAACTTAAATAAGAGCGCACAGGACATGACAAAACGATCCTGTCAAGTGAAAAGAACAATCCACTGGGCATGAACACAAGAACTCCAATCATCAAAATTAGGCCACTATTCCAATCATCATACTTTCTCGCTTATTACGCCCTTTCATAGATTTTAAGCCTTCCATTATTCAGCCCCCTTTCCCCCCTCCCCCCAATAGACACCCTCGAATATATGCTGATTCTCAGGAGCTTCGGATGGCATGAACTGGCCTTGGAATAGGAACTTCCACTTCTAGCGTAAGCCTTCTATGCCCCACAAAATCTTTTTTCACTTTCTCTAGCTCATCCGTTCGACTTGAAATTTGCGAACAAATAAACCACCCTCTACACAAGCTCCAGCTTCTTCTTTATAAACTCAGAGAAGCATAATCTACGAATATGACACATAAATGTCCTTGCCCAAATGGAATAGGTTTTTGCCAGAAATACCTCCTCATTTTCTTTCATAATATTGAAATGTGTGGTAAAACGCATTAAACCCTTCATTCAGCGCAACCCCTAATATGCATGGCAATGAATTCAGAGAACTTGAAATATGCTATAGCCTTCAGTAGGATGAATAACGCTTTTATCGAGTTACTTCCTACCTAGTAGGTCAAGTGTGCGCATTTAAAATCCAATGAATTCACTGCTATGAATTTTAAGGGCTGCTTCATAGCCGGCTAAGTTAAAGAGAAGAACGAAATATACAGAGACCATAAAAAAGCCAATGCATGCGAAGACCAGTTTTACAGCGAGCAAATTAATTCTAGCAACAACAATCCCTGCAATTAATGAACTCGAGCTGCGTCAGACCTCAGTTGCAAACATGCCATACAACCTCATATACCACCTCCCCATTTCGCAGCACCCGTGAACCTGACTGAAGTTTGTGGGGTAACCCAGACACGAAAATTGAAAAGCCCATGAATAAGAATTGCCTGCTCTTTCGGAAAATACCCATCAAAGATCTTCCTTGCCCTGCACTTCTTCATTACGTGTCTGTCGCTTGTAGCAATTAAAAGTGCAGCGGAACGCAAGAGTCCGAGCAGCAGCATTGCCAATCAAATTTCAAAGAAGCCATGAGAAGGGAATACCCGCCAAAATTACCACCACCTATTCGCAAACCACTGCGATAAAAGTGAACAGCATAACTCAAGGCTTATTCGTCGTTGTAACGGAGTCGGTTGGGAGAAATATATTCGGAATGTTCGACCCATAGTAGATCTTGTTGTTCGCTGCAATCGCCTCAATTCTTCGCAGCTCCAAGAACTCTCTGCAACATCAGTTGGAAGGATAAAGTGCTGTTTACACTGAAGACAATCTCCACATTAAAGTCACTGACAAATAGCCATCGAAAGTAAGGCAAATGTATGACTATTAAGGCATTAAGACGTTGAGAAAGATTTCTTGGAAGGCTAAATAACTGAAATGCTTTCGGACCACACCGTTTAGGGCAGCCTTTTGCCCTTTCCCCTCTCCCCTCATCTTCCACAGCATCCAAACGTTAAAAGTATGAGCCTAGTCTGCAGTTACTAAAGTGAACGACTGCAGGACGAAGGATTTCGCTCGTACATACACGCACCATTTCCTCTTCGGTCGTCAGCTGCGGAAGTTATTGTTTAAAATAAGTGGAAAACTGCAACAAAAAGAATGATGTGAAGTAGGTTTTTGCACTTGCGTATATCGTGACCACGTCTCAGTAAATGAGTGACTGCCAAGGCACTGCAAATGGGAAATGAAGGACAAAAAAACAATGTTTGGTTCACTGACTTATAGCCGATAAGGATTTATAGACGGATTTTTTAAATAATTAGAGCTATTTCAGCCCTAAGGATCACAGATACCACATTTCATGCTCTTAAGTTACAAGTTTGGCTGAACAACCGATAGGGTGATAATGCTGCACCTCTATATAAGCAGTAAACTGAATTTCAGATCTCAACATAAAGATTTTCGCTTTAACAAATGCTACAGTGGTGCAACTTAGTGAGTATTAAGGAACACTTTCCCAGATCAAAGACCGCGCCAACCGAACTTCATGTTCCTAGATTTTTTGAAAGCTGTTGAAAAAACTTTTGGCTTACAAGTAATAAGCTGACGAAAGTGAATTTATGCATGCAGCCCTTTGGCGTTAAAGATTGTGTCCATCAAATTTCACGCCTCCAGATTTGCTGTAAGCTGCTACAGAGACGCAACAGAGAGGCATATACGAATGTACATAGAGAGAGAGATCGAGCCAGTAATGCGTTCCGCATTGTGATCTCTGGGTTCCCGAGAATGACGATGCCTCAGTCGGAAGATTAATTTTGCAAGTTAATGAAAACAAGTATCAGCACATTATCAGTGGGATGCGAGTGGAGATAAACAAGGCAAGCAGAAGGAAAGTGAGGTGGATGACAAAGAATGGGGAACTAAAGCTTATGCCGTAAGAGTTAATTTCATCATGCAATTAGAAATGCGCATTTTTATCAACCACGAAAAATAGCTACATAGACATTTCGGTGTTTTTGCGGGATCGTCGATGAACAAAATCAAAACCGTCGCAACAAACTGTCATAGATGTTGATGGACTTCTTTCATAACCAAAAAGAAAAATTTCGCGCGTCAACGTTTCCCAATGCAATACTACAACGGATGCTCAGGATTCGCGGTACAATTTGTTGAATGGCATGCACTACTTGCTAGCACTACCTGTGTCTCCTCACAGCCAATACGGCAGAAAAGTAAATTTTTTTAAGATGAAATTAGGTACCGAATCAAGCAACGAATAAGTGTTATGCATATATCATCAGAGAGGGGCCAGAGAGAACAAATCACGCATAAAAAAGTGCAGAGCAGCCACCTGACAGAGCAGAAGGAATGCCTTCTAAACTACAAGTCAGCGACGTCAATCCACCTTCCAATATATACCTGTAATTACCGTGACGCCTTGAAGAGCCTTTAGCGTTCACAAATCTGACAACGGATACATTATTTGAAAGCGACGACTATACTGAAGGTTCCAACATAAATCCCAACACTTCCCATATCTGGGAAGGAGACTTCTATCGAGCTTTCTCCTAAAAGCGACTCTATGTTAGAATACGCTGCACAACTCCCTGGACTTCATCAGAGAAAGTTCTTCCTTTTAAAGAAACACACCTTTTTCCCAATTCTTAACTCGGGCTAAGTGAAAGCAATTGCATTTATCCGCAATATACAACAAACTGCTATTTGTTAATTTATACTGCCGTATCTAATGTGTCGTTTAAAAAGAAGAGAAAATTACAAGACAACACTGCCTTAATGAAAAAGGAAGTGAAAAGAAAAAACAAAATCGGCAAGAAAAAAATAAACCCAATTTGAACCAACGCAATCAGCTCGGAAAAAAGCAAAATGGGAAAAGAAAGAAAGAGAAAAATTTTTAAAAAGTTAAGAGAAAGGCTCTGCAAGAACAGGAAATTGCAGATGGTAATGACAACAACACAGCGAGAAGCTGAGGATGCAGTCTTTAGTTCCACTTCCTACCACAACTGCTTAGGAATTTTCGCTCCAACGACAAGCTCGTTTTGGGCCTTCTCCTGAAGCGCTCCTTATGAAGTACTGCAGTCTAAACTAGTTTATAAGGTTCTGAAGGGGTCAAGATGAGGCGAAGCAAAATTTTCATAACTTGGTACACGGAACAAGCACATGGCTGTGAAACGTAGGTTATGGGTATCACGAAGATTTTTCCCTCGGGACCTCCTGCCCACTCTATGCAGGTGTTCACTGAAACCGCAACCAATTCCGAGTGACTGTGCGGTACAAGCTACGAAATATGAGGTTCAATAAATGTCGATCACTTAGAGGGCAGATAAAAGATGTGCGACTTAATTGTCCTGTACTGAAAGTTTTTGGTCACACTCTTTCACACCATTCACCTCACAACTCGAACCAGGAACGTGAAGTTCGACTTTTCCTTTTTGAAATATTTCGGTTAGCTGGATACTATACAAAAACTTCGGTTACCGCTAATTCTTGAGAGCCAACCCCTAATCGACAGTCATTAAGCAGACTTCCGGAAGCCAAAGGCTATCAAGTAAACGCTGTTAGCTTCCGGAAGTCCGTAACTGTAGAGTAGTGCAATGGGAATCTCGATAAAAAAGATCCATTACAACGATTTATGTTTATAAACTGAAAAATTAGACATCAGCAATCAGTTAAGAGAAGCGAGCATAATAAGCAGGAACGAAAAACATACTTTGTGAGCAGCAGTTTATTTCCTTCAGCCTGCTTCTTCTTGGAATAAAATTCAGCGTCTGCTCTCGCTATTTCACGCGCCATGTGACTTTCGTCTAAACTGAAGATTTTTAACGAAGGTTTCAAGTGCAACTGTCACGGAAAGAATGTGTACTGCACCTTTTATATACAAAAACCCCGATAAAGACCTGTGGATGCATAGAACCCATCCTTTTTCCATTTCTTTCCGATAAGAACAAGTTTACGAAAAGGCCCCAGAAGCCAAAGAGATCTCAAAAAGCATGAACACCATGAACCGTTAACGTTTTCTGCGTTACGTACGTAATCAGCTAGCAGAACGTGGACTTTATTTCAGCAATGCCGCTCTTCACTTCATTACAGATATGTTAAAGTGCACTTAAGTAGAAAAAACGAAAACTGATTAAGACTTGCACCCTGTAAGTGCTGAATCCATTTGATTCTTTCCATTAGAACAACGCTCCGTAAAAATATCTGATAAAAATAAAACACCCTCCAATAAAAGACATCCCTTGGGAAGTTCGAAACGTCAGAACCCCTGCCTTAAAACTGGATCCGGTATGACAAACGAGAAGCAAAGCGTGACAAAAGGAGGTAGGGCTGATCAGAGTAGGAAGGTGCCCATTCATCGCTTTTCTGTCCCCCTCTTTCCCCTCTCCCCATCCCTCCTACAGGCTTCGTTAGAAAGTGAAATGAAAACTTCGAAGTCACTTGTTGATTCAGCCCTATTTTAGCGCGTTCCATTACCGAACTGTGCGAGATGCGCTTAAAGCTTACGAAATAATTGAATAAATATTCAGTTAGATGTTTTAAAGACAAGCTTTTGCCACTTGAGCACATTTTAAATCATAGAATGGTGCGACAGGACGGAGGAAGGAAGAAAAGAACGATGCGGAGAAGGGAGGCCGTTTTGGCGGTAATGGGAGGTGATTTAATGAAGGAGCGGACGACGGCTAGGTCCTCTCTTTAAATGGGAAAGGAGTGAGGGGAAATTCCAGCTTCGCTTATAATCAAGATAATATGAAATAACTGTTCATCGAATGGAATCTAAGACTGTAAAGGTGTATAAGGAGGAAAACACGATAGGCGCTTCTTAAAACCCCACAAAAATTCGGCTAGGCCAGCATTCAACCGGTTTCACAATAAACTTGAATTACAAGTTTTAAAGCGTATTTAAATAGCACTAATTCATTAACACGATGGTGAAATGCAGTAAAACTGGAGAATATGAGATCATCCTAAGGCAGTGAGTGAATAGGCAGATTAAATTTCATCGTAACAGCTTCTGTTATTCGCGAGTTGAAATAACCGAACAGAAGAATTCAAATATGGAGAAGATAACGCTGCCATAATGGCTTCTGTCAATCTCTGCAAATGAAAAAGTGAACGGATTCTTGCTGCGTACATAGGAAAATGGATTTTCCATCAAGCTCAATGATTTATTTCTGCAGTCTTGCTAAAGAAACGATGGCGTTCCTAGAAACGGTAAAAGGTTGATAGAATGCACCTCCATGATTCTCCGTCGTAGCGAAATGCCACCGCCTTCAACAATATTTCTGAGGACGTCAGGTGGTGAAAGAATCAAGTGCCGAAAAAAAACCAAATATATGGAGTGGGATCGAGCTAGCTGCGTGAAATCACCGAACGGAGGATGGTGAAACGAAAAAAAAAAATGCAGAAGACGCACTGAAAACCGACCTTCAAGCTGAGAGATCCTCTTCTGTGCTTCCTTCTCAGCGATGTGTTGCTCATAATGGATTGCTGCCACCTGAGCAGCCTTCTCAGCTTCTGAAAAAGACATCACGTTGTTTTCGAAGAGGTGGTCTAACACCAATTCGCACTTCAATAAACCGAGGACGCTGAAATATGCGGTGATATGTCACGCTGACTAAATGCGCATAGTTCAAGCATACCCCCCTACTATGCCTGAACACTGCCTCTGAAATGCATCTGATTATCTTCCTACACTAAGCGGGAAAGAAGAGAACCTCTAATCAAGGCTGCGACACCAAAAGCTCATGCTAGCAAATTTGCAGCGGAAAATAACTTTGACAACTGAAACATTTCTATTGGACGTATTCATCCCGCACACCCTGCCAATACGTCTGAATATTGTCTTGGTAAAGCGCCAAGTTGATACATTTCATCAGACTTCTTTCACGAAATTTCGATGCTATTTGAAAATTTCTCCAGAAAGCATCTGGAAAGGAAGTCTTTTCGGCAAGAAAACGTCTCAAAATTGATTTGATCTTTCGCGATCAACTGGGAATCGTTTAAATTGCTCGAGACCAAGCAGCGATTATGTCGCTTGATTCACATATCTAGAAAATTTCAAGATTTCTAACGACTATGCTTATTTCTTTCAAAACTGATAAACGAAAAAAGTCGCCCCGACATTACAAGTACCCTATGATTCTAGAGGGACAGGGAGAAAAGTTTTGCTGAGTGAGCTATTTTTTAAAACCAGAGTTTTAGCATGTATGTATTCACATAAGTACGCACGTGCGTATAAATCATGTAGAAACGTACTACGCATATATATATATATATATATATATATATATATTTTATGGACTCCGAAAATTTGACGCAACGGGATACTGTTGTTCGCGGTAATATAATAAATTCTGTCAAAAAGGTGATTCTTCTAACAACAGTAACCGCGGAAGGAGAGGAATAAGAGCGAGGGGAATCAACTGCAAATCAAAACTATAAAAAAAAGAACTTTGTTCGAGAAGCGAACAACATTACATTAATCAACTTTCTTAAAACCTAAATTCCCCTTAAAAAAGAGAAAGAACGCACCAATAACGGCCTTTTTGCGCTCGGTCTCAGCCTCCTTTTCGACCACTCGTTGGTGTTGCGTGGCCACAAGGAGCTTCGTTTTTTCTGCTTCCCTGAAACAACGATAACAAGTCAACGAATAATAAACTATTCAGCATAAATGAAAAGTACCACTCCCTATTTGCTGAATGACCGTCGATGCAAAAGATGCAAAACGTCCTTTGCAACTGCAAAATCTTTTTATATGGTTGCACCTAGAAACTTAGTAAACACGTGCCAGCGGATGGTCTAGGCTGGGATGATGCTAACTAACGCGCATAGGTACCGGGCCCTTCATATCTGATGTTACAAACGTAGTTCCTGTAATGGAAACCTGCTATGAACAGTTCCTGCAACAGACCCATTTTTACATGCGTTCCGTGGCGTGACACGCACACAGTGGAATATGCAATCCCTTTCAACCGGCCATCATCTTACAGCAATAGCATACGATAAATCTGATGGGTCTACTAAAGAAACATTCACTGGATGGTACATATCAGAGATCGAAAACAAGTTGTCGGTGAACTTGTTGTGGATGTATGCAACAACTTGCTGAAACATGTGCAACGCGCTCCACTTTCCCAGTAACCTACTGATTGTACCTTTGAAAGGAATTTAACGTTCACACACAGCTGCAGTGAAATACATAAATAATAAGTTACAGAAGTAAAACCAAAAATAATGATAATGTGCACATACATCTGCTCGTAGTTCTGGCGAATTGACTCCGGTATTTTTGGTTTCGTAACACGAACAGCTTGCACGAACAAACCCGGGGCCATTTTCGTGAGATCTTCCTGGAGCGCTGTCTTCAGATTCTCATCGATCTGATCTGAACATCGAAAGCACAGATGCAGCAAGCTTTCACTGATCGAAGAACAGGTGCACAGTCCTCATTTCTTTAAATAATGTTCTATCGAACTATCAGTACAAGAGGAAGCCGCAGTCACTACTAAGAAAGAACAGATGATCGCACCATCCGAAACAAGCCACAAACACATTTAATGTACAAGTGTACTACACATGCGTAATTGGTTACTCTCACCTGCCTCATATATTATAGAGTTCTGCCTCTAAAGATTCATCACACGGAAGTGTTTCTGATCGACTTGTGAGGCATACCAAGGCATGCAACGTTTTTCAGTCATTGAGTGTTTTGAAGAATCTATCCTTTATATCAAAAACATGAAAAGATTTAAAAGCTTACCTTTTAGGTTCAACCGAAAAGCCAAGCGGGCATGGTACTACTGCAAAGTTACACAACAAAAACGTGGTGCCAAATTGGACGTTCTATGATTAAACTCTCCAACTCCAAAAAGAAGTGAGAAAATGCTGCTTACTTTTCTGTTAGAAGAGAGAAGGAGCCTCATGGCTTGCTTGGAGGTTGCAGATTGGTCCTACAACAATCTAAATTGGAAAGAACAGTTCCTGAGCACGTGACAGATCACCATACGGTCACTCGTTTTGGCAGTGAAAGAAAAGCTCTAATAGAAAAGTGGACACCGACGGATTAAAGGATTTACATACCCCAGACCTTCACCACAACATCAAAGGAATTGTAAAGCATGCAACTTCCCACTGGATAACACTACAATTTCAAGAGAGGTTGGAAAATTTGGAAAGGAGAGCACAAAGGTCCGCTCATTTAATGCAAGTAGCGACAAAGCGCCGACCGTGAGTCTCAGGAAGAAGTCGAGGTGGGCAAGTCTTTTGCGATTCACCGACTACTTCGAATGTGGGCTCATATTTTCCTCACCAGGAGATAAAAGTATATCTACAGTCATGGATAAAAAGGGTAGCAGCGGATCCGCTCACCTCCTCTTTCACTCCCCAGCAGAACCCATGTACGCCACTTGCCTTCTGAGAAGGCCCCTTTCGGGTGTTTTCCCTTCTCCCTTCAGTACAAGACATGCAGTAGACAAGCGTAAGTACCAACCAAATAAGTCGATATAGACCTCCTGAAGAGTGTGGCTGCTGCAGAATTGGTTAACCTCGTGGTGAACTTTATTAAAAATAAGCGGCCTGTCGTAGTCCACCGTGTAGTTCTTCACAATATCGTACACTAAAAGAGCATATATTGAACTCATTAAGCTGCAAGTTCTTACTGTGCAGTTCACCCTCGATTACTGCGTATGTAACAGACAGAAGCGACATTCATCGTTTGCAGCTTCCAATGAAAAAAAAAAAAAAAAACAACGACAGAACATACCGCTGGACGATGAGAGGATATTGACAACCTCAATACGATCGAAGTATATCATTACACCACCACTGAAAAACAGTTGAATAAATGAAGCGCACAACGTGCAAAAAGCATTTAATGAAACTGGTGAATTCAACGTGAATTACAATCAACTGAAGATCGCACCTTTTTTTTAAATCCTTGATTTTTAAATAAAGTTTGCAACATCTTTCCACTAAGAAAGAAAGAGAATAGGAATCTCCGAGATTCTCAGTCTATGATTTTTGCCCAATAAGTGACATCACGTGCCTGTTTTCGGCACTTTACCCTCCACGGTCCTCAGCCCGATCTAGAAGTCGTTCACCGCACAACTCTAAGCTTGCAGCTGTACATGCTGACAATCAGTGGCAACAGCCAACAGAGATTAAAAAATGACAAAGCGAAGCAAGGCAAGAGATGGTGACAGGGAGTGAATGAAACGAAAACCTCGTGCCACATGGAACGTTTTTGGCCTCATCTGTCTGCAGTGTTACTTGCACCGATTTGTACGTGGTGAACAACGGAAACATCAAATGATAGCCAGGTTGGCTAACACGGCTTAACAATGCTCCACCCTGAAATTAGCAAACATGTCGCTCGGAAAATTTCAAGAATCGTCGCTATTAACAGAAGGTTGAGCCAGTTCACCAACTTTGCATGGTTAAATTAATGAAACATGCAATGCATCGGAAATTTGCTTTAGAAAACATATAAGGACGCTTCATAGCTATCTGAAGTTCCACTCGCAGCTAACCAAAGAAAAACGCATCTAATGGCGCCACAAAGATGAGCAAGAGTAGCGAAAACGTAATGCACTCAGTGAGTAACGAAGCTAATCTACACGACCTAAAGAATACGTGCACACACCGAAATTCCAGTTGACTTTAATTTGCTGATCCCGTAATCTAATTTCATAAACGTCCTTCTTGCTAAAATGTTCAAAATGCGTGCAGATACGACAGTGCGAAGCAGTCAGGTGGAAAGTGAAGAAAACAGACTCTTCAAGAAGCCACTGTACCATAAGCAAACATTGTGAGCACTTCTATATGCTGCATATGAAAAGACTATTATGAGCAACTAATATGCACGCAACCTTACTATATACAGAATCGTTATGATGCATCCGCATGAAAGCAGAAGCCTTAATCATTCATCGCGTGGAGATTATGGAGCGAAAGCACGGCTTTGGAATTGATAGAAATGTCGCGCAATTCGCAATCAATGACCAAGCAAAAAATATATATCCTATAATTGGTGCTACAGCAAAAAATATCCTATGGCCAAACATGATAGTACAGTCCCGAGTCGTACCACGTTTTGAGGAGTGGCTCATACCATTACTAAGATAGTACAGAGGTACGAGGTAAAGTGTAGGGTGCAGCGGGGATACGAACATCGACCCTTCGAACAATCGGAATTCTAGCTTCTGCTGCTCTCTGCGCTTTTCGTTGCTATCTCTCTCATCATGCTGATGATATCCTCCTGTCTAAAATACACACTTCTATGCCGTTCGGTTTCAATGGAAAATCGAGAATGATAGTATTCTGGTAGAGAATAAGTTTTATTTGTTATATTTCGACGATCGACATTAGCATTCACGAAGTTTTACATCACTAGCGACTTCACTTTAGTTACAGGCGGTTATAGTTTATCCATTCTTGAGCACTGTTTCACGTATATCTATAGGGTGGTCGGGTGGAAGTCATGGGTTCATTTTCTCCTTAAACATTCCTAACTTATCTGTTACAAAGCATATGTGCAACTCATGAGACGAAAATTTCAGGAACTGTTTAAATTTTCCAAAAGAAAAGAGTTTCAGTTCGCTTTTCTAGGCAAAAAAAAAAAATGTTTGCATCCAAAATCGCATTCGAGACCCAATTCTGCTCAAAATTTTCTTCATAAACCTGAAATGCCGCGTGTTCTTTAGCTCAGCAGCAGTACAAACTGACAACATCGCTCAAGTCAAAAACCTGCTTCCTGAAGCAGTCATTTGATCATTCACTTTTGAAAACAACATCACTTATATTCGGCAACAGCACATGTATGGGCATAAATCCACTATCAACGGTGAAGAATTAGAAATCTGCAGCAAACTTTTATGACTCTTTCACCCGCTGTACCATTTTGCAGTAACTAGAAAGTGGGCTGACAGTAGAGTGTCGAAGTAGGTAGGAGTAGAGTGAGCAAGCATCATCAAGCCTTCGCCACTTATGGGTCCATCGCTACATCACCACGCCGCTAATATAGCGCTGTTTCACCTCAAACACTGAGTCTGAATTGCAAAATGAGACAGTGCCAAGAGCCTAAATTTGGAAAGCTTCACGGGGAATGCTGATCTCGTGGTACTACTAATAGACTGAAGCCTGTGGGGAATCCTTTCTACAGTGGCTTCTGTTTACATCTTATTTAAGTGCTAGTGAGGTTCATGCAGAAGCGCTCGTGTTTTCGAGCGTCACATTCATTCCTTCATTTTGATCGTAATGAAGCCAGCAAAAGAAACTGGATTGTGGAGTTGCTTTATGTTCGAGCAGGCACTGGAGAGAGGAGATGGATATCAGAAAGCGCAAACAAAGATTAGCACCAGTGCACAGCGAAGTGCTTTTATCGTTCCTACCTCTTCCCTCAAGCGAAGCATCACACTCGTTCGAAAGCGAGACTGAATCGATGTGAGTGGGTCAACCGCAGCAAACCGCATCCCTACTTCTAAGCTTTCATCTTCCTTAATGATTATTTAAATTTTCCAGTTTTTTGCAACCAATCGATAGCCCATGATGTCTGTAAGGAAGGAATTCAAAGCTTTCTGCGATGAGGTCGCCTATAAATGTAGCTCACTTTCGAAAGTTCACGCCTCTGTTTGTAGACATCAGCTACGGTGTTACTTTCTAGCTGCAGACAACGCTGCTACCGTTTGATATTGAAGAAAATAAGAGAGGAGGGGGCAAAGGCAAAGGGGATAGTATGTGTGTGCTGTCGTGTGCGTGTACACGTGTGAAGAACATTCAGCTTTACCTCATCTGCAACAGATATCGGAACAGAAGCTGTATACTATCGCAACCAAATGTGAAGAAAACTGCTGAATGATAAAGGATACAAGAAACCTGCCCTGTAGTAAACTCCGACGTGTCCTTCCTCTATGTGATGAAGCGAGCAGGCCATCAGCAAGGCAAAAGCTCCTGTCAGGCTAGCGACAATCCAAGGCGATATCATCTATAAAAATATGTCAGTTAAGCACAGTGATAAATAGCAATGTTTTAGCTAGGCTGAATCACGGTTGAGCAACTAAAGCTTGTCAAGCGACCAATTTCATCAAATGATTTGTACTGTTTAAGGTGGCTGGGTAAGCAGGTAAAAAAAGCGTCGTTGCACTGCTTTTCGAGAATGAATGCAAAAGACGATCATGAAATGGTGAGGGTAACATTAGCCACAAGCGCAGGCGCAAGAGAGAGATGGAGAGAGACCGCGCGCGTCTTCAACGAGCGACGTGGCACTGGTCACTTGGAAATAAATCGTCGCAATAAATGTGAAAATATACAGTAAGAAAAGGAGATTCGAACAACGGATTTCGACACATTCGAAAGAGCATTAAAAGCTCTATCAGAATCAAAAATAATCTCGGACAAAAACAAGAACTTTTCTATAAGATCGAATTTTTATATGACGCGCAATTGAGGAAAATTGCATGGTCATCGATAAATCAGGACCTATAACTGTATAAAGGAACAAGATTTGGGAAGAGCGACTAGGTACATTCGAAAGAGCGTTAAAAGCTCTATCAGAATCAAAAATAATCTCGGACAAAAACAAGAAGTTTTCTATAAGATCGATTTTTTATATGACGTGCAAGTGACATAAATTGCAGTGTCGCCTTATCCATTATCTCATGCGTTATAGTTGTGCATTTATGACATTGTTCTTAACGAAGAACTCAATTCATGACACATCTTGACGATTTAATGAATTGACAAAATCATTCATAAATTACATTAAACTCGTTGTGGCTCCTTATGGATGGACCTTTCATGCGATTGTACATGCACCAGTTAAGAATTTTTCAATTCGACAGTTATGGGTTTCTTTCATTTCGTTTCTTTCCTGTATAGGCATACTGATAATGGCCATTGTAAGTTCGCTTGATGATAGAAAGGCCAACCGACGCATTCAGCATGTGGTTAATTGTATTGTCATACGTTGATTGCATGCAACATAGGTAACTTGCACGTGTGGCAAGTGCTTCTTTAGACGTTATCCAGCCATTCTAGATTAGTGGTTCGTGATAGCCCCATCTTCTCATCTCCTCTACATCCTGGAACTGGCTTTATAGCTATAGTTGTGCTCTTCAGTGTAAGCAGTCGTTTCACTGCTTACATTGAAGGTTCCCTGCCTTGTGAACACTTGTGGTCCGCTGCCATGAAAATTTCAATTCTTCCAATTGGGAGTATGCAGCGTTTGAATCGCTTTTCCCTTCTCAATCCTGACGGGTCTATGTCGGAAAGCAAGTGTTGTATGCAATCAGCGTATGGCAATGCAGTTAACCACATGCTGAATGCGTCGGTTGGCTTTTCTATCATCAAGCGAACTTACATATCAGTATGCACATATGGAAAGAAATGAAATGAAGGAAACCCATAACTGTCGAATTGAAGAATTCTTAACTGGTGCATGTAACAATCGCATGAAAGATCCATTCATAAGGAGCCACAACGAGTTTAATGTAATTTATGAATGATTTTGTCAATTCATTAGATCGTCAAGGCGTCTCATGAATTGAGCTCTACATTAAGAACAATATCATAAATGCAAAACTATAACGTATGAGATAACGAATAAGTCTACACTGCAAATTATATCAGTTGCAGTCATATAAAAATTCGATCTTATAGAAAAGTTCTTGTTTTTGTCCGAGATTATTTTTGATTCTGATAGAGCTTTTAATGTTCTTTCGAATGCACCTAGTCACTCTTCCCAAATCTTGTTCCTTTATACAGTTATAGGTCCTGATTTATCGATGACCATGCAATTTTCCTCAATTGCACGCCATATAAAAAATCGATCTTACAGAAAAGTTCTTGTTTTTGTCCGAGATTATTTTTGATTCTGATAGAGCTTTTAATGTTCTTTCGAATGTACCTAGTCACTCTTCCCAAATCTTGTTCCTTTATACAGTTATAGGTCCTGATTTATCGATGACCATGCAATTTTCCTCAATTGCACGCCATATAAAAAATCGATCTTACAGAAAAGTTCTTGTTTTTGTCCGAGATTATTTTTGATTCTGATAGAGCTTTTAATGCTCTTTCGAATGTGTTGAAATCTGTTGTTCGAAGCTCTTTTTCTTACTGTATATTTTCACATTTATTGCGACGATTTATTTCAGAGTGACCAGTGCCGCGTCGCTCGCTGGAGACGCGCGCGGTCTCTCTCCGTCTCTCTCGTGCGCCTGCGCTTTTGGCTAAGTATAGCCACATACCGAAATTTGCTCAGTTTAGAGAGAGGCGTATTATAAAACCTGAAATGCGATATTTTGGAGAGAAAGGGGGACAATATTAGATGTATCCCACATTTGTCTGTACTGAACAGAGTGGAAGAAAAGTCACAACATCCAAGCCCAACCATTCTGAAGTAAACATCCTAACGACAACACTACCAGAAGTTGACTTCAACGGATGGGGAAAATCTGAAAGTCTTTCGTGTAGCAGTGACCAGTCATAAAAATCGCGTTTCCGAACGTTGTGATTCGCTCGTGTTCGGAGTTCACCGCCATCTCTTCCTCCAGGGGAGTTCCCGTTGCGGGCGACCCCGCAATAGTAGAATCTTACCCCTCCGCCCCCGTGGATGCTCCGGCGGTTTTCATCACCTCTGCAGGCGATGTTAGAAGCGCGAATTCTGCGGTCGCAAGCTGATAAAATTTCTTTACTAAGTCACAGAACACGAGGAAACTGCATGATGCAATGTGCTGGAATGAGAAACGCTGAAAGGCAACGTGGCTGACATATGTCGTCTGAGAAACAACAGTTTATCGTGAAAGATGATATCAAGATAATATGGACAAAGCCAAAGGGATAACGGAATACGTGAAATGAAAGGATGTTTCGAGTGAACGAAACCACTCATAACGTATCAACAAGGTCTGCGACATAGCGTTAATGCAGATCTGTATAATCCACACGGTGGTCAAAGAAAAACTTATTGCTGCCGCGGTTCCAAAGCTTGCTGTCCCCTCCCTTCCTATCATACTAGCCTTGTTTCTGGTGACGAGAAAATTTCGTCTGCGGGAGAAGTAGTCGGATGTGCAACATTTCCGAGAGGGGCCTCAGATCTGCAGGACTACCCGGTCCCTCACGGGAAATTCTGAGAACTCATCCCCCGGCGGGGCGAAAAGCTCACCCCACTGATCCAACATTTCACATGGCGGGGGCCCCAATGAACGAGGGCCCCCCTTCCAAACACCACTTCTCAGGTTATTGTGATAAGCTAAGATGCAAAACCTGATTCCATACCTCTGTAGCCTCGTTATCTGAACGCAGCGAGCCTCGTTATCTCTCTATCTTCTCTCGACTTCGATATTCATTCGTCTGCCTTGATATTCGCTCTCCTCAACTTCGATATTTATTCACTGACTTCGATACACTCCCGCCGATCGACTTCAATATTTACTCACTGATTTCGATATTCGTTCGCCGATCGACTTCGATATTCACTGATTAGTTACCTCGATATTCTTTTGCCATTCAATTCGATTGTATTCGACGTCGCTTTTTTTTGTAGGTTTAGCATTAAATAAATATTGCTGTACTTCATAGTACGATCGCTTTGACCATGCATACCAAGATCATTGATTATCGCTCTTCAATACTATATTTGCCAGCGGAGGGTTTATTTACGTAACTTTATACCATAATATTATATTATTCTACGTCTTTTTCGTTCCATCTTCCACCCATGCATTTGTTTTGCGTTCAAGGAAACTTCATTTTCTGTATTAGTGTTAGGATTCTATTCAAGTACTTTATATTAGTATTTCGTCTTGAGAATGTTTTAGTGAGCTTCAAATGCTATTCATTATTGCTTCTATAGGCCTAGTATTAAACACAGATGAAATGAATATTGCTCTACGCGTTACCGCTGTTAGTACGATGCGGTCAACATCTCCACTCAGATTTATCGATTATCAGTCATCATCACTTATGTTTCTGACTTCTTTCGACTATATCGTTTAATATATAGTAACTTACACTCTATACTATCCTTATAGATATATTATAAATGTGCCTTAGTTTTCATACAGGCTCTTTTATTATACCATTCTTAAGCTTTGATTTTCCTTTATTATTTCCGACTGTGGTGATGAGGTTAGTGTTATCGTGTACAACTTTTATGTTTACCCTAATTTTTCTTAATTTACATTTTACAGTATAATTTACATTTTACAGTATTTAGATAAGAGTTCCTTTTTCATTCGTTTCTACTTTTCTCTACTGTTAGTTAAGCTGTCTATACACCTTCTTATACAAACAGGGTTATGCGTATCGTTCTGACGATGACCCGTGCATAACTCAGGTGCAACACGTCAACGGATAAGGGCCGAAACGTGGTCACATTTTATTCTCATAGGTAATCTATTCGCGTCTTACTTCTTGCATTCTTAACATCTATCTAGCATCCTAACAGCCGTCTACATCTTTATCTAACTACATGTTTACTAGCTTATTCGCTATTCTATTTTATTTAAACAAATACTATTTAAAATAATTCAAGGCATACCTTTGTATTTA
The DNA here is from genome assembly GCA_037389465.1 of Baylisascaris procyonis. Taxonomy (NCBI): domain Eukaryota; kingdom Metazoa; phylum Nematoda; class Chromadorea; order Rhabditida; family Ascarididae; genus Baylisascaris; species Baylisascaris procyonis. The sequence goes on along the minus strand of JAZARR010000078.1, from coordinate 183,654 downwards.
TTTTTCTACTAGACCAACTTTCAGAATTGCTAAAAGTCTACCTATTTATTTGTTTTTTATAATATTGTAATGTTTAATAAAGCCTATCTATACATTTGTTTTACCTTCATAAAACTTTCAAGCATGTTGCAAAAGATCTGCTTGCAAATTTGTTTTTACTCTATAAAGTCATAGATTTTGATTGAAGTCTACATATACATTTCAAAAATTCGGTTTCGGCTTTCGAATTTCGTGATCATCGCTCCTAGATGGATTGCGGCAGCGGCCAAATGCGCAGCTATTGTGCGATGGAATATAATCGTGACTTAAACTGTTTCGACTCAACTTTGACATCAATTTTCCAAAAACAAACTTTCTAGTAGCCGTATAATTCATTCACGCTCCCGACTCGATAGTCGAATTGCTTGCGAAATTTGTTTGTATCTATTGTGTTTTTTGTGGTCTTCGATCAGAAAGTGGCACATGAGGAAAACGCTATTTTGAAATTTTTTAAATTCCTTTCAGGGAAAATTCCACTCGCATATGCTGCGGCGCGGGAGATCTGGTTTCTTCCTTTTGCACTAACCCTGTTGTCTTTTGGGTTTAGCCTGTGACCACACAAATATGAGCCAAGCCAGGTGCAGTTGGTTAGAACAAGTATCTCGGCCGAGACTAAGGTCAGTTCAGCCTATTGCTCCATTGGTGTATGCCAGAAAGAGCTTTTTGGCTGGCTGCGCCAGAGATGACTTCTAAAAGATACTGAGGTGTTTGCCTTTGTTCGGTGACTGTCTGAGGAACTCTGTGAACTAATTTTAACGTGCCCCTCTTAAAGATATATTTCAACATGTCGAATAGATAATCGGGTTTAACGCAGATCTTAACTTTAACCCACTTCCATGTTGCCATTGGCTAAGCTCGCTTCCAGTCGCAGCTGAGGTCAGATTGAGTTTAACGCAAGCCCATTGTATACAAGTCTATAGTATAGGCCGGACTTTGTGTTCTTCTATATCTGGACTAAAATCCAGTCCTTGCCTTTGCGATCTAATCTGGGCCTTGAAGCATCTCTTCTGGAGGTGACTCATTTTTCTGATGTCTCGACACGGGTGTGTCGAGACATCAGAAAGTGCTTTATAGTGACTTTTACACTTACATTTCCCCGTTTTCCTCGATATGTGATGGAGAAGTGCTTTATAGTGGCTTTCGCAGTGGAGAGCTGATAGGATGGGGTCAGTGGTAAAGTGAAGTAATTTTTGCCAAAAGAAATCAAATGCGAAAGCAAACAGCCTTTTAAATCAGATGTTGCCAGCTGTACCCGATGGGTCGTCTTATAAATCGTGAAATTACTAGTCATCTTGAAATTGTTTTCTGAATGTTTCTTTGACGGTGTGCTACTGTGCCTTTTGGGAAAGGAATGCCAATATATGCATACATACATATTGTATGCCCTTCTTAGAAAGTGTCGCAAGCGTGAAATCCTCTCACTTTGATCCTTGGTTGCGAATTTCGCAGCTCACCTCAAAAAAATCACTTATACTGGATAAATAACTATCCTTAAATAGAGGTACCAAATAAACGGAGTCTCTGGGTTGTTTGAGGTCTCCTAAAAATTTTTGCAAAAAGGTTCATTGCCAGTCCATTTATGAGTTTGTATATTGTCTGTTCAGTAGTTCCAGCTCACGAGGTGTCTCTCTTCCAAGTCCCCAAACTCAGCTCCGTTCTTTTTTAAATTCCTGCAGTCTCTTTTTTATGAACTGTAGGGGTGGGGAAGTGAAAATAAAATTTACACATGTAGATTTTTTAGTTCGGCCATTACAGGCAGAAAGAAGTATAGCTGCTAGTTTATGTAAAAGCTCAGGAGCCTTAGAAGAGCAGTTCAAATTCAGAGCGCTCGGTTGATTGTGGACATAAAAAAGGACTTTTGGAATTGGAGTTTTACAAGCAGTTGATTTCGAGTAAAACTTGTCATTAGATGTCATGGCATTATTTTTTTGCATTTGTAGTCGGTTAGTTTCATCGATGAAGTCGCCGATAATGCATATTGTGCGACGTCTCCGAGCGATTTCCACACTTTCTTCAGATCAAGACCAATAAACGTTTATGCGGGTGTTTCTTCAGCATTACCTTTGTTATCAAAAGTCATTTTCGATATATTCAAGAAGTGTCTTACTTAGAACACTGCTTTATATAAGCAATAAGAAACTGGAAGGCACACTTGCGGCGATGATTTTTATCATTTCTTTCTTATTTATCATCCGTACGATTTGGCAGATTTGTGTTGGGACGTTCATTTGGAAATTTACTGCGTAACATTTTATAAGGTTTCTCTGCAAGAGGTGGGTCGTCGGTTCGAGCTTACGTCTTTTATAGTATCCACGGTGCCTAGAATTCTTAGTTAATATTTAACATCACAGTTCTGCGCTTGCTACTATGTGAAGGTGTACTGCAGAAAGAGACAATGATCAAAGTATCTAGCAAGCCTCACTTTTTTGACCAGTTATTTTTTTGAATCTGTGTCCTTTCTTAACAATAGGCACAGGCATATCTACTTATGACGGATTGTTCTGCTTTTGCACACCAATAATGAGATATTGTGCCTACTAATAAGAACATGTTTTTTATTAACAACGAGCGCCATGAATATTAATAAGGAGGTGGTTTAATAACAGTAGCGTGTTAGATTGCTATAACTTGGCAAAACTGCTATAACTTGGAGAGAATTTCCATGCGGTAGGATTGATTACCCGTGGGCAGGAGTGAGAAATATGTGTAGTAATGTTTGGTGAACGACGCTATGATGTTAAGGAGCACTGAAAGTTTGCTTCGAGATGGTGTTAATTGTGCTGTATTGCTGCTTATTGACATGTTTGTAAGCGAACAAGTTTCCGATAATGTGCTTTGTGTTCTGTGTGGAAACTTTCGTGGGCAATGCGCTTCGAGCAGAATTGTGCGGTGTGTGTCCATAGATGCGAAGTAGGCATTTGCGAATCGCATACTCTTATTTCGAACTTCAGCCTTATTTTGTAAATGTTATTGCAATTACTCGGAAAGCTTTCTTGCGTGGTATAGATCCTTTTCGGTTCATGAGGTGAATTCTGCTGCGGCGAACTGGCTTTTGCAAAACCAGTAGATGCCGTCATCTTGCGTTTACAAATAAAAACGCTTCAACAGAAAATCGTTTGTTTCTTGCCGAGAGCTGTTGTGAAATAAATGTGTGGAAAACATCTCTCCTTCAATAGAATCCCTGCTTGTTAACCTTCTTCTGAAATAGTAACAGATGGTATTCTTTCAAGACCTGAGTATTTAAAAAAGAACAACATTAATTTTGTCAACATTTTATTTCATTGGTGCGATTATATTTCTGAAGTTTTATTTAAGAGTACGCTTTCGCAAATTTTTGCGCAGCAAGGCAATCCTGCATTATACCAACATCATGTTCATATGATCCCGTGGTTCACATTGATTTACCAACTTTGAAAGAAGTTGCACAAATTTAAGATGAAAGAAATCGCATGCATTTTACACCAGATGGGTTACTAAAAACGAGCCTTTTTGCGGAGCGGTCAGGTTGGTTAAAATGGGAAGGCATTATTCCATATATTCATTGTTTATTTGTAACTGGTAAAACTGGTTGATCGGGTAAGGAGAATTCAGAAGTGCAAGTTGTCTCAACTTTTCTGGCATGTTGCTCCACTTGTTTGCTTATTTCATTAGAAGTTATGTTGAACTGCCCTCGGAAGGGGGAAGACGCATTAGTCCCAACCGGGACCTACAACATCAGTAATCATACCCGAGCAGGTGAGGGAAAAGGGCAATGACGAAACAATCACTGTGTGGGACTATATAATATGTTAAAAACATAAAGCAATTTTCCGTCCGTTACCAGAATAGCCATAAAGAAATTGAGTGGAAGCCAGGTGAATGGAAAAATCTATAGTTTTTGCATTGGCGCTCTCTTGCATTAACGTCTTAAGAAATAATGAACTAATGCCTCATATGCTTTCTTTTAAACGTCCACTGACTGCAAATCTTCAACCAAACGTTCATTTCGGACGGCATCTGACCGGTTGTGATTTGATGGCATTTTTAAATGTCATCAGCTTATAAATAGATGATTGAGTGAATGTCATCAGTTCATTGAAAAAAAAAAACACCACTGATCGGAATGGCAGTGAGGGGAGGGAAAGGGTTCTGTTGCCAAATATCGTTACCAAGTTTCGTCGCTGCAATTTCTGTGGCCTCGAAGCTGAACTGTGAAACTGCCAAACACATCAGTCACAACATGTCTATGCGCGCGCATGATATCATCATTATACGTCGTTCATAAAAATTTACGGAGAGCGCCTCGAAAGGCCATCGAAATGCCAAAGAGGGTGGTAAATCACTCGATCAGAATGGATCATATAATCTTAAGCAGTTGCATCGTACTGATGTGCGTATACAGGAAGGTACTTCTCTTCTTGTTCAGAACAAGTTTAACGAAATTGGAGGAAAATATGTTCTATCAAGTGTGGAAATATCTGAGCGAGGTGCTGTCAATGACAATTCATGAACCATGCACATCAATATTGCCCAAATATGTAAGGATTCCCAAAAAAGGCACGATCATTGTAACCACGCTGCTGTTGCAATGTTATTAACATTACGGGGCTCGGGACCGTGCAAGTATTTACATCAGGTAATGAAGAATGATATAAAGTGTGGTGCAAAAAAATAATCTAGTGTCTAATAGCCTTCTCAATGAGAGTGCAAATGATAACGTGAATGCAACAACGAGTTGTGTGTCAGATGAAAGCACGTCGCGCCGTAGGGTTTGCCGATGGGCATTTGTTGCTTGTCATCCCGCAGCCGAGAATGTCACCTGGCGAGGCCACCAGGGCACTTACGCAATTGTTTCCGTCAGTCGAGAAGTTTCTGAGGAGAGCAATCTCAAACACGTTTCTTAACATCAGTAATACAACTGATGCAACAACGCAACAATGCCAACACCGTCACACCGACCGTGAATACGCCGAACGCTCCATTAAACAAATTACGCGTGTTGCAAACGCATGAACGCCGAGCATAGCGATGCATTTCCTTGCTTCGTGGTGCGAAGTGGGCTCACTAATTTAGCTTTGCTACTGAATAAGTCCCGGAATACTCGACCCTCTTTCGTTTCTTTCGTTACCTTCCCATTTCTCTGCCTTCCTGTTGTATTAGCTATTGTACCAAGGCTCTATTATACCACATGTCTGACTGCAGCTGTGGTGCACCTGTATCAGCGGCGTACTGTTCCAAAGCAGGCGAAATGTTTTTTCCTTCGTCCCGAGTGACTTTTTTTGCGCAATGGTCATCGATGTTTGGTTTTGCTGATTTATCGTGAAAGACTTGAATATCTTTCATGACTTGAATGACTTGAATATCTTTCAATGACTGCGACCTTCACTGCTTTCAGAAGTCCAGTAGACCCTGTGTTTCTCATCTTTCCTCTTAGTTTTTCCATACACGGTCCAGCGCTACGCACAGTTCCCTTCCGCCCACTTGCTTTTGTTGTAAAACATTCTGCCGTATGGGTAGGGAATAACTGCTTTTCGTCCTCATCATCACTAAAATTCCTTCAGCCAGCAGACTTGGTAATCTCGGTAAAAAATCTCATGAAATTTTTGCCGTCAGGTTTGGTGAATCGGTCCAATGAAAAGCAGTTCCATTGCAAACCGAGCAAATATGCAGAGCAAAACGAAACACACATCCAAAACGGCCACATGAGTGGAGACTTCACACCTCAAACCAAACAGGAATCTAAGTGTTTTAAGACTGGAAGCAAAAGTAAAATTAGCATTAGCATTGGAGAGCGAAGTATGGAGGATGCGTTGAGGAAATGAAAATTTATATATGAATTGGACATTGAGGATGCAGTCGCCACTGACCGAAAGTTCGGTGATCACCGAAACGCTGGTGTTCAACTGAGGCACTGAAGGCTATTTTGGCCGCCGAGTATCACTTCAGTTTTCAACAGCGCTGCAATTACACGTCTTCAGACACACTGGAAAGTTGCATCAGAAAACAGTAGTACTACTGAAACTTCGAGTCTTGACTAAGCAAACCTATAGGAAAAATGTGTGAGCTGCGAACTCACATATCACACATGTCGTAGTATGTTGATAGAACTAAAACTCGGCTAGAAAAGTTTCACTGGAAAAATAAACTATTCTGTCGAATTTCATGAGTAGTTTTGGCGATTATCGTGTTGGAAACCGATGGATAGGCGGGCAGACAAACAAATTGCTTTTGAAATGCAAAATAACAGGACGCGTAGAAATCAATGCGCATTGAAGTTGGACTAAAACGCTAATAAGTGTAGCTGCATCTTGAAGTTCACCTTGTGTGATAGAAGAAATTGCACTTGCTGTGGCGGTCACCGTCTTTTTTGGAGAATGTTGCCATGTATCGAGGATTGAAATAAAAGTGGACTGGGCGATTGAAAAACAAATCAAGACGATACCTGGATGCTGTACAGGCTGTTAGGACAGCGGAAGTGGTGTTGCGGGAGGCGTTCTGTCGAGATTACATGAAAAAAGGGCGTGGCCAGCATGCAACTTGTTCTTTGCGCCATATACAACGTGCATTTGGACGCGTTCACTGCCGCAAGCACGTTGATCGCACGCCGTTAACAGTGCATCTATTGCGACCTTTGCCCAGTTCGTTTCTCGCACTTTGAGTACTGTGCTGTGTCTTCCGTTCAGAAACCTCTGACGCTGATTATTCTGTCCTCTTGAGTGCTCGCAGCTGTCACATTTGTGCCTCACAATCACGCTGGTCGTTATCACTCGGTCGATATCGCTGAAGTGAGCCTTGGTGGTCCATCGTCCAATACTTCTTGTGTACACTCGGTCGATATCGCTGAAGTGAGCCTTGGTGGTCCATCGTCCAATACTTCTTGTGTACACTTTGTGTCTTTTTATCCTGAAGCTTCCATCTCCAAACCTGGAATTGTTGAGAGGAGGGTGCTTACCGCTTGAATTGGTCTATTCGAGGCGCAACAGCCACTAATGCCTAAGGCAATGGTCGATGGTGCGCATGCGCTAGTTATTATGACATAGTTGCAAAGAAACTCAGCTGAAGTGGTGCAACTTTGCCACTTATAATTCATTTTTCAAACTTTATTTAGCTACAGCTAGTGCTGAGATGTCACATATCCGAGAGTCATATTCGCACGAGGGGGATGTGAGAAAGAATGCTGAAGAGGTTGATAATGCTGGCAGTGAGCGGTCGGAGGTATCAGATTCGAGTGCTGTAAATGAACACTCTTCTCCAGTGCGAGGAGCTGTGGAAGGACTGGCAGGTCCAGACGCTTCAACAGTAAGCTCAATTAATGAGCAGCCAAACCGACCAACAGCTCGCTTCCAATTGGAGGAGCATAATGTAACATACGCGAAGCAGACAGATGAGGAAGCATCTTTGGATAAAGCTGAAGAAGGGCGCATCCCTGCAACACCGCCTCCTATTCTCCTCAAGAGCGCCCTGAAGGCGACGAAGTCTGATGCTTGCCTCAGTTATTCCTGTCGTTCCTCTTCCGTACATCATTTTGAGCGTTCACTTAGCAAGTCTGATCTGTTGGAGTTGAAACGGACAGTTAGTAAGTCAGATTTCAGACAAGTACAAGACCCGTTGTCGCGCTCAAAACTTAAAAAGAACAATTCGCTTGACTGCCCACCTGGTCATGGTCCTATATTTCGCATCGGTGGTCCTTTGCCCGATTATAAGGATTGTGGGAAGTCATCGCTACGAATGTACGATAATGTCGACTCCGAAGAAGGCGATCTCGCGCGTCCCTCTGTGCTTTTTCCTTCGATGAGGTGAGAGTGGTTTTCGATTATTTTTCAGCATTTTGAGCTGTATACGTTGTTGATGTAGCGATCTTCGCCATAGCACCCTGGCAGCGCAAAAGTGAGTTTATTTAACACAATTTTGTGCGAATTGGAGAATGGTGGCCAGCAGTTTTGTTGCGTGGTGACGATTAGCGCTGAGCATGTACTTTCTTCACTCTTTTGCAACACACATGCCGATCTATAGCACTTTTAAAGACCGCAAGCACGGAAGAAAAATATTGCAGCGAGGTTGCTAATAATTCCCATTTGCAATAGCAGCGAATAAGAACAACAGGGCGCTTCTGGGCAGTTGGTAGCAACGGATATCATACATATGGGCATCCTCCCATCGCCCTCATCCTTCCCTCACTCTCTCAGCCAACTTCCTGAGTTTTGATAGGCGTTCATTCAACGTTCCCCGAAATTCAAGACACAGCAATTCGTAAAACGTAGGATCATAAAAAAAACTGAATTGACCTTTCCAGAAAGTCGGAGGATTTTCCAAGTTGTTTTTCGAAAATACCTTTGTCTTCCTCTCATTTCCCTTCTGTGGAGGAATTTCGAGTCTTTTTCCAATTTTTTACTCTCTATCTGCGCAAAGAAAGGCTTTTAAGATATTTCTGCAAATCGGAGGTATACGTCATCCGTCTGGTGTAAATCATGAACTGTGCGTCGTGCGAATGGCACAGTGAATGGCTGTGCACTGTAGAGATGTTAACATGTGAAGATTAGAAAAGGGGAACACCCTTAAGTTGCTTTGACCACCTCAAAGGATCTAATGTGAAGAGATCTGGTACCCAGAATGCTGAGGTAGATATCATAGCGGGTTTTTTTATTGCTGTATTCCATACAGATTTAGTATGCGTATACGATTTGAGGCAAAGGATTTAAAAAAAGGTGTGTGGAGGGACCTGGAAAGTTTTTAAGGCGAATCAGATGGATGGAAAACATTCTAAGGCTAATAGAGCGCTCTATAAAGGTTCAAAAGGAAAGTGATCGGGATGAGCCGAAAAGATTTTTCAGAAGCATTTCGGCTGAACGACACGTCTCAAAAAGTTCGGTTTTCATTGCTTAGGTATTCCCTTGTGAGGTATTCCCACGTGAACCCTTGGATTTTCTTACTGCAGTCGGTGTCACCAGATGAGATCTCGCTAACCCCCTTGCAGCTGTCGGAGCCATAAAGTGATTGGTAGCACTCCTTTTCCTTGAAGGTCGAAATAGCCACTTTTGGCAGCCGGAACAGGTCCAAATCCGCTTTCTGCGATTTCGCGGTGAGCTTCGGCCTTTGGCTACCCAGAAAACGTGTCTTTTTGTTTTTTCCTGATCCAACCTCGCACGATACTCATACAGCAGCTGCAATTAGTGCGAGCTTTCGTACTCCTTATGAGGATAAGAGTGCCGATATGCAACATTCTTGAAGCATACATTTTTGTGAAGTGAAATTCTTTCGGAAACAGCATTATTTAATTATGTTAATAGTCCAGAGGCGTTATTCAGAAGTGACTGTGACGAATATCTGCATTAATCAGCAAAAAGGCAAGTTTTCAATTTTGTCAAAGAAATTTCCTGGTTCAAAAAAATTTTCGCCCGTGAAAACATCCCTTAGATCTCTCTAATCTTCATAGAAATCCTACATCCACATGAAAGTTATGATCATTCATTTTATGCAGCAATTAACTTTCAAAATGTTTCGTTTCGGCCCTGTTTTTTTTTTTTTTTTTTTTTTTGGCTATAGGACAACTAAGATACGCATTAGGGCTGCCGCAGAAATTCAATCTCGAGATCCTGAAGTTCTTGTGGTTTTTCTAAGTCCCAGTCGCGATTTTGCAGTTTAGGTTTGTGCTACGATTCCAATGGAACTGGATTTCTGGAATTCCAGAGTTTTCTTGGGATTCGTTTCAGGTTCCCGTTTCTGCAAAATCTTTTAACTCGGTCCTAAGTGTACCAAAGAAGAACGACCAATGAATGTTTATACATTACTGACTAGCCAAAAAGGGTATGAGTCCGTATGAGTCTGGGTGGAGGGGTGCGAATCCTGCTCAAAAATTCTTGTCACAGTTTTTTTAAGGCTAAAAGGAAAAATATCTTCATGATTTTTAAGAAAATCATATAGCAATGAACAATTATTGCTAACCTGAGCACGCTTTATATTCAAGACGAAATCGGAAGGAGCATGTAATCTAGCAACATTAGACCATCGAAACTCAACGATACGTCACTTTTCGCTAAACCCTTTTAGTAAAATTAGCAAATCAGAAGAAATTGTCAGTATTACTGAAAATACCAAATATTGAAATAAATCAACAGGAACATTTGCAAAAACGGAAAATTTAAAGCAGAAGTGGTGTAAACATGAAAGCGTTCTCGCCTCAGATCGCGCTTTTATGCGTGACTGTGGGTGGGCCTAGTCAGAATGTGTTTCTCAATTTCGCCACCAAAGTAATGGGATTATATCAAATAAGGTTTTATTAAAACATAGGAAAATGACAAATGTGAACTGCCGTGATGCTGAGTAAGCAGGTGGGAATATGTGCCATGGAGTGCCGGCACGCTAATATTACAAGCAACTCTGTTATGTTCTATTGAACGAAGTAGTTGGTTGCGACGCAGTTAAAAGCAATAAAATAAATAATGTTTCGTATGCTTTTTTTTTGCTATGGAATCGGTTTGCTGTAGACTTTCATTTTTGGGCCGCAACCGATTGGCTGTTGAACAAATTGCTTACAAATATGATGGATGATTTAAATGGTAGTAGTCCATGCGAGTAGTGATCACTGAAATGAAGGTATAGGTGAGTATCACTATTCTTCGCTGTAATTATACTCATCCCGTTCCATTGGTAAAGTTTTTGTGGGTCGCAAATTGAAACTACACTTCAAATAGTCTGCTAAAATTCATATTTAATTTTCTTTGATATTATTGAGGCTCTTAATAGAAACTTTCTTGGTGTTGCTGAGATGAAGTTGTTTTTTCCGATTCAATGATGACTAAACGTCATAGTTATTGGCATATAGCATTTATTAGAACAGTATTTTTGAGAAATATTTTTCAGTCAAATTAGCACTGCAGTCAAGTTTTTCTTGCAACAAACAATCTTTCATACTTTTTTACTGAGCTGAAGAGCGTAAATTTTATTAGAGTAGATGAAGCCTGGTAGTGTGAATTGTACCTCTCGTTTAACAAAACTCGGAGTTATCAAAGAAAGCCAAAGAAATTCTGTTCAGGATTAAATACGAATTTTAATAGTTGTCCGCACAGACACGTGTACAAATATGCAAGCACAGAGATGATAGGATTTGGAAAAAACATATGAAAGATTCTGAATGAGACTTCTTGCCTTACGCAACAGCTCGGCAGCATTGCGGATCGAGTTACTTTCCTTTATTTCATCGTTTTCGATATTCGTAAAGCGGACTGTTTCTGCAAACTGTCATTTCAGCCTTTTCGACTTGCTTCACTTATTGTGCAAAACCAGTCTGTGGTGAACTTATATTCGCGGGTAGTGTTTTTATGAGCAGCTCCAAGAAGAACTCGATATAAGGATGTTATCCTCGATCTTGGAAGAACATTAAGTTTCCTGCTTTATAAGTTCGTGTATAATTTACGCAGGAAACTGGAAGAATGAAATATGATAGTGCGTAGCTTCGTCTCCCTCACCCACACTTTCGCACTTGCACATGCTTCCTCGCATTCATTCACTACCATATTAATTCGCCAAATTTACGAAAAACAAATAAATGAATAAGTAAGTAAAAGTAAAAAAATTAATGTTAGCAGTAAATGAGGTTGAACGTTTGAGGCAAAGTTTGCGAATAATGTGAGTGGATAGGAGGTGATGAAGTTCCCGGCCGAAAAAGGCTAAGTCTATCCTTGCAAAGTACGTACTAAAGCAAATCCCCGATTGACCCTCCAAATAAATGTTCAGTTGAGAGCGAACTTGGAGCATATTTTGTCAGGAGGACGGAATTTCTACGATGAAATCTTTACGATATGAGCTTTTGCACTTTTGTTCGTCAGGCCACCTGACCGCCCAAGAATTCAAAAATAATGGTAAAGAACCTAATATTGTTTCTCTAGGAGGCTTCTTGATTCAGACCTTCAATCAAAAAAGTGCCTTTGAGTGGCACCGGGCTGGCTAGAGAAAAAATGCTGATGCAGAAAGTTGCAGGCTTTTTAAATATCAAAATACAGAAATTGCAAAAACTGCAGGTTAGAAGTCACCTTGTGATGCAGATTACGAACACTTGATATGATTATCGCAACTTTTATAATTCATTAACTGAAACTGTCAGGACAGGTGCATAAACAGACATATAGGTATATACCTAGTCAATGCATGCTTGAAAGGTCGATAATTCGCAACCTCTCCTTAGGCGTTTCCTAAAATTTTCAGATTGCTGGTAGCAGCGCTTTTGTGCTGCTGTTTCATAACTCTCTCGATAAGCTCTTCCAATATGGCGGTGGCTTTGATCTGCATGACTTCCTGTTCTTTGCATGGTTACGGTGGCGAACTCGAGTGGCATAGTGAGGAGGCGAGTTTTAACTGTCTAAATGAGTGCAGCATTCTCCCGCACGTGTGTCTCTAAACGCTTTGTGAAGGTTACGTCCGTTTATAAGACGCGTGCCGTTCGCTACGTTCATAACTGCTCAGTGCATTTGCCGCAGCTTATTTTCCTCCAAAATAGCTCCTTCGTCCCTTCTTTCACCTATGTTGGACGACAGAATGATTGTAGACTTGAAAAACTCGTGTCTGACAGTCCTTCATTAACTTCATCTGGGTAATGTTCGGACAGAGTTCCTCGTAGCACTGGTGCCCAAGAGCAAAATATGCTTATCGAGCCGCACTCTGTGAGCGTTATCGCTTATCAAAAGGCAGCTGAAATTTCACAGGCCAGACAGAAATGGCTACCGGCTCATAAGTTATGACTTGATAAGATGCCCCAACTGACTAGGTTGAAAGAGCCGCTGTATTTCTTTTTTATAAATTCCGAAGCTTGAGAGGGGACTCTTTAAATTCGAAGTACGTTCAGAGAGAATGGGGAAGGAGGGCACGTATGCTCGAGAAAGATTATTAAGATGGCACCTTGTCGAGGAAATTTCTATGTTTTCCTTGTTGGCGTGCTCTTACATTCAGAATTTGCGGCAAATATACGAATTTAATGTGCCAACAAGCCAGATATTGGATAAACATAAGTTAGTGAAAGCAAAAGATAGCTGCCGTTATTCTAGACGACATATGATTAGGTCACCAACAGCAGTTAGGGAAACGGTCTCACTTCAGCCCGAATGACTGTGCGAAAATTTTCCGAACTGTTCCCATCATAACAGTCCAGTACAACTTATAAACCTAATTTCTGGCTTTAAATGTTTTTGAGAGGAAGGGAGCAGAATTGTCGTTTTAAAGGTTGATTTACAGGCCATCGTCGCTTCTGTGACTACCGTTTCATCAATTTTTTGTCTTTGGAGACGCCATCCATATTTTAACAAATCTTTTCACAGGAAGGATTGGTGTTAGCAGCACAGAATGCCGGCTCCTTGCTGATGGTGGTGACTGGTCTATGGGCAGATCGAATCAATGGAAAGTGGATGGTGGGTGGCAGCCTAGTGCTATGCGCACTCGCTAACGCTGCGTTACCTATCATGGCTCGTGAAAACTTCTGGTATGCAGTGGCGGCACGTCTCGCTGTGGGCGCAGCAGACGCGTGCTTATCGCCAGCTGCAAACTCACTCATCACCAGGTGGTTCCCGAACACGGAGCGTGCCGCTGCCCTTGGCATCATCACCGGAGGACGCCAAATTGGTAAGCCTATTCACATATACCCATCGGCGTTCACTTACTACAAAGGTGCAATTTCAATGCGCAGTTGCGTGGAGGTACGTTACAGCGGAACGGCTTGGCCTCGCGCTCGTGCATCTCTTCTCAACCATTCAATGATTTGAGCTCATGGCCAGGAAAGTTGTTGTGATGAAGTTTAGCCGATAGAATTTAGTGCAGCAAGACTTCCAAACCAAATTTGCAGCTTTATGGATGAATTTGAGCGTAAGGTGAGGCAGTCTTTGTAAGGTGAATCAAAGAAATCATCTACCTTGGAAGCAGAACATTTTCATGCAAAGCGTTGCTGATCACACCACATTTTTGTCGCTCTCAAAATGCAAAGAAATCGACTCAATTCTTACAAGAGTAGAATTTACAAGAGCTTCAAGAAGTCCCCCGTGTTTTGCAGGAGGTTTTGCAAAAATCAGTCATTAAGCGCGTAGAACAACCATCCATGGTTGGTAAGTGGGTTAGATCGGTTAGATCTAAAAACTTCTTGACCGTTCTGATACATTTGGTTTGTCCTTTCCCAGCTGAGCGGAACTGCCCATCGCAAAGTTTGATTCTCTTCGTTTTGCAGAAATAGGCCAACCTTAGTTTGTCATTTCATTGGAGCATTAAAAAATAAGCCTGCAGGTACGCTGTTCATTCTTCCGACTGCGGGCTACCTCTGCACGCGTAAAGACATCATGAATGGTTGGCCAGCGATTTTCTATCTAAGCGCGATGATCGCTGTTCTAGTGACATTGTTTTGGTTGCCAATGGGAGCCGATAAACCCTCGAAACAGGGTTGTATTTCCCGACAGGAGCGGCTGTTTATTGAAAGCAGGTATGCGGCTGCCTCTTTTGTAAAGTTGATAGTATCGAAACAATGTAAACCTTTTGTGAAATAAATAAAGGTGTTGAAAACCGACTGGGTTGAATTGGAACGAAATAAGTTCCCATCACCAACCGAACAAAAATGTTCCCCTCATCTACTATTGATGTGCCAATTGAAGTGAACAATTCCCTTCATTCTCATCGTTTTTATGTTTCAGAGAGCGTATTGCTGCTTCACTTACGGGACTTTTTCCTAGTACAAAAATTCGTTCGCATTAAACTGTCGAAAATTTCAAAGATTAATCTCTCCTTTTTGAGTCCAGCAGCCGTCGTTGCTTGTCGAAAAAAAGACGAACTTTTTAAAAATTCCGGCGGTTTTTTACTTGCAGCAATTACATTGTTCGGTTTGATTGTCAAATATTATTACGTATATCATCTATGATGCGGCTTATTCCAGCGCTATAAATACCATTCTTGCTTGTTTCGCAAACGTTTTATTAATGTTGTATGGCAATGAAATCATTGCTAGTGCTCTGATGGAGTAGCGACATCTGTGCGTTTTGTTTGTTTCACTGTGACGCTAATTATGAGGCTCGATTTGCACGCATTTTTTACAAATCCTCACAGGGTCCAACCTCTTACTTAAGCTCCCTCAAAACGAGTTATAGGAGCAACAGCTTCGTTGCATTTAAGGTCGTGGAGGATGACTCAAGCTGGAGCTGTTGATCACAGGGCTCAAGCATGATTCAAGTGTTAGCCAATAGTGGTCGGAGCAAATCGTTTTAACAAAACTCAGAAACCTTGTCTTTTTAAGTTTAACTGCAGATTCCGTAAACCGAACAGAAAGGGCTTTTTTCCTAACGTTCCTTCAGTGTGTTTCATTTCTATTCCTTAATCTTTATCTGTCTTCCTCGTCTGGTTTCATTTTTTGCTTCGACATATCTTAAAATTCAAGTTTTAAATTACGGAAGCAATTGTGTTCTTGATAAAAAGTATTGTAGGTGTCACTCTTCCTCCTTATGGTCTTGGTTGTCCCCATTCCTCACCACGTCGTTTACTTACTGTTCTTTTTACCATGGTAAACGCTTGGTTCCATTTAGCAAGTATGTTCATCGTGTGACGAATCATTGTCGCATCGTCTAAAGCAAGAATAAGGAAGTGCGCCAACGAATCTGGGATAGATACATTTTTGGTAGAATGCTTCACTACAGTGATCGATCACATAAATATTCAAAAAATGATACCCTGAGCTTTTATTACCGTCTAATCATTTTTCTCATTGTACACGCATCGCTTTGTTTTCATATCGTTCTTTGTTTAGCTGAATTTTGAACTTTAATAGGCCGCAACTAATGAAGTAAAGTCGTAAGCTTCCTACTATACTGATATGATTTCTCGTTGGACTTCATCTACAGATATACCTCCACTTGGGAATATATTTCGTTCGAAGAGGTCACACAAAAATTGCTTTTATTTGGAAATCTGAACGCCTCTTTAAGAGCATTCATCTATCACTTATATGTTCTTCTGATATCTAAGATGTTTCTTTAATCTATAGGATGTAGGAATCACTCGAAACTTCACGTAGTATTTAAGTAAAACTTTAAATGTCATTAGGGGGTATTATGAATCTTACACAAAGGCAGGTGACTAATAGTGTTCGTTAATGTATGAGTGAATGAATGAAATCTTTATTTAAGAAAAGAAATCGACGTGCGCATTTAACTTTTCTTTTACGTGAACAACAAAGAATCCAATGAGAGCGAAATTATGTAGACATGAAAATGTTTCAAAAAACGTCAAATAAACGAATATCTTATAGAGGATCGCGCTGACGATATTTATTGCCATCATATGTTATCGCACGTTCATTTCTTCGAAATGTTCATAGGTGCTTATAAATATTGGGGAGTGGATGCGTGGAAACAGTGGCTGATTTTTCAAGTGAGACAAATTTTTGCGTTGATGGGAATGTTATGGAGAGAGATTCTGTCTTGTTTAAAAACTATTTTGTGGGGAGCATCACTATGACATAATGCAATGGTTGATGGCTGAAGTGAGTGGGAACAAAAAAGCTTTTTGCTACTAAAATAAAGAACATTGCTCAATAAAACTTGTCTGTCAATAGCGAAAAAATTTCTGCCAATAAATCATTTATGTACATTGAGAAGAGAAGCCATATCAGTGAAAGAAGCATTTCTCATTTCTGAGGGCAGATTTTACTTAGGAAGGAATTTTCTTTGTTGTTTGGAGTCCCGATTTACCTAACTACTGGAGAACACGGCATTAATTGTCATTATTTAACACTTCACATTTGTACTGTACAATAATATTTTTCATCTTTTGCATCTAGACGTTTCAAAGTTTCATACCCTCAAGAGCATACTTGCTTTAACTAATAGCTGAAGTAGCTTGCTCAAAGGGCAGATAACTTTTCTGTAGCTCAGAAATTTAAGGCCTTTTTCTTTGGAGGTACCTTGAATACTACCCCCTAATCTATGTCATTTCTACAAAAAATGTGATACCTACACTTCACTCTTTTGGGAACCTAAGTTTACCGAAACATCCCTATTAGTTTGAAATTTTGATTTCATTGCTTAACACTCGATTGGTCACATTTCCGTTCGCTTGAGGCTATAGTCCCTCATGTAGGCCAAGATTGTTGATATAGCGAAAAATGCGCTTCTTGAATTAGATTCTGGAAAAAAGACGTTTCTTTTGCAGTGTTACGCCTCGTTAGTGTGACCTCCACTCATTGTTTGATGCTGCCAGGAAGATAAATAACCCTGAAAGGTATTATAGCCTATTTTCCATCCTCTCCGAAAAGCCCATTTTCACCTATCACTACATTTTGCACCCAAACGACAGGGCATTTCATGGCAGCATCGTTTCCTTCCGTATGCGTTTGTCTGTCCGGTAGTTTCAATTCGCGAAGCACGAGCATAATCCATATGCAGTGGAGCCACTGATCAGGAAGCTGGATGTTGGGATTTAAAACCAGCAAGGTGTTGAGCACACAACCATCAGTGATTTTTTTCTTGTTGTTTGGAAGATCGCTGGTCTTATCCAAACAAACCACCCACCGAACTTGCTTATGCACATAGCTTTCACGGGCCTTGCATTATTAATCATAACGCGTTAATGGATTGTCCTTTTAACAACAGCACAAATGCGTTCACTTTTTTTTGGTTCTCTTAATTAGATTTCAAAATAAGACGAAATGGCTATCCAGTTTAACGCTTCTAATTTAGACGATTGCTATCGGTCGAGGAAACTCGTTTCACAGTGACGATTGTTGCACTTTGCGCTGACTGACAACCTGTTTTGTAAGGTGCCCTTGCTGTGTGCAGTATTGTTTTTTGAACTCTCCGACGACACCTTCCGAAGACACGTGCACGTTCTTGTGTGATAACCTATCCTGTTACAAGCGCTATCAAATTTCGCATCATTTTCTCTGCAATGTTTCTCGAATTAGCCTCAAGACTTCGAAGCACTGCAGTTGATCTTTGCATGTCTGTCTGCGATAGACGGTAATTGACACTGTTGGCAGGCCTTCACCAGCTGTATTTCAAGCTGTACTTCTTTCTGTAAGGTGACAAATACGCATCACAGTATCATTATTGCATTGCGCGACACATTAGTGCTACAGTCGAAACGTTTGTGAGTTTGCGCTGCACACCCATCGAACATTGTGCAACGAATGTTTGTACAGTGGATATTTCGACTGTGGCCGAGATGGTCGTTTTAAACAACGTTTATGTGGAACTGACCTAGTTAGGGATGGAGATCGGAATCGTGTTGGCACTGGACGAGTGAGTCTGCTGGCTTGCTATTCTACGAAATGCCCCTCATGACGTCCACTTCGAATTTTTTGTGCCTATTGAGAATCGCCATAATTGTCGTGAACAAAACGAAGTTGATGGTCGTATGTGGACGACAGAAAAAGATAAAGAAGAGATCGACGGTTTATTAGAAAAGAGATCAACAAAGTTAAGGTCGCAATGCACGTGAAGTAAAACCAACAAGCTGCGCAGGCCTGTCAAAATTAATCGGCAATATAAAAGCAATAAACGGAACAACGACAATCGAAGGCCAAGGCTTTGACTTGGGGCAGGTTGAGCGAATTGAGCGATATAATACCGGATGAGCGGGACACACCCTTGGAATATGACACTTATTGTCAACTGTCTCACGGTATCATACAATGAAGCGCAATATAAGCACAAGGGAAACGAGGTGTCGGGCGATCGCTTTCGTGCCGACACCTGGTTATCAATGTATCAAGGTATCAGTGCCTATCTCGTGCGGTTGATTCCGTTCACCGCAATTTGTTTTCTCCCGCACTGGGCTTGATTCTTCGGGCTTGTGGGTACTCGACAACTCGAGAAGTAATAATTGATTTCAACAAAGAAACCGGCCTGTTTTGATGAGGGCTCGTCCGCTTGCGCCCTTTTTCTTCTTTTTGTGCTTGGCTATACCAACCTCCTGGTTGGTCCGTCCCAAGTTTGTTCACACGGTTCGGGGGACACCTTTTTGCGTGCGAATCGCCCGACACCTCAAACTTGGGTAATTAAACCTTCTGATGCTTTACAAACAACGTAAAAACGCGATATACTCGAAAAACGAATACAAAACCATCATAAAACATGATCTGAGTCAAATATGGTGATTCTAGTGATGAGCTAACGAAAAGGTACAATCCAATGACGAGGAGAGTGAAAAAAAACGTCACAAACTACTGACGAGATCGTGGAACTTTGAGGCAATCCACAAGTAACCATGAAAATAAAGTTTAAATTCAGAAAAAACAATGAAGAAGAAAGTGCTGACAAATGAAGTAAAGGCGCTACACTTACACGCTTACACACGACGCATTAGAAGACACGCGCTTACACACGACCGCAACGCCGCATTAGAGAACGATATAGTCGCTACAGTCAGAGATCAACTTAGATCGTTCTTTGAGTTATTGCGTTGATACACAGTTTGATTTACTGTGTGCCGCAGCCCGCTAACTCATTCGCGAATCTTCGCGACACTCCGACCGCAGCGAAAATATCCCTTTTAGGCTGGTGCCTCGTTATCGTCTATTTCGAGCGGGTACAACTGGCTTATGGGTCTGGTCCATTCATTTCCATTACCCAGTTTCACTCTTGCTGTACGTATGGATCGACCTCCTCCCCTCTTATTTCCACTATTCGACCTAATTTCCACACTGCTTTGGGGGTTCTCTCTTCTTCTATGATAACTACCTCGTTTATTCGCGGCTCTCTAGTTACTGATCCTCTAACGGCTCGATGATTTCGTTGTGTTCGCTCTCGCAGCGATGTGAGATACTCTGACCGCCAGTAATTCCAGAAGCGATCGAGTGTGCTAAGTGTTGCTTTCCATCTCATTAACATTTTTTCTCTAGACATCACCTCCTTTGGAAGGTAGCTTGGATCTTCCTTTTCTCCCTCTTCGTTTACCGTGAAGATCAACTCAGCAGCTGGTATCAGAAAATCGATCGGCCGAATAATATCGACTGACGTTTCATGCACATAAGTGAGTGGTCTACTGTTGACTACTCCTTCTACTTCTACAATAAGTGTTCGAAACTCTTCTTCGCTTAATCGTTTTCTTCCCACTGCTTTACGAAGCGAAGTTTTGGTTAGACCTATCATTCTTTCATAAACTCCTCCTTGCCATGGAGCGAAAGGTGTTATGAAGTTCCATTTGATTTCCTCTGCTCTGCTGATTTGTCTTAGAACTTCTGCGGCGAGCGTAAAATTGCTCCCGTTGTCGCTAAATACAAGTTTAGATTTTCCTCGTCGACTCACATATCTTCGAAAGCAGTTGAGGAACGAAGATGCTGACAAGTCATTTGCCACTTCCAAATGGACAGCGCGTGTCGTAAGACATGTAAACAATGCTACCCAACTTTTTTGAAGTTTAATTTCATTGCCCAAAAGAGCTTTTAAATTGAACGGTCCAAAATAGTCCAGTCCCACATTTTCGAAGGCTCGGGTTACAACTGTGCGGCATGATGGTAGATCTGGCATTCTTGGGAGCTTGAACGGATGTGTGAGCCATCTACGACATTTCATGCACTTTTTCTTTATGACCTTTTTTACCGTTTCTCTCCCTTTGGCTATCCAGTATTTTGACCGCAGTTGATTTAACGTATGGGCTGGCCCCGAATGCATTAAAATTTCGTGTTGATGAGTAATAAGCATTTCCGTGATGGGATGTTTAGGTAGAAAAATCGGAAACTTGGTGTCTCGTGGGAGGTCTGAATAGTCAAGACGTCCTCCACATCTCCAGAGATTGTCATCGCCTCGAAAAAGCTCCCAACGCACAATCTCCGCTTTCGTGATCATTTCTTCTTGAGCCTGTCTAATGAGAAGTTTTTCCGCTTCTATTTGGTCCTCCACTCCTACTGCCTTTCTTTTCCGTTCCTTGAGGTTCTTTACGAATCTTATCACGACAGCCGTGATTCCCTTCACTTTCCTCCAACTGTTATACTTGCTTGCATCGATTACACAGTGATTTGAGGCACAATCGTTTTCTTCTTCTGTACCGACTTCGAGCGCGGTAACTGTTGTCGTAGGTTGTTTGCCTTGGTCTCTCTTCACTTTGTTCTTTTGAAAGGCGTCTTCGCTGATTACACATTGTTGCGGATTTGAAAGCTCCCATTTCGGCCAATTCTCTACGGATTGTCTGAGCCATGGTGGGCCATGCCACCACAAGGAACTTTCTTTAAGCTTGTCAGGATCAACGCCCTTTGTCGCAATATCGCTCGGGTTTTGATCGGATGGGACGTAACTCCACCATTTCGCCGTATTACGCATTTGCTTTAAACGATTTTCGATGAACCTCGTATTGATCTCTTTATCTGAACGTATCCAGTGCAACACACATTTGCTATCGCTCCAGTAATGGGTCTCCACTTCCTCCATCGAGAGCTGTTTCTTTACGAACTCGAGTAATCGTACTCCGATGAAGGCTGCCAACAATTCGAGTCTTGGAACCGAAGCTTCCTTCACGGGGCACAGACGCGTTTTAGCCATAACTAAGTTCGTCAATACTGCACCATTTACGATTTCACGATTGTATACCGCTGCGGCGTAAGCCTGCATCGATGCATCGACAAAAACGTGCAGTTGTCTCTCCTTTGCACAACGAAAGAATATTTGACGAGGGATGTCGTTTACTGTATTATTCCAACTTTTCTGTAATCTTTCCCACAGTAACTTCTCTTCTTCTTTCAATGAGTCATCCCATTTGTATTTCTTCTTGCATAATTCCTGAAGGAATACTTTTAATGGGACAAGCAACGGAGCCATTAATCCGAGAGGATCAAAGTGAGAGGCTACAAAGCTCAGTACTTGTCGCTTGGTTTGGGCGGCACCAATCTTGTCTTTTACACCTAGTATTATTTTATCCTCCTTTAACGACCATGTTATTCCTAACACTTTGGTCTCTTGTACTTCTTCTCGATCTTCCGGAGGAATAGCATCATACACTTCTTTGTTATTTGACGCGAACGATCTCAAGTTCATTCCAGCACCTGCGAAAATTGCTTTTCCTTCACTACATAATTGTATCGCTGTCTCTGAATCTTCTGCCTGCAACATGACATTGTCTACATACAGATTTTTTAAGATTTCTTGAGCTGTAGTGGATCCAATTTCTGTCAAATGTTTCGTCAAAGTGGCAGCAAGTAAGAATGGGCTGGAAATCATTCCGAACGGTACTCTACAAAATCGATACACTTCGATATTGTTTTCATCGACCGGACCCTTCTCTTTTACCCACAAAAACCGGGTCGTATCACGATCCTTCACATTCAGCTCCAGTTGCAGAAACGCTTTTTCTACGTCAGCAAGAACAACGTATTTAGAAGTTCGAAACCGTAACAGTATGCCTGCTAAATCGTTTAACATCACTGGGCCTCTGAGCAATTGACTGTTCAGGGAATTACCTTTCTCGTCTTTAGCACTTGCATCAAAAACCACCCGCAATTTAGTTGTAGATTTTTGGGGGTTAGGACTGCTTGATGTGGTATATACGAAATGAGAGGTCCATCTGGGACCTTGGGCGCCTTCTCAATTATACCTAATTCTAGCTGTTGTCGGAAGGTATCATCGTATCTTTTGAACAATTCCTCGTCTCCCTTTAAGCGTTTCAACGTGGACCTTAGTCTGCCAATGCATAGGCCGAAGTTATAAGGAACTTTAGGCGTGGCAGATTTCCACGGCCAGTTCACGACATATCGACCATCTTCCGATTTAGTTATTGTTGCTTTGAATTGTTCTAGTGCTGCGACATCCTCTTTTGAGTCTATTGGGTCGTCAATTCCAAGCGTTTCCAATCTCCAGAATTGGTCAATATCTGCTTCACTAGTAACTGCAGCAGATGTCATTACTAACGCCGTATCTGCAGATGAAAAGGCTCTTTGTGTATTTAGTTTTGCATAACCACTTCCTGCTAGCATATCTCCAACTTTCGATTTGACCAGGTGGAACCCGGATGGTAATTTCTGTGAACCTTCGATCAGGTCGAAGAAGTAATCTGCACCAATTATTAGCTGCGGTTGTTCCCATTTTTCCGGAATACACAGCCAATGCTTTTGTTTTGCGTTTGGGATGAGAATTTCGTTGGATTCAACATTTATTCTTTGAAGCTCTTTGGTCAAAAAGGGCATTGTACTGGCTCTGATCTGTTTTTTATTTCCGTTTTTCAGTTGTAACGTAATGTTTACCTGCTTTGTATCATAACATTTCGGTTGCTGAGCGCCGAATCCCGCTATGGATATTTGGCTTCTTTTCCCAGTAGTCAGCTTCAGTTGATCACAAAGTTCTTCTGTTATGAATGATCCTTGACAACCCGCGTCAAAGAACGCAAAAATAGTTTTCCCCATTTCCGGTTTCTCCGGATTGTACACGTTCACCTCCTTACAAAGAAGCAAAACGGTCTTCTTTTCCCTTCGCTTTTGGGTGACCGCCGCTGTCAACGCCGATTCGTCAGGTGATCGGTTTACTTCCTTTTCGAAAGTGACTTTTTGTTTCCCTCTATTGTCTTCTGGTTCCTTCGGTTTACTTCCTTTCTCGGAACCACTTTTATTCTCCCTCTTTGGGCAGAGCGCCGAGTTGTGTTCCTCTCTGCAATAGAAACACATTCCTCTCCTTGCGCAATCCTTTGCGCTATGTCCCTCTGCGAGACACCTGAAGCAAAGCCTTTTCTCTCTTATCCGACCACTGCGCTCTTTCACGGTTGCGTACTCATGGCAATCACTATTCCAGTGAGGGCCCCCGCAAAAGGCACAACTTCGTTTTTTACTTTTCGGCGCTTGATTTTCTCTCCTCCCCCGGTAGTTGCTTACTGCTGAGAAAAATGCAGACGTTTCCTTTGAGTCATACTTTGTCGGCTTTCTGTCCCCATGACGATCTCTTCTCTGTGCCGTCATGCTACTGGTCACGCGCATTATCGTTTCTTTTCGAGCAATCAATTTGTCGACATACTCACGAAGTTTATCGACATTCCAAGACGGGTCTTCACTCTTTTTTTCATAAACTTCGAACAAGATCCACCTCGGCAATTTCTCCTCTACCATCAGCTCGATTATCGGATGATTCGTATCCTCATTCATCACATTTAGCTGTCTCAGAATTCTTTCGACCTCGTCTAGAACGACCCTAGGATTTCTAGGATCCGCCTGAGGCAACCTCCTCAATTCGTCATGGAGGCATTTTTTGATGAGGACTTCATTTCCATAACGCCTTTTCAAAACGTCCACCACTACTCTGTAATTGGAGGCCGTAATTGCGTATCCAGCTACTGTTGCATAAGCCGCACCTTTCAGACTACTGAGTAAATAGTTGAGTTTATTGACGTCGGGTATTGGCTGTTGATCTACTGCTGCCTCAAATGAAGACCAAAATTCAGGCCATTTGCGTACATCTCCCGAAAAAGTAGCTAGCTCCAATTTTGGGAGCTTAATTCTCGGTGCCGATCTTGGCAGTTCAGTTACCTCTTGTGCTTCAGCCTTATTTTTATCCTGTAATCCGTGGAGTAGTCTTACTGCTTTTTGTTTTCGGTTTTCGACTAGCTCAAGAGTTTCTCGAGCTTTCTCCATAACTTGGAGCACTCCATTCGGATCGTCTGCCATTTGTTGATAAATGCGATCTTCCTCTTTTGCTTCATCTCCTCTTAAACTGATTCTCAAGGAGAGCCATTGTTCGTGATATTTTTCTAACACACCGATCGCGGCATTTATCTTACGCATGTAGCTGTCAAACTCTTCAACTTGATCTTCGAGAGAAGCAATTTGTTTAGCTAGGGGTCGTCAATTTTTGGGACTTCTAATCCCGGGATTTCCTTCAGATACCCTATCAACCTACCCTTTGTGGGTCCCATAGCCTGCCGATATACTCCCGACATTGTAACTGCTTAACTCCCGGCTCGTGGCACCAAATTTTTCTGTCGTGAACAAAACGAAGTTGATGGTCGTATGTGGACGACAGAAAAAGATAAAGAAGAGATCGACGGTTTATTAGAAAAGAGATCAACAAAGTTAAGGTCGCAATGCACGTGAAGTAAAACCAACAAGCTGCGCAGGCCTGTCAAAATTAATCGGCAATATAAAAGCAATAAACGGAACAACGACAATCGAAGGCCAAGGCTTTGACTTGGGGCAGGTTGAGCGAATTGAGCGATATAATACCGGATGAGCGGGACACACCCTTGGAATATGACACTTATTGTCAACTGTCTCACGGTATCATACAATGAAGCGCAATATAAGCACAAGGGAAACGAGGTGTCGGGCGATCGCTTTCGTGCCGACACCTGGTTATCAATGTATCAAGGTATCAGTGCCTATCTCGTGCGGTTGATTCCGTTCACCGCAATTTGTTTTCTCCCGCACTGGGCTTGATTCTTCGGGCTTGTGGGTACTCGACAACTCGAGAAGTAATAATTGATTTCAACAAAGAAACCGGCCTGTTTTGATGAGGGCTCGTCCGCTTGCGCCCTTTTTCTTCTTTTTGTGCTTGGCTATACCAACCTCCTGGTTGGTCCGTCCCAAGTTTGTTCACACGGTTCGGGGGACACCTTTTTGCGTGCGAATCGCCCGACACCTCAAACTTGGGTAATTAAACCTTCTGATGCTTTACAAACAACGTAAAAACGCGATATACTCGAAAAACGAATACAAAACCATCATAAAACATGATCTGAGTCAAATATGGTGATTCTAGTGATGAGCTAACGAAAAGGTACAATCCAATGACGAGGAGAGTGAAAAAAACGTCACAAACTACTGACGAGATCGTGGAACTTTGAGGCAATCCACAAGTAACCATGAAAATAAAGTTTAAATTCAGAAAAAACAATGAAGAAGAAAGTGCTGACAAATGAAGTAAAGGCGCTACACTTACACGCTTACACACGACGCATTAGAAGACACGCGCTTACACACGACCGCAACGCCGCATTAGAGAACGATATAGTCGCTACAGTCAGAGATCAACTTAGATCGTTCTTTGAGTTATTGCGTTGATACACAGTTTGATTTACTGTGTGCCGCAGCCCGCTAACTCATTCGCGAATCTTCGCGACACTCCGACCGCAGCGAAAATATCCCTTTTAGGCTGGTGCCTCGTTATCGTCTATTTCGAGCGGGTACAACTGGCTTATGGGTCTGGTCCATTCATTTCCATTACCCAGTTTCACTCTTGCTGTACGTATGGATCGACCTCCTCCCCCTCTTATTTCCACTATTCGACCTAATTTCCACACTGCTTTGGGGGTTCTCTCTTCTTCTATGATAACTACCTCGTTTATTCGCGGCTCTCTAGTTACTGATCCTCTAACGGCTCGATGATTTCGTTGTGTTCGCTCTCGCAGCGATGTGAGATACTCTGACCGCCAGTAATTCCAGAAGCGATCGAGTGTGCTAAGTGTTGCTTTCCATCTCATTAACATTTTTTCTCTAGACATCACCTCCTTTGGAAGGTAGCTTGGATCTTCCTTTTCTCCCTCTTCGTTTACCGTGAAGATCAACTCAGCAGCTGGTATCAGAAAATCGATCGGCCGAATAATATCGACTGACGTTTCATGCACATAAGTGAGTGGTCTACTGTTGACTACTCCTTCTACTTCTACAATAAGTGTTCGAAACTCTTCTTCGCTTAATCGTTTTCTTCCCACTGCTTTACGAAGCGAAGTTTTGGTTAGACCTATCATTCTTTCATAAACTCCTCCTTGCCATGGAGCGAAAGGTGTTATGAAGTTCCATTTGATTTCCTCTGCTCTGCTGATTTGTCTTAGAACTTCTGCGGCGAGCGTAAAATTGCTCCCGTTGTCGCTAAATACAAGTTTAGATTTTCCTCGTCGACTCACATATCTTCGAAAGCAGTTGAGGAACGAAGATGCTGACAAGTCATTTGCCACTTCCAAATGGACAGCGCGTGTCGTAAGACATGTAAACAATGCTACCCAACTTTTTTGAAGTTTAATTTCATTGCCCAAAAGAGCTTTTAAATTGAACGGTCCAAAATAGTCCAGTCCCACATTTTCGAAGGCTCGGGTTACAACTGTGCGGCATGATGGTAGATCTGGCATTCTTGGGAGCTTGAACGGATGTGTGAGCCATCTACGACATTTCATGCACTTTTTCTTTATGACCTTTTTTACCGTTTCTCTCCCTTTGGCTATCCAGTATTTTGACCGCAGTTGATTTAACGTATGGGCTGGCCCCGAATGCATTAAAATTTCGTGTTGATGAGTAATAAGCATTTCCGTGATGGGATGTTTAGGTAGAAAAATCGGAAACTTGGTGTCTCGTGGGAGGTCTGAATAGTCAAGACGTCCTCCACATCTCCAGAGATTGTCATCGCCTCGAAAAAGCTCCCAACGCACAATCTCCGCTTTCGTGATCATTTCTTCTTGAGCCTGTCTAATGAGAAGTTTTTCCGCTTCTATTTGGTCCTCCACTCCTACTGCCTTTCTTTTCCGTTCCTTGAGGTTCTTTACGAATCTTATCACGACAGCCGTGATTCCCTTCACTTTCCTCCAACTGTTATACTTGCTTGCATCGATTACACAGTGATTTGAGGCACAATCGTTTTCTTCTTCTGTACCGACTTCGAGCGCGGTAACTGTTGTCGTAGGTTGTTTGCCTTGGTCTCTCTTCACTTTGTTCTTTTGAAAGGCGTCTTCGCTGATTACACATTGTTGCGGATTTGAAAGCTCCCATTTCGGCCAATTCTCTACGGATTGTCTGAGCCATGGTGGGCCATGCCACCACAAGGAACTTTCTTTAAGCTTGTCAGGATCAACGCCCTTTGTCGCAATATCGCTCGGGTTTTGATCGGATGGGACGTAACTCCACCATTTCGCCGTATTACGCATTTGCTTTAAACGATTTTCGATGAACCTCGTATTGATCTCTTTATCTGAACGTATCCAGTGCAACACACATTTGCTATCGCTCCAGTAATGGGTCTCCACTTCCTCCATCGAGAGCTGTTTCTTTACGAACTCGAGTAATCGTACTCCGATGAAGGCTGCCAACAATTCGAGTCTTGGAACCGAAGCTTCCTTCACGGGGCACAGACGCGTTTTAGCCATAACTAAGTTCGTCAATACTGCACCATTTACGATTTCACGATTGTATACCGCTGCGGCGTAAGCCTGCATCGATGCATCGACAAAAACGTGCAGTTGTCTCTCCTTTGCACAACGAAAGAATATTTGACGAGGGATGTCGTTTACTGTATTATTCCAACTTTTCTGTAATCTTTCCCACAGTAACTTCTCTTCTTCTTTCAATGAGTCATCCCATTTGTATTTCTTCTTGCATAATTCCTGAAGGAATACTTTTAATGGGACAAGCAACGGAGCCATTAATCCGAGAGGATCAAAGTGAGAGGCTACAAAGCTCAGTACTTGTCGCTTGGTTTGGGCGGCACCAATCTTGTCTTTTACACCTAGTATTATTTTATCCTCCTTTAACGACCATGTTATTCCTAACACTTTGGTCTCTTGTACTTCTTCTCGATCTTCCGGAGGAATAGCATCATACACTTCTTTGTTATTTGACGCGAACGATCTCAAGTTCATTCCAGCACCTGCGAAAATTGCTTTTCCTTCACTACATAATTGTATCGCTGTCTCTGAATCTTCTGCCTGCAACATGACATTGTCTACATACAGATTTTTTAAGATTTCTTGAGCTGTAGTGGATCCAATTTCTGTCAAATGTTTCGTCAAAGTGGCAGCAAGTAAGAATGGGCTGGAAATCATTCCGAACGGTACTCTACAAAATCGATACACTTCGATATTGTTTTCATCGACCGGACCCTTCTCTTTTACCCACAAAAACCGGGTCGTATCACGATCCTTCACATTCAGCTCCAGTTGCAGAAACGCTTTTTCTACGTCAGCAAGAACAACGTATTTAGAAGTTCGAAACCGTAACAGTATGCCTGCTAAATCGTTTAACATCACTGGGCCTCTGAGCAATTGACTGTTCAGGGAATTACCTTTCTCGTCTTTAGCACTTGCATCAAAAACCACCCGCAATTTAGTTGTAGATTTTTGGGGGTTAGGACTGCTTGATGTGGTATATACGAAATGAGAGGTCCATCTGGGACCTTGGGCGCCTTCTCAATTATACCTAATTCTAGCTGTTGTCGGAAGGTATCATCGTATCTTTTGAACAATTCCTCGTCTCCCTTTAAGCGTTTCAACGTGGACCTTAGTCTGCCAATGCATAGGCCGAAGTTATAAGGAACTTTAGGCGTGGCAGATTTCCACGGCCAGTTCACGACATATCGACCATCTTCCGATTTAGTTATTGTTGCTTTGAATTGTTCTAGTGCTGCGACATCCTCTTTTGAGTCTATTGGGTCGTCAATTCCAAGCGTTTCCAATCTCCAGAATTGGTCAATATCTGCTTCACTAGTAACTGCAGCAGATGTCATTACTAACGCCGTATCTGCAGATGAAAAGGCTCTTTGTGTATTTAGTTTTGCATAACCACTTCCTGCTAGCATATCTCCAACTTTCGATTTGACCAGGTGGAACCCGGATGGTAATTTCTGTGAACCTTCGATCAGGTCGAAGAAGTAATCTGCACCAATTATTAGCTGCGGTTGTTCCCATTTTTCCGGAATACACAGCCAATGCTTTTGTTTTGCGTTTGGGATGAGAATTTCGTTGGATTCAACATTTATTCTTTGAAGCTCTTTGGTCAAAAAGGGCATTGTACTGGCTCTGATCTGTTTTTTATTTCCGTTTTTCAGTTGTAACGTAATGTTTACCTGCTTTGTATCATAACATTTCGGTTGCTGAGCGCCGAATCCCGCTATGGATATTTGGCTTCTTTTCCCAGTAGTCAGCTTCAGTTGATCACAAAGTTCTTCTGTTATGAATGATCCTTGACAACCCGCGTCAAAGAACGCAAAAATAGTTTTCCCCATTTCCGGTTTCTCCGGATTGTACACGTTCACCTCCTTACAAAGAAGCAAAACGGTCTTCTTTTCCCTTCGCTTTTGGGTGACCGCCGCTGTCAACGCCGATTCGTCAGGTGATCGGTTTACTTCCTTTTCGAAAGTGACTTTTTGTTTCCCTCTATTGTCTTCTGGTTCCTTCGGTTTACTTCCTTTCTCGGAACCACTTTTATTCTCCCTCTTTGGGCAGAGCGCCGAGTTGTGTTCCTCTCTGCAATAGAAACACATTCCTCTCCTTGCGCAATCCTTTGCGCTATGTCCCTCTGCGAGACACCTGAAGCAAAGCCTTTTCTCTCTTATCCGACCACTGCGCTCTTTCACGGTTGCGTACTCATGGCAATCACTATTCCAGTGAGGGCCCCCGCAAAAGGCACAACTTCGTTTTTTACTTTTCGGCGCTTGATTTTCTCTCCTCCCCCGGTAGTTGCTTACTGCTGAGAAAAATGCAGACGTTTCCTTTGAGTCATACTTTGTCGGCTTTCTGTCCCCATGACGATCTCTTCTCTGTGCCGTCATGCTACTGGTCACGCGCATTATCGTTTCTTTTCGAGCAATCAATTTGTCGACATACTCACGAAGTTTATCGACATTCCAAGACGGGTCTTCACTCTTTTTTTCATAAACTTCGAACAAGATCCACCTCGGCAATTTCTCCTCTACCATCAGCTCGATTATCGGATGATTCGTATCCTCATTCATCACATTTAGCTGTCTCAGAATTCTTTCGACCTCGTCTAGAACGACCCTAGGATTTCTAGGATCCGCCTGAGGCAACCTCCTCAATTCGTCATGGAGGCATTTTTTGATGAGGACTTCATTTCCATAACGCCTTTTCAAAACGTCCACCACTACTCTGTAATTGGAGGCCGTAATTGCGTATCCAGCTACTGTTGCATAAGCCGCACCTTTCAGACTACTGAGTAAATAGTTGAGTTTATTGACGTCGGGTATTGGCTGTTGATCTACTGCTGCCTCAAATGAAGACCAAAATTCAGGCCATTTGCGTACATCTCCCGAAAAAGTAGCTAGCTCCAATTTTGGGAGCTTAATTCTCGGTGCCGATCTTGGCAGTTCAGTTACCTCTTGTGCTTCAGCCTTATTTTTATCCTGTAATCCGTGGAGTAGTCTTACTGCTTTTTGTTTTCGGTTTTCGACTAGCTCAAGAGTTTCTCGAGCTTTCTCCATAACTTGGAGCACTCCATTCGGATCGTCTGCCATTTGTTGATAAATGCGATCTTCCTCTTTTGCTTCATCTCCTCTTAAACTGATTCTCAAGGAGAGCCATTGTTCGTGATATTTTTCTAACACACCGATCGCGGCATTTATCTTACGCATGTAGCTGTCAAACTCTTCAACTTGATCTTCGAGAGAAGCAATTTGTTTAGCTAGGGGGTCGTCAATTTTTGGGACTTCTAATCCCGGGATTTCCTTCAGATACCCTATCAACCTACCCTTTGTGGGTCCCATAGCCTGCCGATATACTCCCGACATTGTAACTGCTTAACTCCCTGCTCGTGGCACCAAATTTTTCTGTCGTGAACAAAACGAAGTTGATGGTCGTATGTGGACGACAGAAAAAGATAAAGAAGAGATCGACGGTTTATTAGAAAAGAGATCAACAAAGTTAAGGTCGCAATGCACGTGAAGTAAAACCAACAAGCTGCGCAGGCCTGTCAAAATTAATCGGCAATATAAAAGCAATAAACGGAACAACGACAATCGAAGGCCAAGGCTTTGACTTGGGGCAGGTTGAGCGAATTGAGCGATATAATACCGGATGAGCGGGACACACCCTTGGAATATGACACTTATTGTCAACTGTCTCACGGTATCATACAATGAAGCGCAATATAAGCACAAGGGAAACGAGGTGTCGGGCGATCGCTTTCGTGCCGACACCTGGTTATCAATGTATCAAGGTATCAGTGCCTATCTCGTGCGGTTGATTCCGTTCACCGCAATTTGTTTTCTCCCGCACTGGGCTTGATTCTTCGGGCTTGTGGGTACTCGACAACTCGAGAAGTAATAATTGATTTCAACAAAGAAACCGGCCTGTTTTGATGAGGGCTCGTCCGCTTGCGCCCTTTTTCTTCTTTTTGTGCTTGGCTATACCAACCTCCTGGTTGGTCCGTCCCAAGTTTGTTCACACGGTTCGGGGGACACCTTTTTGCGTGCGAATCGCCCGACACCTCAAACTTGGGTAATTAAACCTTCTGATGCTTTACAAACAACGTAAAAACGCGATATACTCGAAAAACGAATACAAAACCATCATAAAACATGATCTGAGTCAAATATGGTGATTCTAGTGATGAGCTAACGAAAAGGTACAATCCAATGACGAGGAGAGTGAAAAAAAACGTCACAAACTACTGACGAGATCGTGGAACTTTGAGGCAATCCACAAGTAACCATGAAAATAAAGTTTAAATTCAGAAAAAACAATGAAGAAGAAAGTGCTGACAAATGAAGTAAAGGCGCTACACTTACACGCTTACACACGACGCATTAGAAGACACGCGCTTACACACGACCGCAACGCCGCATTAGAGAACGATATAGTCGCTACAGTCAGAGATCAACTTAGATCGTTCTTTGAGTTATTGCGTTGATACACAGTTTGATTTACTGTGTGCCGCAGCCCGCTAACTCATTCGCGAATCTTCGCGACACTCCGACCGCAGCGAAAATATCCCTTTTAGGCTGGTGCCTCGTTATCGTCTATTTCGAGCGGGTACAACTGGCTTATGGGTCTGGTCCATTCATTTCCATTACCCAGTTTCACTCTTGCTGTACGTATGGATCGACCTCCTCCCCCTCTTATTTCCACTATTCGACCTAATTTCCACACTGCTTTGGGGGTTCTCTCTTCTTCTATGATAACTACCTCGTTTATTCGCGGCTCTCTAGTTACTGATCCTCTAACGGCTCGATGATTTCGTTGTGTTCGCTCTCGCAGCGATGTGAGATACTCTGACCGCCAGTAATTCCAGAAGCGATCGAGTGTGCTAAGTGTTGCTTTCCATCTCATTAACATTTTTTCTCTAGACATCACCTCCTTTGGAAGGTAGCTTGGATCTTCCTTTTCTCCCTCTTCGTTTACCGTGAAGATCAACTCAGCAGCTGGTATCAGAAAATCGATCGGCCGAATAATATCGACTGACGTTTCATGCACATAAGTGAGTGGTCTACTGTTGACTACTCCTTCTACTTCTACAATAAGTGTTCGAAACTCTTCTTCGCTTAATCGTTTTCTTCCCACTGCTTTACGAAGCGAAGTTTTGGTTAGACCTATCATTCTTTCATAAACTCCTCCTTGCCATGGAGCGAAAGGTGTTATGAAGTTCCATTTGATTTCCTCTGCTCTGCTGATTTGTCTTAGAACTTCTGCGGCGAGCGTAAAATTGCTCCCGTTGTCGCTAAATACAAGTTTAGGTTTTCCTCGTCGACTCACATATCTTCGAAAGCAGTTGAGGAACGAAGATGCTGACAAGTCATTTGCCACTTCCAAATGGACAGCGCGTGTCGTAAGACATGTAAACAATGCTACCCAACTTTTTTGAAGTTTAATTTCATTGCCCAAAAGAGCTTTTAAATTGAACGGTCCAAAATAGTCCAGTCCCACATTTTCGAAGGCTCGGGTTACAACTGTGCGGCATGATGGTAGATCTGGCATTCTTGGGAGCTTGAACGGATGTGTGAGCCATCTACGACATTTCATGCACTTTTTCTTTATGACCTTTTTTGCCGTTTCTCTCCCTTTGGCTATCCAGTATTTTGACCGCAGTTGATTTAACGTATGGGCTGGCCCCGAATGCATTAAAATTTCGTGTTGATG
Source organism: Baylisascaris procyonis (assembly GCA_037389465.1). Classification (NCBI taxonomy): domain Eukaryota; kingdom Metazoa; phylum Nematoda; class Chromadorea; order Rhabditida; family Ascarididae; genus Baylisascaris; species Baylisascaris procyonis. Next base: position 149,859 of record JAZARR010000078.1, on the reverse strand, counting down.
AGTAATAAGCATTTCCGTGATGGGATGTTTAGGTAGAAAAATCGGAAACTTGGTGTCTCGTGGGAGGTCTGAATAGTCAAGACGTCCTCCACATCTCCAGAGATTGTCATCGCCTCGAAAAAGCTCCCAACGCACAATCTCCGCTTTCGTGATCATTTCTTCTTGAGCCTGTCTAATGAGAAGTTTTTCCGCTTCTATTTGGTTCTCCACTCCTACTGCCTTTCTTTTCCGTTCCTTGAGGTTCTTTACGAATCTTATCACGACAGCCGTGATTCCCTTCACTTTCCTCCAACTGTTATACTTGCTTGCATCGATTACACAGTGATTTGAGGCACAATCGTTTTCTTCTTCTGTACCGACTTCGAGCGCGGTAACTGTTGTCGTAGGTTGTTTGCCTTGGTCTCTCTTCACTTTGTTCTTTTGAAAGGCGTCTTCGCTGATTACACATTGTTGCGGATTTGAAAGCTCCCATTTCGGCCAATTCTCTACGGATTGTCTGAGCCATGGTGGGCCATGCCACCACAAGGAACTTTCTTTAAGCTTGTCAGGATCAACGCCCTTTGTCGCAATATCGCTCGGGTTTTGATCGGATGGGACGTAACTCCACCATTTCGCCGTATTACGCATTTGCTTTAAACGATTTTCGATGAACCTCGTATTGATCTCTTTATCTGAACGTATCCAGTGCAACACACATTTGCTATCGCTCCAGTAATGGGTCTCCACTTCCTCCATCGAGAGCTGTTTCTTTACGAACTCGAGTAATCGTACTCCGATGAAGGCTGCCAACAATTCGAGTCTTGGAACCGAAGCTCCCTTCACGGGGCACAGACGCGTTTTAGCCATAACTAAGTTCGTCAATACTGCACCATTTACGATTTCACGATTGTATACCGCTGCGGCGTAAGCCTGCATCGATGCATCGACAAAAACGTGCAGTTGTCTCTCCTTTGCACAACGAAAGAATATTTGACGAGGGATGTCGTTTACTGTATTATTCCAACTTTTCTGTAATCTTTCCCACAGTAACTTCTCTTCTTCTTTCAATGAGTCATCCCATTTGTATTTCTTCTTGCATAATTCCTGAAGGAATACTTTTAATGGGACAAGCAACGGAGCCATTAATCCGAGAGGATCAAAGTGAGAGGCTACAAAGCTCAGTACTTGTCGCTTGGTTTGGGCGGCACCAATCTTGTCTTTTACACCTAGTATTATTTTATCCTCCTTTAACGACCATGTTATTCCTAACACTTTGGTCTCTTGTACTTCTTCTCGATCTTCCGGAGGAATAGCATCATACACTTCTTTGTTATTTGACGCGAACGATCTCAAGTTCATTCCAGCACCTGCGAAAATTGCTTTTCCTTCACTACATAATTGTATCGCTGTCTCTGAATCTTCTGCCTGCAACATGACATTGTCTACATACAGATTTTTTAAGATTTCTTGAGCTGTAGTGGATCCAATTTCTGTCAAATGTTTCGTCAAAGTGGCAGCAAGTAAGAATGGGCTGGAAATCATTCCGAACGGTACTCTACAAAATCGATACACTTCGATATTGTTTTCATCGACCGGACCCTTCTCTTTTACCCACAAAAACCGGGTCGTATCACGATCCTTCACATTCAGCTCCAGTTGCAGAAACGCTTTTTCTACGTCAGCAAGAACAACGTATTTAGAAGTTCGAAACCGTAACAGTATGCCTGCTAAATCGTTTAACATCACTGGGCCTCTGAGCAATTGACTGTTCAGGGAATTACCTTTCTCGTCTTTAGCACTTGCATCAAAAACCACCCGCAATTTAGTTGTAGATTTTTGGGGGTTAGGACTGCTTGATGTGGTATATACGAAATGAGAGGTCCATCTGGGACCTTGGGCGCCTTCTCAATTATACCTAATTCTAGCTGTTGTCGGAAGGTATCATCGTATCTTTTGAACAATTCCTCGTCTCCCTTTAAGCGTTTCAACGTGGACCTTAGTCTGCCAATGCATAGGCCGAAGTTATAAGGAACTTTAGGCGTGGCAGATTTCCACGGCCAGTTCACGACATATCGACCATCTTCCGATTTAGTTATTGTTGCTTTGAATTGTTCTAGTGCTGCGACATCCTCTTTTGAGTCTATTGGGTCGTCAATTCCAAGCGTTTCCAATCTCCAGAATTGGTCAATATCTGCTTCACTAGTAACTGCAGCAGATGTCATTACTAACGCCGTATCTGCAGATGAAAAGGCTCTTTGTGTATTTAGTTTTGCATAACCACTTCCTGCTAGCATATCTCCAACTTTCGATTTGACCAGGTGGAACCCGGATGGTAATTTCTGTGAACCTTCGATCAGGTCGAAGAAGTAATCTGCACCAATTATTAGCTGCGGTTGTTCCCATTTTTCCGGAATACACAGCCAATGCTTTTGTTTTGCGTTTGGGATGAGAATTTCGTTGGATTCAACATTTATTCTTTGAAGCTCTTTGGTCAAAAAGGGCATTGTACTGGCTCTGATCTGTTTTTTATTTCCGTTTTTCAGTTGTAACGTAATGTTTACCTGCTTTGTATCATAACATTTCGGTTGCTGAGCGCCGAATCCCGCTATGGATATTTGGCTTCTTTTCCCAGTAGTCAGCTTCAGTTGATCACAAAGTTCTTCTGTTATGAATGATCCTTGACAACCCGCGTCAAAGAACGCAAAAATAGTTTTCCCCATTTCCGGTTTCTCCGGATTGTACACGTTCACCTCCTTACAAAGAAGCAAAACGGTCTTCTTTTCCCTTCGCTTTTGGGTGACCGCCGCTGTCAACGCCGATTCGTCAGGTGATCGGTTTACTTCCTTTTCGAAAGTGACTTTTTGTTTCCCTCTATTGTCTTCTGGTTCCTTCGGTTTACTTCCTTTCTCGGAACCACTTTTATTCTCCCTCTTTGGGCAGAGCGCCGAGTTGTGTTCCTCTCTGCAATAGAAACACATTCCTCTCCTTGCGCAATCCTTTGCGCTATGTCCCTCTGCGAGACACCTGAAGCAAAGCCTTTTCTCTCTTATCCGACCACTGCGCTCTTTCACGGTTGCGTACTCATGGCAATCACTATTCCAGTGAGGGCCCCCGCAAAAGGCACAACTTCGTTTTTTACTTTTCGGCGCTTGATTTTCTCTCCTCCCCCGGTAGTTGCTTACTGCTGAGAAAAATGCAGACGTTTCCTTTGAGTCATACTTTGTCGGCTTTCTGTCCCCATGACGATCTCTTCTCTGTGCCGTCATGCTACTGGTCACGCGCATTATCGTTTCTTTTCGAGCAATCAATTTGTCGACATACTCACGAAGTTTATCGACATTCCAAGACGGGTCTTCACTCTTTTTTCATAAACTTCGAACAAGATCCACCTCGGCAATTTCTCCTCTACCATCAGCTCGATTATCGGATGATTCGTATCCTCATTCATCACATTTAGCTGTCTCAGAATTCTTTCGACCTCGTCTAGAACGACCCTAGGATTTCTAGGATCCGCCTGAGGCAACCTCCTCAATTCGTCATGGAGGCATTTTTTGATGAGGACTTCATTTCCATAACGCCTTTTCAAAACGTCCACCACTACTCTGTAATTGGAGGCCGTAATTGCGTATCCAGCTACTGTTGCATAAGCCGCACCTTTCAGACTACTGAGTAAATAGTTGAGTTTATTGACGTCGGGTATTGGCTGTTGATCTACTGCTGCCTCAAATGAAGACCAAAATTCAGGCCATTTGCGTACATCTCCCGAAAAAGTAGCTAGCTCCAATTTTGGGAGCTTAATTCTCGGTGCCGATCTTGGCAGTTCAGTTACCTCTTGTGCTTCAGCCTTATTTTTATCCTGTAATCCGTGGAGTAGTCTTACTGCTTTTTGTTTTCGGTTTTCGACTAGCTCAAGAGTTTCTCGAGCTTTCTCCATAACTTGGAGCACTCCATTCGGATCGTCTGCCATTTGTTGATAAATGCGATCTTCCTCTTTTGCTTCATCTCCTCTTAAACTGATTCTCAAGGAGAGCCATTGTTCGTGATATTTTTCTAACACACCGATCGCGGCATTTATCTTACGCATGTAGCTGTCAAACTCTTCAACTTGATCTTCGAGAGAAGCAATTTGTTTAGCTAGGGGGTCGTCAATTTTTGGGACTTCTAATCCCGGGATTTCCTTCAGATACCCTATCAACCTACCCTTTGTGGGTCCCATAGCCTGCCGATATACTCCCGACATTGTAACTGCTTAACTCCCTGCTCGTGGCACCAAATTTTTCTGTCGTGAACAAAACGAAGTTGATGGTCGTATGTGGACGACAGAAAAAGATAAAGAAGAGATCGACGGTTTATTAGAAAAGAGATCAACAAAGTTAAGGTCGCAATGCACGTGAAGTAAAACCAACAAGCTGCGCAGGCCTGTCAAAATTAATCGGCAATATAAAAGCAATAAACGGAACAACGACAATCGAAGGCCAAGGCTTTGACTTGGGGCAGGTTGAGCGAATTGAGCGATATAATACCGGATGAGCGGGACACACCCTTGGAATATGACACTTATTGTCAACTGTCTCACGGTATCATACAATGAAGCGCAATATAAGCACAAGGGAAACGAGGTGTCGGGCGATCGCTTTCGTGCCGACACCTGGTTATCAATGTATCAAGGTATCAGTGCCTATCTCGTGCGGTTGATTCCGTTCACCGCAATTTGTTTTCTCCCGCACTGGGCTTGATTCTTCGGGCTTGTGGGTACTCGACAACTCGAGAAGTAATAATTGATTTCAACAAAGAAACCGGCCTGTTTTGATGAGGGCTCGTCCGCTTGCGCCCTTTTTCTTCTTTTTGTGCTTGGCTATACCAACCTCCTGGTTGGTCCGTCCCAAGTTTGTTCACACGGTTCGGGGGACACCTTTTTGCGTGCGAATCGCCCGACACCTCAAACTTGGGTAATTAAACCTTCTGATGCTTTACAAACAACGTAAAAACGCGATATACTCGAAAAACGAATACAAAACCATCATAAAACATGATCTGAGTCAAATATGGTGATTCTAGTGATGAGCTAACGAAAAGGTACAATCCAATGACGAGGAGAGTGAAAAAAACGTCACAAACTACTGACGAGATCGTGGAACTTTGAGGCAATCCACAAGTAACCATGAAAATAAAGTTTAAATTCAGAAAAAACAATGAAGAAGAAAGTGCTGACAAATGAAGTAAAGGCGCTACACTTACACGCTTACACACGACGCATTAGAAGACACGCGCTTACACACGACCGCAACGCCGCATTAGAGAACGATATAGTCGCTACAGTCAGAGATCAACTTAGATCGTTCTTTGAGTTATTGCGTTGATACACAGTTTGATTTACTGTGTGCCGCAGCCCGCTAACTCATTCGCGAATCTTCGCGACACTCCGACCGCAGCGAAAATATCCCTTTTAGGCTGGTGCCTCGTTATCGTCTATTTCGAGCGGGTACAACTGGCTTATGGGTCTGGTCCATTCATTTCCATTACCCAGTTTCACTCTTGCTGTACGTATGGATCGACCTCCTCCCCCTCTTATTTCCACTATTCGACCTAATTTCCACACTGCTTTGGGGGTTCTCTCTTCTTCTATGATAACTACCTCGTTTATTCGCGGCTCTCTAGTTACTGATCCTCTAACGGCTCGATGATTTCGTTGTGTTCGCTCTCGCAGCGATGTGAGATACTCTGACCGCCAGTAATTCCAGAAGCGATCGAGTGTGCTAAGTGTTGCTTTCCATCTCATTAACATTTTTTCTCTAGACATCACCTCCTTTGGAAGGTAGCTTGGATCTTCCTTTTCTCCCTCTTCGTTTACCGTGAAGATCAACTCAGCAGCTGGTATCAGAAAATCGATCGGCCGAATAATATCGACTGACGTTTCATGCACATAAGTGAGTGGTCTACTGTTGACTACTCCTTCTACTTCTACAATAAGTGTTCGAAACTCTTCTTCGCTTAATCGTTTTCTTCCCACTGCTTTACGAAGCGAAGTTTTGGTTAGACCTATCATTCTTTCATAAACTCCTCCTTGCCATGGAGCGAAAGGTGTTATGAAGTTCCATTTGATTTCCTCTGCTCTGCTGATTTGTCTTAGAACTTCTGCGGCGAGCGTAAAATTGCTCCCGTTGTCGCTAAATACAAGTTTAGGTTTTCCTCGTCGACTCACATATCTTCGAAAGCAGTTGAGGAACGAAGATGCTGACAAGTCATTTGCCACTTCCAAATGGACAGCGCGTGTCGTAAGACATGTAAACAATGCTACCCAACTTTTTTGAAGTTTAATTTCATTGCCCAAAAGAGCTTTTAAATTGAACGGTCCAAAATAGTCCAGTCCCACATTTTCGAAGGCTCGGGTTACAACTGTGCGGCATGATGGTAGATCTGGCATTCTTGGGAGCTTGAACGGATGTGTGAGCCATCTACGACATTTCATGCACTTTTTCTTTATGACCTTTTTTGCCGTTTCTCTCCCTTTGGCTATCCAGTATTTTGACCGCAGTTGATTTAACGTATGGGCTGGCCCCGAATGCATTAAAATTTCGTGTTGATGAGTAATAAGCATTTCCGTGATGGGATGTTTAGGTAGAAAAATCGGAAACTTGGTGTCTCGTGGGAGGTCTGAATAGTCAAGACGTCCTCCACATCTCCAGAGATTGTCATCGCCTCGAAAAAGCTCCCAACGCACAATCTCCGCTTTCGTGATCATTTCTTCTTGAGCCTGTCTAATGAGAAGTTTTTCCGCTTCTATTTGGTTCTCCACTCCTACTGCCTTTCTTTTCCGTTCCTTGAGGTTCTTTACGAATCTTATCACGACAGCCGTGATTCCCTTCACTTTCCTCCAACTGTTATACTTGCTTGCATCGATTACACAGTGATTTGAGGCACAATCGTTTTCTTCTTCTGTACCGACTTCGAGCGCGGTAACTGTTGTCGTAGGTTGTTTGCCTTGGTCTCTCTTCACTTTGTTCTTTTGAAAGGCGTCTTCGCTGATTACACATTGTTGCGGATTTGAAAGCTCCCATTTCGGCCAATTCTCTACGGATTGTCTGAGCCATGGTGGGCCATGCCACCACAAGGAACTTTCTTTAAGCTTGTCAGGATCAACGCCCTTTGTCGCAATATCGCTCGGGTTTTGATCGGATGGGACGTAACTCCACCATTTCGCCGTATTACGCATTTGCTTTAAACGATTTTCGATGAACCTCGTATTGATCTCTTTATCTGAACGTATCCAGTGCAACACACATTTGCTATCGCTCCAGTAATGGGTCTCCACTTCCTCCATCGAGAGCTGTTTCTTTACGAACTCGAGTAATCGTACTCCGATGAAGGCTGCCAACAATTCGAGTCTTGGAACCGAAGCTCCCTTCACGGGGCACAGACGCGTTTTAGCCATAACTAAGTTCGTCAATACTGCACCATTTACGATTTCACGATTGTATACCGCTGCGGCGTAAGCCTGCATCGATGCATCGACAAAAACGTGCAGTTGTCTCTCCTTTGCACAACGAAAGAATATTTGACGAGGGATGTCGTTTACTGTATTATTCCAACTTTTCTGTAATCTTTCCCACAGTAACTTCTCTTCTTCTTTCAATGAGTCATCCCATTTGTATTTCTTCTTGCATAATTCCTGAAGGAATACTTTTAATGGGACAAGCAACGGAGCCATTAATCCGAGAGGATCAAAGTGAGAGGCTACAAAGCTCAGTACTTGTCGCTTGGTTTGGGCGGCACCAATCTTGTCTTTTACACCTAGTATTATTTTATCCTCCTTTAACGACCATGTTATTCCTAACACTTTGGTCTCTTGTACTTCTTCTCGATCTTCCGGAGGAATAGCATCATACACTTCTTTGTTATTTGACGCGAACGATCTCAAGTTCATTCCAGCACCTGCGAAAATTGCTTTTCCTTCACTACATAATTGTATCGCTGTCTCTGAATCTTCTGCCTGCAACATGACATTGTCTACATACAGATTTTTTAAGATTTCTTGAGCTGTAGTGGATCCAATTTCTGTCAAATGTTTCGTCAAAGTGGCAGCAAGTAAGAATGGGCTGGAAATCATTCCGAACGGTACTCTACAAAATCGATACACTTCGATATTGTTTTCATCGACCGGACCCTTCTCTTTTACCCACAAAAACCGGGTCGTATCACGATCCTTCACATTCAGCTCCAGTTGCAGAAACGCTTTTTCTACGTCAGCAAGAACAACGTATTTAGAAGTTCGAAACCGTAACAGTATGCCTGCTAAATCGTTTAACATCACTGGGCCTCTGAGCAATTGACTGTTCAGGGAATTACCTTTCTCGTCTTTAGCACTTGCATCAAAAACCACCCGCAATTTAGTTGTAGATTTTTGGGGGGTTAGGACTGCTTGATGTGGTATATACGAAATGAGAGGTCCATCTGGGACCTTGGGCGCCTTCTCAATTATACCTAATTCTAGCTGTTGTCGGAAGGTATCATCGTATCTTTTGAACAATTCCTCGTCTCCCTTTAAGCGTTTCAACGTGGACCTTAGTCTGCCAATGCATAGGCCGAAGTTATAAGGAACTTTAGGCGTGGCAGATTTCCACGGCCAGTTCACGACATATCGACCATCTTCCGATTTAGTTATTGTTGCTTTGAATTGTTCTAGTGCTGCGACATCCTCTTTTGAGTCTATTGGGTCGTCAATTCCAAGCGTTTCCAATCTCCAGAATTGGTCAATATCTGCTTCACTAGTAACTGCAGCAGATGTCATTACTAACGCCGTATCTGCAGATGAAAAGGCTCTTTGTGTATTTAGTTTTGCATAACCACTTCCTGCTAGCATATCTCCAACTTTCGATTTGACCAGGTGGAACCCGGATGGTAATTTCTGTGAACCTTCGATCAGGTCGAAGAAGTAATCTGCACCAATTATTAGCTGCGGTTGTTCCCATTTTTCCGGAATACACAGCCAATGCTTTTGTTTTGCGTTTGGGATGAGAATTTCGTTGGATTCAACATTTATTCTTTGAAGCTCTTTGGTCAAAAAGGGCATTGTACTGGCTCTGATCTGTTTTTTATTTCCGTTTTTCAGTTGTAACGTAATGTTTACCTGCTTTGTATCATAACATTTCGGTTGCTGAGCGCCGAATCCCGCTATGGATATTTGGCTTCTTTTCCCAGTAGTCAGCTTCAGTTGATCACAAAGTTCTTCTGTTATGAATGATCCTTGACAACCCGCGTCAAAGAACGCAAAAATAGTTTTCCCCATTTCCGGTTTCTCCGGATTGTACACGTTCACCTCCTTACAAAGAAGCAAAACGGTCTTCTTTTCCCTTCGCTTTTGGGTGACCGCCGCTGTCAACGCCGATTCGTCAGGTGATCGGTTTACTTCCTTTTCGAAAGTGACTTTTTGTTTCCCTCTATTGTCTTCTGGTTCCTTCGGTTTACTTCCTTTCTCGGAACCACTTTTATTCTCCCTCTTTGGGCAGAGCGCCGAGTTGTGTTCCTCTCTGCAATAGAAACACATTCCTCTCCTTGCGCAATCCTTTGCGCTATGTCCCTCTGCGAGACACCTGAAGCAAAGCCTTTTCTCTCTTATCCGACCACTGCGCTCTTTCACGGTTGCGTACTCATGGCAATCACTATTCCAGTGAGGGCCCCCGCAAAAGGCACAACTTCGTTTTTTACTTTTCGGCGCTTGATTTTCTCTCCTCCCCCGGTAGTTGCTTACTGCTGAGAAAAATGCAGACGTTTCCTTTGAGTCATACTTTGTCGGCTTTCTGTCCCCATGACGATCTCTTCTCTGTGCCGTCATGCTACTGGTCACGCGCATTATCGTTTCTTTTCGAGCAATCAATTTGTCGACATACTCACGAAGTTTATCGACATTCCAAGACGGGTCTTCACTCTTTTTTTCATAAACTTCGAACAAGATCCACCTCGGCAATTTCTCCTCTACCATCAGCTCGATTATCGGATGATTCGTATCCTCATTCATCACATTTAGCTGTCTCAGAATTCTTTCGACCTCGTCTAGAACGACCCTAGGATTTCTAGGATCCGCCTGAGGCAACCTCCTCAATTCGTCATGGAGGCATTTTTTGATGAGGACTTCATTTCCATAACGCCTTTTCAAAACGTCCACCACTACTCTGTAATTGGAGGCCGTAATTGCGTATCCAGCTACTGTTGCATAAGCCGCACCTTTCAGACTACTGAGTAAATAGTTGAGTTTATTGACGTCGGGTATTGGCTGTTGATCTACTGCTGCCTCAAATGAAGACCAAAATTCAGGCCATTTGCGTACATCTCCCGAAAAAGTAGCTAGCTCCAATTTTGGGAGCTTAATTCTCGGTGCCGATCTTGGCAGTTCAGTTACCTCTTGTGCTTCAGCCTTATTTTTATCCTGTAATCCGTGGAGTAGTCTTACTGCTTTTTGTTTTCGGTTTTCGACTAGCTCAAGAGTTTCTCGAGCTTTCTCCATAACTTGGAGCACTCCATTCGGATCGTCTGCCATTTGTTGATAAATGCGATCTTCCTCTTTTGCTTCATCTCCTCTTAAACTGATTCTCAAGGAGAGCCATTGTTCGTGATATTTTTCTAACACACCGATCGCGGCATTTATCTTACGCATGTAGCTGTCAAACTCTTCAACTTGATCTTCGAGAGAAGCAATTTGTTTAGCTAGGGGGTCGTCAATTTTTGGGACTTCTAATCCCGGGATTTCCTTCAGATACCCTATCAACCTACCCTTTGTGGGTCCCATAGCCTGCCGATATACTCCCGACATTGTAACTGCTTAACTCCCTGCTCGTGGCACCAAATTTTTCTGTCGTGAACAAAACGAAGTTGATGGTCGTATGTGGACGACAGAAAAAGATAAAGAAGAGATCGACGGTTTATTAGAAAAGAGATCAACAAAGTTAAGGTCGCAATGCACGTGAAGTAAAACCAACAAGCTGCGCAGGCCTGTCAAAATTAATCGGCAATATAAAAGCAATAAACGGAACAACGACAATCGAAGGCCAAGGCTTTGACTTGGGGCAGGTTGAGCGAATTGAGCGATATAATACCGGATGAGCGGGACACACCCTTGGAATATGACACTTATTGTCAACTGTCTCACGGTATCATACAATGAAGCGCAATATAAGCACAAGGGAAACGAGGTGTCGGGCGATCGCTTTCGTGCCGACACCTGGTTATCAATGTATCAAGGTATCAGTGCCTATCTCGTGCGGTTGATTCCGTTCACCGCAATTTGTTTTCTCCCGCACTGGGCTTGATTCTTCGGGCTTGTGGGTACTCGACAACTCGAGAAGTAATAATTGATTTCAACAAAGAAACCGGCCTGTTTTGATGAGGGCTCGTCCGCTTGCGCCCTTTTTCTTCTTTTTGTGCTTGGCTATACCAACCTCCTGGTTGGTCCGTCCCAAGTTTGTTCACACGGTTCGGGGGACACCTTTTTGCGTGCGAATCGCCCGACACCTCAAACTTGGGTAATTAAACCTTCTGATGCTTTACAAACAACGTAAAAACGCGATATACTCGAAAAACGAATACAAAACCATCATAAAACATGATCTGAGTCAAATATGGTGATTCTAGTGATGAGCTAACGAAAAGGTACAATCCAATGACGAGGAGAGTGAAAAAAACGTCACAAACTACTGACGAGATCGTGGAACTTTGAGGCAATCCACAAGTAACCATGAAAATAAAGTTTAAATTCAGAAAAAACAATGAAGAAGAAAGTGCTGACAAATGAAGTAAAGGCGCTACACTTACACGCTTACACACGACGCATTAGAAGACACGCGCTTACACACGACCGCAACGCCGCATTAGAGAACGATATAGTCGCTACAGTCAGAGATCAACTTAGATCGTTCTTTGAGTTATTGCGTTGATACACAGTTTGATTTACTGTGTGCCGCAGCCCGCTAACTCATTCGCGAATCTTCGCGACACTCCGACCGCAGCGAAAATATCCCTTTTAGGCTGGTGCCTCGTTATCGTCTATTTCGAGCGGGTACAACTGGCTTATGGGTCTGGTCCATTCATTTCCATTACCCAGTTTCACTCTTGCTGTACGTATGGATCGACCTCCTCCCCCTCTTATTTCCACTATTCGACCTAATTTCCACACTGCTTTGGGGGTTCTCTCTTCTTCTATGATAACTACCTCGTTTATTCGCGGCTCTCTAGTTACTGATCCTCTAACGGCTCGATGATTTCGTTGTGTTCGCTCTCGCAGCGATGTGAGATACTCTGACCGCCAGTAATTCCAGAAGCGATCGAGTGTGCTAAGTGTTGCTTTCCATCTCATTAACATTTTTTCTCTAGACATCACCTCCTTTGGAAGGTAGCTTGGATCTTCCTTTTCTCCCTCTTCGTTTACCGTGAAGATCAACTCAGCAGCTGGTATCAGAAAATCGATCGGCCGAATAATATCGACTGACGTTTCATGCACATAAGTGAGTGGTCTACTGTTGACTACTCCTTCTACTTCTACAATAAGTGTTCGAAACTCTTCTTCGCTTAATCGTTTTCTTCCCACTGCTTTACGAAGCGAAGTTTTGGTTAGACCTATCATTCTTTCATAAACTCCTCCTTGCCATGGAGCGAAAGGTGTTATGAAGTTCCATTTGATTTCCTCTGCTCTGCTGATTTGTCTTAGAACTTCTGCGGCGAGCGTAAAATTGCTCCCGTTGTCGCTAAATACAAGTTTAGGTTTTCCTCGTCGACTCACATATCTTCGAAAGCAGTTGAGGAACGAAGATGCTGACAAGTCATTTGCCACTTCCAAATGGACAGCGCGTGTCGTAAGACATGTAAACAATGCTACCCAACTTTTTTGAAGTTTAATTTCATTGCCCAAAAGAGCTTTTAAATTGAACGGTCCAAAATAGTCCAGTCCCACATTTTCGAAGGCTCGGGTTACAACTGTGCGGCATGATGGTAGATCTGGCATTCTTGGGAGCTTGAACGGATGTGTGAGCCATCTACGACATTTCATGCACTTTTTCTTTATGACCTTTTTTGCCGTTTCTCTCCCTTTGGCTATCCAGTATTTTGACCGCAGTTGATTTAACGTATGGGCTGGCCCCGAATGCATTAAAATTTCGTGTTGATGAGTAATAAGCATTTCCGTGATGGGATGTTTAGGTAGAAAAATCGGAAACTTGGTGTCTCGTGGGAGGTCTGAATAGTCAAGACGTCCTCCACATCTCCAGAGATTGTCATCGCCTCGAAAAAGCTCCCAACGCACAATCTCCGCTTTCGTGATCATTTCTTCTTGAGCCTGTCTAATGAGAAGTTTTTCCGCTTCTATTTGGTTCTCCACTCCTACTGCCTTTCTTTTCCGTTCCTTGAGGTTCTTTACGAATCTTATCACGACAGCCGTGATTCCCTTCACTTTCCTCCAACTGTTATACTTGCTTGCATCGATTACACAGTGATTTGAGGCACAATCGTTTTCTTCTTCTGTACCGACTTCGAGCGCGGTAACTGTTGTCGTAGGTTGTTTGCCTTGGTCTCTCTTCACTTTGTTCTTTTGAAAGGCGTCTTCGCTGATTACACATTGTTGCGGATTTGAAAGCTCCCATTTCGGCCAATTCTCTACGGATTGTCTGAGCCATGGTGGGCCATGCCACCACAAGGAACTTTCTTTAAGCTTGTCAGGATCAACGCCCTTTGTCGCAATATCGCTCGGGTTTTGATCGGATGGGACGTAACTCCACCATTTCGCCGTATTACGCATTTGCTTTAAACGATTTTCGATGAACCTCGTATTGATCTCTTTATCTGAACGTATCCAGTGCAACACACATTTGCTATCGCTCCAGTAATGGGTCTCCACTTCCTCCATCGAGAGCTGTTTCTTTACGAACTCGAGTAATCGTACTCCGATGAAGGCTGCCAACAATTCGAGTCTTGGAACCGAAGCTCCCTTCACGGGGCACAGACGCGTTTTAGCCATAACTAAGTTCGTCAATACTGCACCATTTACGATTTCACGATTGTATACCGCTGCGGCGTAAGCCTGCATCGATGCATCGACAAAAACGTGCAGTTGTCTCTCCTTTGCACAACGAAAGAATATTTGACGAGGGATGTCGTTTACTGTATTATTCCAACTTTTCTGTAATCTTTCCCACAGTAACTTCTCTTCTTCTTTCAATGAGTCATCCCATTTGTATTTCTTCTTGCATAATTCCTGAAGGAATACTTTTAATGGGACAAGCAACGGAGCCATTAATCCGAGAGGATCAAAGTGAGAGGCTACAAAGCTCAGTACTTGTCGCTTGGTTTGGGCGGCACCAATCTTGTCTTTTACACCTAGTATTATTTTATCCTCCTTTAACGACCATGTTATTCCTAACACTTTGGTCTCTTGTACTTCTTCTCGATCTTCCGGAGGAATAGCATCATACACTTCTTTGTTATTTGACGCGAACGATCTCAAGTTCATTCCAGCACCTGCGAAAATTGCTTTTCCTTCACTACATAATTGTATCGCTGTCTCTGAATCTTCTGCCTGCAACATGACATTGTCTACATACAGATTTTTTAAGATTTCTTGAGCTGTAGTGGATCCAATTTCTGTCAAATGTTTCGTCAAAGTGGCAGCAAGTAAGAATGGGCTGGAAATCATTCCGAACGGTACTCTACAAAATCGATACACTTCGATATTGTTTTCATCGACCGGACCCTTCTCTTTTACCCACAAAAACCGGGTCGTATCACGATCCTTCACATTCAGCTCCAGTTGCAGAAACGCTTTTTCTACGTCAGCAAGAACAACGTATTTAGAAGTTCGAAACCGTAACAGTATGCCTGCTAAATCGTTTAACATCACTGGGCCTCTGAGCAATTGACTGTTCAGGGAATTACCTTTCTCGTCTTTAGCACTTGCATCAAAAACCACCCGCAATTTAGTTGTAGATTTTTGGGGGGTTAGGACTGCTTGATGTGGTATATACGAAATGAGAGGTCCATCTGGGACCTTGGGCGCCTTCTCAATTATACCTAATTCTAGCTGTTGTCGGAAGGTATCATCGTATCTTTTGAACAATTCCTCGTCTCCCTTTAAGCGTTTCAACGTGGACCTTAGTCTGCCAATGCATAGGCCGAAGTTATAAGGAACTTTAGGCGTGGCAGATTTCCACGGCCAGTTCACGACATATCGACCATCTTCCGATTTAGTTATTGTTGCTTTGAATTGTTCTAGTGCTGCGACATCCTCTTTTGAGTCTATTGGGTCGTCAATTCCAAGCGTTTCCAATCTCCAGAATTGGTCAATATCTGCTTCACTAGTAACTGCAGCAGATGTCATTACTAACGCCGTATCTGCAGATGAAAAGGCTCTTTGTGTATTTAGTTTTGCATAACCACTTCCTGCTAGCATATCTCCAACTTTCGATTTGACCAGGTGGAACCCGGATGGTAATTTCTGTGAACCTTCGATCAGGTCGAAGAAGTAATCTGCACCAATTATTAGCTGCGGTTGTTCCCATTTTTCCGGAATACACAGCCAATGCTTTTGTTTTGCGTTTGGGATGAGAATTTCGTTGGATTCAACATTTATTCTTTGAAGCTCTTTGGTCAAAAAGGGCATTGTACTGGCTCTGATCTGTTTTTTATTTCCGTTTTTCAGTTGTAACGTAATGTTTACCTGCTTTGTATCATAACATTTCGGTTGCTGAGCGCCGAATCCCGCTATGGATATTTGGCTTCTTTTCCCAGTAGTCAGCTTCAGTTGATCACAAAGTTCTTCTGTTATGAATGATCCTTGACAACCCGCGTCAAAGAACGCAAAAATAGTTTTCCCCATTTCCGGTTTCTCCGGATTGTACACGTTCACCTCCTTACAAAGAAGCAAAACGGTCTTCTTTTCCCTTCGCTTTTGGGTGACCGCCGCTGTCAACGCCGATTCGTCAGGTGATCGGTTTACTTCCTTTTCGAAAGTGACTTTTTGTTTCCCTCTATTGTCTTCTGGTTCCTTCGGTTTACTTCCTTTCTCGGAACCACTTTTATTCTCCCTCTTTGGGCAGAGCGCCGAGTTGTGTTCCTCTCTGCAATAGAAACACATTCCTCTCCTTGCGCAATCCTTTGCGCTATGTCCCTCTGCGAGACACCTGAAGC
This sequence comes from Baylisascaris procyonis, assembly GCA_037389465.1. Taxonomy (NCBI): domain Eukaryota; kingdom Metazoa; phylum Nematoda; class Chromadorea; order Rhabditida; family Ascarididae; genus Baylisascaris; species Baylisascaris procyonis. The sequence continues at coordinate 133,716 of JAZARR010000078.1, read as the reverse complement.
AAAGCCTTTTCTCTCTTATCCGACCACTGCGCTCTTTCACGGTTGCGTACTCATGGCAATCACTATTCCAGTGAGGGCCCCCGCAAAAGGCACAACTTCGTTTTTTACTTTTCGGCGCTTGATTTTCTCTCCTCCCCCGGTAGTTGCTTACTGCTGAGAAAAATGCAGACGTTTCCTTTGAGTCATACTTTGTCGGCTTTCTGTCCCCATGACGATCTCTTCTCTGTGCCGTCATGCTACTGGTCACGCGCATTATCGTTTCTTTTCGAGCAATCAATTTGTCGACATACTCACGAAGTTTATCGACATTCCAAGACGGGTCTTCACTCTTTTTTTCATAAACTTCGAACAAGATCCACCTCGGCAATTTCTCCTCTACCATCAGCTCGATTATCGGATGATTCGTATCCTCATTCATCACATTTAGCTGTCTCAGAATTCTTTCGACCTCGTCTAGAACGACCCTAGGATTTCTAGGATCCGCCTGAGGCAACCTCCTCAATTCGTCATGGAGGCATTTTTTGATGAGGACTTCATTTCCATAACGCCTTTTCAAAACGTCCACCACTACTCTGTAATTGGAGGCCGTAATTGCGTATCCAGCTACTGTTGCATAAGCCGCACCTTTCAGACTACTGAGTAAATAGTTGAGTTTATTGACGTCGGGTATTGGCTGTTGATCTACTGCTGCCTCAAATGAAGACCAAAATTCAGGCCATTTGCGTACATCTCCCGAAAAAGTAGCTAGCTCCAATTTTGGGAGCTTAATTCTCGGTGCCGATCTTGGCAGTTCAGTTACCTCTTGTGCTTCAGCCTTATTTTTATCCTGTAATCCGTGGAGTAGTCTTACTGCTTTTTGTTTTCGGTTTTCGACTAGCTCAAGAGTTTCTCGAGCTTTCTCCATAACTTGGAGCACTCCATTCGGATCGTCTGCCATTTGTTGATAAATGCGATCTTCCTCTTTTGCTTCATCTCCTCTTAAACTGATTCTCAAGGAGAGCCATTGTTCGTGATATTTTTCTAACACACCGATCGCGGCATTTATCTTACGCATGTAGCTGTCAAACTCTTCAACTTGATCTTCGAGAGAAGCAATTTGTTTAGCTAGGGGGTCGTCAATTTTTGGGACTTCTAATCCCGGGATTTCCTTCAGATACCCTATCAACCTACCCTTTGTGGGTCCCATAGCCTGCCGATATACTCCCGACATTGTAACTGCTTAACTCCCTGCTCGTGGCACCAAATTTTTCTGTCGTGAACAAAACGAAGTTGATGGTCGTATGTGGACGACAGAAAAAGATAAAGAAGAGATCGACGGTTTATTAGAAAAGAGATCAACAAAGTTAAGGTCGCAATGCACGTGAAGTAAAACCAACAAGCTGCGCAGGCCTGTCAAAATTAATCGGCAATATAAAAGCAATAAACGGAACAACGACAATCGAAGGCCAAGGCTTTGACTTGGGGCAGGTTGAGCGAATTGAGCGATATAATACCGGATGAGCGGGACACACCCTTGGAATATGACACTTATTGTCAACTGTCTCACGGTATCATACAATGAAGCGCAATATAAGCACAAGGGAAACGAGGTGTCGGGCGATCGCTTTCGTGCCGACACCTGGTTATCAATGTATCAAGGTATCAGTGCCTATCTCGTGCGGTTGATTCCGTTCACCGCAATTTGTTTTCTCCCGCACTGGGCTTGATTCTTCGGGCTTGTGGGTACTCGACAACTCGAGAAGTAATAATTGATTTCAACAAAGAAACCGGCCTGTTTTGATGAGGGCTCGTCCGCTTGCGCCCTTTTTCTTCTTTTTGTGCTTGGCTATACCAACCTCCTGGTTGGTCCGTCCCAAGTTTGTTCACACGGTTCGGGGGACACCTTTTTGCGTGCGAATCGCCCGACACCTCAAACTTGGGTAATTAAACCTTCTGATGCTTTACAAACAACGTAAAAACGCGATATACTCGAAAAACGAATACAAAACCATCATAAAACATGATCTGAGTCAAATATGGTGATTCTAGTGATGAGCTAACGAAAAGGTACAATCCAATGACGAGGAGAGTGAAAAAAAACGTCACAAACTACTGACGAGATCGTGGAACTTTGAGGCAATCCACAAGTAACCATGAAAATAAAGTTTAAATTCAGAAAAAACAATGAAGAAGAAAGTGCTGACAAATGAAGTAAAGGCGCTACACTTACACGCTTACACACGACGCATTAGAAGACACGCGCTTACACACGACCGCAACGCCGCATTAGAGAACGATATAGTCGCTACAGTCAGAGATCAACTTAGATCGTTCTTTGAGTTATTGCGTTGATACACAGTTTGATTTACTGTGTGCCGCAGCCCGCTAACTCATTCGCGAATCTTCGCGACACTCCGACCGCAGCGAAAATATCCCTTTTAGGCTGGTGCCTCGTTATCGTCTATTTCGAGCGGGTACAACTGGCTTATGGGTCTGGTCCATTCATTTCCATTACCCAGTTTCACTCTTGCTGTACGTATGGATCGACCTCCTCCCCCTCTTATTTCCACTATTCGACCTAATTTCCACACTGCTTTGGGGGTTCTCTCTTCTTCTATGATAACTACCTCGTTTATTCGCGGCTCTCTAGTTACTGATCCTCTAACGGCTCGATGATTTCGTTGTGTTCGCTCTCGCAGCGATGTGAGATACTCTGACCGCCAGTAATTCCAGAAGCGATCGAGTGTGCTAAGTGTTGCTTTCCATCTCATTAACATTTTTTCTCTAGACATCACCTCCTTTGGAAGGTAGCTTGGATCTTCCTTTTCTCCCTCTTCGTTTACCGTGAAGATCAACTCAGCAGCTGGTATCAGAAAATCGATCGGCCGAATAATATCGACTGACGTTTCATGCACATAAGTGAGTGGTCTACTGTTGACTACTCCTTCTACTTCTACAATAAGTGTTCGAAACTCTTCTTCGCTTAATCGTTTTCTTCCCACTGCTTTACGAAGCGAAGTTTTGGTTAGACCTATCATTCTTTCATAAACTCCTCCTTGCCATGGAGCGAAAGGTGTTATGAAGTTCCATTTGATTTCCTCTGCTCTGCTGATTTGTCTTAGAACTTCTGCGGCGAGCGTAAAATTGCTCCCGTTGTCGCTAAATACAAGTTTAGGTTTTCCTCGTCGACTCACATATCTTCGAAAGCAGTTGAGGAACGAAGATGCTGACAAGTCATTTGCCACTTCCAAATGGACAGCGCGTGTCGTAAGACATGTAAACAATGCTACCCAACTTTTTTGAAGTTTAATTTCATTGCCCAAAAGAGCTTTTAAATTGAACGGTCCAAAATAGTCCAGTCCCACATTTTCGAAGGCTCGGGTTACAACTGTGCGGCATGATGGTAGATCTGGCATTCTTGGGAGCTTGAACGGATGTGTGAGCCATCTACGACATTTCATGCACTTTTTCTTTATGACCTTTTTTACCGTTTCTCTCCCTTTGGCTATCCAGTATTTTGACCGCAGTTGATTTAACGTATGGGCTGGCCCCGAATGCATTAAAATTTCGTGTTGATGAGTAATAAGCATTTCCGTGATGGGATGTTTAGGTAGAAAAATCGGAAACTTGGTGTCTCGTGGGAGGTCTGAATAGTCAAGACGTCCTCCACATCTCCAGAGATTGTCATCGCCTCGAAAAAGCTCCCAACGCACAATCTCCGCTTTCGTGATCATTTCTTCTTGAGCCTGTCTAATGAGAAGTTTTTCCGCTTCTATTTGGTCCTCCACTCCTACTGCCTTTCTTTTCCGTTCCTTGAGGTTCTTTACGAATCTTATCACGACAGCCGTGATTCCCTTCACTTTCCTCCAACTGTTATACTTGCTTGCATCGATTACACAGTGATTTGAGGCACAATCGTTTTCTTCTTCTGTACCGACTTCGAGCGCGGTAACTGTTGTCGTAGGTTGTTTGCCTTGGTCTCTCTTCACTTTGTTCTTTTGAAAGGCGTCTTCGCTGATTACACATTGTTGCGGATTTGAAAGCTCCCATTTCGGCCAATTCTCTACGGATTGTCTGAGCCATGGTGGGCCATGCCACCACAAGGAACTTTCTTTAAGCTTGTCAGGATCAACGCCCTTTGTCGCAATATCGCTCGGGTTTTGATCGGATGGGACGTAACTCCACCATTTCGCCGTATTACGCATTTGCTTTAAACGATTTTCGATGAACCTCGTATTGATCTCTTTATCTGAACGTATCCAGTGCAACACACATTTGCTATCGCTCCAGTAATGGGTCTCCACTTCCTCCATCGAGAGCTGTTTCTTTACGAACTCGAGTAATCGTACTCCGATGAAGGCTGCCAACAATTCGAGTCTTGGAACCGAAGCTCCCTTCACGGGGCACAGACGCGTTTTAGCCATAACTAAGTTCGTCAATACTGCACCATTTACGATTTCACGATTGTATACCGCTGCGGCGTAAGCCTGCATCGATGCATCGACAAAAACGTGCAGTTGTCTCTCCTTTGCACAACGAAAGAATATTTGACGAGGGATGTCGTTTACTGTATTATTCCAACTTTTCTGTAATCTTTCCCACAGTAACTTCTCTTCTTCTTTCAATGAGTCATCCCATTTGTATTTCTTCTTGCATAATTCCTGAAGGAATACTTTTAATGGGACAAGCAACGGAGCCATTAATCCGAGAGGATCAAAGTGAGAGGCTACAAAGCTCAGTACTTGTCGCTTGGTTTGGGCGGCACCAATCTTGTCTTTTACACCTAGTATTATTTTATCCTCCTTTAACGACCATGTTATTCCTAACACTTTGGTCTCTTGTACTTCTTCTCGATCTTCCGGAGGAATAGCATCATACACTTCTTTGTTATTTGACGCGAACGATCTCAAGTTCATTCCAGCACCTGCGAAAATTGCTTTTCCTTCACTACATAATTGTATCGCTGTCTCTGAATCTTCTGCCTGCAACATGACATTGTCTACATACAGATTTTTTAAGATTTCTTGAGCTGTAGTGGATCCAATTTCTGTCAAATGTTTCGTCAAAGTGGCAGCAAGTAAGAATGGGCTGGAAATCATTCCGAACGGTACTCTACAAAATCGATACACTTCGATATTGTTTTCATCGACCGGACCCTTCTCTTTTACCCACAAAAACCGGGTCGTATCACGATCCTTCACATTCAGCTCCAGTTGCAGAAACGCTTTTTCTACGTCAGCAAGAACAACGTATTTAGAAGTTCGAAACCGTAACAGTATGCCTGCTAAATCGTTTAACATCACTGGGCCTCTGAGCAATTGACTGTTCAGGGAATTACCTTTCTCGTCTTTAGCACTTGCATCAAAAACCACCCGCAATTTAGTTGTAGATTTTTGGGGGTTAGGACTGCTTGATGTGGTATATACGAAATGAGAGGTCCATCTGGGACCTTGGGCGCCTTCTCAATTATACCTAATTCTAGCTGTTGTCGGAAGGTATCATCGTATCTTTTGAACAATTCCTCGTCTCCCTTTAAGCGTTTCAACGTGGACCTTAGTCTGCCAATGCATAGGCCGAAGTTATAAGGAACTTTAGGCGTGGCAGATTTCCACGGCCAGTTCACGACATATCGACCATCTTCCGATTTAGTTATTGTTGCTTTGAATTGTTCTAGTGCTGCGACATCCTCTTTTGAGTCTATTGGGTCGTCAATTCCAAGCGTTTCCAATCTCCAGAATTGGTCAATATCTGCTTCACTAGTAACTGCAGCAGATGTCATTACTAACGCCGTATCTGCAGATGAAAAGGCTCTTTGTGTATTTAGTTTTGCATAACCACTTCCTGCTAGCATATCTCCAACTTTCGATTTGACCAGGTGGAACCCGGATGGTAATTTCTGTGAACCTTCGATCAGGTCGAAGAAGTAATCTGCACCAATTATTAGCTGCGGTTGTTCCCATTTTTCCGGAATACACAGCCAATGCTTTTGTTTTGCGTTTGGGATGAGAATTTCGTTGGATTCAACATTTATTCTTTGAAGCTCTTTGGTCAAAAAGGGCATTGTACTGGCTCTGATCTGTTTTTTATTTCCGTTTTTCAGTTGTAACGTAATGTTTACCTGCTTTGTATCATAACATTTCGGTTGCTGAGCGCCGAATCCCGCTATGGATATTTGGCTTCTTTTCCCAGTAGTCAGCTTCAGTTGATCACAAAGTTCTTCTGTTATGAATGATCCTTGACAACCCGCGTCAAAGAACGCAAAAATAGTTTTCCCCATTTCCGGTTTCTCCGGATTGTACACGTTCACCTCCTTACAAAGAAGCAAAACGGTCTTCTTTTCCCTTCGCTTTTGGGTGACCGCCGCTGTCAACGCCGATTCGTCAGGTGATCGGTTTACTTCCTTTTCGAAAGTGACTTTTTGTTTCCCTCTATTGTCTTCTGGTTCCTTCGGTTTACTTCCTTTCTCGGAACCACTTTTATTCTCCCTCTTTGGGCAGAGCGCCGAGTTGTGTTCCTCTCTGCAATAGAAACACATTCCTCTCCTTGCGCAATCCTTTGCGCTATGTCCCTCTGCGAGACACCTGAAGCAAAGCCTTTTCTCTCTTATCCGACCACTGCGCTCTTTCACGGTTGCGTACTCATGGCAATCACTATTCCAGTGAGGGCCCCCGCAAAAGGCACAACTTCGTTTTTTACTTTTCGGCGCTTGATTTTCTCTCCTCCCCCGGTAGTTGCTTACTGCTGAGAAAAATGCAGACGTTTCCTTTGAGTCATACTTTGTCGGCTTTCTGTCCCCATGACGATCTCTTCTCTGTGCCGTCATGCTACTGGTCACGCGCATTATCGTTTCTTTTCGAGCAATCAATTTGTCGACATACTCACGAAGTTTATCGACATTCCAAGACGGGTCTTCACTCTTTTTTTCATAAACTTCGAACAAGATCCACCTCGGCAATTTCTCCTCTACCATCAGCTCGATTATCGGATGATTCGTATCCTCATTCATCACATTTAGCTGTCTCAGAATTCTTTCGACCTCGTCTAGAACGACCCTAGGATTTCTAGGATCCGCCTGAGGCAACCTCCTCAATTCGTCATGGAGGCATTTTTTGATGAGGACTTCATTTCCATAACGCCTTTTCAAAACGTCCACCACTACTCTGTAATTGGAGGCCGTAATTGCGTATCCAGCTACTGTTGCATAAGCCGCACCTTTCAGACTACTGAGTAAATAGTTGAGTTTATTGACGTCGGGTATTGGCTGTTGATCTACTGCTGCCTCAAATGAAGACCAAAATTCAGGCCATTTGCGTACATCTCCCGAAAAAGTAGCTAGCTCCAATTTTGGGAGCTTAATTCTCGGTGCCGATCTTGGCAGTTCAGTTACCTCTTGTGCTTCAGCCTTATTTTTATCCTGTAATCCGTGGAGTAGTCTTACTGCTTTTTGTTTTCGGTTTTCGACTAGCTCAAGAGTTTCTCGAGCTTTCTCCATAACTTGGAGCACTCCATTCGGATCGTCTGCCATTTGTTGATAAATGCGATCTTCCTCTTTTGCTTCATCTCCTCTTAAACTGATTCTCAAGGAGAGCCATTGTTCGTGATATTTTTCTAACACACCGATCGCGGCATTTATCTTACGCATGTAGCTGTCAAACTCTTCAACTTGATCTTCGAGAGAAGCAATTTGTTTAGCTAGGGGGTCGTCAATTTTTGGGACTTCTAATCCCGGGATTTCCTTCAGATACCCTATCAACCTACCCTTTGTGGGTCCCATAGCCTGCCGATATACTCCCGACATTGTAACTGCTTAACTCCCGGCTCGTGGCACCAAATTTTTCTGTCGTGAACAAAACGAAGTTGATGGTCGTATGTGGACGACAGAAAAAGATAAAGAAGAGATCGACGGTTTATTAGAAAAGAGATCAACAAAGTTAAGGTCGCAATGCACGTGAAGTAAAACCAACAAGCTGCGCAGGCCTGTCAAAATTAATCGGCAATATAAAAGCAATAAACGGAACAACGACAATCGAAGGCCAAGGCTTTGACTTGGGGCAGGTTGAGCGAATTGAGCGATATAATACCGGATGAGCGGGACACACCCTTGGAATATGACACTTATTGTCAACTGTCTCACGGTATCATACAATGAAGCGCAATATAAGCACAAGGGAAACGAGGTGTCGGGCGATCGCTTTCGTGCCGACACCTGGTTATCAATGTATCAAGGTATCAGTGCCTATCTCGTGCGGTTGATTCCGTTCACCGCAATTTGTTTTCTCCCGCACTGGGCTTGATTCTTCGGGCTTGTGGGTACTCGACAACTCGAGAAGTAATAATTGATTTCAACAAAGAAACCGGCCTGTTTTGATGAGGGCTCGTCCGCTTGCGCCCTTTTTCTTCTTTTTGTGCTTGGCTATACCAACCTCCTGGTTGGTCCGTCCCAAGTTTGTTCACACGGTTCGGGGGACACCTTTTTGCGTGCGAATCGCCCGACACCTCAAACTTGGGTAATTAAACCTTCTGATGCTTTACAAACAACGTAAAAACGCGATATACTCGAAAAACGAATACAAAACCATCATAAAACATGATCTGAGTCAAATATGGTGATTCTAGTGATGAGCTAACGAAAAGGTACAATCCAATGACGAGGAGAGTGAAAAAAAACGTCACAAACTACTGACGAGATCGTGGAACTTTGAGGCAATCCACAAGTAACCATGAAAATAAAGTTTAAATTCAGAAAAAACAATGAAGAAGAAAGTGCTGACAAATGAAGTAAAGGCGCTACACTTACACGCTTACACACGACGCATTAGAAGACACGCGCTTACACACGACCGCAACGCCGCATTAGAGAACGATATAGTCGCTACAGTCAGAGATCAACTTAGATCGTTCTTTGAGTTATTGCGTTGATACACAGTTTGATTTACTGTGTGCCGCAGCCCGCTAACTCATTCGCGAATCTTCGCGACAATAATTTTGAGCATCAGGTAAAGCAGTTCGTTTGTCAGATGAATTAGCCTCATAAAATTCTAAAAAAAATAAGCAAGGAAAGATTACAGTAATCGTTTTCGTTGCTCTCAACGTGTGATACTTGTAAGATACACACAAAAGACACATGTACCTTTCGCAGAGAGCAGTTGTTGATTTTGGACGGAAACAACTCCATGCTGTCGTTGCATCCTCTAGATGTGAGGTAACATTTTGAATGAAAAACGAAAGTGTTCTAGGATAGCATGCGAGTCGATTGGGAAACGTAATGCACCGCGACATGTACCGTGGGCAGCGATCTGCCGTTCACCAGCAGTCTGGGCGGGTGTGTTTGCGCTCGTCTGTCACGAATATCCACTCGTGATCATGCTGCAGTTTCTGCCTAACTATATGCGCGATGTGCTACAGTTCGCACCGGCCAAGAATGGCGTCATATCTGCGCTGCCCATCGCATGTCTTTTCATAAGCAAAACACTTTCTTCAAGTTTCTCCACGTGGCTCACCGAGCACACCACTTGGACAAAGAGCAAAATTTGCAAGGTGAGATGGATTCCGCTTCATTTTCCTTCAAATGCTACCTTGTTTTACTCGCAGTTGCCTAGTTATGCTTGTGCCCAATGTTTCTTGTTTTTGTGAGAGGATGTTCGATCTCTACGCTTAAACTGAGTACGCCGAACGTTGTTGCCAATGCTTTTCAATTTTCCCGTCTCATTCAGTTAGCTAGAGATTGGGGATCTTGAACATGTTAGACTAGGTTCAGATGCAGAGGTGGACACCTGTTCGACCGTTTAAGCAATAATGGCCGCAGTCTGTGATGCTGGTGTGGAAACTGTTTTTTATTCACGCCTTCGATGCCGCCATTCCTCCAAGACCGAGCAAAAAAAAACTGTGTGGATGAGTGGAGCCGAGTTCGGTATCGACTTGAACTGTCCAAAAATCTACAGTATTCTCTTCGAAGAATGTCTTTCAGACTGCGTCAAAACGTCTCCTACTTACTGATTTTGTTGTAAGAGTGGCGGAGTAAAGTTATCTTGTTCTAAATTATTTTACTAACCGGAGGAAGACCATATTATAACTCAAAAAAGGCGACAAGTGATAATCTTGAATAGTTTTCCAAGTTCTATTTTTCTGGAGATAGAAAGAATTGCTTTGAACTTTTTTTATTCGTATATTTTAGCTGAAGGCGGAATCAAAAAAATTTAGACAGTACAAACTTATTTTTTCCTGTAAAACCGGTTCAAGAGTTATTTTCTGTAGTCTTTGACGACGCCCTTTTACAATCCAACAAAACAGCCTTAAATTGGAGACTTCTGATTCGAGCGATGCTTGAGATTGGGAGAAGAATGATATGCGAACTACTGTGGGCCTTTGTTCAGAAGTTGGTGTAATGGCCGTTGATTGGCACTAATAACCTTAGGAGAATACTTTTTTGAATTTTCCTTGGTGTATTAATTTTCTGTCTGGTAAATTTCTTCTTATGCATCTTTCTTTGCTCATTTATGAAAGGCTTTAAACAAAACAACAAGAAGCAAGAAGAGAAAAGGGCGGGTTCGGCCGCGTTAATATGGTTTTCATACTGTGCCTAGAGAAGTGTCTGAGCGTCGGTATGTGAAAAATGGCGTTGTCAAAAGCTAACCAGATGGGGGACTGGTGTTTTGGTCGCTTCATTATCCCTTAAGTCGCAGTCAGATGTTAATAACTGGACTCCGAGTTTTAAAAATACCACAGTGTTTTCTTTCAAAGTTTTGGTATTTTTATTTCATTAGCACATTCGATATATGCATTCCTACCGAGATACTTCTGACTGTAGTTTTTTGTATGGTTCAGGTACCTTGCGAGGACATACTTGTTTTTTTGCTAATTCCCCTCGCAGAAAACATCGTTGAACTTTATTTACCCGCATGTTTTAAATAAAGGCTCACTCGACCACATTCGATGGAATCTGTAATGTAGATAATCCCAGGGCGTTCATATTCTCTTCTTTTAAAAACCAGCTGCGCGCGTAACTCTTCCTTGTCACCTCCCTTTCCCTAACCACGGCGGGACTGAGGAGGCTTAAACGCATCGTAACCTCAGGAAAGGTCTTTAAAGAACAGAAAATAACGTGGGGGAGAAAAGCGTAAACTAGGAAAAGAGGGCAGTTTTGTCCAAGAACAGCTCATAAAAGTCATTCTACTCTGAAGAAATGAGCATATGACTGTTCTGGCTAAAAATTTGTCGTACAGAGACAAAGTCGTCCTCTGAAAAGTCTGCATTGCAAGCAAAAGAAGCTTCATACACTAAGACAAACTATGAACAATACAAACTGCACGAATTTTGACAGGAAACTGAGCGAAATCCCAGCTAAAACAGTCTAGAGAGAAGGTGGATTGCAAATACTTTTGGTAACCGGGACTTGAAAATGGAGCACTTTTTTTAGCGAGATTCGATTTTCTGGAATCCCCGAACGAAATTAAGGTCCCAAAGAGGGTTGGTTGTCTGGATGTCGGGAGGGCTAGGACAGGATTTCTTCAGCGTAGGTCGGGCTGTCTTTCAACATTCGTGCTGTCAAAAAATATTTGTCCTTCTCTGGACTTCGGAGATCTTCGAGCGAAATTCGGGGCTCACCAATTACAGAGCGTGGATGGAACCAGCAAGCGTTTACCAACATGTTGCGTTGTGCTACACAGGCGCAGGCCACTCTGTATACAGTACTCACAGTACTGTGCCATTTTCGCTTAGCTGAGTTTTTCGTAGTTCTCGCAGAGGAGTTGGCAGTGTTATGAAAGTAGACTTGTTGCATCAATGACTGGCAAAAGTTGCATAATTGGTCGACTGATGAAATGTAAGGGATTTTGGCGACTTCCTAAGAAGTGACCTTTGAAAACGAGTAAAATTTTTGAGTATGACGATTAGAGTCTTCCATGGGAATGGATGGTAGTTGACCAGTGAAAAAACGGCGAAATAGATCTGCTCAACAACCGAAATTTTTAGCATTTCGAAACCTTCTGCTCCTCCACTAGAGGCTGAGAAGGAATTCAAGCTCGCCAGGTTCCAGGGGCATGGGGAAATCATCTTTTGCCAAACCAGCTATCTTGAAAATTGGAGGCTCGAAAGTTCAAGGCTTCAGACTTAACGGTGCTCTCCAACGGACTCAGATGTTTTTGTACGTCAACAGTGATGACCGATGTTTGCTTTTCAAGCAGTTTTATTCAAATTTCTGCTTATTTTTGATGCCAATAAACCACAAGGATATTTGCAGCCCGGATGAAAGGAGATTGGTTGTTTCCCGAGTCTCCTTCCTCACCACAGAAGGAAGTCCATTACATGCGAAGAGCTAAGAGGGAACACAGAGCAGCCTTCTGCAATTGGAAAATGAACACACATTATCCCTCATGCGTTGGGAAGAAACACATAGCGCATCTTTCGTGTAGGAAAAGATTGAACAGGGCGTGTTGCAGACTTTTTTTTTTTGCTGGAGAATACGAGCTCTAAGACTTCTTTGTTGTGTGCATTGTATCCCCTTTCTGGAAGAGGAGAAGGATTGCTAAGGAATTGCTGTGAACGGGTTTTGGAAAACGCATCTGAAAAATACTTTCTAACCTATCGATGGCATCGCTTTCTTAAGCCTGGAGTTCCCAGTAACTCTCTAGGAATTTCGCGTTCTAACGGTTAGAGACATCAAAACATCTGTGAAACCGTCGTAAGTATTCGAGAAGGCACAAGACTTGCAAATATCAAAGAAGACTGCATGAAAGTAAAAGCACCGTGAGAATCCAAATTAGCCTTTAGGAACTCTTTATATGCTGCCTTCCAACGGTCACCTCACAGTACAAGATTTCGATTGACGTTTCGTTGTCATTTTGACAATGTAGCGTTGCCACTTTCCTGAGACATATAAAAGCTTCCATAAAATCCAAGATTTGTAACACATCCAAGATTGAATGTCAAAGATGAGACGATAGCTTCGAGTCGCAACTTTCCTCAACAACTCGATTTTCCCTTGCCCTTTAAAATACATGAACATTTTTTATGGTCCTCATAGTGGAAACTCGAGCTGTTGGCGCATTCAGTACCACTTTTTTTTGCACTTTTTTTTGCCCACTTTATGTCCTTTGGTGCGATTTGTACATGAAAACGACGTGTATGCACTGTGACTGGCAGTGCCAATTGCAGAACACTGAGCATCAAAGTTGAAATATGGAAGTGAGTGATGTGTTAATTGTTCGGGCAGACATAAGTTGCTGCTGTTGGGAAGGAACTGAGGAGAAGAAAAAGCACCTTCGTGCGAGTTGCAGGAGGCTGTGAGGTTTTTGGTTAGGGCAACATCGTTTGTGAAATTGTTGATTATATTCTGTAGCCAGTGATCTCTCTACTGAAGAAAGCACCGAAGGTCGTACAGAAAGGTTGCTATCCTGCTTTAATTTTGGCAGTGCCGTCCTTGCATACTATCCTTCTTGGTTTAAGTTGCCAGCTATCAAAAAAATCTTTATTTCTGGTGCTTTATAAGCGGCATTACATTGAAGCTTTGCTCATCAGAGGGAATTGTGTTGTTTTAGGGTGACGTATAATGTTACACAAACCTTCCATTACCTGGGCAATTGCAGATTTTCAACGGAATCGCATCGGCAGGTCTTTCCATATGCGTGCTTGCCGTACCCCATTTCGACAAGGAGACCTCATTTCTGGCAATCATTTCGCTTTGTGGTGCGATGTTGTTTGCAGGTATTCTAATTGCTGTTTGGCACCTCCGTCCAACATCTTATCAAGTTTTTTATTGCACTAGAAATTACATTTAGATAAGCCGCTGTCTGTGAAATATTCTTTGGGAGTGAATGGTATGTGGATTTTTTAAATACGAAGATTCGCTGGACAGCTGCAGGTAGTCTTTAGTGCACAAGCAGCTATTTCAGTGTGATTTAACGGATATCGACATTGTTTCCCATAAATGGTAGTTGTTGCATATGTGGGATAAACTTGTAAGTAATAGCTGCGCAAAGCAAGTTTACTTTTACAATGGTGTGTGTTTTCCGCAACTACCTTGTCATGCTCTGCAAAAGTCAGCTTAACGTTGTCTTACGGAGCAACTCTCTTCAACCGAATTAAGCTCAAACAGTTGACAGAACAAGTGAAAGAAATCACTGCTTCAAGCTTTCTTTCATACAACACTTAATTTAAATACAGTTTTGTGCAGTCAGTAATGACGTAAGTGGTGGGGATGGCGTAATTCATGAACCTTGTAACGCCCAGGTTTGCACACTCCTGGAGTGCAGACGGCGTTGGTGCAGTTGGCTCCACCGTTTTCTGGCGTCATAACTGGTCTCTCGTTCTTCGTCGTCGCTTGGTTCGGAATAGGTAACAAGATACTCACGAAGTTCATCGTGCGCAACGGCACGCTCGAAGAGTGGGCCACCGTATGTTTTTCTTGAGTGTTATTTTATATTTCTTAGCCTCTTTTACAACTGCTAAACGATGGTGAACGTTTCGTCCTCTCGCAGTTGCCGCGGAAGGAGAAAAATACTCCGTGGAACCTTTTAGTGGAAATTTTGCATCATTTGCTCATAACTGGGGGTTTACAGCTTCTGGAACGCTTAAACATAGGTGTGCATTCGGAAATACTTTTGGTGAATAGGGTTATAATATTCGCGGCTTTCAACGATGGACTCTATTCTAAGAACAATTGAAAGACACTGGATATATTGAGGGAATTTATCTCAGCATAAAGGTTCTCACTTCCCGGTTTTATGCACTGAAAGAGCTTATGGAATCTCCGATTTTCTAAGGTAGACACATATTCGAAAAGGGATTATCGGCAAGAGGAGGCTCATAAATGTACTACCGTGATATGGAACAATGAGGAGTGTAACACTATTTGAAATATCTGTGAGACACGCTAGATAGATGTCTGTTTTATTAAGCGATATATTTATGGGTATTCTTCTGTTTTGTTAAGCGATATATTTACAGGTATTCTATGTTTCGGGCGTGGTGGCAGCTTTGCCGGTCGTTGTCTTTACCATTTGGGGCTCTGGCGATCGTCAGTGGTGGTCTGCGCCAAGTTCGAAAGCATCTACACATTCCCTCAGTACGCAGGCCACCAACGTTTCCAATTAGATTGATCCTACAAACAAAAGTCGCCGTTTCTTTAAAAAATTTTCTTTCCTTCTACATCTGCGCACATCCTTCAACGTCCTTCTCGACGTAAGCAGGCGACTGCTGAGGTGCGTTTTTTCATGTTAAGCACCGAAATTGCATTTCATCTATTGGTGAGAAGTATTTCCCCCTAGTAAATTGGCTGTCGTATTAAAGTGATCTCGTGTATTTTGCATCACGACCAGCACAATACCGTAACCTTGAATATAACCTTGCGACCCATACTGTTAGTTATGCTAGAAGTGCCTCAAAAAGGTAGAGGAAGTCATGACATCAAAGGAAAAAGTTAAAGTGATCGATAAATACCAAAGAATGAACTCCGTAAGCGTAGTTGTCCTTCAATTCCAAAGAGATGAATCCAGTGTAGGGACCATTTTGGAAGACGAAGCGGGGAATATATTTCTATACTCTGAATGTTTTGTGTTTATTGTAACTGAATAATGAATTTAACATAGAGATCATGTGTTAATCGACCGTTCACATCATCCATCGACCAATGCTGCACAATGTCATCAACATTCACTAAGTGTTTGCATAATTACAAATACAGGTGTGAATCTTTTAAATCTCGCATATGAACGATAATCGAGCAATAGAAAATTCATTAAGAGCTCTTAGAGTCTCTTTCGAGCACTTATGCAACCGATTAAACAACACTTTTTTGAGGATTTCGTTGTAGGGTAGCAGTGTAGGTACGGTACATCTCTCTACTGGAAAATGATGGTACATCTTTCTATTGGAAAATGAGCTCGAATATAAGGATTAATCGAGTTGCAATTTTCTTGTCTGCTTATTCACGCAAAGAGTCGGACTAAGGCTTCATGCATTGAATCCATCTGGAAACATGCCTGTTCTCTATTGTCTTAAATATTTCCTTCAAATGCAGAAGTCGTTATTTCTTCTGTGAAATACGGCTGTCGTTTTTAAAGATCATCGTATCGAATGCGCTCCTACAATGGGTACACGAGCATATGAACCTTGCTCTTCTTAACACTGACATTTTGACAGGATCTGCTGATACGGTTTGCGGAAGTTAGATTTTACACTACGACCATTAGCCATAGCCGTTGTTTAAGGTCAAGCTCACATTAATCCGAGCTGTCCATGCAATTTTCACTTTTATCTTTAGGTGCAAAATTTGTAACAGTTTTTCGAGAGTTTTCAAATCTTCTTCCTCGGAAGCTCCGCAGCTTCTTCCTGTTGCATGTGCATATGCAGCGTGCGCGCGCCTTTCCGTATCATTTGCTCATTGCTGTTGTGTCTCCAAAAGACTTCGTCTTTACTGACTTTGTCAAGTTCAGATCCCGCTTGCAAGCAATAAAATTTTTTCAAAAACACCTAGTGCACTAAATATTGCGCTGAAAACATATCTTTCCATAAGCTCTGACTGAAAAACGAGTCCTGTAGTTGTTGATTTGCCGTAATGGCACGCTCGGTGAACCAAGTAATAAAAATGGGGGGAAAACAAATATTTCCACTGCAAAGGCTGGCACTATGGGGCTTTTGCGTCGCACAGCCTTGCAGCATGGGACCTTTGTGCCGCAGAACGTTTTCGTTATCTACTGCTCGAAAACTCTTAAGCTGTGGATTTGGCGTTGCTCTGAGCATTTTTGAACTCGATGGCTTTAGCAGGGAAAGCAAAAACGTTTTCCCTGTTAGCTTCTTTAAAGCATCGCAAACGATTTTCAAATCTGGTGTAGTGACCTGTTTTATAAAAAGAAAAATTCGTTCCTCGTGGAGCACGAATTCGGCAAGCTCAATTACGATGAAATTTGAGTTATACGGCGAGATGAAGGGATCCGAGTCTGACTTTTAGAAATAATGATCAGACTGGTCGTTGCTACTTATTCCAGAGCTTTCGTTCGAATGAGCATAGTTGATGTTGAATTCGAATAGGTGCACGGATGGAGTATAAAATTTTCTCAGTGTGTGCAGCAAAAACATAATCACTGAGGTTGGAAACGAGAAAACTCCCTTGATCTTTCCACTCATAAGTGAAATCGAGACGAAGATTTTGCGTTTAAATCATTGTCTCTCCTTGTGCTATCATCTTTTTTCTCTCTGCGTGGAGTAGCTTTTCTTCGAAGCTATTTCTTTTGAAACTTGCTTTGAATCCAGCAAGGGTCATCTTATTAACGCCTAATAGTGCAGGAATAAGGGACGGAAATCCGGAAGCACTTGCGCCATCGAGTACTCACGGTGCGAACAATGCTGATCTCTTACGAGTTATTTCAGGATACACGCCTGTTGATTGGATATCCGTGGCGCGTGCAGCAACTGCTATGCTACTGTTCAGTGGAAACGAACTGGTTGTCTCCATACCATTCTGCTGGGAAATCCCATACTTATTCAATAAGCTGCCAAAAAAAGACGTGAGTATAAAGTGCATGTTCCCTTGTATAATTTCGGCTGATATTGCTGTAGCTGGTGTAGTAATGCGTTCGACTCTTCACGCAGTATTCCAAATTGTTGAATGCACCCTCAACAAGTTGGATTGAATTCATAAACTGAGTTTATACTGCTCGATGCAGTATAAATTTCTGAACTGAAATAACGCAACACTAGTTTATTTCGCTGAGATCAATTCCAGCTCTTGTTGCTCTTTTGCTTTGCCCATTTGCAGAGATGGCTGCACATATTCTAGTTGCAAAGGTGGAGAGCTGCACATTCTGCGAGTGGTAATTCCGTGCAAAAAAAAACGAATAACAGTTGGAATTCCTCTTTCAGAGTTTAGAGGCCACGAGGGAGGGAAGTTCTGTAAAACGTTGCTGAAAGGCGATTGTTATGCCGTTAAACGCAAGTTTCTATTCGCTTTTGCATTCATTGAAATTCAACTTGATGTCCACGGAAACGAAAATGATGTTCGATGAGTGCAGTTTGCATGTGCTTAAAGGTATTACAAAATTTCATTTGCAAATCGAATGCGCGAGAATGAATTTTTGGTAAAATGACAGCTGGTTGGTTCTTTTGAAACGAATTGGCGGCAATTGTTATGACGTTTTTTAAAGTGACGAGAACGCGAGAACGCGTGGATTGCAAAACAGTTGTTATGGCGTTAAAAACAGTCCGGCAGGGTGGATTGCAAAAAAAAAAGCATGTTGCGTTAATCCCCCTCCCTCCCCTTCCACGTACCATTCCATGTATCTCAGTTGTTTGAATGATGCTGCTGTTCGAGGATGTGGGTACTTTATTCTTTTCTCTTGCTTAGACTTTTAAAATGCTCAGGGGCGGTCTTGTTGTAGTTCATTAGTTGAAATTTTCCGTTTTTTTCGGCATGTGCTGCGTTGCCTCGAACTTCTTCAAGCGGATTCAGGATAAAGATCTCGCTTGCGGAATATCTTCGCAACTTTCTCGGCATCTTTCTTCCTAACCTTCGTAGCTTTCGAAAATACCAACAGAGACCATATTTGCCCACAATTTTTGACTCCGTTTTTGATTGCTCTTCGTCCAAATTTTTCCAAGTTTCGTATTTTGACCATATTTTCTTATTTCCGTTTTTGTCCAGACCCTTTAGATTGCAGGAACAACAGTCTTACTTCAAAGAGATGTTTAAATGATGCAAACACTTTTTCTTGAGCGAAAAAAAAACATGCAAACGCAAAGATGCTGAAATTGAAAGAGCACGAATCTTAGACAAGCATTCCATAAGGCCTTTCATATTTCTGCAATTCTTGACAAGTGAACATTTTTGTGCTGTTGGTTTCCAGCAGTGCTACTATTTTAATAAGTAATTCATGGTTTGGCAACCAATTAGGTTATTTCTGAGTGAAGTGCTGTTTACTTTCATTTTTTGGTGCCCGAAAGCTAGCATTCGCTGCTTCATTTGACAGATTTTGTAATGTTTTCAAGTGCAGCCTTTCTGCTTTTGCTTTTTTTTTTTTTTTGCTCAAGAAACCTGCAAAACATTCGCAGTTACCGATTTGTTCTTCATCTCCATAGTGGACAAGTTCCGCTTAGAAAATTGCCTTTGCATTTATCCCTGCCTAATTGTGGATGGATCGCATATTGCGGGATCTTTATTGTAGTTTTCCGCAGCCTCAGGTGGGTCAGTCGGTTCGAGGTTTCCCTCCGGAAGATCCAAGGTGCACCAGGCAAAATCCGATAACGTTTACAATGAGGTATCCAGTTCCAAGCAGAAAGCTCGCAATTCCTGAGTCCACCGTTTCATGACCCCCGTATGTTGTTGACTGAAATTTGCTATTAAGATTCTAAGGCGAAACAGTTTTGGGCATAGGGCATCAGTTGTGCCAAACCTGGTGGAAGATGCAAGGAAACTAATCGGACCACTGTGGGGCTCAGCTCCAAAAGTCGGCCAAGCAGCTGTGCCAGAGCCTTCAAAGGCCGTACAATCTGGAGAGAGCTAAGAAACTTTTGATGCTATTATGGCGGCCAAGAAGCTTCGCTAATGGGGAAGATGGGGAAAGAAAGTGGAGGGTTGGTCCAAGAAAGGCATCGAAGACAGCGTTTGGGATACCTTTTACGTATGTTTCGGCGAGATCGGTACATTCATTAGTGCATTCCTTCAAGTCACCCCGAAGCTCCGCGATTAAAAGTTTTCAAAGATGGTTAGTGGTTTCCGAAAGTTTTTTTCGATTGGACCATTCGTCGATGAGCTAATCCTTGACTTTTTTCTTCTCCCTTTTTCGCAGGACCCCGCTTCTGACCAGATCGTCCCGCGTCAGAAAATTCTACCATTTAGCAACAACACTCGCTCTCTGCTGCATCCCACTTCTTTGTTTTTCCTACTTTCTTCTGCGGCGAGATTGCTTACCAGTAGGTTTCCTTCCCAGCACAATTTGTCTTTCCGCCTACGACAACAAACGCTTTTGAAAAAATAGAAAAATATGTTTTCATGCCTTGTTCTCCTGCGAGGTGCCTTGTTCTCCTGCGAGGTGCCTTGTTTTTACACATTCACAGTGTCAGCAGTTTGAAACGTGGATGCATTCGATATTTTCGATACTTATATTTCTAGCCCTTAATCGAAGCAGAGACGGAAGAAACCGCGAATCTAGGCTGCTGGTTTACAGGGAAAGTAGTTTCCTGCGTCGAGTTAAGAAAAGTTAGCTCAGACTATACATCAAAAATTTACTACTTACCCATTCGTTCATTTCACTTGTATTTATAAGCATGTTGATGACGTGTGTCGCTTTGTGCCTCTCGCGTATGACCGTCGTTTGCTATGCATTTGAGATGGAGTTTTTACGGCGCGTGTACTGGAGGTGGTTTATGTCGCTGTCTCAGTGAATCCGCATTTGCTGCGCATGTTCAAATTGGTTTATTGTCAAGTCTGTTTCTGGTTCAGTGAATCTGTTGAGAATCGCCGATTCAGATGACAACCTCCGTATAAGGGCATCTGGCACTGTACGACACTGGTAGACCTTAGGAGACTGTTTAAAATGGGAAGCGTCTTTCGAAACTGGGAAGCAGCCACAGGTCATCGCTTTTGAAAGGATGGCTACGATAATGATTATTGCCCTCTTCCCTAGTTAATGAAGCATTTTTGGACGCTGTGTCGACAACGATCACGGGGTCACAGAATCCCAAAAGCAATGCTTTAACATTGCTCACAAGTAGCAAATTCGGCGTTCGAACAATGAGATTCTGATGACGTGTATTATTGAGCTGAGAGTGTTTGTTGTTGTTGATCTCATCAATGCCTTTCAAGTGATTACGCGTAGATCATCTTGAGGCGTTCTTTCACACTTTGCCCTCTGTTGCTAAATTAAATAAACATTACCCGAGTTTATTAGTTTGCTTTCTTGCGATCGCATCAAAGCCTCGTTTCTAATGTTTTCAAAGGAATTCCACTCTCGGACAGGCGAGAGGGCGTGGCCATGGACTGACAGTGCCACAATCAGGGACAACTTTGGTCCGTCTCCAGCAGTGAATCATTGGGACAGGTAGAGAAAAAGTGGGCGAATGGAAGAAAGTGAAGAAACGATTGAAAGCATCGGAAAAAGACTGAAGAAAAGAGCGTGCGTGCAAAGGTTCGCGGGGAAGCACTGACATGTAGGCGTGAGAGAAAGGCCACGGGTAAAAAGGGCAACGAGTTAACTGGCAGAACTAGGCAGGCAAATAACGCAAATGAAGCCGCGTTGGACGTGTAATAACTCATCAATGCGTAAGTAATTACAATAGCAAGAAAATAAGGAGAGAGAACAGGAATATGTGATAGGTTCGATGACCTAAATTTATGGAAATTACATCGTGGTCGACGCACGAAGGAAGTAATCAGAGGGGCTCCTTTAATCTTGGAGAAAAGCAGTGGAACAACATAGAGAAAGGTTTAAATCTGACAAATATTGCTGCTTTGCTGCTGTTGCATAAGAATGCATTTTTCCAAGCGTTGGCGGATAGCAAAGGTTGAAATAACCAAAGAATGCTGCCACATTGAGATGTAGAGCCGACCAATGAAATACGAGCACTGAGCTAAAATTCAAAGCTGCAGTCAAATCGGACAAATATTTCCCGAGGGACGTTCAATCGCTCGAGCTAAAAAATTCACAGCCCACTCCCAAAATGGCGATAAGTTAGGTTTATTGGCTAGCAGCCCCAAAAGGGCCGTTGGGTCCATCCGTAAGCCGTGGTTGATCTCGATCCCATGGTTTTTTTACGTGGTGCACAAACTACCGAGTCGCGTGGTCAAAAGCCCACGCTGAAACCTTCGTTACATATGAAGCCGGTGTCTCAGGTAACTAATCGTTTTAGTCCCAGCTACATCTACACTACTTACATGAATCATCGGAAGAGGAACCTCGGAACTTCGCCGTTTGATTCATCAGGAAGTTAGCTCCACACTTTGCCGCCTTTGGGATGTATACATATTGTTTTTCCTGTCTATTCCAAGGCTAGATCTTTAAAAAAAGTCTCGTAGCACCTCTTGTAGGTGACGTTATGTTAAACCGCATCAGTTCTTACTAGTATAGTTTTAGGATACCTTTTGTATCAGGGACGAATCAAGCACCCTTGGGGGCGCACTGGAGTATTATAAACATTTGACGGGATTTCAAGGACGTTCCGGCCAAGTTCTCGTTTCAAGCAAGATGCCATCTTAAGCATATATATTCGAAACTGTTTCGGCATTCGGGGGTTAGGACTGGATTGTAAATGAAGACTCAAAGCGATCTTTTAAGAGCTCTCGAAGGTGTCGTTAACGCAGCTCTGAATTATTCGAAAGTAAAGACGATCGTCTCAGGAATTTACTTCATGAAAAAAATATTACTGAAGCATTTGTAAGGAACAATTCAGAAAGCATGTCGCTGAAATAAATTAGGGGACAGAGCAAATGACAAGAAGACAGCAATGGAAATGACAAGACGACTAATAACAAGAATATACAAATGTCATACACAGCAAAAGACCGCGTCCCGAACGTGGACGAATTGGCTGAATAACCGCACGGACAGACCAATTCACAATGTAAATGCTTCTAGAAAATTTCATGCAAGCTTTCTGTCAATCTTAAAAAAATTGATCATTTTAGCACATTCTGCTTCTTTGCAAATCCATTACCCTCTCCAAATTAACCTAAACAACGTATGTTGCCATCCGAATGCGATAAAATGAACAAAAGAATGACAAGAAGGAGACCAAGTGCCTACCGTATTTGCTTGGATAGAAGCTCAGTGGCCTCTATTTTTTGTAGTGCTCGGGAAAGAGGAGATGGGTTCAAATTCAGCAATAGGCCTCCTTTCACCGCTTTCGACCGGAAATTGAAAAACAGCTATGAAATCTTGGCGCATATATTCCACGATAAAAACGTATCTTTCTGAGATTTAAATGACAAAATCGAAACGCCGTTTGGATTTGTGCATATCAGCAGTCGTAACATCATTTAGCATCATATTTGTAACGACTTTGTGAAGGAGGAGAAAGCGATTCAGCGAAAGATGGGAAATATTGTTTGTTCCAACTTTGCTTCTTTTCTCGCTTTAGCAGAAAAGACCAAATTGAAGCCGATGCTATATGCTACCTCCCTAAGATCTATAATCCACACTTCCCCCCACCAAAAAAAAAAAAAATCTGGACGGCATCTGGAATGATTTCTGAATATAACCCTCTTTGAAAAGCGGGATTACATTCGACGATGGGCATGTGTTCAAGGGGATTCCTACTTTTCACGCCGTTCCAGCTGGGTTTCCATTCAAAAATGATCATATTTAAGCAAATGTAGGATTAAGCAAGCATAATGAAGGTGTCAACTGTCACAAATAAAAGTCGAACCCTACTCGACTTGTCTGACACCCTTCTCAGCAATTGGTCACTACGTTTCGCCCGACTGGAAGTACTTCGCCGCCATCTGTCAAGGAAAATGGGTTGCAAATTTTTAAAGAAAGGAAGAAAAATCTTCACCGTGAAATTTTCACATTGAATTTTCATGTGTTGTACATATTTTCCTATTCCAGAAAATTTAAGACCTGGTCCCATTAAAATGAGCATCAATACTTTCTTTTCTTACCAGTCAGTCAAAACTACTTCCTTTGTAATCGTTTACGCTTGATGCACTTATTGATGGCAGCCAACTGTTTTCATCCATTACGATGTGAAGTGGAGAAAAATTTGCCGATAAAAATTATAAACTGCGCAGCAATAAAAAAAAATACATATATATAATCATTCCATAACGGACAACAGTGAACCAGAGATCGTAGAAGTTTGCAAACATTTCAACAGTTCAATTAATATGATCTTCGACAAAAGGATACACTCCCGTACGCAGAATTGATTCAAATAAGCATTTTCGTGATGCTATTCAGAAAGCAAGACAAGTGGGAACAACAGAACATTTACAATGTTTGCAAATCAGTTTCGGACTGGAACCATACCAAATTTGAAATAAAGTTTCGAGTGAAACGAACTGAACGATAACCATTTTTAATGCATCATTGGGATGCATCTTAGTCGACCATTAAAAAGAAAAACTGCGTATAGTATACGCGCTGTTAGCACACGTAATTGGACTTCACGAAGTGCCTTGTGCTTTCAGCCGTAAGTAGCAACCTTGGCACACCCGAACAGGTTTCGTTATCTTCATATGTTTGATATCCGATTCGAAACGGCTACATCTGCAAAAGAATATTTAAGCAATTTTTAAGACTACGACTGTTTTTCTCTTTACTTTTTTCTGTTTAAGTGTTAATTTTCTATATTAAGTAGATTTCTGTCTTAATTCCCACCGATGAATACTTATAAAAACGCTGCATGCTTATGATGCAAAAAGTAACTTATAGAATTGAATACCGACCATAAGGAGTGCCCTCGCAAGCTCCAACACTTTCAAAGCCAAACCGCAGACCGGTCGCAACCAGCCGCAAGACTTGTCACAATCCTGCTCAAAACAACCTGGCGTGATTTCAAGATAAGCCTGGGTATAAGCTTGAACTAAGCCTTAGACTAAGACGCATGTTAACATACAAGTGACATATACAGCACTCCAACTCTAGCCTCTGAAGTTACTAAGACAGTCATCCATGCGAAAGTTAAAATGATTCCGAAATTTCAAAACATCCCGCTAAAAATCAAAACGCCATAAAATTGTACTGCTTTTGGACTTATAAATGAGTGTTTTATCTAAAAACGTATGGTTATTTTTTCCACTATTTGTACTCAATAAACGACTATGGCTTACTTCAATCGGAGATAAGTTTGCTCTACTTTGTGTTTTTAGACGTTAATTTCGTCAATGTTAACCGTTTTCTACAAAACGTCACGTTTTGCAAAGACTACTATTAGAAAATTTGGAAAATTTTTGAATCCATTTGCAAGGGAAAGTCGGTAATTTTCCATTCGGCTTTTGAGTTCCACTCATAAATCAAAACCTAAAAATGACTCTACAGGGAAGCCAATGAAATGAGTGAGTAAACTTTACACTGGAATACTCTAAACGAGAATCTGTTGTTAACTGATCGAAAAAGTGTCTAAAATTGCAACAGAGTATTCTAGATCTATGTGGATTGCATGTTTCTATAATATGACTTGTACACATACATATGAGAAAAACGGAATCGATGATGACGGCAAATTTTTTGTTTTTAAGAAAAATTTTCTCAATCTGTGTGCTACTATCGAGTAAAAAAGTAAAGACGTCGATAAATACACAAACTATGAAATAAACCAGTCGATATGCCGAAAACCAATGAGGCAGTCTGCTTGTGGACTTACTATTGCGCACGATCATGCGCTCAATTTCGAGGGATTCCTAACAGTCTTCAGAAAATCTTTATGACAGCGATTACTGCTGTTAAAATTATGGTTAATGAGTAAACTCTCAGCAAAGCGTTTTCAGATTATCAAACAGGTGCTATAAGCAATAATCTGGGACCCGCGTACTGTAGAAACCTTAATAACAACTTTGCAGAGTAAGCGCTCCGCAAATATCCATAACAGTCTAACGCTTCGGCCAACGAAAATTCGAAGCGGGATAAAAAGAAAGCTCCTATTACCATTAGCCAAAAAAGCTGAATAACGCCCCGATTCACTATACGATCTGTAACATACTTCAACAAAATTCTTATCATCACATTTGCGTATTACTTGAATTATATTCCTTTAAGACATTAAAATGAATAAGTTGATGAAGAATAAGGCAAGTACCGGCTACAAAATATATGCCCGCAATTGCGGCAATGGTGCCTGCGTTCGGCGATCGAAAATCGTTGTTGACACTGCGTACACGAGCTCCTGCTCGGATCTTGCACCCAGTGATCCACCCGTGAGCCCACCTCATCACCCATCTGCCATTGCCACACACGGCCCACTCCATCGCCAATGAATAATGATTTGTGATCTCTGAATTTAACTTCCCATTACCTCGGATTAATGTCTGTGAGATAAAATATCAATAGAATTCAGCAAATAATGAGTAGCACCGAACATGTGATAATGGTACTTTATAGTACATGAGCAACAAAGAAGCAGAATATGTAACAACATTGGATGAGGGTTTGAGCAACTAGTGGTCACAACCAAGTGGTACTAGCAGCAGTATTAACTCCAGCACTTAGTAGCACTAAAAATAGTCATAAGCTACTAATACTACTAGCACTACCTATTACTGTCACCCCTAAACCAATGCTCTCCATTACCATCTGTCATCCTGGCAGTTACTACAACAAGAACTACTTATGCTTCTGCACATTCAAATCGACCACATTCGTGTGCTTTTGCGTTTGGGCACCTATTTCTAGGAAACCTTGTATTGCAAATACCGTAACTATGCAAAGACCGCGCGATCCAGGAAAATTGTGGAAAGACATTTTCACACCACTGTAGGTCATTTATTCCATGTTATGTTGCACAAAGGCACATAACCTTATGTTGCGTAATTTTAACGTCTACTATTGCAGGATAACTATCAGCCCACTGTTTTTAACTATACGTGGCTCCCAAGAAGTCCTCCTTGGTATCCCACTCCAACCTTCCACTTCCGAGGAAATTTCAGAAGCCTTCAACCTACTTCTTAATTACACAGCATCCTTCCTCTTACCTCCCACATGGAAAGTGAAAAACTCCTAGCTTCTGCACAATTGCTGAGAAGGCATGCTTCGAATCGCTAACTTCACTGTAGTATTTATGACACTACTCTTCATAACGTAATTGGTTTCTTTGAAAGCTTTGCGAAACATTCCGTTACGAAAGCTCTAGTCACGAACTGCGTCAATTTACTAAAAGTTGATGTATAGTTCTTTTCCTCTTGAGGGAGTGAATTGCTGACACCTGAAGCATTCAGCTAACGAAAAAGTCAGTCACAGGCACTCAACTGACTCTGTCGTTCGACGAGTATCTCAGCGCAATTTCAGAGACGCTTTTGGCGTTAGGATTTGAAGAAAAATTCTGGCGCATTGTTATTATCATTTCAGTTTCAATAAGAAGACAATGTCTGTGAAACTAACTGTTAACAAGAATCCAGTCACGTCGCTTCCCGTGTCCATGCAAAACGGGGCAAATCCGTCTTGGAGAGTGGCATATTAAGACTACATTGTGATGCTCCTACAGCAATTATTGTCATCCATTTATTGTTGCCAATGGGACTTATTCTCTGTTTTTTATGTCTCACTGCAGTCTTTCGTTCCCTATGCGATGTGAAGGGATTCACGGTTTGACATTGCAAATAAAGACTGCCAACAAATCGGAAGAATAAAGGTACGAATATGTCGACTTCTGTGTATTTCATTCAAATCGACTTGACATCACGAATTTTCTCTTGCATGACTGCATTAGGTTTGCCATGCGCACAGCTCCCTGATGGTCACAAAAACTGCGAATTTAAGCTCCCTAAGAACCTTGGAAAAAACTCTTTGAAATGAAGAACGCCCTATGGCCTTAACTTTCCTCTCAACATTTGGAAAGATCACAAAGTTGAAAAAACATCACTTTTGGCATTCTGCACCACTGACCTTGTCCTGAAAATTTTCCGCAAATACTAGAAAGGATTAAACTTTCCATTATCCTGCAGCGAATTCTCGCTGCCCGATCCATCTCAAAATCTCGTGGAAAAAGTTCAGCAGAAACAGAAGACCCAATCTTCACCCCTCCTCCTCTCCGCCATTTTCGATACGTTTTTGACAGTTGCAAGTAGGGGCGCTACTTGCAACTGGCGAGAACGAAGGAAAACATTCTGAAAAGAACGACAAAAGGACTCACTTCGAAGGTGCAATGGCAGTGATTGGTGCTGGTCGGAGGTTATCTTTTCGGAAAAACGCGGTATGCGTAGTTAATGATGCACGTGGTACAAGCATCCTCTGCCACACACGCTGAGTGGGACCATCCTGAGACCACTTTCGCATATTGACAATCTGCAAAACACATATTTTCGAAAAATTCGCTGACCCAAAGAAACTTACAGCAGATTCCATCTCTGTTAAAAGTTGATTGTTTTAGGAACGTCTGAGTGGCACATCCGACCGGATTACTGTTGGCCCAAAAGATCAATTTTTCGGGGTTTGAAAAGTTAATCTGCAAGCAAAAATCGTCTGTTTCAAAGATGCAGATCACTTAAAACCTCAGTAGTGAAGAAGTGAGGGTAGCGCTTTCGCTCAGACGCTAAAAAATGCAAAATTTTAACACACAAAGCTCTTTGGATCACAAGTAACCTAAATGAGTTCGCTTTGGAAGCATCTCCAAAATATAATTTTTCAAGAAAATTGGATAATGGGTGAAATTTTTTGGGTATTAAGATCCTTTTCCCAAACATCTTTGAAAAATTCCACAAAAATGAACTTCGATGCAGTTCTCCGCATGACTACAGCATTCCTTGTTCTTTTGCAAGCCATCGGAAATCTAAATTTCTAATTTAACGCACTGAGTTTCATATTCCTGGAAACAACCGATATTTTAGCACTTCAGATGAAACCTAAGGAAACGCAAATTTTTTTATCGAATTACAATAACTCCGTCGGATATACCACACCGAAAAATTCACAAAACATTTAACCCTTTCAATATGCTTGCCCAGTAAATTTTTTCAAACGATTTTCTCATTAAAACGTTGCAAAAACTGGACCCCCAATATTGGCCAGACTTGGCTGAATGCTTGTAAAATGATCAGTGTGAGGAGATACGGCATCTCTATCTATTCGTCATCCATATACGTTTTCAAACTTCCACTGATGAAACCTTTATAGGCGTTGAATTCTAATAATGACGCTCAGATAGCAGGAGACACATTGTGAGGATGAAATGAAGCGAGAAATCTTCTTCGAAAACGATTAAAGATCGTTATGGAATTGTGAAATTCTGGATGGCCGTCGGCTTCCCCTTAGAAGATCATATATCATAAGCTCCAAATGAATGAGCTCTTCACCACTGCGCCGCGGGATTCATATTAAAAGCTGCGTGCACCAATATTATTCACAGCGTCAAAATAGGCGATCGAAGGGCGCTGCAATTCAGCTAACGAACTGCTGACGTTGTCATTACTAACCTAACGTTGGCTGCCGGGATCACTGTAACGCTAACTGGTGGCCTTTTCGACAACAAGTAATGCAAGAATCTGTACTAGCACGCAATTACCAAGAAACTGTCGGTATTGTGCGGAGAGGAAAGAAGCATTGACCATCTAATGTTGAGCTTTTTGACAGCTCGCCAAATTCCAAATCTGGCAATTTAGCTGGCATCTGCGTACGCCTGTATCCACTCAGGGCACCTGCACGACATACATGTGTACCTTTAATCACCTCCTAGAGTCTCTTCTGATAAGAAAAGCTATCTCCTTGAAATAAATCATAAGAATTCTTGAGATATGCAAGTCAGCAGCTACTACAGAAGTTGATACTGGACAAGCTGAAATATGGTCAAGGGACCCTTGCCAGACGTAACTGTGTCCACTGTTATTTGTCATTCTAAACTAACTCAGTCATGAACTGAAGCTACTCCACAAATGCATAAGCAAACGCAAATAAATAAATAAACATAAAGACGTCATTATGCGATATGCAAATCTCACTTTGCAAAAATATTGAAAAGGTGAACTACATTGCCCATATTAACGCAAGTGGGTATCCATAAAGGCCTTACCGAGTCCCATGTTGAGCTTTCGAAGGAATCGTAAACTGCTGGACTGATGGATGGTTCTGGCGACTCTGCCTGGCTTTCCGCTGAGGGCGTGTCTAACGAGCTACCCGATGACCCCATTCGCAGACGTCTCCGCTGTCTTTCCAGATGTTGCTGAAGGTTAGCCGTCGAACTCTGAGAGAGCGTTTGAGCGCTGCAATTCACCGCCGGAATCAACCCCACACGCAACCCCGACTTTGGTAAGCAGAGATCTTAAGAACTAGGGAACAGGCGAAATGAGAATCGAGAACCGCGAAATGAGAACTCTCGGTCATTACCGCAAAGTTGAGCGCCTCCTTTAACCGGAACGGCAACTGGTACAAGCTGCCGTATCTAAAGGAATGAAAACATCTCCGCAGAACGAGAAGGAACATGTCGAAATCGTTCTCTCTAATATCTCCAGAGTAGAAAAATCAGTATTGTTTCTACATCGACTAGAAATAAGAGTGGATCTGTTAGTGCAAAGAGATTTTGCGTTAAAAACGCTGAAATAAGCAATAATTCGACCGGTGGACATACACTACAATTCTTCCCAATTTTTTTCTCCTTCTCTCCTTCTTCATTTCCAACTTGCCAACGATACTTCATCCAAACTGTAAACTACCAGAAGCTTTAAAGAAATTGGTCAGAATGAACCATAAACCATTTTAAAGGAAAATGAAAAAACATTACATTGGTCAAGCTGAAAACGATAGCAGATAACTAAATGTAGTCGAAATGGCCAACAAATATAGACAAGACTGAAGCACTAACGAGGAGGGATGCTCCGCTAGAGTGCATGAATCATTGTCGCCTTCGACCATCTCAATAGAATAAATGCGAACCACACCATCGCTGCCTCCACACATTACCACATTCTCCTCGTCCCATTCGTTCATCTAGACTCGTCAAAACAATCACTTTCAATCACAGCCAGATGTGATATTGAATTGTGATGTATCACATCTACACTTCAACAAGTGTATTTTCATCAAGCAAAAAGATAACTTTGTGTTTGAAAGTAATGTTGTTCACGTTGTAACGTTGCGCATCTCTGATCACCTCTACGATGAAAATAAGTTTCTTTTTTCCAAACTGAAAATTGCAGTGTGAGGAATACGACCATTAATCGGAACTGAATGGAAATGCCCATTTGAGCACAATGGTAATGGATAGATTTTTGCAGTTGTTTTTGAGCGGCTCCATCAAAACAGAAAAAGGCAAGTCATCTCAAGGAAACAGCACGATATGACCTTTAATAGTTGCGCTCACCGGACCTACCGATTTCATTAACTGCCAACAAATATGAGAATATGAGCAACAGAGCATTCAAATTTTAACTAGTCCATCTATTCATACAAATATTCTATATACAAATCGCCTTGGTAATGGCAAAGTGGTAGAGCTGGCGTATACCACAAATAGTGGTAACAAACGTGAAGCAAAAAGTGTAGAGTGCATGCACATTTTTAGCCACACTTAAACGTCTATAGCTGTTTACTCCTTTCGAAAGCAACCACCACTTGTTGACCTTAATTTTATGCTTCAAGCATAACCATTTACAATTGCGACTTCCTTCACTAGCTCCTGAAATGAGAATACCAGGCGCACTTACAAATGAACACGCGTTGATACGACTCCACTATGGTGTGTTTTTGCAAATGCAGATTGGCAACAGCATGCACAAAAACCGATTCAAAGTAGAGAATTTCGAACTACTCAAGCTACGTTTCGATGACGTCCCCTACTTCGAAATTTGCGCCAAAAAAAGTTTTTTTTTTTTACGAAAAACTGTTTTTATACAGTCAAGAAACAAACGACGATAATAATTCCTTACCACTGTGTTGAAAACAAGGTTGATATGCATGAGTTTAGAAACTTTGTTATTTTGAGTTTTTGGTCGATCTTTCTTCACCCGAGGCTGGTTTTTTAGTCGATTAGAACACCACGACAAAGAAGATGATTGAAAGGGAACTGACTCTGTTGAAGTTTTAAAAAAAACAGCAACTGCACCAGCATCCCAAGCAACATCGAGTGCTCTCTCTTTCCTTTGAAAGACGCCCCCTCCCACTTCAATTCTTTCAGCTAAACCCTGATAAAACTTCGAACTTCCGATTAGCGTCATAAACTAGGACTTAAGCGAGATTTCGTTTTAGTGAGAATGTAAGCCACTAGAGAGGCCCACATTTTGGAAGTGCATGAAGATTGGAAAAAAGACTCCTAGAGGAAAAAATAGGTTTCTTTTTTTCAAACTTTTAGACTGGGGACAACTGCCGGGAGAAATGATGAATAAAATAAGCCCTGTCAGACAGTTTTCGAAAAACATCCGCTTAGTGCTCACATTAAAAATTTATGGTAAAGTTCTTAGAATGAGTTTCAAACTCTGACTTACAAAAAACGAGCTTTGAGTTAAGATCCTTGAAAAACCGTGGCAACTAAAAATTCTGTGCTTGTTAACATTCTAAGTGAATTCCCGAAAAACGGTGTAGTGGAGTACCTTCATATACATAGTTAAGAAGTTGCTTCGATATTCTGGCAACAACATCAGTGCAATTATCCTGAACAGCAGCGAAATACTCTTCAAAAAAAGAGGAAGCGAACTCCCCATAACGCGGGGATGATAGCTTCCACTTGACAAGAAGATAGTTTACGTACCGTTGAAAATGCGATTGAGAGAATGATATTGGGGATATGCTCGATATAGGAAGAATCAGTGCTGTTGACGACCGATAGAATTTGCCCGTTAATTGACCACACAAAAAGTAATGAGGAAGACGCCGTTGCAATATCACCCTGAAATGTATGCTCTAGACTTCCACTTAAAAATAAGTTGCATTGCTACTATAACAACGCTATTCAACTCGGAACTCAGGTTAGCAAATTGCCCTCACTTTAGCATAAGAAAGCTTTTTCCAAGGCAGTAACTCTCTAGATGTTGCCAAATTCAAAACGAAGCAGCACTGCAAGGAAAGCAAAGAAATATCCAGCAGATTCTCAACCGGCAATAGACATATTAATGTCTTCTATTGAAGATCACAAGGACAGCATCAAAAGCGGTGGTGAAATCCCATCATCTGAACCTAAAACATATCGAGAGACGTTTTGGGCGCTTTGTACAGAAAGGTTCAAAATTTTTTATGCACTTCACTTTTCTGCAAAATCCGGTCAAACTACGGTCAGATAATTTTAAGCGCGCTTGGAATACATAAATCTTAGAAACTTGGGGATTGTAGGCTCCATCATCTTTAATGCAATCCCACCCTCTTCCCCACTTCTCCCCCGCTCCCCAACCCTTCCAGTTCGAAGTTTCGACGCCTCCGTTCGCCAGTGTAGATCCTCATGGGGACTCCAATAATTAAACTCGGCACTCTAACAACAGAGTGATTACAAAACAGAGGAAAGGAAGTGAAGTAGCGAATTACACCAGACAACATCGAAAAGCCGCTTAAAATAAGTGACGTACCGTAGTATCATTAACGGCAACAGCAGTTACAGCCGCTGGGTGTGGTCGGAGCTGCCTTATGAAAGTCAGAGAGCTAAGATGCCAGAGGATGGCCGTGCAATCGCGACTCGCACTTACTAGCAACGTCTGAGGTGCGCACACCAACAATGCTGTAACTGCTTCCGTATGCGCACTGAGCGTTCTACGCGCACGAAGACGAGGCAATCGCTCCATTACGTTCCACACGCAGATCGTACCCATTGTCGATCCCGTGAACAGCGTACGTGAGTCACCACAGGCACAACACGTCACCTCAGCACTTTCGCAAAGCTCGTGAATACACATTGACTGAAACATCATGCATTTCTCTACATTTTAATCACTTTCTTATACTTCGTAAATACAGTAAATAATAACTCCTGCAAGAAATTATACTTCCGACAATTTATACTGAAAAAAAAATCCAGATGCATAAATGAAACATGTAGGCATCACTCCCCTCCATCTCTCTTCTCCATTGGCCATTCAGCTGTGAAAGCACTCCCGAACGCCTTCCGCCAGTCTACGCAAAACATGGAGAAAAATTCAAGTGGCACACAGAAAGAAAGAAAAATTAGAGTAATTACAGCTCTAAAGGAAAAACTTAATAAAAGTAGAATAACTGAAACACAGTTTCATTGGATTTTCAGATGCCAGCAAAGTTTTTGTTTGGAAAATCGGGAAAAGTGGCATGCAAAAACTTCGTCCCCTTGAAGTCCGATCGCTAAGGTACCAGCGTAGGTGTCTGCTTGAGAACGGAAGGAGCAGTACACCCTTAGCTGAATTAGTGCTTTTGCTTTCGTCGAACTTCTATCAAATTTCTAGAGTTAACCGAAGCAGACTTTAATGTGACTGAAGCCTAAAACCGGAAAAGAACTGTGCAAAGGCGACGGAACTATTGCTTTGCTGAGCAAATCAAAACTGATCACCACAACATAAGACACTCCAACGTAATGCTTATGTCATTTATCATACTGTAGTCCACTTTCACTCATCTGAGTACCGTCTGAATGGAAAGAACAGGGAAGGAAAGAAGAAGGTAGGAAAGAAGTTTCCCGATTAAACCACAGCTTAATATTGCTTCAGTAAAGGAACGAAAGCCACTAAATTTCGCTAAGAATATGCCTATAAGGATAAAAAGAACAACTTTTCGGGCCAGATCACACTTGTCTATGACAGCAATCGATTATACGAAATGCATTCGCATCGACCATTTGAAATAAAAAATTGACAACAGAGGATTTACTGCATGTAAGTTATAGTGGAAAGAGGCTTAACATGCCCTCTAATGCGAAACCGAAGGGCAATTACTGAGGAGGGGTTCAGTCCAACATTTTAAGTTGTATTACTTATCACAAATTACTTCACGTTCAAATCATTCATGGCAGTCATTATCTTACTCATATCAAAGCAAGTGATGCAAGCCGAAGAAGGCATTAGAATGAAAAGTGACTTGCCCGATCGCTATCGACAATGCCGATACGAATGCTTCGATCCGGAAAGCCCCAAGAGATGTAGCGGTTCGTGGATAAAAGGACACGATTTGCTTCGAGTGCCAATACTCCACCCTTCTCGAGTGCATGCAGGGCACCCACAGCCGATTTTAGCTCTGCAATCACCCAGTGATGCCAAGTAATCTCGCAATTTCTTGACACCTGAGCAATCGAAAAGAAACTGTGTACCTTTTCAGTGTTTGAAACTCATCCATCGAAGGCAAAAACTTCGCCAGAAAATCCTCTTCCTGCACAAGTTAAAAAAGCGCCGAAGCAAATTACAAAGTGCAGATTGGTAAGAGAAGGGAAGAGGAGTAAATCACGGAGATAATTTTTGCCTCCCTCGGCACTACACAGCGTTTAAATATGCTTCTGAAAATTGACTGTCAGCCATCACTGCTATGTGAACGTTTATGAAAATAAGCACAAACAGTGTAATAGATGACCTTTAATCGGAAGCTGAGGCACTTTCAGACAATCGAGTGAGTGATAAAACAGTCTCTGCGTGGTAACACCGGGCACTGATGAATAGGAGTCTGTGTAGGCGACCTTCTTCTGTGGGTGCGGCTTTTTGAAGAGTTGTGTGGGAATTTGTCCAAAGTTGTTGATGAAGCCGATTGTCGCATTCCTTAAAAGTACTGGTTATAATACGTTTCAGCCATGCTTCTGTCTTCCAAATGACAATAAATGCCAAGAATTTTTACTTTTAATCCTCAAGTCCAATCATGAATGCAAGAGACGCATGCGAAGATGGTGATCACTCGAATTGCAGCTAGACATTGCAGTGTATAGAGGATAAGGCATTACTTCAGTATTTTTACAGACGTACTGGTCAGAAGGGAATTGTGATGGATAATGAAGATTGACGCCCAATCAACAATGGGCCATTTCTGCAATTAACCCGCTATGAGAAACCTGGCTGTGCAGGGGTTATAGCCACCGTCAACTACAGCATTATCTCGAGAACGGTATAGCTAGGCTCAATATTGTCTCCCATATTCCTACGCATTTCCTTCCCTTTAGAAAATTCAACAGTGTCACTTGAGAAAACAGCGCAACAGCTAAGGCATTCGCTTTGCTACCTCTCAACTGTCTATGAAACGAGTAGTACTATTCCCCTTCTCTGAAATTATTTCGAGCTAGGCTTTAACATAATGATACCAGTTTTAATGCCAACGCAGTTAAAAGAAACCAATAAACCAAGGTATTTACGTCAGCAGATATGTGAAGCATCACAAAAAGCTATTTTTTCCGAACGACAACGGCTGGAACACCTTACATCCCAATGCAGATTTCCGCCAAAAGACACTTTCGTTCGCCAACTAAACAAATATCTGACAATATTATTGGTAAATTCAGAATAAACGTGCGATGTGATGGAAATAATTAGGCGAAGCACTCTTCAACGATAACATAAACACAACGCCATCGATTGGCTGTCCGCAGACGGAATGTTCTACAAGAGAAACCATCAGCTGCACATCTACGGTCTTTCATGAGGCACTTTTTTTCCTGCTCAGAGTGCGCCTCATCGCATCCACTGATAACATTAAAGAATA
Organism: Baylisascaris procyonis; assembly: GCA_037389465.1. Classification (NCBI taxonomy): domain Eukaryota; kingdom Metazoa; phylum Nematoda; class Chromadorea; order Rhabditida; family Ascarididae; genus Baylisascaris; species Baylisascaris procyonis. Next base: position 97,546 of record JAZARR010000078.1, on the reverse strand, counting down.
ACCTCGTTAAAGGGTCCTCGATATTCTCAAAATCGACATTGCCCTCGTAAAAGAGGTGATGATAAACATTGCACGACTCAACTGCTGCCTCACCGCATTGCTTGTAGCCGAATATAAGATCAATCCAGTTGTGCAGATTGGCCGACACATAGTCGCACTCTAACGCCTATAAACACACTGATATGAAACATGAGGACGGTTTGGCAGATTGGTTTGAACATGCTACATAAACAAGTGGGCTGCTCTCAACTATGCAGCTGAAACCGTGACCCTAAGGGCTGATGTGATGCATCATCAACTGACCAACTAAACGCAAATTTCGGGGGCTTTCGATACTTGGATATGATTTTGTAAAAGTTTTTATGCCTATCCTCCCACTACATTACACGAAAGAATAGTGATTTGATAACATACAAAAATGAAGTAGGCGAAAAAATATGTGACAGGAGGTTAACATCCAGAAATCGATTGCGTGGTAATACGTAAGAATTGAATTTGCTTCACATGCGGTGAGGGAGTAGAGGTGCAGGATGAGGAGCCCTCAACCAACAACGGCAACGCTTTATAGCATTTCTGTGGAGGAGATCGCGGAGCGCAACATTAATAAATAATGAAGTACGCTGGATCCATGCCAGCGTGAGCCTATAAGACTGAAATCTCCGCTGCACTGATGCATTGAAGACTAGTCAATGAAAAGCTAGCAAGCTACTGAATTCGAACACTGCGACTGTAGTCCGAGAATGATATAATGGCGATGAAACGTCACTCGATAACCGGCACATATTGAACCAAAAATCTTCAAAACGGGCTGCAAACAACGAATAGACAAAAGCAAGACAGAACGGATCAGTGCGGTCACATTCCGCTGTATCGTCCCTTGAAGTGCAAATCACACTTGCCTCGTAGGCTTGTATAATAGCCTTCTCTCCAATTTGTTTACTTCTGCACACCTCCCTCAAATAAACCGCCTCTCCAGGGTCCCCTAAATGAAAAAGTAATTTGCTCTTAAGCTCCCTTTGAGTTAAAAACTCTCATCCCATTTTGCCGGATTGTGAGCAGAGAGACAAACCATGTTTCAATAAGCGATAAATAATAAAGAGAAAATAATCGTTCGGAAAAAAGTCAAGAGAACAATAAGGCGTCACCTGTCTATGGATGCGGACGAACTCTCGCGGATCGCCTTTTGCCCACCGGGGTAAGACTACATCATCGAGGGCGACCCCGTTCTGCTTGATGCCCAAATCGAAATGATTTGAATTGAGGAACATTTCGGGAAGCGAAAAGAATTCGGGAATGAGCTCCTTCACATCTGCCATGTTATTGCGAGATGCACTCAACCATGCATCTGCTACGCTATGGAACATTCGATCAGCCAAATCAAAATGTCCACCCTGCAATATCTGACGGTTGAAATGCATCCCATCATATAATATCTGAGAAATGCGAACGGCAACCGAATAGTGGCAGGTGCACGAGATCAGGGGTGGGGGGGGGGGGGATTTTTTCATCCCATCCGTTTCCAGAGCGCAAATGGAAACTTTCAATCATAAAACGTTGAAATTGATGATTTTGAAGTTTCAGAAATTTAGTCATATCGTCGGTATATTTGCAGCCTCCAGGTATTACCTTTATGCCCGTTCAACTATTATTCTTTAGACATATCTTGCTTCTGCTTCGGAAAGCATTTCCCAACCTGTTATCAATATCGCAAACAATACTCGGATGTTTCCTCAGTTACAATCTGCAAAAAAAAAAAAACCGGCCAAGGTTTTTTATTGATGGCAATTGCAGATTTTGAAATAACTAATTAGAAATGCTAAAGCCCTGCTGGAAGTATCCTGTGGACAGCAGCGCAAAAAAACTGCTGCTTCTAACGGCTGCAAAAAGCAGATCAAGTTGCATATTCCAAAGAGCAGTGCGATCTATGCAACGAGATCTGTTTCTAAGAATAAGACATAAGGGTGCTTGCCGCTGAAGTAGGCACTTGGTAGTTGCTTTCGGCTTGCCAATGCTAACTGCAAATTCCATTACTATTTTGCTTTCTTTGGTCTCAAGCGACCCTCCAGAACAGATAAATTAAAAGACCAAAGTTGTACCTTTTACACTTTGCGAAAAAGGAGAAGGGATATCTTCCAACAAACGCCTTCACTAAACATCAGAATGCCTTCCACTTGCCGATCATTAATGACAGAAGCACGCATCCGCATGCGGCAGAAATACTATCAGCTATCATAACGAGTTATGCACAGGTCGCTCGTGAAGATGTAAGAATGAGGGAACGTTAAACTTCAACAAGAATGAAACTACCTGCAATTTGAGGAACTGCTGTGTGAACGGCTCCAGGCGTACCAAATAAGAAACAACGATCATTGCGCTGCTATAGTGAGTGCCGTACATGTAGGGTGGCGTCTCACCACTAGGATCGTCCCATTCGCGATATCGCTTTAGAAATTGCCCCAATCTTTCGGGACTTTGTGCACCCATTGGCCGATTCAGATTGCGGAAAGAGTGCGGATTTGTAAGATCGAGCACCTGTCATATAAATTATCGCGTGTTTTCAAAGAATCATGAGCGCTTTCGCTTACACAGGTGGCAGAAGTTAGGACGTCCTTTTAGGGTGGAAAGAGAGGAAAGGAAAGAGCAAAGGGTTCCTGGCTTATGAATGACAGCGCGTGAGCAAAGTTCGATAAGGACCGTTGCAGAGCGAAAGACTTGCTATTCTTCATTCATTACTTTTGAATTCTATTAAGTTTAGCTTGTTATCAGAGCTCGCTTTGCCCCTCTTTTCTTGAATGGGAACTTGAAGAAACTTTTCAGAGTATGTTCGTGGCTGAAAGACTACCTAAACATAATGAATAACTCAATAGAACTAATAAATGAAGCAAGTGTGAACTGAATATGAGCTCTTTTTACATATCTTCGAAAACTATATGAATGCAAAGCATTTTAGCGCTACAATCATTTCGCGGAATGCGCCTACATCGCTTTGGAAAGTTACCTCCAACTGTGTGCAATAAAGTGGCGTATGTGCAATTCTCGGCCGATAAGTTTAGCGATCGAAACTAACCTCTGAGCTGTAGTCGCTGAGAATCCACGGAAAGATCGGATACTGAGATAAATCATTGTAGGATCGGCCTGCCAAGGTATTCAAGTGCATTAAATACTGGAAGTTGCTCATTTCGCCGCGTATCCAACGCTGTGTGACTGACTGCTGACCTGAAAAAATGCCGGTTGCTTTATATGGCAGGGCAAGTTAAAATGAACAGACGCACAGCAATATGCGTAGATTCTTATTCAAGGGAGGTGGAAGAGGTGGCAAGATTGAATCCAAGCCATTATGACTTGGTAGCCTGCCAGAATGCCGGATTTCAAACTTGGTAAGCTGCCAAAAGAATGCTGGAAGGTCAGAGTGGCTTGTTTTCTTTAAAAATCACTTCAGTAAACAAAAAGTTGTTAAATTATTGCTAAATGCAACTTCTTGACGCGAGTCATATACAAATTAACAACATTTATCAAGTGAAACAGTAGAAAAATTTTTCATCTCATTAAAAATCTCGAAAAATTTTAAACGTGATGGTTTATGCACTCGTTTCTTCCTAAACGACCAGTAAGGTGAGATGAAAAAATCTGAGCCAAAGACAGCAAGGAAGACAAAAATTTTTAGGCTAAGTGAGAAGAGCGCAGTGAAAACTTTAAGCTGGGGTGGGCAAATGAGCGGAAATTCCTACTCCGACATGAAGAGAGCCAATCGGAATTTTATAGGTTGACATGAGCAAAATGAGACAACAATTTTTACGGCCACTGAAATAAGTCGGAACAATGGCGCTGCCTCGAGTGCGACGCTTCTGAGTTCTCTATAGTGGTCTATAGTCCTTTATGAGGGATTCAAATCCGGAAGCTCCCTCCAACACTCTTGATAGGCATTTAATAATAGTGATGTCAAGAAGACGAGGAACTCATTACCCAAGGATTATTAAATTGCCCCATATGAGCACAATTGGTTTTACTGAATTGCTCCATATACGTACAACTGAATCCGTTCAAAAAACATGTAAGTGAATTTTTGTTTTCCTTCCTACTTTTCCATTACATCACATCATTTCCACGGTGGTTCATAAATAAGGGTCAAGTTACGTTGAGTAAAGGTTTCTAGGATCAGAATGGCAACAAAGATCAGGGTTCCAGGACCAGAACTCTAACTATTACGTAACTCTTCATGATGAGCAAACATTAGGGAAACGTTTTCAGGCACCACACTCTCTGACAGAACGGTTTCGAATGAATAATTCTGAATGTAAGCCTGAAGTTAAAAAGCACTAAAATTCAATCACAATGGCATCATGAGAGAGGAATCGAGGCAAGTTTGAGATGAAGCAATGTCAATAGAGTTTCACAGCACTAACACTCCACATCAAATACGAATTTTGTTGAGATAAAATGCACCAAAAGTGTTTAAAAGGCGCATAAAGCAATATGAACTTATTGTAAATTACAGATTAAGCGATTAAATGGATTGTGAAAGAGCATTTTTGAAGTAAACAACTTGCAAAAGTTAAGCGCGGGCCCACTCCCCGAGTCATACACAACGAACTGCTCAAAAATTACACCACATTGGGGGCTATTAATCCATCAGTGAGGAGCAAAAAAGCAACAAATCGTTTGAAATACTGAATGCCCATATTTCAGACGAATATATTCTTTATTTACGCAAAGTTCCAATCAGTCCATGAAGAATTTTGAACTATTCTGATAAAAAAAAGATTTCAACAATTAAATTTCGAAGGGTGCCTGTAAATCAATTCCTCAGCTTTATTAGATTATCGTATGAATGAGAATAGAATAGCAGAACAGAAATCAGTAGTAAGGACTGCTTTACGAATGGAAAGAAAATTGTTATTTACTCACCTATGAGAGACGTAAGCAGCGAAACGCGGCCGGTTTGCTCAACAGGAATCGAGGACCTTTGCCCACTGACCGACTCGATACCTCCATCCTTTAGTGCCTTTGCCATTGATACCAACCTTAAAAATCCAAACGTCCAACTTTCCGGCCAGTTCGCGATAGAAGCTTTAAACGTTCGCACCGATCAGCCATAAAAATTGGAATTTTTCTTCAGCTCTGCAAGCCACTCTCGCAAAACGCTACTTGTTGGGGACGATCTAGGCGAAGAGCATTCATAATTATCCTCGTTCTTTCGATCTAAAGTTTGCAAGAGGAACTACTGGCAAATTAGCCACTCTCTAGACCTGAGAAGAGCCACGGGTGATTTAGCACATAGGCGAGTTCTGACGAGACTAGGCTCCCTAGAGAATGTGCAGGCAGCGAAACTGAGAACAGCGTGAGCTATCTACACCACCGAAGTTGCTCTGACTAGGGCGAAACCAGGCAAGAATTTCGCGGCCACAAAGCAAAATGCAGCAGAACCTTGCATGCATCGAGTTGAATTAATTAGCAAGAAGTCCTGAAGGGTCGACAGCAAATATTTAACGACCATTCCTTCGATTCTAAGTAATATTATCAACACAATCACTGCAGTGAACGAAACAACAGCCAAGAAATAAAAGACTTAAGGTGTGATTTAAAATGCTTTAATAAAGCAACTGCAATGTTAGAGTGGCAGCAGAGTAAGACTGAAATTGATGAAAACAAAAGTTCACTTACGTCCGCATAGAATATCGTACCCGAATAACTGGTATGAGAGATGAAAATTCAGAAAGAGCGCACGACAGAACGACGTGGCTCACGGCTGCTCCCTTCAAAAACTGGCATCAATCAACGGGAAACCTTTTGCATGGTAAAACTCGAATCAAACGATATTGGCACAAAACACTCGCTCACTTCTGATAGACGCGATTCCGCATCCGTTTCGGGAAGGCAAGTAAATAATTGCGCCCATCAGCAGAGAACACTTCGATGGCGATCGGCTGAAGCAGATAGCGTCGACGGTGCACCTCACGAATGTCATCATACGAGAACTTACTGCACAGACGTGTGCGTCTGCTCGGTCGCGTTGCTCCACATGCCATGTAAGGCACTATTGGATCGTGAAGTCTAGATACAGTTCATATCAGCAGCAATCATTCAACAATTATCGGATGTCGAATAGACTCACGTTTACTATCTTCACCGTTTTTTTCTAATCGAAGCCTTACGTAGTTTCAATTAAGTACACTGGCTGAACCAAAATTTGGCTTCAATCGGCTGGATGCAACCTAATGACTCCCGTTTTCTGTTATGCGCGACGGTTATCCGGTGATTGATCTAAGCCTCTTTCCTCCTGTTCAAGAAGGCTTCTTTACCGAGCAGCCTTTTCTTTTCACTGCTTGACCGTCTAAGATGCCATGGAAACAACTACTACCAGAACATTACAGAATAAAACAGTTGTCATTACAGAGTAAAACAATTGTAAAAAGATTTTTAAAACTAAAAACCTGCGGAAGGTGGGGAAAACGGTTGAGTTCCGTTGCCCTAAATATATGTATACCACTGACAACAAAGGATTTAATAAGGTAGTGTTAAGGCAATTTGGGAACGATTTTATTAAACCTGGATCTGAAGTAACAAAACAAACTTCCCACTGCAGACCGTGCAAAATCAAACTACAGTGTCAATAAGCTCGACATTGTAAAGTGTCCCTTTGTCCTTTCATTTGTGTTTTGACGTTGATGCCATTTTTGCTTTCAACATTTCACGTTTTCATCTTTGTTCATATCATCCGCAGAAAAAGTACTGTGTGATTTTTTCTCAGCCTCCCAATATTCAATGCACCAACTGAAATGGTTTAAAGTTTTCACCTGCTAAATCTTGGCAACACTATACTTCAATGAGATTCAACGATAAGAATCATGCAATCAAGCAGCGGAAGATCCATGCATCATGGAAATGATAGGCTTTCAAGGCTGTACAAGTTCATCAGTGAAGAAAATTGAAAACGCTCACTCCTGCGGCAGAAAATCGAGGTCGCGTATCTCTCGAGTTTTAAGCAGCGTAAATCCGTCCACGACATAGTAATGTTCGCGACCAAACAGCAGCAGTCCCTCACTTGTATCCAAACCTTGTACCCGTGCACAACGAAACATCGAATGCAACTGCTCTCCCTGAAAATAAGTTGCTCAAGTTTACAATGACAGCAGAGAAAGAAGACGTTGGTTACGCAATTAGTAACGATGCTGTCTTTGTATGCCACTTATTGAACAGTAAGTGTTATGGAGAATGGAAGAGGGCATCCTCCGAGCAAACAAAAGTTCTCGCTCGGTTCACACTCAAAATGACAAACGGTTCACATTGGAGAGGGGAGGAATAGCCTAGACATCCCTCACAAATATGATTAGCCGACATTTATAGACAGATACAAGCCTTTATAAAGCCGAGATGACTAGACAAATAAAAAACCTTTAGAGGATAAAATAAACCTGCTCGAGTAGTCTCAGCAGAGTCTGATTGTCCGGTCCTCTTTTCTTACTAGTGACTGGGTCACGCCTCTCATTCTGCACTGGTCTCGGCACTGCATCTTTTATCTGGTCGCTTTTCTGCACATCACTGCCATTTGATCCGTCATTGATTTGGGGATCATCGACGATGCCCTCTTCTTCAGGTTCCTCGTCAAGGTCTGCTTCACTTTTTTCGTTGTTAAGTGCGTCCCCGTCAGCCGATATTTCCGCATCATTTGTATCTGCATCATCTCGTTCGACACTCTCTTCACTTCGTGAAAGCAAAGTCGCGTCGCTGTGCCTCACTGAGACACGCTGAATCATCGACAAGCTCACTTCTGCAATTCAACAAACAAATAGCACTGAATCAGGACAGCATGCGTTAGTTATTTCTTGATTCTCGCCTTGAAAATACAAAAAAAAAAAACTTGACAAAATAAAAGATAATGATGACCCATATATGAACCCCATATTCAGAAGGCTTCCTGCCAAATGCTTATTTCCGACCGGCTGCAGCTATGAAAGGAACAGCGATTCAGACATTCCTAAGAGAAAATGCAACAAGGCCGGTGTCACGATTCTGTACGACGAATGCAACACTGAAATTCAGTTGAAATTGCCGATTTCCAGACCGCAAAAGAAATGTGCATCTAGGGCCGCGATATTCCCCTCTTAACCGCGGCTCCGATTTTTCTGGTACTGAAATTGCGATTCTGGTGACTGCTGATATTTGAGTATTGATTTCTGCAAAGTTCTATCTACTGCAACCCTAACCGCTGCGTATAGAACGTACCATGCATATCGGCAAAGAGGAGTTCACCGCGCTCTTCGCAAGGAGTGTTCACCATTGCCGACAAATCCACAATACGTGAATCAATCGTTCTGCTGCGTCGACGTTTCATCGCTTCATAGTAGAGCTTGCTGTCCTTCGAAATAGCAACCTTTGCACGCAGGGCCTTCTAAAACACATCTGCTGACAAACTTATATAACTGCAAATGAACTTCACACCACAAAACATGTCACTTCGCAGATGAAGGCTTTCCATCATAGTAGAGAATAGAACCCATAATCAGTGGTTCTGTGTTCATTGATGACCTCATGATAAACTATAGTACATTTCCATCTACCTTACAACGTGGTAATTCATTCAAGAAGCCTAATGCGGTAACTCCCCAATAACTTCTTTTATCTACTTTCAGTGGGTGCTTCAAACGAATGCCTATGAAATGAGCTTACGTTTATAATCGATTCGGATTCACACGAAGGGCATGCACCAACCATATCAGTTGTTTGTTTTGCTAGTATTCACAACAGTGAACTTCCGTCATTCTAGTAAAATGAGCGCAGCATTTCATCACGTCGACAAGATGAGATATGAGCAAATAGAAACATGGATGCAAATTGAGCAAGTGAAATCATGTGTGTAATTTGAAAGGACCATTTTAAATAGCACAAACAAAACATTTTCATGGGGATCATAACAACAGCATGTAATAAAGAAACCGCCCCTCATGTTCAACAATGAATTGAGGGTCTGCGGCTCTGTGGCAAGGTTTTTTTCTCGGCAAAACGAGTGCTGCAGATGTAGCATTTCAGCTCTACTCGTTTTAGCTACCATAAAACATCAGAAAGTGTTGGAGATGCGGTCTTGGGTGTCACAAACAAAGAAATACGATATGGGCAGCACATTTCCTAACTAAAAGCAATTGAAGACGAGTTTTAGGTTTTGAATAAGAGCTAACTAAGTTGCCACTCGATGAGGCCCATCAGCAGACCTCCTCCTGCTCCCGTGCTCCTCATTAACTTCACTCTCCTAATTGTGAATGAATAATCTATTGAATGAAGTAAAATTTTAGAGAGGCTGGAGGACCCAATGAGAAGAAACAAAAATGAGACCATTTTTTACGAAATTTTACGGGTTACAGCTTCACTGCATGCAATATTTTGTATGTCTGCAGGTACTCTTGCGTGGCTTCGCAGGAAGCAATGCAGCCAAAGACTGCCTGCAACACCGCGATTTTTTTTGTGGTTGCCTTCAGTTGTCGCCAATTCTTCAAAACGTCTTTGCTTCAAAGTCGGTGGTAAATGCCCTTCCAAAATCCCCGTCTAATCAAGAACGGAGAGGAAGGAACTGACATTTGCGATCATTCACGACATCAACGTACTTCTGTGTAACTCAGGCGACGCATAAAAGTTGATCCTATCAATTTCAAAGGCGTTAGAAATGACGCTAAAATGATCGAAATATTGCAGAACTTTTGAAAACCTGGAAACACTTGATAACAAAATGGTCTCAGCGACGAAACCGTATGTAAATAAACGTGCTTTCCCTTTTTGATGTGGTTATTCACATTTGCAAGAGAGAACGAGGTACCGATTCGGGCAGGTCAAGATGTGGTCGATATGGATACTGATGGTAGAACGTTGGACTGGGAATAAGTTTATGTCGGATGCGACACGGACCTTCCGTAGTGTCAAGCGCGAATTTATCCAACGAAGAGCCAAGTTGTGGGCCCCACAATCCTCTCTCCCTATTAAAAAAAGAATATACTCTAGTATATCAATTGCATGGATCTGTTCATAAAACAGCGGCTAACATTTTCCATTGGCAAGTAAAATGATATGAGGAAACAGGCTCTCAATCGTGCGAATCGATTACAGCAACGCTGAATGCAGATTAGAAGTGCTAAACACACATTTTCCAGATTAAAAATAAGATTATATTACCGGTCTGGCATTTCTTATAGGCAAAAAATACAGCGGTATGTGTAGATCTAATCCATAGTTCTTGCAGCAATCAATGCGCACCCTACTTATTCTGCGCCACTGACGAAGCCCCAATCCACGGCTTACTGTAAGCTCTACCAGTGAGACAATAGAAACATCCGCTCTTTTGAAAGTGAAATGATTCTAGAAAAGGAATGAAATTTCCACTACTCAAGAGAGCCACCTATCCTCCGCTGAACTTTTTTTGCGTCAACCGTCAAGAAGCAAGGTGTTGCGTACCTGGTGAGTTCGGCTTCAAGTGTGTGCCACTCCTGCAGGCACCACTTTTGCACATGAGAATGCCATTCGTGATAACGCATGCACTGTGCACGCACCAATTCCCGTATCAACGATGTGTGCACTCGTATCCACATCTGCACCACCTGCAATTCATGAAACATTTCGCTGTTAAATTTGAAGAAAACCAACTGTAATTAAACAAAAGCTTACCTTATGACCGCAACGGCGAGGTTCATAAAGCTCTGCCCATTACTAAAAAATGATCCGGGCCGCTGAAAAGAAATATTTGTGCAGGCCACAGAAATTTTATTCAGAAGGTGAACGTTTCAGGAAGGCAAGTCGATCGCTGAATTTTCAGAATAGCCACTGAAGACTATTCAACATCACTTCAGTCAATTAAATAAAAAAGCGGTAAGTTCTAGACATCTAAATCGACTATGACTTTATCAACTCGCTTTCAGCCTTCCATCCGGTCCCGACTTCGAAAGCCCGAATTCGGGTTCGGTGGTTCGCATCACTCCCGCTAACTGCCAGTACTTTTAGCCAGGACCTCATTTCCATTTACCATGCCCGCGACGACATGTGCATTTACATAAAACAAGATCTTGCATTACTGCGGATGAAACGAAAAAAAAGAAAGGAACTGAAATACGACAGCAGTGAAAAAAAGCATGCAAAATGACAAACGGAAGCAAAAACAAATCATGCACACAACCAGCAAAAAGCCCACTGTTTAAGAATTCAGTGGCTCATTGACCTGCAAATGGAGTCGAGTTCAATTTACTGGGACAATAGTTATATCCGACAAACTTAGTAACTCTGGATATCTGCAGCTTATGTCATAAAAAGCATTTGCAGCGAGAAGCATGAGTGCACCTGTGCACTGCAGGCAGAAGGGTATGAAAACTTTGCTTTTTTTAGAACACCAATACTCTAACTGTTAATCGCAGCATACGCGCTAATAAGAATGCACATAGCAACAAAAACTGCTGCTGAAAAAACGATTCACGATGCAAACCTCTGTGGTGATATTGGGTGGACGCCAGACAGATGCGCACATTGAGGTGGAGCTGGACAAGCTCAGCGCCTTTCGACTTGTCAGCCGTTGCAAGCCACTTGCCACCTTCGTTATCTTCTGCAAAAAAAGTCGTTTAGCGACCAGCCAGAAATGTCGTCTCCAAACCACCAAGCTTCTGCGCTCTTGCTAAAGCTTGCCAAAATTCTGGGTAGAATAATTACACCTTAAAAAGTTCGTAAAGTGTCCACCAATCTGAGGTGATATGGTCATTTCGACGCATCAACGGTTCAAATTTGGGACGAGAGTATAATTTCACTCTCCCATTTCAAACGACGATCAGTTACGCAAAGAAAATTGCCTATGTAGCATGCAAATTATAGGATCAGGAGTTTATAACAGCTGAAGAGAAAGATAGCCAGATTATGACCCATATTATCGCATCACTGGTGCCTCTCAATGTTGAATGAAAAAATGCACGGTTGTCTGAAGCTGAAGCTTTTGGGCGCCTCTCATTCTCGACAGTACCACATTGCAAGATATAACGGAGAAGGAAACCAATCACCGGATAAATTTTCTTGTGCTAAGATGAGTGAAGTAGGCCACAAGCTCCATGAAACCGATGCGCTACCCTTCTAAATCCCGACGTCCCACTTTGACAGAATCTGCGCAGGCTATGCAAATTTAGTTAAATTACTGGTGCAAACGTTAAGTGGTGAGACGCGGTTCCATGCAGCCTGCGTGGAAGTTGTCAAAAGCATGGTGTGGAAGTGAACTTCGAGATGAATCACATAACCTGCTATGAGAAATTTAATCGGCACAACCGCGTACCAAATGTATGGAACTATATTTGAAAAGAATATTAGTATCACCGAGATTCATCGGTAAAACAAAAGTGTCACTGTTCAACAGCCGCAACAATGAGAATCGTGCATCAATGAACCTATATAAGAACATGTACGTCATATGGCTCTTACAAATAAAAGAAAAAGAAGGTGCCGCTGACGGGCGTGACGCTCGTATGGCTTCTTGTTCAAAGTAAGAGCCGCACAGTATGTATGCCATCATTCCTAAAGATGCTGTCTATTTTTGCAGTTTTCAGTCCATCTTTGTCTTGCATCATATGACTTTCGAAGTATCCAACTAGGTACGCAAGGCTCGCTTTTGACAAGCACTGTTGCAACGTATTCTGCTCTATTGTTTTGCAAAAACATTTCGCAACACCGGAAACATACTCTGCCTATTAGCGCTTGAATTTTCAAAACCCACCTTCTTTCAGCACTTACTTATATATGAATTTCATTTCCTAATTCGCATCACACATGTTATTCATAGAAACGGCTTTGCAGAGACAATGAGTCATCATTTGCATATCCCCTCCTGGAACTATCACAACTTGACCTTGCATCACTCCCTTCTTCCTTCCAATGCATCAATCAGTAAAGAATATCAAGAAGTGATTTTATGCTTACCGACTGAATTTGCTGCTGTATCTGTACGATGTTGCGAGGCGTCGATGAGTTCACCTGAGAATCGACGAATGCAAGCCACTGAAGGCTCGCAGCGTGCGAAAGTAGGGCGCGTGCTGCATTAAGCTCGCAAACGAAACCGCGCTTGAAAATTTCCTCGAGTACAGTTCGCTTCGCAGCACAAACTTCTTGCCACACCCGAGACGCACACAATGCTACCTTCAATGTTTGAAGCACAATTCAGATCGAAGACAGCATCGGCAAACTACTCGATGCGCGGAGAAGGGTTTTCGATGGCATCTTAAGACATGAAAGATTTATGATGGAAGCTTGAAACTTTCTGGCGCTTCGTTCCGGCTAGCGGGGTCTGAATCATGCCCTCCTAGCAATCTAATCTGATGAAAAGACAAAATTTTTCCACCAATGAATTGTCAGGGAAACTTCCTTTATTTTTTGAAAATACGGTCAATGATTATAACTGATGCAGTCAATAAAAATATTTTTGGTTTATTCCAGACAAAAAATTTTTTAAACCGTAGATTGTTTTGCCATAATCGTTCCCTTATTTGGAAGTCTTCGACACTGCCCAACTACAACCTGTAGAACAAAGGCAGACGATGTACCCCAACAGACAATCAATGAGTGAAAACCACTAAATCTAAAACTCAGAAACTCAAAGATCATCACGAATTATATGTATTTGTGTGCAATTCTACACGATGTATTTATTTCTTATAGCACTGCAACAGAATGATTGCTGCGTTATCTCAGCAGCAACTATATAGTCAAGCAGTGCTCATGAAATTTCAATACTTTTAATTTTTTAAACAACCGATTCCTTCAGACTTCTACGTGTTTTCTGACTTTTCTAGGACTTCGAAGTGAATCGACACCGTAGCAAGCAATAGCAACACACCTGTGCGCTTCCATTATCGAGCTGCGATGGTTCGCGATCGTTGGTGAGTATGTCCGGAGTGACAGAAAGCATGAACAGTAAGTGGGTTAATGCGCCAAAGAACAGTGCATCATTGTGCGATGGTGAAAGGACGATGGCACGATTAGCGACCACTTCCGAGAGCGTATCCAAAATACACATTTGCACTGAAATAAGAGATATCGATCTAAAACAATTTTCTCAGCCATCTCTATAATGAAATGTTTAATGTATCGAGCAGACGACATTCAACAAAGTCCTGCCGTTTGCTCAACATTCATCAAAGACTTAAGGGTGAACATTATAGATACACAACTATCATGCACAACATACAACCTGCTGCCCATTCATTCACTCCAGTGGATTCTGCTACCGATTCGAGAAGGGAAACTTCCAAAAACATTTTCCTGTTGTTAGTGCAAAAGAAAACAAAGAAGATACAACTAATGTGCCTCATCCTTATAAGCGCAGAAAGGACAAAAGCATAAGATCCAACATGATGAGCCATTCCCCGCTAAAGCACAAGAAAATAATTGGTAACATGACGCCGATGTTGCCAAGCGTGGGTTTCCAATTCTCCATGCCTCGGTTAATGCTTCTTTCCGCTTCATGAGAGGTCAATGATTTAATTGAAAATATTTCTCTGCACAGTAATGTCTCGTTGCCGCAGCTTGCACAAAAGTCAACATTTCACACTCTCAGATAATGCCCTCTTCCCTCAAATCGACTGAGTCAATATCGAGTTAGCAGGTATACTGGCAATGCAAAAACGATGATAACCTTGTACTGTGTCAATGGGCCTGCTAAGAAGATAAAGAATAGCGCGATCAAGTGCGTGCAATAGAGCATCTGACGGCGAAGCCCTCGAATCGGATCGACGACCCAACGCGATTCCTTTGAACAAGAAATCGAGCACACGCATCGGCTCACCAGTATACAAGGCTGCAATTTGCATTCCTCGCTAAAACAAATGCAAGAAGCCGTGAAAAAGGAAAGTCCATAATTGAGAGAAAGTAATATATCTCAGATATTAGGGAGGTTGCAGCGTTACTAAGTATAGAAAATCAAAAAAGTATGTGTGCCTTGTCAAGACCATGTTAAAGTGCGTCAAAAAACTAAAAAAAGATCAAAAAATCAAAAAATATGTGCTTTCTTACAATAATCACTTAAATACATTAGAAATGAGCATAAAGAGAAGCAGAAAGGTGCACACAGAAATCTCCCATAATGTCCCAAAGGAAGTTGATGGCAATGAGAGTGCGCCATTACAAAATCTCGCTATTTCCAGCTGAGTTAGCCAACAGCTGAATGAAGGGGCAGAAGTGTATCGAAACTTGAACAGCTAGCAAAGGAAGTACTCATCTTCAAAGGAAGTACATTCAATATGAGATATACCATGCACCCAATGGAAGCAGCAGTAGTTTAGAGATTAGCCCTATTTATAACGCTTCGTTCGTAGATTAACCCTGTAACGTTTCGCTTCGTGAATTTAAATAAAAACCGGAAAGAAATGAACTTGATAAAGCTTCACTTACCGCTCCATAGACAGTCGACAACTCTCGAAGCAAAGTATGCAAAATTGGAAAGCAGAATGGTGGGTGATACAGGCGAAGAGCTTGTTGCTGAAGTCGCGGTCCTTGAAGAACCAAGAAGTATATCTAAAAACTAATTTTAACTTTAAATATCGATGTTTGCACCGGCTAGCTAAAACAAAATAAAAACGCAGTATACTCAGTAGAAAGAGAAAACACTCAAACTGAAAGCAATGAAGAAATTTAAATTCACCGTTTTGAGTTTTGAAAGCAAAAAGAGTTGTTACCGCTTTGAATTTTGTTCGCAATCAAACACAGCATCAGCAAACATGTAAATCAATGACTGAATAAGCAATATAATGTAAAATAACTGTTCCCCTTAAAACACTGCAAAATAACTCCAGAAGCTCTTACGACATGTGGTTTGCCCATAGTTCTGAAGATATATGGGTTCAAGTGTTATTATCAAAAGGATAAGAAACCTGTTGCAATCATGTGATCCATGCAAAGAGCGAGGACTTCAGATAAAATTATACAATGGAATCGCTTAGCACAGCCACACTCCGGAACGTTCTGCAAAATAACGGACTATGACAGCATATCAAACAACTTAGCTGTAGGCTGTCCAGAATTAGTGCTGGGTGGATAATAAGGAAGCTCAGAGGAATGGACGAGATTTCCACCCTTACCTCACTTTTTCAGAATTCTGATACATCCTCCTTGCTTTTTTGCTCTTCTCGAGACCACTGCATTCAACTGTTTGCAAAAGCATATAATGTTTCGAGGAATTCGGTGATACTGTGCTGAGAAGCCTCCACTTCAATTTTTCCGGAATTTTAATGCCCACAAGACAGCCGACATGCCGCCATTATTTTCACCCTCTCGGAAGCCCTGTCCCCGGAAGAATTGTCCTGAAACAATCTAGCTCGAAAGAGACAAAGGACATATGAGATCAAGGCGCAACAGCACCGGAAAGGCTTATGTCTCAATGAAGCGTTTCAGAATGAACAGCGTGTTACAGCTTGCTTCTATAAGATACAACTGCTTATTACCCTCATCTCTCTTATTTGTTTACTTTCCACAGCAATCCCGATTGCTATGGCCATTAATGTGTGAAATGTATTCGCACTTCAAGAGCATCGAAAGGTGTAATGAAAGAAAAATAATACAATCAACGATCGATGAATCTAGGTGCATGGCTTTCTACAAAATAGCTGGATCCACGTAAAAGCCACGTGCGCATGTGCTTTTATGGTCCAACTCTACTACTGACCAATGTTGCTGAGCTAGGAACCTCTCACATCGCCTCCTCCTCTCCGACTAATTCACGCCCACGTATGTGCTAGATAAGGACCGTTAACTTCTAGCAATGCTCTTAGAGCGCGATACTATTCAACTCCGAGTCGATTTCGCCTGCCTCCTTCGACCGAGTTCTGCAGCAGAGGCTATATTAAAGAGAGGGTAAGAAAGCTTGTTCCTAAAGTTTGAATTATGTTTCAGTTCAGGGGGTCAAAACTACCGAACAGATAAACACATACGCACAAACAAGATGCCGCTGTGGTAAGCCTCAGAAAAAAATTCAATAAACTGTACAAGAGCAAACCTCAATTAACGCGTCGACCAGAGAGTCAGGTCGACCGCTGTGACTGAGTGAAACATCTTCACATAGAATCCGCTTTATCAAATCCAGCACGGTTCGGCAACAAGGGTTTTCAAGCACTAAAATTTATGATAAAACATTAAACATTCAAGGTGATTGGAATATGGAAATATCTTATTGAAAAACAAAAGTTCATGAACAGAAGAAAACTTCAACATAGTTTAGAGTCTTTAGCTGATAGCCACCTTGCTCTTTCGGCCGCCGCAGATCTGCGATCTAATATTGCAGAAATAGTAGGTAACAGCCAATAAAGGAAACCTATTCAAGCAGCTGTTATTTGCTTTTCAACGCTGTACAATGATCCGTCTCTGTAAACTCTTGCATACTGAGTGCAAGATTCCTCATCGTTGGACGGGGATCTGCTGAAACTCGAATTGAGATCGAAGGGAACGCCATGGACTTAATTGCTTCAAGGTAAGTGGGTAATCGCTGTTCTACTGTCTTGCTAGAAGATGGTGTACTCAATGGCGCTATTTGCGCGGTGTTTCCGCACCTATCAGTTAATCCTCCTTCATTTAGAGTGTATTTCTGGGCGATATTATGTACAAGCATGACACTAATAACAACATGAGTAATCGGTCACTGGGCAAAGCAAGGTGATATGGAAAGAGTTCGAAATCCTTTGCATTTATTCCTTCCATGTTTGCAACCTTTATCCCTGTAACAGCCAGCCATCGATCCGTAACATCTACGCTGGGCAGCGAACATTTTTCGTCCGTCCAGTTTCCAGTCCTCGAAAGATTTTTGAACAGATGGATAGCTAAAAATGGAAGATCAGTTCGAGCTCATTATTGTGCCGCTAAGAGTCACTTGGTAACTATGGAAGGTATCCACTGGTTGAACAGGTGAGGCTGCAGTAATGGACGACCTATAAAATATTTCAGAGAGTGCAAGAGAACCCATTTATTCATACAAAACAATGCAAAGTTGCATAGCTCATATGCACGGACAGAGACTGCAGCAGGAGGATGTTAACAGAAAGTGACAATAAAATGAAACAAACAGTACCACAATGTGCTAGGCTGGTTGTCGGCGTTAGGGCTGCCTGATCCTTGTTGTTGTTTGAACCACGCAAATCCGGAGGGATAAGCACCGAAAAGAGGCGAACGATAAATTCATCCGTATGGCACACATTGTACAAATCGGGCGAGTTTTGGTAAAGGAACGTTAGCATCTGCACTACTGTCGACGCGAAGCGCGCTTGTCTATCGTCTTGTTCACTGCGAGCCTAAATGAAACAACATTCAAGAAAGCCCTACAGAAGCGTTTGGCATTAAAAAAAGAAGAGGTCCATCCCTCCGGGAATTTCACCTAAATCCACTAAGCAAAGTGCATGAAACTGATTGCGTAGGCAGCAGGATCATTCTCAGTTTCGCATACAAAAATCGGTTCGCAATCTTCAAATCAGTTGCTCTGTATTCCTGAAATTTTCGCGTCAGTTACCCAAATACTGAAGTCCTGCAAGGGCAAAAATTGTCTCAACGAAAAATTCACTGCACTAAAGTAACCAAAACAGATGGCTCACGAACTAACCCCTCCTTGTTAGCAAAGTCAGACCTGCAGCAGCTTGCCTCGCAGAAACCCCAAGCAACGTTTCAGCCATGAGCCATGCCCCACTATATACCGAGCACACTTCAAGCAGTAGAAAATGAAAGGTCGTATTGGCATTTCCCACAACAAAAGGCATAAAAATCAATCTGCTGCGATAGAATTATTAACAGCATGGCTCAGCATTTTAAACAACAATATAATATTTCCATAAAATTTAGAATGAAGCTACCGTAAACGCTCGAACACAGGTGCCGCTAGTGCATATAATCTCACCCCTTAGGCTTCAAGAAGAATAGAAGAAAGGCTCGCAAATTGTTGCGTTTGCATCTTTGCAAACTTTCGCATTGCAATGTTTGCTTGAAAAATAGTTCATTATAGTAGTTACGAATCGCTTGAACGAGAAGTACTTAGATGAAAACGGTTAGAAAGAGGATGCTTTTGCATCACGGAACCTATGCCAACTAGTCAACAGGGAAACGTACCGGTGACGTGTGGACTGCAGCACGCACCATTGAGAGAAGTGGAATAATCGCTTCTGGACACAACTGCGCGCGTGAAATCGCCTCCGATACGGAGCTGAAAGCACAGCACACTCCTACATTTCGGCCCTCCTGATACATAACTGAAGAACCTTTCATAAGTGAGAGTCCTTAACGAACAGCACAACCAAGTTCTTGACTAGGATGTTTACTATCCGGCCCTGACATTCTCAATTTGCACTGCAATAAACACCACAGCTGTACTGCATAATACACTAGCAGGCATCTTCAAGGCATACTAGTAGCTAATGGTAATGCTTTATAGACACGAACTGGCAACAAAAATAAATAGAAGAAAAACACCCTGTGAAATGAGATGGAACTTAACTAGAAGAGCAACAAATCAATATGGAATATCAAACTTTAGCAGCAGAACTCAAAAGACCAGAACTGCAAATAAAAGAACTAACTATGAGGGGAAGTGGAATTATGCGTGAAAGTAAGCGGTTGATCTTGAAGCGTTTTAGACTGTTTTTGCTAAAAGAAAGAATAGGCAATTCGACACCAAAACTTTATGGCTAAATTTATAAACGTTTCTCTAAATGATCTTCCTAAAAACTTCAAATGTTTTCACTGAAGTCATAAAAGCTTCAACGTCGCCGACAATAAATCTCATTCGCTCTGACAACCGTACAGATTGAGTGGCGCCACTGTGTACAAAGATTCATAAGAAATTAAGCCAAAGAAAAATTATAAAAACGAAGCATCTACCTAAAACTGAAATGCATTAACGGCATATCATTATATCACCGGATCCTTTCACTTCTCCCAAGTACTTGAGAAAAACTTGTGACGTCTCGTTGTGATAGGAACTCTCCCATGTTATCAATAAAGATTCTTGCACAGCCACTGACACAACGGCAACACTGAATATGTCTACATAAATAGAATTTACCATCAATGAATGCGACGTTCAGCAGATCAAACAAATGCCTTAAACATTCTGCAATCTACATCGTAAGCAATTTTCCCATCCCTTCTTTTCCCACTCCCCATCCTCCGCAATAACGTTCTGCCTTAAAAATTCATTCAAGATGCTCGACAGAACCGTCTGCAATGTAAATTCAGTAGACGATTAAAAGAGCGCAACTAGCGAGGCGATTACCTGGAGAGTGAAAGACCGAAAACATGCGACCAGATTAGGTCGAGTGAAAAGTCATCGATGAGCGTCATGCTGGCGACTGGCTGACCAACAAGAATCGCCAACATCGCCAAATAACACTGCGGCTTCTCAGCGTGCGAGCATAACAAGTGTTCAAGCGCTGTGAAGCCGCTGCATTCGGATAGCTCTGGGTTGATGTCAATATGAGCGCCCACAGTGCCCCCATGTGCTGCCACCGAGAAGCCCAAAAGTACCTGCAATAGTGATTAAGCAATGAGATCTTTGATATGATACAGCCTTCAAACGTTGTTTTTAAATCGCTGTCAAGCTGCTGCAAGATGTGATGCATGATAATAGCAAATATTCAGAGAGTGGTAACTAAAAGAAAGGTCGGGCTGCCGTCCTCGGCATTCGCGCCCTCTGAGGTCATGAAAAAAAGTCATCAAATGTAAAGTCACAACTGCAACCTACATATTATTTTAAAACCTAAAATGCGAGGCTATCGCTTTTTGCTATAAAAGGATGGTATATACCTGTGATTCCTATCAAAGATTGCTTACCCACATACTACTTACTTATTGCCTTACTATAACAAATTTGTGGCTTCGTTTGGTACATTGCGCCACATCTACTGCAGAGAAATGTTCCCTGTAGAAAGCATTAAACTTGGTACAGCATTTGGAACCAGTTTAAGTGTCTTCATTACGGAATTTAGACCACTGCAGACGAAATTCAGAGGCAACAAAACTCAGTGCCCCGCAAACAAATGAAGTGCAAGGTGTGGTAGTGATATGGTACAAGCATACTTCGAGAAGACAAAAACAGTATAGAGTGGATTTACAACGGGGAAAATCAGATACAGTAAGATGCAGTACGGTTTCAGACAAGAAAAAGATGCCTAAAGTTTAGTTTCCAGTTGAAAGTAAAATAAAGGATGTATAGGAAATCATGGCATTAAAAGGCATATTGAAGAAGAATAGTTAAAATGACTTACAGCAGCCCTGTTGCGCACAACGGAATCAGCGTCGGTAAGCCAGCCGCCGTTTGCTGAACCTTCTCGGAATTTATTTAGAAGGTGTTCGTGCTTCAGCACAGATAACAAAATTCGCAGCCCGATGACTACAGACCCGGCATGTACGCCAGCAGAAAACAATGCCAACACCCAGTCGAAGCCCAGCACGCGAACGATTTGTTCACTCATTCTGAAAACAGTGAATAACGTGAGGCTTTTATGTAGTTTGTGCAATTTCTTGCATTAGCACACTACGATGACATCTCAGCTTTGCATGCATGTCTACAGCTATGCATATCTGTCTGCTGGGCAGCTCCAACTAGTGAACCAGGAAACCTACGACGATGAAATTGGTGAAGTCCATAACACACCCCAAAATGATTACGCAAATCCAGGAAATACCATCATCACTTGATCCTCATATTTAACTGTGCCACAGAATTTGCAAATGTGCTGCGCGATTTTTGCGTCAAATATTTTTCTGCAAATCTGTTGTGTGCGGGAAAGAACGAATTTTTTGGTAAATGACATCCACAGAGTTGACCAATTACAATTCGGGGGTCTTTCATTGTTTTATTGAGAACCGCTTCAACCATCTGCTCCAAAGAGTTGAGCTAAAAGTGGGAATTAGTGCAAAAAAAGGTAGTAATAAATGTGGCTTTGTAATGTCGCCGAACCAAGCCAACCGGTTGCACAAATATTGAGAAGAAAAATTAAACAGTGCCTCACTTGACTTTTTATGTGACCAGTACAATGTAAAATCTTCTCGATAAATTTCGTTCTTTCTTTCAGCTGGCCGTATAGAAAAACTGAAGGAAAATTTGTGCTGCACCTTTAAACAATAATAAGTCACATATAAGAGGATGAACCAGAAGAAAACTCGATAAAGGACGTCATTTTCTGGTGTGAATTGGACCCATTAAACTTTTCTACCACAACCTTTAGGGTTCGCCTCCCACAAGGTATTTCTACAAACAAAACGTCCCAAGTCGGATCGCATACATACCACCTGACTGTGGCTACTCCCGTTATCATCGCTCAATATTCCAATGGAAGAGTTGCTGAAATCAAGCAAAACAATAGCAAAAACATCAGCGATCGGTTACCCGGCAGACTTGCTCTCTTCATAGAGTATCCTATTGTAAGACATCAACGCAGGGATATGGAAAATAATGACCGATCGACAGGCTTCATTCTTATTAAACCAAGTGGACTTTTAGCACATTCCGGCTCTGATTAAATACTACAGATTAAAAACAACCTCATCAACTCCACCAACATAAGTCTGCTACAAGCTCCACCAGAGACCAGGACGAGCAGTGACTGCTTTAATAGAAGAGACGGCTTAAAGCAATAGATAAGAAACGAACTGTAGGTTGTTGCTTGGCGATGAGTGCGCAAGAGTGTTTGCAATAATATTTAATATTCGATTTCGTACGTATATCAGGTAGAGGGTGCGGTCCACTTCGAGAGGGGGCTTCGTACGAAAAAGTGCTGTCTGCAGATCGGGAATCGTTAATGGAAAGCTTGTCTCATACTGATCAGCCGAAGATGAGGGCAACGTCGCCGCCAAAAACTGACCTAATCTGTAAATAATGTGGCACTGAAAAACCAATGCGCTAACGTTCAAAAGCAACCTTTAAAAGATGGCGCCCAAATGACACTTCCTCACAAATAGCGTAATCCGAAAGAGAGGAAAAGGCTTGCTCAATCTATATTGCTTTCCGACTTGCCCATCCATGACATCCAATCGACCAGTTGCTAAACTGACCCCTGTTTTCCTTTATCCAATTTAGTTCTATGCTCCCTTTGCATTTGCAGAAGTGAAAAATGGTGGGGCGATTCCTTCCCATCTGCCTATCCACAAATAAAATTCAACAGAATATCCACTGCATCAAATCAACGGAAGCTGATACAACCGGTAAGCAACTAAGTTAGAAAGCGATGTCAAAAACCAGCTAGCAGTTCATCGCCCCATGTTTTACAATGCTGGAAGCTGTGTGCTCAGCTGGAGCATTAAGTTCAAATTTTACCTGCAAACGTGAAAAATCTTGATAGGGAGATCACTACCCCCTAAAATCTCTTGTAAAGTTCAACAGCAGAGGATTTATGCTGAATTCAGATAATAAACTTAGTATGTCATCAAGTGAAGCAACTTGAGAAGACTTTCTCGGAGACTTCAAAATTGATGCACTCAAACCCTAGCAAATGTCTTCCTCTTCAAAACGGTGCATCCTGTTTTGTGTCATTTATAAATTTCGAAATATTAATGTCATTTCCTTTGTAGCAGAACGGTTACACAAATCCTCTAAAGGAGCACTCGTTGTTCGGTCGCACTTGATCGGCTCTTTTAAGGAATAAATTGAAGTGCAAGTTTTATGCTTCCTTCAGGTGCGTACGACTGACGCAGTAGAGGATGAATCGCATAGAAATTGGCAACGGAAACTGACCAAATCATGCTTATCAAACTTCATTGCCGCAACGTTTGTTGTACTTGGGATGAAACTATCGAACGCTGGAAGGGATTCCGCATTCATGTAGAAAGGTGTCGTCATGGATGTAAATATAGAAAGCAACCTACTTTAATAAGGAACTGCAATCAGATGGTGGCTGGATAATGGCGGCGAGCAAATTGAACACAACATCGTTAACAGCGAATATTGCATTCGGCGAGTCAAACAGTCGAATCATAAGACGTGTCGGCAAGGAACTTCGGCGTACAATGGCGAGGTTCTCACGTTGCTGACTGCAAATTCATCTTTTAATATTCTTAGCTCCTTCATTGAAACGTTATATTACTACATATTAGTACACAGTAACACACTGAGCACCGATACATCGAATGTGTTGTAAACCAGCGTAACTGTGATGGAAGGTTTCAGATTACAAACGCCAACAATGATTACAAAAATGAAAGTTGTATAAAACAAAAACACCATTTGCACACGTATGCATGTCTCGGAAACATCGCAGAATATAAGTAAACGTTTCAGGGAGTGCTCCGGAGCCATTCAACAGTTTGAAGAGAAGGAACATCTGAAGGTAAGAACAGGGATTCGTTCAAAGGGGAATTACTGCATAAGCCGTTTCGCTGCATTCACCTTTCGTACACATTCATATCGTCGCTCTTCTCCCTCCATGCTTACCACTCACTTGAACAGATCAACGTTTCTCTACTCACAAATGCCCCAAATCACCAATATCTTGTATCTGGATGTCTTATATCGCAATTCCAAACGTCATCTCGTCACACCAATATTAAATCAGTGGAATTCTGAACAGCTTATTCTGCATAGCACCTTTCATTGCAAATCTTCCTTAGCGTACGCAGTCTCCATTGCCCAATTTCGCCAGTGCGTTTCAGAATCAAGAAATGTGTCAAATCATTTGCAACAGCTATTTCCTCCATTGCTTGTTTACCCTATTATTGTGATTTCAGTGTTGCGGCCTTTACTCTAAATTCCGTATCTAGCAAAGGCGACCATCGTTCGGCACTACACATCTCTCGCGTCAGTCGAATATTGTCAAGTGTGTTGAAGTTTCTTACTGATATGGACGGCAATCCTGCTGTATGCACCAAAGATCGACTCAGTCCATGCAGGAAACCAAAAGTATTGGCGCCAGCCGACTGCCTATTGATAGTTCTACCTTCTGCTCGTAAAAAATATTATGCTCTAATAAGGCTCCTACAGGAAGAAGCCCTGCACGCCACATCCGTGTGAATTCGAGCAAAGATTTATAAGAAAAACTGCATCAAATAGCCTACATCTCCTTTGGTAGCAATATTTGCATAAGCTTTAAAGTTCAGCCTGAATCGAAGTTGGCCGTTGCCATGTTCGTTAACAATGCGAAGATGTCAGCGCCCAAGAAGACGAGTTAATGCCACTTTGCGCAGTCCGCATTTCACCTACATGCTGAGATGGCTGATGAACTTCCATGTGCACCTGCGATCCTAACTTTAATAACATTTTCAACGGGTTTGTGTATTGCACTCAAGTAACATACTGGATGCTATGGATTACCGTTCGCTGGTAGATAGCGAACACTGTATGAAACATTAAGCTTCAGGCTGGTCACTCGTCTTTTCAAATGGACCTTGGATGCACTCGCAGTGCCCATTTCATGAAGATGAACTCGCGGTAACGTCCTATTCTGTTTCTGTATTATGAAAAAGAGGTCATAATTCTTTTCAGTTGCAGTAATCTAAAAAAGATCGAACATCTGCATTTTATCGAAAGGTGGACCTGAGTGCGAACGCAGGCCAAAGAGTGAACGAAGCAATTCGGTTTATAAGTCGCCTTCGATCGGATACACTTTCAACCTTAACATGTTCTTTCGCTTCAGATTATTGTAATATTCCACAGTTCTATTTCAACGTGGTTCTATATTCTACGGTGTTTCCTTTTGCGTACACGTGCGCATATGCACCATCCCTCTTGTTTCAAGCTGGGGTTTTATGCTCCGATTTTCGAGTGCACACATTCAACATTCCAGCACATCAAACTTCTGTGGTAAGTATTTGCTGTGTTCGACCTGAAATAGCGCAATGTAACGCTCACCCTCCAGTACAGTAGTTGTTTGAATAAAAGCCCATATGAAGTTGAGTCTGTTGTTGGCGCAATGTTAAAAATCGCTCCAGCACAAACCCCTTTCCGAAGATGCATACAATCTAGATTTCTTCGTACGCCTGTACTTACAAAGGGTCAATTTTTTAAATATGCCCAAATTTTACTCAATAATATCCACTACCTAAGTCAACGTGCCCCAACGAGAAATAAAGAAGAAATGAAGTGGTAAAAAACATCAGCCCCATCTGCGCAAATGCATCCTTTTATGAACCATCTCCTCCCCAACGAAGGGAAAAACCATAACCCAGGTCGTCTACTTGTGCAAATGGGTCATTTATATGGTATAACTGATCCAGTTCCACAACAGTGTCAGCACCACCGATTCAGAGGTTTGAATCAAAAAACTTCGAGATCATGTGAGCATAAAGTCAAATGCCAAAGCTTCTAGCGATCCCGGATGCGAAGGTTTCTGATATTCACGAAGATTGTCGGGATCTTTGAGTTAACATTACATATTTCTACAAACAAGTCGTCTCAGAGGTAATGCCTCCGAACGAGCACAATGAATGTGCACGGAATAGAGAAAAATGAATGACCTTTAGACGCTATTAGTGCCATAACAACTGACAAAATCACTTGAAAGCGTGAAAAGATGAACTGCTAAAGAAAATTCGATAAAGAACGGAATGTTATAAATCCGTTCAGAAGACAACATGACACTGTAATTCACTGTACATTCTGAACGTCATCCCAAACGGCCCGATTAGTGCAAAATTTCCTTTCCCCTTGAAAAACTTCAGATACACTACGTACGTTTGGACGGAGAAGGGTGAAAATTTTTCAAGGATCTTCGAAATTAACTAACTAACAACTGATCTCTGCGAAGTATCGCAAAAAGCGAAACTTTGAAACACCCATAACAGACCCGTGAAGCTAAACATGCGCTGTTCCATGAAATAAGCTAAACAATCCCGTGAAGCTTGCCAACACAAAAAGGAAAACGAGAACATGCGTTAAAAGAAGAAACTGTTACCGGATCATTCCCGAAAGACTTTTGACCACAAAACTATTTCGAACATCTTCCCCCTCTCGTGTGGCGGAGCGAAACATCATATGAAAAAAAGAGAAGCACGTTTCGCAATTTCTTGTAAAATATTTTCGGTGTGAAATACTTTTTGCAGGATGAGCAATGAAGAAAGAACAAAGGCAAAACCCACTCTGTGATGAGTTCATAGAAGTGTTCGTATAGAAGTCGAGATAGATCGGGATTCACATCCTTCCACACGTCGATGTCGCAAAGAAGGTCTTCAAATGTCTGTATGTTGGGTATTGATGCAGTGTCCCGATTTGTGTCTACTGTGCCCACTAACGACAAAATCAGGTGCAGAATATGTGAATTCAACAAGCCGATTTTTTCTTCGAGTAGCACTGCCAATGTCTGAAAGTTGACAGAGAATATGTTTGGCAGCCATATTCCAATTTTGCATAAAGCAAAGAAAATTTGCAAAGAGCGCACGAAAATGACATGGAGCAGGCGGAGAAGCATCAAAAGATCACTGAAACAAATGAGAATTGACTGGTGCTTACTTGATAGGATCGTGTTGCATTCAAAGCAGCAGAAATTGCACTATCCGTCTTGACAGCCGCTGCGAGTGCCTTCAACGAAGCGTACAACTCCTGCGAATCAGTTGCCATTGCCACAAGACCGAAGAGACATGAAACGCCACCGACCGACTCGAGTAGACGGGTCACTGGCAACGGTGCGAATGTACGCATGCCTGCATATTAAAAACTCACAAGTTACTCTCAATATCAACTGGTGTGACCGCCACTTGTTATTGAAAGAAGAAAACATGGGCAAAAGTTTGTTTCCGAAGTTTGCCCAATCAAAACGGGAATCGCAAAAACTTAAGATTCGAACTAAGAGAAATGCTGAAGTGCGATAACATTTTTTGACTTAAATAAAACGTTCGAAGGAAAGAAATCTTTAGCCAGAAATTCCGAATTAACAACTGTGCAATGTATACTATATAAGCATCACCTATTTCCACTGACAGCTAAGTTTCTACCAATGTAACTTTTATTTAGCTGTGCATTGGCACTGCTGAACAACAGCAAACGTCGTTTCCAATGATGGCATCTCTGCACTGTATCGCTTCCAACACAATTTTTTAACAGCAGATGTGCTATTATCGTGTCAAACGGCTCATCGGTCACCTACAATAACTACTCCATCTTTTGCGTTCACTGACGATTTACAGCGTCTGCGCAATATTTTTTTTGTGATTCTCACAATGGGTGCATTCTGTTTTTCATCTGCTCCCTTATCTCTATATTTCACTTCAGCGATAACGCCTGCTTACCGGGTCGTTCCAACCCTTGAATGCATTCATTTTAGAGCGCGCCAAATTCCACCGATGGAACATCAAAAATCACAAAAACTTTCGGACCTCTGAACCTAATGCTAGTGCATCTCTAATACGAACCGGTTTTTATGTTCCATAATTGGTCTCGATCCATTCACATTCCTTTACAGTCATATTTGTTCTAGGCACCCACGTCTAGCACTTGCAATATGTGAGAGGAGTGGTACTGTTCAGCGTTGCCAAGGTAAACAACACAAATAAATATGCAAAACAAACCAAGATAGCCAATTAGTACAGCTCCGAACGAACGCGCTGCGCCTGGTGCATGCGAGACTGTATTCAGCAGGACACGAAGTGGGGTACTGTGATCATGCGCCGATACACCCAGCTGCAATACTGTGTCAACGGTGATGAGATTAGCTCAAATTCCAAAACGCAATCCACACCTCGGGCTCACTTTACATGCATTCCCATTCCCCCCACCGCACAAATACGATGCTTACGGAAAACCATTTTCCCACTGAAACATTACACAACAACAAAAGAGCAAGTTCTGAAACCGAGTAATATAAAACTTCGGAAGCGCATCGATTGGTGGTCATGCATATACCTTTCATCGCGTTGATGGGTTAAACGACAAAAAAGGTTGTCGTAGGTTAGAAGTGCGCACCTTATGTTCCTTTTCTTTGAACATAAACATAACATAAAAAAGAGCAACCTTCACAACTCTGCTATGAGCTCATTTCATAGCATGCTTGGGCAACAACACATCACAGCCCCAAACAATTCAGAAAACTCGGCAGATGCGATGACGTTCGCAGATAACGATTATATGGACTGCTCATCACACATGAGGAACTCGTCAAAAAGGATGTTTGTTACGTCCGAAAGTAGCAAATGAGGCTTCGTGTGGGAAATGCATCATCGTCTGGAATGAAATTTAGAGCTCAGGAAATCCAGAAAAAACTTACAAAGGGTGCAATAAATGCACTGTCCGCCTTGCTGTACATCGATCCTATCCTTGCGAGGTTCAGCTCGCTGTCCGCGACTGCTGAAAGCGCAAGACAAATGCGCTCTTCGCTTACCAGTGGTGTACCATCCGTATCAGCCGTCTTCAAATATATCACACTTACAACTATACATGGGCAATGCATTTCTATCCCTCTCCTCAACTGAAGTCTTGGGGAGCGACAAGGAGGAGTGGGGGGGTGGGGGGGGGGGGAGGGAGGAAGGAGGAAGGGAGGGAAGATGACGATTACGCATAAACTCAGACAATTTCAAGAAGCAAATCACAATTACACTGTAAAGAATTACAAAAAAAAAACTGAAAATTTTGATGAGAAATCATTCGAAAATGCAAAATTCGTGATATCTTTAAGATCAAAATGCACAATATAAGCGCTCATCGAATTCTTGTGGAATAACGATATATGATCATTTATAGCTATTCGACCGCCACGTTGCTTCCGTTATGTAAAAGACGATATCACTATGTCAATGAGTAAATAGGCATAAAATTCATTATAAAAAAATTACCTCAACAAGCTACTGCCTCGATTGTACTGCTGATTGCAAAATTCTTTAAATTCCCAGAATTCGGATTTCTTTGGAAATGAAATCTGTGCAGCTGAAGTTTGACGATTGCTTGCTTAAATCTGATGCACCTTTTTCAAAGAAATGCTAACGAACGACATATCCTAAGCTACAGAAATTAAGCAGTCATTACTACCATCTTAAATTGTCCACCATCACGCTCAACTAAATGTCATAATAGGCAAAAAACGCCTTAAGAAAAGTGCCGATAGGAGCGGAGCAATACAAGGAAGGAGAGACATGACTTACAGGTATTTTTACCGCTAATTTGATACGTGGGAAAAGAGAAAAGAGAGCAGAGGTGTGGACTGAAGAGCTGAAACGATGTCTGCTTAAATTTAAGCGCAAAGGAATAGCATGCCTTCCTTCATACGGTGGAAGTAGGGCCATAAGAAACTGATTTATTAGTGAGTGCTATCAGCAAAAAAATAAGGTGACAAAACGAAACCTGGAAGTTGCCGACGTAATGGGGTTCAAGCCGATATATTCTCGAAACGGCCTCTGCACTCAGTGGCTCCTCGAACAAGAAGAAACTCGCAATTTTGAAGTGCAATCTTAAGCAGAAAGCAGTTACGCAATGCAATGACAAAGCAAATCATCAGGTTCCCGCTTAGCACTAAACTCACCTCTCGATGAGACTTCAATAACGAAGCACTCCCACTCATCAGATCAATATACACTGGTTGAAACTATTTAAAGTCACTAAATGAATAAACAAGCAAACTTCAACTATGTGAATGACAGCAGGAGCTCTATACAAAATTACTGGCGTTGGTGAGGCTAAAAAGTAAGAAGAGCTGTTGGTTTGGCACAGTATAGGGATGAACAACACCCAGAAATCAGTCTTGGAATGCCGTCGAATGAAATGCTTCACCATTTTTCTTTTCGTCCGGCAAAACGCATTTGGTAAGGCGTGTATTTGTGCAAGAAATGTACCATAAACTCCAAATAATTTCACACGCATGTTATTATGCATAACTGCATGAGAGGGAATTAGATGAGCAAATGAAGTAGAGGGTGAATGTGGTGCATAAAGTAGCGATGAGATGGAAATACAGATATAAGACCTGCTCAGAGAACGACAGGCTGGGGGAGTGCCAATTATCGCGTGCACAGCATTGCTCGAGGCAAGATGCGTAGCTGCACCTCCTACGTTCTGAACAACATAATGCAGCTTCTGATTGCAGTGCAGCCGACCATTAACATAAACCGAAACCTGTAAGCAAAGCAAGCACGCAATTAAATATCATACTGCTGCTCATTCGCGCTTTATTTACTTGAGCTCTCGAGAAACGCATCTTGTGTGATAGTTTGGTTATTCTCTCACGTATTCAACGTGCGGTGTTGATGCTGATTGCTGTTTAAGGTTGTCTATGAAGTAGGAAAATAAAGCAAGCTGAGCTTTATGCACTATGAGCAATATAATCGCCGATTATATTAATCTAAACGATATTTAATAACTTCAACTACAAACGCAATCAAACAACTGATCTCTACACGTAAACAATGTGGGGATGCGAAATAAGTAACTGCGATGAGTAAACGAAATGAGAAGTGAATGAACGCACCTGCGAGTACAGTCTCATAATGATAGAAATAGATGACCTATTTGATTATCAGAAAGGAGAAAAAAAAGGAAACTGCAAATTATATTTTATTCTCGGATTCAGAGTGCAATCGGCTCGAGAAAAATAGTGCAAAAAAAGGAGCAAATGAAAAAAATTGAGGAGAAAATGATGGAAAAAGAAGGAAAAAAATTAAGAAAAAAAGGAAGTGAGATGGCAAGCTAAGAATGGAAGGTCGCAAGCTTTCTGTCTGGCAGCTCCAATTCCCTTTTCCCTCCCTTGCATGATCGCAACTGACTCTGACGATCGATGAAGGGAGGGTGTAAGTATATTCACGACCTTAGGCACGATGGAGCAGTGCCGAGTACGGATGGAGAGGGAAGGAGAATCTCAAAATGTTTTTGAAGACATCTCAAACATCCAGCCAAAATAAATACGAATCACAACTCTGACTTCTATTAACAATTTTTAGCAAATATGCAGGTTGATGATAATAGGAGATGCAGCTTCATGGAAATGGGACGATACTCACGATTACAGATAAGTCCCCAAAGACTGTTTGAAGGCCGCCCAAAGTTATTCTTTGAGGCGTTCTTGGCATCCATCACTGCGGTATCGCACAACACGTATTCAACTGTTTCTCAACACCTGTGCAGCACAGTAGCCAGGGCGGACAAATTTTGAGCCCGGCGTTCAGTACGGTCGTTTTTGAAAAGAAGTGAGGAAATCTCGCATTGACGTTTGATAAAAAACCGGCTACTCAATCTGACCATTGCCAACTATATTTTGCGAGGTGAGCAGATGGGCGAGGGAGGGAAGAAGGAAAAGAGGTAGGAATACGTGCTTTCAATACGTGCTCAGCAACATTGTTATCTTTTACAAATTTTTGCGTAATACGGGAAGACACTAGATCGCAGGAAAAATTCAGAGGTAAACTAAGCAAAAACTCATGCCCTCTGCTCAGTAAACTGCGGCAGGCACAACGAAAGCAAACAAGCTGTACTCAGGAAAAAAGAAATACACACGTGGGCAGGTTGCTGCCACTCCTTCTGTCATCCTAACCTCGGGTTACAAGCTCTAATTTCAAGCTCTTACTGACTGACGCTATCTGCTGCGGCCTTTGACTTTCAACTGTGGGATTTGACGGCTGCGGGTAGCCTCCACCGTACTTGAGGGGGAGAGAAGAAAGGAAAGATGTCCATGTTCGTCGCAGAAAAGATCAAATAAATACAAAGAAGACAGCTGCTTAATATAAGATGCACTACCGTAGTGGACAAACAAATAGGAGGGTACGGTAGGAGAGGGAGAATGAGACTAAAAAAGGAGAGAGAGGAAAGAGAGAGCAAAATCCGGCGACAGTAAGAACTAAAGGAAAATGCCAACCTGACTGTGCTTAAGCACTGACCGCGTCAATACCACTGCAATATGTATCCACTGCCGTGTGCCAATAACATCAGCGAGTGCCACTCTTACCAAATCTTCGGTGCCCAAATCCCCTTCCTTCTCTAGATCATCACCCGCAGTTTCGTTCTCTGCTGTGCATATGAGCAACGAATGGTCGATTGAACTCAGCTGCAAAGATCGTTGGTAGGATCAATGATCGGGACTTAATCGTTCACCCCATTTCATTCATTTGTAAAGACAAAGGATCTTCTGCATGTCGCGATGGCCCTCATTTCTCAATATGTTCGTCTTCTCCCTCTCTTCCCACTTATTTGGAGAAGTGAATGCTTCCCGAATGCATCCCTGATGGCTCTCTTATCTTAGCCATTGAACGTTCGATATCACACAGTGACAATCAAAAAGCAAGTGTGAATGAAGAGACAGCACATTCATATGCCTCTTTGCAGATTGTTCTCTCTTGCTTTGCAGATTCAAAACATTTGATCGAATGAAGTTCACAGCTCGATCAAAAAATTAGGGAGGTTTGGGATGCAGACTCAAGCCTTCTCTGTTTTAAGTTGGGATGGGGATGAAGGGGTGGGAGGACACCTACATGATAGTATTAATGCGGGTGAGGTAAATAACGCCCTTCTCCCGCAAATAACTTTAAATTATTGCTCTTTGCAGTAGTTACGAGTATACTGATTATAGTACTAAGTCAAACATCTAACCGCTGTATCAGTAAAGCGGAAATGAAATAAAAGTTGATGAGCGTACTTGAATAGATAGGCACGTTAGCGCGGAGTTCTCCTGCTGCGATTCATTCTTTTTGGATGTGGCAGCACGCGAGCGAAATATCGAAAGCAATCGCACCGGATGAGGATCGAGTCGTTTGTCGCTGAATTGTTCCACGTAAAGCCACCTTCAATAAGACATTCATGTACATAGCGAAACAGGCTCGTTTTCTTGGCATGAATTGAGTATATCTCCAATAAAACATGACTCCGAAAGAACACCGTTTGCTAGAATGCGGAGTTGCCGAATGCCGATGTCCTCATTCCACAAGAGTCGTTTGTGCCAGCCGATTCGTTACAGATAGTTACGTGAAAAAAAGCATCGCTGTACCAGCCAATTAATCCGTAAGATAACTCTCCCACATGACACAATGTTTGTTTCCAGCAGCAATATAAGCCTTCTTCCGCCTCCATTGGCTGCGAAAACTAATTTTTCTCTGTGCCTGGATATGAGTAAGCACTTTCCTCCTAATGCAATATATATATATATATATATATATATATATATATATATATATATATAATGTATATATATATAATGTATATATTTAGCCCATCAAATTTAAGGATGAAAGGTTCAAAGTAGTAAGTATGCACTGTACTGCGTATGGCGAACCAATTTTTAACGATCGCTCGAAACAATGCGTCAGCACACCTGTAGTGCCTAGTAGATATTCTACCAAAACCTCTGTCCTCATTTTGCTCATTCACCTCATTCTGTTTTATCATAGATGCTCGCTATTTTGCGGGTTTCTTGGTTGTAAAAGTTGCACATTTTGTCCCAATGAGTTTCTAGCAAACCTTGTAAGCACTACGCGCCCAATTAATAAGGGAAAGAATTCATCACATAATGACCTGCAATCTGCAGTCCCCGCATCTCAAAATGCTTAGACCAAAAACGCATAAAACAGCAAAATTATATAACGCAAAAGACACCAAAAAAAAAACA
The DNA here is from genome assembly GCA_037389465.1 of Baylisascaris procyonis. Lineage (NCBI taxonomy): Eukaryota > Metazoa > Nematoda > Chromadorea > Rhabditida > Ascarididae > Baylisascaris > Baylisascaris procyonis. The sequence continues at coordinate 63,077 of JAZARR010000078.1, read as the reverse complement.
GTGAAAAAGCAAGTCTGATCAGCATCGAGCACACCTGAAGAAAACCACACACTATTCGGACTTCACAATGCTGGTTTTAAGCCAAATGTGTCCAGACATAAGAACAACGAGAAAACTTACGTGGCAACAGTGAGTCCATTAAGCGGTGGGAAAACACGCTCGCCATGGCCCACTCCGCCAAGATCCGCAGAAACAGGAGAGAGGGAAGGGACCAGCAAGCAAGCAAACCCTTCCAGAGACATATCGAATTCCACGAACGACGGATTCTGCGCAACACGATGATCACGTGGTGTCATCATCGACACTAACGCCTTCACCCTACAATTATCGCAGCTGAATGAACTGATAACAAATAACATCGAATATTTCGCTTCATACTCCTCAGCTATAGCAGTGGTCAACGCCGCTGTTCGAAACTGCAGACACACAAGGATAAAGAACGCTTGTGCCAACGCTGCGTCATAAAATCTGTTGAGAAACACGAGGCAAGAGAAGCTTTCAATGAGATATTTTTTAATTTATACAGTAGGAAATGGATTCGATCAAAACCTGAGTCAATTTCTATGAACTGAATGAAAAACACTCATTTTGTTCTGCTGATAACTTTCTGCATGAGCGTAACCGTAAACCCGGACCTGATTCACGATCAGCACAATCACACCACTCAGTTAAAAAATAAAACTACAATAATCTGCTGTCATTGCCGCGAGCTTTTGGGGCACATTCTAATCGGTATGATTAGTACATAACTGAACTTTTTCAGACCCGCTTCATGGAGGTGCTGTCAATTTCTCATTAGCTGGTGCTTGGCAGAACAAACTCGCCGTCCGAGAGGGATGGATGCAAACCCCCTCCCCTTAGAAGCCCTCCTTTGTCATGGGAAGTCAATAAAAAGGGAGAGTAAAGGCTCTGCCCTTACGACAACAATGACGAAATCGTTTGTCACGAACGGTTCGTGATATAATTTCTCTATGTAAAACGATGCAACATTCCAAGTGTGGGATTTGAGATATGATAGTGATGCAATTGCACGAGTTACTTAACGATTAGAAGAACTTGTCCTATGATCGCAGGAAGAGAAAATATATAAAGATGAACAAAGAGGCAGATCGACCGAGGTCATAGTGTTTCGCGCACTGCGAACCGGAATGCAAAAAAAAAAAAAAGCAAACTATTCGCATGATGCAAACATACAAAATCAACCTTCCTCCTAGATGGAACAATTCTCAGCTACGATTACTTTAAACTTCTTTTGTAGGGCACTTGAGGTTGCAAGACCGACCCCAACGCTAACCGAGGTCGGATACTGGGGAGCAGTCAATTCATCTATGCAGTGAATGAGTCAATAAAAATGATAAATGCAACAAAGCAAAATAAAGACCTGCCGATTGGGACAGGCCCTCCTTCTGCTTCACGGATCGGCTCTTCACCTTCGGTCTCCTCCAAATTCCGACAGCATAAAGGTAAATCCAGCCTAAGAAATTGCCTGAAATTTACATTTTTTCCTATCCTCAACAGTGATGCCATATGGGAATTTACACAGAAATAAACAGTGCTAATTCTCAACTGAATAGTAAGGAGGCCACTACAGAAAGCGCACCTCATACATCGAACCACTATACATCATGCAATGGCGAGACTAATCAGGAAAGCATAAATGAAATGACATTTGCAATCATGTCTCTTCTCTGTAGCTGTTCATCGTAATTTCTTTCCATTTTCTGCGTACGACTTCACAAAACAATTCATTTATGACTGTTTATTCAATATCATTAAAAAAAGAACGAAGAGAACGAAAAAGAAGGAAACATCACCTCAGATCAGTAGGCGTTATGGCATGAGAAGAGAGTCTCTCAAGCACATAGTAGAAAGGGGCGAGCAGAAGGTGTTTCTCACTTTTGAATACGTTCTTGCCCACCCTCAGCATACTTCGTGCCATATTTGCTTGGCACATTATCTGCTGGTTCCTCTCCGGCCTTAGTAACGCCTTTATAATGAGCGCTGTGTACAGTTGTGCAGCCGCCTTCCACTATAAGTGAATACGGTGGTTAGCTCAACGAGTGTTTCTCGTCTCTATAAATTTGGCAACCCCTAAATCCAAATTAATTGAGTTGCTCAAGCAAACCAACATGTAAATTCATAACTTTATAACAGCGAATAAGTAAGATAAACAGCACCTCTGCTATGACAACTAACGACTGCTTGCCAACATAAAACTCAGCGCTCTTAACAAATGAAATCAAAACTGCCTGTGCAACGCAAAATGCTACGCGACGCTACTCCGCCTCCCTCTCCCATCCCGACACGGATTCAAACACGAAAAGGCTTAAAACTTATAACCAATAAGATTGTTACCAGCCTTCACACCTTGACATTTTATCTTAAGAAAACTTATAACCAATAAGAGCAGCGTCAAATAAATGAACTTACAAGTTACGATAACAAAGAGAACAAACAAACCTTAACATCGTCGGAATAAATAGTGGGAAGCAAATGAAGCATGGCTAGCAGAGCGCCTGGATGCACAAGAACGCTTGAAGTCCAAGATACTATCGATGTGGTTGGGTCATCTAATGAAAGCAGATTCTCTTCACCCGACCACACCACGTCCCCAGTTGGCCTTCAAGCAGCAAACTTTTTGAATATGTGACTTTAAATGAAGAATGGATCTCTCTTCTACGAGATACATAAGGACATGACCTTCATAATAAGTGAGGAGTTCATTGAAGACGAATATCAACGCATCAATAATCATTTCGATGGGTCACTATCACCTGGAATAGAGGTGGCTTGTGCTTGACGATAGCATAATGTAAAAATACACCTTATGCTTGAAAACTGTAGAATATGGAAATTCTGCACAACAAGACTGACTGTTGGCTGACGTCCATCCTCAACAAAGCACATTTTATTGCCTAGAAAAAATGCTTAATGAAACCTGAGTTGAATGCCTGAACGCGCTTAACAGCAACTGGAGAAAACAGCGCTCAAAGTTCAACATGCAGGCAATTGAAACAGAGAAGAGGCCAAAATTGTTCGTTTTTTTTTGCATTTCTTTCTGTATTTATGGAATAAAACTAAACTGTCAGCTACTTTCGAATGAACAATCCAATAAATAAACCGAGCGAAAGCTTTTCAAAGAAACCTTTCCCCTGTCATCGAAACCCTCGAAGTGCTCTCAAATTTTCGTTCATAGCGCTTAAAAATGCATCCATTCTTGGGAGACTGCTAAAGATTTCAGAATTGATAGCTTGCGTAATTTGAGAATATCATCAACTTGACCTTAAGATTGATATATGTTTTCAAGGGTCAAACACGCTGCCACTTCTAGAAGCTTAGTTCTTGAAATGCGTACTTAGAAGCAGCTAAACAGATAGGAAGACGGGAGGGCTTATCCGTATGACCATAAGGGTCACTAATAGCGTGCAAGATCTTCAGAAAAATTGTTTCCCAGATGCAAAATTTGCATGGTTTGGTGTATCGAATATTTGCTCTGAAGGAATTTGTTTGTGGAAATCGGAGCATTACATTTCAATAACAAGGGTACGAGAACTCATAAAACAGCACAAAATAAAGAGCTGTGGGTGCTAAATTTTCAAATTAATTCTCCACGCAGACCACTTTAGCGACTTTGCAATTTCGCCCAAAGTGAAACATGCGAGGTTCCAGTAAAACATACTACTTTCAACAAATGCAGAAATATGTAGAACTCACTTCTCATAGTTATCGAGGGCCATATTGAATAAGAACCTCATAATGCAACACGCAAAGAACACCGACGCTGGCATTTCTTGCGGTCTCATACTGAAAATATCACCTCTTTTAGGATTATTCTCACCTTAAAATCAATTGTCCATAAAGTTTACTCATTAACCAGCCCCGCTGTCATATAATCTAGGCACATATTCATTCATAGCAATAGCATTCAAGAGGAGGATGAGAAGAAACAACTAAAACCTCTTATTGCTATCCCAGAAATACAGCCAAACCTACAATCCATAGACAACCTGGAGCAGCCAGTCTGCATTAATGACGTTAAGGCATGAAGGGCGCCAACGAGTTTTCACATTTAATGACAAATTGCGTCAATTTGATCAACGGAATCCACTGATCGTACACGAAGACTGTGAGTGGTGAATTCGGTCAACAGACGCATTACTTAATACAGTATGCAAATGCATAAAGGTCTTGCACTGCAGTCAATGAAATGAATGAATTGGAAACTTATTTTCTTAGAATAGCCATGTATTTGCACGAATATCCATGAGCAAACGTTTTACATACCACATGACAACTCAACATGACAAGAGAGACAAGGAGAATGCGCGCATTGTTGGCGAGTGACGGCACCTCTGTCATTCATAATAAAAACGTCGCAAGAAATCTAACAATATATCGGTAGAAAGAGGATTTGAAGAAAACAAAACAAAATTGAAAACTTTAGCAGAATCAGTTATAACATGAGATAAAGATAGTATGCAATTCATTTCGAACTTCCCAGCACCACGGGAACGAAACATCACCACCAGGAAATCCGATCGATTCTCATCGCCTCCATTCTTTCGAAGACTGAGGTATCCTTTTGAATATTACAAAATAATTTACCGTTTCAGAAGAATTTCCAACCAAAGCGTTAGCAGAGGGCGAGTACCACGAAAGTTCTGCAGCGATGTGTGACATTCGGTAATTGAAATCATGAATAAATGTGAGTAGATTTCAGAGTGTAGACGAAGTGCTGGATGGAATAGGATGTTGCGCTACAAGCTGTGGATACTCGTCGCTGGGAATACCAAACTGACTTAATGGCTGTATCGCTCTGCGTCGACATGAAAACCTGCGTCTATACTGCAAGGGAGGGCGTTTGACAATGATGCTTCGGGAAAGTAGCACATCTTGCTCGGTAGGCTATATTCCTTGCCGACTCGTCAGGCAAAGACGAGGCATCTCTCATTTCCACAACAAGTAATCAATTTAATACTCACAAAGATTGAAGCTCGACCGAAAATAACTTCCCTAATGTTCTTAATTTAAGCATCAAAACAAATTTTCATTCACTGCATCAACAGTGATATTACTATACTTGCAATACTCATACAGCACCTTACCCCCATTACCGTTATTACATCTGAAATTTCACATGTTTGCTTCACTTCTCTGACACATCTTTGCGAAATAACTCTGGTCACCCATAGCCGTGTTTTGGTAATTTCATCAGCGAATTCTGTCCTATACCGCCTACCTATGTCAAAAATCAATTTCGTGCGCTGCTACTGCTTCACGCTTCTCTGATGCATTGAAATCACTCCTACATATTGCATATCCTACATAGTGGTTTTTTTCTTTTTGAAGGAACATAACTTAACAGTTCTGAGGTTGTGGCCCACAGGCAAGTGTCTCGTCAAGTTCCAAAACCAAGCACCATTTCGAAGCTGGTTTTTGATGTGCTTCTTTGAAATCCCAAGAGCGCACTGCAATATCTCGTGTCTGCCTTTTTTGTCTTTTATGGCTTTAAAAAGTTTGCACCACACAACCAAGAGTTCTAAAGGTTTCTAGCCACAATTTGTTAAACTTCGCTCAGAACCCGGCTGACTCTATAAAGAACGGTTGTTACACAAGTTTCACCTCACTTATGGTACCATGAACGATGACAGTGTCATTTCTAAAGTGCCAGTAAATGCCGCCGTTATCGTTATCTCTTCGTTGAAGTACTTCGTCCTGGTCAAGTTTTCTTACCACTTTTTGTGACTTGTTACCCCTTTGTTCTGTGAAGTTCCTTGCATTTTCTGTTACTCCATTTGCCAGTGAATTACCGTTGCCTTTGTTTGGCTTATGCGGCCCCTAGCTGAACTGCACCAACGGCCTCACAGATCCTTTTTTCATGAGGTTATGACTGAGTGCGGTAGAGCTTTCAGTGCTTTTCGAAACGTGTTCAGTTTCGTCTTTCAACTCTTGCTTCCTAACGATGTATTGATAGGTTTATTGCGATGTCATCATTACTGAATGACTAAGTTGGCATCGCTCATCAACAACACGCGCTCCCTCTGTCCCTCTCCTACGTGTGAGCGTGTGGCCGAGTCTACCCACACCGTCAACTTCTCCAACATGTTCGAGTTTAAGCGAAGATCGACCGCAGCAGAACTTGTCGGTAGCACTCACGTTATGCATGCAGAACATGTCCAGGCTGTAGTGTTACGAAATGATTTTTATGCTTCAAGGAGGATAACCTCGATTTGTGCGTCTTCCATCATTCAGACATTTTTCCTCGTTCAGTGACGATCAACTCAAAATGTGACGCCTTGGAACGTGATCACTCAATAACAGTGGCTCCCTTCCATCCAGCAGCAGAAAATGCACCAACTGGGATCGATTTCTATTGAGGTAACAAATACAACGAAATTTTTGTGTCTTCTCGCATGACATCGTTTGTCAATCTGCAGCATTCTGTTGTTGAGCATCGTTGTTACACTTGATGAAATACAGTGCTTTTTACGCAAATACGAAACAGACAGCGAGCTTAAGCATCGATCTTCTGCCTTGTGAAAACGCATTTAACTTAATTCGCATAGCAGAAGCCATCATAAATGTCAGGTTTCATATAAATATAACTGCAATATATAACTGGAGCAATATATAAGTGGGGAAAAAATCCCCAGCATTCCATATCGCATAATAGCGTAAATGTCGAGTTTTCATAAAGGAGAGTCTTTGCTCAGGGACATTCGTGCAAAGATCAAGCTCTCATAAATAAAAACGTTACGAAACTAATCAACAAATCAATATAAAGCTCTTGGTAATGAAAGTTCAGAAAAGTGTTACAGCCAATTCATGCATACGTTGCATTTACATAGTACACTACCAAGATGTTGGTTCTGTTTTCGTTACATATGATCATGCCGAGCGTGATGATGTGGTCGTTAATGATTTAAGGCTGAAAGGTGACGGCAGCATTCTGCATTCAGTATGTGAAAAGTACAGCTCATATCCTAAATTAGACCAACGAACTGCGTTAATAAAGGAGAACCATAAATAAAGCGTACCAGGAATGGATCTGTTCGTAATGCTGGAAGACTCGGTGACACGCAGAAATATGTCCGCGCAGATGCGCAGTATCCAGCCGCCAAACATCGTCACTTCCATCAACACATTTTGAGGAATCGTCGAATGCCCCCGTGGCACGAAGAGCTATGCATAAGTTGTCCCATTTGATCTACAAAAAAAGATAAAAGAAAAAAGAAATGAAAGAAAACTGCTATTCAAAACCATATGAAATGTAATTCGACGTTTTTTCGCGCAATACAAAATCTTGATTCAACAGTTCATTTAACGGGCAAGTGCTAGAGGTGGCCATCTGAACTATGCAGTTCTGTAAAAAAAGCCGTCACACTCATCAGTGGATTTCTGCACAGTTTCTGACTATTTCTGAAAGAAACGAACATTTCTGACCGATAGCCCATTCACATCAAAAACGACTTCGCTGCTGCATTATTTGTAGTTTATCTGTTACAATTTCAGCGAACACAAATTTGACTGGCGATATCTACAAGAACGTTGGTTTAATCATCTTACCTCAAAAAAACATTTTTCATTTTATCAGTGCGAGACCGCACATATAGAAGCCATAAATTAGGCAACTAACGTCTTGAGTAAAACTAAACTCGGAAACAACACCTAGAAGCGAAGGCAAATTAAATACAAATATAAACCAAGAAAATAAAAATTATAAATCATCAAAGGCGAAAGTGAACTACATGCTCACCTCTAGCGAGACGTATTTCGCATTTGATGGCTCATAACGCATGCTGATTGTTAGCACCTTGAATATAATATGTACGAATTCCAATAAGCTCAAACGCTCTGCAGGAATCTGTGCATCGTTAGGATTATTTTCTTTGGTCGGCCGTTCCACCGATTCAGCAGGATGCTCTTCTGGTGTTGGTAGCAGTTTACCTTCGAGAGAAAGCAGCAGTGACATAAGGCAGAGGTAACCGCCAACACGCCGGAACATCACACGCACTTTGTGGCTCTCTCGCAGTACGCACAACAGAGACTACAAATAGACCTCTTTGTAGCTACTTGAATCATTAAATGAAGCTTCCCTATGTAACCATGAAATGGGTCAGAAGAAATCGAATGAACCGCTGAATTTGCAGTCGTTCTGGATTTTTGAAGATGGAAGGACCATTCGGAGGAGTATACTTGGCGAGATAAAGTACTGAGATGCCTCACTGTAAACTTCAGAAGACGTATGGCGAAGAAGCTAAACAACAAGAGTTAATGTGACCATGTCAATTCAACGTACACAGCCGCTGTTTATGGCCTACCTAGATAACATGCCAACTAATCATCAGGGCGATAAGATCATTTTTACAGTCACAATGTGATCGCCTAGAAAATAAAACCAAAAGTATTGGATGAAAGATCCAAAAGTAGAACCGATCAGACACATTTGTGAGAAGAGTGCTCCTACTGCAGGTGAATACCTCTGGCTTGCAGTCCACACTACTGTACAGATGGTTCATGAGAAGGAATTCAGGAAGAGAACATTGATAACGCAGAGAAATCCTTTATATCTGTTGAGGATTCAAACATGTTATTAGTAAAGGAAATGAGAATGAAGGAAACGAAAGCGATTATGATATACCATGAAAAATGAACGAACGACTTTCATTAAAAATTGGCAAATAAAAACAGATAAAACAAATAAATAAAGAGATAAGATGAAGAAAAAAGACGAGTAAGGACAATATACTAGTAACAATATACCCCTATAAAACGAAAACGAGTACACATCCGCTCGCACCTAAAAACAAAACTCTTAGCTACGAAGGGAGCTACCATAAGAACTCATGCGAAAAACTAAGAATTGAAATGGTAATCAACAGAGATGGGCCCCATCTCATTAGTGTCTCCACTCTAGCATCAATAAACAGGCCCTCTAATAATTTCATTAAGATATTCTAAATGAGCAAACTAGACAACATTGAACTGCTAAAGCAACATCTTTTCACACTATGTGATGATCCTCACAAATTTGATTAAAGTGAGAGAAGTGCCCACCTTTAAAAGAACGCATTTCAATGAGAGACTGTCGTGTGGCGGCGAATGTAGAATAACCAATAATGCGGTCAGATGTTCCTCACTATGTGCCAAAAGTAAGAGTTGTTTCATCAACTGAAAACATTATCCCATTATCAGATAATGCTTACCATCTCAGTCTAAGACTACAAATGTCGATATCACACATGCTGACCATTACATTCTCATAAATCAAGTGTAGAAGCATGTCTGAGTGGCTAACAATATACTTCTTTAGCAATCTCACCAATACGACTATAGATGCCTTTTGTATTTCTGCTGAAACGTCATGTGTCACAGAGTACGTCGTGAAAGATGTCCCCAGGCCTTTGTCGGCAAAAATAGGGAATCCTGGCTAGGTTGGAGGTGGCTGATGATGGCAGTTGCCTAAGACCATCGATCATCATTTCATCGCGCAATGCAATCTATCATGAATAGTCTGGTCGATAGGCGTTAGGGCTAGTGCTATGTGCGAACCTAACGCACCGAAACAAACTCAATGTGGAAAAATCAAACGATTCCAGAACATATCACATACGGAATGCATAAATCCTTAAAAGACTGAAATTGCACTTGTGCAGATGAACCGAACTTTTTTCAGACCTTTGGATGTGAAGCGAACATAGCTTTGCTCATTCGTTTGACGCAAAGAGACATGGGCTAAATCAAATCTAATAAATGCGTGTTCTTTTTATGCTCTTTCGCAAATACGTCAGTGCCAAGATAATAATGTACGTGGTACCTGTCCACTACTTTTAAAACTACTGCAGCTACAGCAGCGAAAGTTGATCGTCCTTTACGCCAACTTGATGCCCACCCGTTATCAAAGAGGTTCCTTCAGAGCGCCCGAAAATTCACATCGCTTTAATATTTCGCAGCCATTGTGATGAGAAATCCAATCTTTTACGGTGGACTTGTAGGAGCCATTGATTAGATTTGCTGGCAATAAGAAAGAAGCTGCACTGATGAACTCGAACGCAAAAGCGCGCATGCATCACGGTACTCCTTCATTTGTTTTTTTTTACGATAGGCACATTTGATTTGCGTACATAGAAATGCTAATCTTTGCTTTCAGCGTTTGGTTCACTTCCGAATATACAAAACAATGACTTTTCTGAGCGTTTTTTTTTTAGTTTATCAACCTCACACAGTCCGATTTGGCATCTAGAGAACGATATTGGGCTTTTCAGAAAATTAAACTGCTGAATTTTGAACATAACAAATTTTTTTTTAAAGGGGGAAAATTTGGAGGGCGCCAGCTTTCCGCTTACGCAGTCAAGAAGTCTCAAAAATTACGACCAATTCTCAAATACTTTGCGATGCAATCTCTTCTGTCCCTGGCTTTACAAATAAAGATGAAGACAGCTGTTGTAACCCCTCTCCTCTCTTCCTCTACCGGTTTTAAATTCTGTAAGAGTCTCTCGCGCAAGATTACTTTCAAGAAGTTGATCCTTCGCACACCCACTGCTAGCAGTATCGTTGTAGGAACGAGAAAACACGCCAACCGAAGGCATTATAACGATTGAATGCATACCTGCAGAGCAGATGCGCGCCATTCACCGTCATCAATGCAGATCAGTTCGACCAGCAACTTCGATCCGGCACTCTCGCGAAACACACCTGAAAGAAGAGCACGGCGGGAAATAGATGATGACTGGATATCGAACAGCAACTAATTCATCCTGTACCAGCAGTAGGATCAGCATCCCACTTGCAATGTTATAAGAGAAAATGTACGAAGGAACTTATGAATTATCGAAATACCGCCAACGTTTCAGAGAGAGTGGCATTCACGCGTCTTATGCAATCCTATCCTAAATTCCCTAATCACACAAAAACCAACCATCTGTCTGCAAAGAGTGGCAGTGTTGACTATTGTGCATTCCCTTGCGACAAGCAATTAGTCCGCTCATGCAAAAACGTCCCATCATCTATAATTTAACCACTGGTGTTGTCTCTCACTTAACGGATCAGTTTGTTCTCTCACAAAGGTTTCATAAGAGAAACTTTTATCCACTAAAATCAAGCATTACGAGAAAACCATTAATAAAAGTTTCGGTGAAATTTAAAAGCAGTAATACTTACGAGCATTGCCGTTGTTGCCACTAACAAGCAGTGCCAATATGTCTGTACTCAGCAATGCGACCCGAGCTTCTTGCTGTGACAACGTTCGCTCTGAAACAAAAAACTTAACTCCCGAATCCTCGGAGCTGAAAACTCCCAAGCAGGAAAACTAAGAAAGAAAACACTTCCTGCCGATTTGCAGTTAATACAAATACTCCAAATACTCGCTTCAATGTACATTCTTAGCTGAGTTCAATGCTGTAAGCTTATTATTCTCCCAGCGGACATAATTCCTCTGAAATAATAAAAAAATTGTTGGACTTCTCGTTTGAAATTTTCAGTAATTCCCTTTGGAGGCTCTCAAAAAAGAAATTCAGAGCACATCTACCGTTGATACAGAAATGAAAATGAGCAGTATAAACAGTTAATCGATGTTTTGCAATTTCACAAATGCAGTCAATCGACGAGTCGAGATTAACTGATACGCAGCCAGAAAAAACAAAAAAAAAAACAGACAAATATAACGCGCCATAACCTACTTCCATGAAAACTTGAAAGTGGGCATAAGAAGGATGCCACCTATAGTCAATTAATATGTATAGAAAAACGAACGTTTGACGATCGTAACGAAATGCATCGTGATCCAGGTGAACGTTTCCACAAGGCCCACCTCACGGAACGCATCTTTTAGGAGAGTATTGGCAGAGAGGATCCTGAAATGACCTGCATCGATGCGAAGCCACAAAACAACACACACTTCCAATACGCAATCATTCAGCTGCCAACGAAAACAATACAGCTTCCCAACGAAATTTGGAATTTTTGTTCATTTCTGAGCACCGACAGCATTACTTCGTTTTTCTCCTTTTGCTTCTGTTCACTCTACTTCACGCATGGTACTCTACTTTCCTGTTCTTTTCTTATCACACACTTTTTTGGGATCATTTGTTTGCTTGTTTGCTTATTTCTCCATCGATTCACTTGTTTAATCGGTTACCTAGTTATTTATCAGTCTATTTAATTATATATTTCGTGACGCTCTGTCGACCATCCATAACATTTCAAATCCCCATTTCCTCGAAGAAAACGGGGAACACTCATTTGTGTATTCGGGGAAGCTCATATACGGATACGAAAGAACGAGAATCGTGTTCGCATTACAAGCCTCATCCATCTTTACACATGTCATTCATAGGTCTTCTTTGAAACATTCTGCACATGGCAATGTGAACAAGGATCATCGACGCGGTAATCAGAGGATACAAATTCGCGATCCACACGTGTTCCCTACAGCGACTTAGAAGTTGCGCCAAGCGGCATGCCCCTAACACCTACAACGAGACCAATCAACGGATACAATGAAGCGATCGCATCGAGATGTCCAATCATTATGTTCTTTACTAGGTTTATGCACAATGAACATGTCATATGCATATGATGCGGTAGTGAATTATAACACATCAGCAAATTCGTTAAATAAAGTTCAAAACCGGCTGCAGGAGCAGTCTACACGCAATACGTGACGCAGAATGGGATGCATTGATTGCCTAGGGTAAGCGCGCTTTGAGTGAATCACGCTCAGCTGCAAACTAAGTGTGCATATTTTACCGAGGAAGAGTTGACACCCATAATGTTTCATCCGATGACCCTCCACCAGAGTTTTATACACAACATAACCTATAAGAGTTCTTGCATAAACTTTACCGTCACGAAGCGAAAATGATTATAAGATCCTTGATTAGCTTGTCTGTTGCTCTAAAAAGGTCGGCTGGGTTAGTTAACCTATGCATGAATCCACGTGATATTCATCAACCCTGGTGGGGGCCCCCGATCGGACAGGCATTGGTTATTTGTGTAAGAACTGTTGTTATGTAGGAACCTCTGTTATTGTGTAGGAAAGTCAGCAAGTAGTAGCAATGCTAACCTGAATGCGCTTTGCAGAGAGAGTTCGCAACAAGCGAGATTGCCACCAGAAGTGTGAGTCTTGAGAAGAACGCTTAATGCGATGAGCTCTTTGCACGGAATGTGGTTCAAGTGAAATACGACATATTCGATCAGTTCGAGGATTTTCTTCTGAAAACACTTACACATACGGTGCTGCTTCACTGATTCGCCCCCAATCATTGCTGAAACTGCGCTCAAATGGGTGGTACAATTCCACTCCCCATCTCCAGGATTTAGCAGATGAGCTGCGTTCACAAATTTGCCTCGGAAACAACAAGTTTATACTCCACAACCACTTCACAATTTTTTAGGAACCACAACAAAAAAAATTAGGATAAAAGAGTGTTGCAGAAATTTATTTTATATTTATATTTCTCTTATGAATTTTATATCTACGCCTTATTTGATACTTAAATAATTATATTTAGGAGCCCTCCGAGCTCAGATAAATACACCATCCTGCTTAAGGGCTGCGAGCCTAGATACTGAGAAATATTGAAACTATTACGGCTAACTGATGCGGAGGGATTCAACGTCAAAATGATAAACTATGATGCAGAACAACATTTTAAGCTGAAAGCTGCATCCTATCATAAAGTTGGAACACAAAAACCGCAGATCTATCCACAAAGATCGTGAGGCAGCAAGAGTGATTCAAATGTTAACTACTGTTATGTGAAGGAAAACAATTAATTGAAGAGCAACAAAATAGGTTTAACATTGCTAAAAGCGATATGGTACAAAAGATCGTCAAATGTTGCGAATTTCATTGCAATATGAGGCTTGCACAACAAGCTTTTTCAGTAATGCACCTCTTGATTGCACTCAACATAGAGTGTTTCCTCATGTCCCGATCACAAGGACCGTTTAAACACCTTGCCTCACTCTTCTTAACAGCTCACAGTTGTACACATCCTCTCTATGCACCTTTTTATTCTGCCGTTTAAGAAGCGGTGAAAGCATTTGGTGCGCTCATTACAATACACAAATTCTGCCAAACTGACCTTCAATTGAAGGCAAATGTTACGCAACATCGGATGATACAAAAATTAGAACCTTTGCACTGCAACACCTTCTCACATGACACTCGTCTAAGAAATAGGAGACAGAATAATTTCTTGCAAATTCCATATCCCGGAAGAAAAAGACGACATGATTTCAATCATAGAAAAGCGCTAAAGGCGTAGAACGACACCAAAAGAAATTCGGAATCGATTTGGAATTACCTGCACTTGAGGTGCCTTTGAATCCATATGCTCGATGATTTGGGATAACGGACACTCCTTATCAATAATGAAGTAATTCGCAGCATCAGATGCATAAATGTTATGCACAACATCGATTACGGTTTCGCATATGCGTTCATTCTTACCCTGAAAACCAAATATACGAAATACACTCAGTGAGAACATTTTCACAGATGCAACGCCGATGCAACGTAACCTTCTTTGATGACTTTACAATGTTAGTTGAACGCAATAAAATATCCCTGATCAAATCCTACATATATCACATACCCACTGCTTAGTATAACCTTTGCTCTTTTGATATGTACGATGCTGTCCCATTGTCGAAGTCGAAGGCGAATTTCGAAATTTGGTTATTTTCAATTACGTGCATTGCTGTTACGATTATATGCTACAATCAACCACATATCACCACACTGTGATATAAGGAAACTGTCAAAAAGTGGGAGTCAAATAAGAGCTCAGCAATCACTTAAAGAGGAGCGAAATATTATTCGAAGATAACTGCACTTGACGTTGCAATAAAATGACCCCTCTATCCGACCTCTCTATATACTTGACCGCATCCTATGAGGCATTTTGTTTTGCAGCAGTAACGGTAGCCTGGCTTTTATAAGTTTAGCAAACAAAAAATGAACAAAACATATCACACCTGTACAAAAATTTGGAACAGCAGCCGGAAAGCATTCAGGTTGCGAACCGAAACACCATTACCGGAAGGAGAAGGAAGCGTGAAAGACGGAAGCACAACTAGACCGGGGGAGATCGCAGGGCGAAGTTCGGTAGATCCCGAAGTCACCACACTCATTAGCATCAAAAGAACATTACGGATCCCATCCTCCTCAGATTCGTTCCTTGAAAAGTTTACAAAATAATAAATATATACGTGCATTGGGTATGCGGAGAGGATTTTCGGACGGAGAAAGGGAATTCGCCAAAGAATGATCTGTGGGGGGCATGTTCCCCGATGAGTAAGTTACGGAGGAAATGTCAGGGGAGTGCCTCCGACGCTGAGCCTGTATCACATTACAGCAGAATCTTGGGTAGAGTCCCGGCGTCGAAAGACTAGTCGAAGCGTGGGTGCCAGTGAAAAAGCACGGGGGAAAAATTAGGGGAATAGCTCCCCGACAGGGATCCTTTTGAAAATCGGGGGACTGCATTACCTTATATGCATATATGAATACTTGGAAAGAACAGTGCAAAGGCTTGCAAAGTTATAAGCATGAATATTTCAGTGTATATCAATCAGCGCAGCTCTCGTCAACGTATCAGCTAATTTCTAAGCAAAAATGCGATCCTTTGGAACAGACATATGATCAAATGAATGTGCAAAAGTTGCGTAAATGGAGTGAGGTAAAGCTCTAGATGAGGATTATAAAAATTAGTGATGTACTTCGGTGGAAAGGAACTGTCTTCTCCGCTGACCAAAATTCAGAGCGAATTTGATAAAGATCGTAGACACTGCTGCAATGGCAATTTCGTATCTATGACGATGAAATTACATCAACGTAAAAATTCAAATGAGGCATACATGGTGAATAACTGAATGACACTACCTGAGAATAAAATCTCTCAACACAGCATAGCCATTGGCTTCGGCGAAATCCTGTAAGATGACACCGGTAGACGCGGCCGAATCCTTGACGACACACAATAGACAAATGATCATCTCGATTCGTTCATGCACCGTTAGATGATCGCCCTCTTTAGCGACATTCGATAAGAAGTGCTCCACACATCCCTTCGCTGCAAATGTATTCACTCACCCTTTGAAATGGAACAAGTTGACGACTGAGAGAAATAGTGTTGCTTCGTTGAAGCGACCTTTGAAATTGCGCAGATCTGCTGCAATTTGCAGTCACCTGTCGCACATTCAAATTCATTAGCCAGGATTTTCCCAAAATGAATGGAAAACAGAAAAGTTTCGGTAGCCAAACGCACTAGAAGTATTGTGCCAAACTGCTGAATTTATATACTGCCGACGCCTCTACTCTTTCCCTCCTCCTCCCCCCACCCAATGTTTGGTAAACCTTTGCGTGAAGCGTTAAGGCCTTTAATTTAGCGCGACCCCATCTTCCTATCATCAAAGAAAAGCGACCCTCTATAACTATAAAAGGCCAAACCTCTTCCGCTCTTTCGCAAAACTCCAAAACCATCTCCTTTACATTGTTCGCAATATTTGCAGTTGCTGTATCACCTCAAATGGAACCCTCTGAAATTTTCCAAGGAAGGACAAGTTCCTCAAAACGCCTCGTTTCGATTACAAAAACCGATAAAAGGTTACTACTTATAAAATACATAAGAATGTAGCATACTTATATACAGCCATGCAGTGCTATATATATATATATATATATATATATATATATATATATATATATATATATATATATATATATATATATATATATATATATATATATGTATATATGCGTGTATATGTATATTGCTACTGTAATACAAATCTACTGCTGCTTATGTATATGTTACATGTATGAACGGTATATCCGTCGTACGAGGTTGTAAAAATTTTTTCAAGAAGGATAATCTGTGCCACTACCTACCCTCTGAAATCACAGGAAATTTGGGACCAGACTGCTCTGCTTAACTGATATGGTACCTTGCTTTGTTCCTATTATTTTACTATAATACCTCCGTGCAACCCATTTTTTCCCTACTTCAGTGACTTACTAATTTTAAGCAAACAGCTTCCACAAGAATTACAACAATAGGCAAATAAGAAAAAATAAGAATAAAATAACACTGCCCAAACATTTCACCAAAAATAACATTTCTTCGCCGCTGTGAAAGTAGAAGTACAAACCGTGGATGTATTTAGTGACAGCCGGTGAAAGCGCTTTCGATGTCACTGTCACTAACAACTGCGAGGCGGCTTTCCTCCACGCAACGTTCTCCGCTGGACATGTACAAGAAGCGCCAGCAAACAGCAAGAAGAGGTCGTCTTTACGTGCCAATTCCTCACTCACACATTTGTGTTCGCAAAGCTTTTCCATTAGCTGAAAACGGCAGTCAAGCAAGCTAAATTGCAAACATTATAAAGCCCTCAACTTGATACTTTAAAGCATTATCCTCGATTCGAGGAAAGATCCGTTTGAGTTGCACCTTTCAATTATTCAGATGGTCATCGGAATTCTCCACACTTTACAGCCAACACCTTTTACGAGTTGTTCGTCAAGTTGTTCAGCTGTGGCCTGCAATCTTCAACTCTGATCAATTGCGAACTTTTGGCAGTCCCTCACGTGCACAGCATAATTTGAAAATTTTTCTCAGCCAGCTGGATCACCCTCTCCCACAAGAAACCTTCGTGTATGCTTAGTTATTCGTCTGCAATACCTGTTTAATATAAGGCTTTTCCCAAACAGAAGCATACTACTGAACTCTTCGAAGGAGTTTATGTTCAGAAGAAACCTCATATCGTAATATGCATCACTAACATATTGTAGAGTGAACAGTACTTGAATATCGAGCATATACGGAGAAAAACCAGAAAAAAGGGACCGTGAAGAATACCCCTTCTAAATAAAAGGTCTTAGTAGTAGCACAATAAAAAATATTAGCCTCACATTGCGTCAAACATTTCTGACTCAAAAATTATGGATGCCACAGTTCCCAATAAACATCATTTCACATGTTATAGACAATAAAGTAATGAAAGATTAGACGGCGCTAATCGTGATACCTTCGTTATATTTCTCAACCTGTTAATACATAGACATCTTATTCGAAGGAATGAATGACTTACAGTGAGAAAATGGGTGAAAACACTCCGACGTAAATCGGCCATTTTTTCGTCGGATGTTGGTGGCAAATCAAAAAATAAATAGAGAGCCTTCACTAGTGTTGAAGGTAATGCCGCTTTGCATACCGCGTCGATTACTGGTAGATGACCCCTGAACATCATGGCAACGTGCGAAATGTCAATTACTGCAGAATTTAGTCTCTCATCTCGATCGCAATTCAACCACCGTTACATTTGTTTACAGAAAAGCGCAATTTCAATCACACACAAATGAGGAACCAACAGGAGACTATTTTCTATGAAGAAGTAAGGAAAGGGGATGGGTGAGGAGGGGGGGGGGGCTCCATTTTTCTCACTCTTTTACTTACCGCACTTCATCTACTTCGGCCTTTGTTATCGGGGTGACCGTTTGAAAAATTTCTAGTTGAGCAACATCCCGCACAACTCACCTTTTCCAGATATGTACATAAATTCATCTCAGTCTCTTTACAGCACAATGCGCGTTCCCTTCAGAGATATTAAAACGAATGCCACATCCCACAGACAAAATCCACCCACCTCAAAACAAGATTCCGCGTGCTGCTTTCTAGTACGTCTTTATCACCCATTTAACTAGGCATTCTCATCAACACAATTCCAAAAACGCAATCAGTGTGTCTCCGCATCTCGATCACCCTCTCAGTAAAAACCTTTTCTCGAATACCAGCTCGTTTTCGAGCAGAATTTAACTTTTGACTTCGAGGTCGGTAAATGCATCGTTATTTTACGCCACTATGCTCAAATAAAATACAGCTGCAGCACACATGTATGTACCACTCTGTGGAATGCGGTTGACTGCGTTGCCTCGACAGCAGGGTTCCACTCATCACAAGCCCGTAAGATAGCCTGCTATTCATGGTCGCATTTACGAATCGCCAACTTTTAAACTGCTGTACACATTAAGCAAGGGAAACGAAATTGGTGTACTAAGGGAACTCATGGGACTCTTTGTCCGCTTATCATCCCGCTTAATAAGATATTTCAAACTGCGACAACTCGGAAATGACCGGATCAATCTCAATGAAAATTCCCTTCTGCACAGAACACAGAACACTGCTAATGAGTCAACCATCACGTAAGAAGCAACGTTGAAGCGCGAAAATAAATAGAAAAGGTTAATAGGATGAGTAAAGAAAAAACTCACGTAGAAACAATATAGTGCACCGAGTGCAGAAGTAACCATCCACGAGAGTCAGGTGATTCGGGGAGTAAGAAAGTCGATATAGCGAGCGCTGCCATCTCGGTGCTCTGATTCGCAGCCCGCACTCGCATTTCTTGCACCAGGTGTCTGCAGAGATGACCCGCAAACGGACACAACTCTCTGAACTGATCGACGATCTCTTCTGGGCACGAATACATACTCATCACCTTAAAATAATATCGATTAAATTTTAAAATTGATAATGTAAAGCTTGTTTTGAGGAGAGCAATGTGAGCACTGCTCATCGGATACATATATTTCTGCGATCTTTTTGGGGTATTCTCTGATCACTGAGTAACGCAACTAAACTTCACTCATCCCATCATTGCTCCGTCCCCTTCCTCCGACTGCCCTTCAATCTAGAGGGTGCCAATTCGGTTTCAGAATGGAGTCGCAGTGGCAGAAAACAAAGCGTGTAAGGTGCAACTTCGTTCGACATCTCATCAAGTGAGAACCGGAACCCTTTCCTACACAGCTACAAACTGTCTAACGTTAAACATGTGTATTCTTAGATGGAGCATCAAAATGAGTGCTTGCTTTCATGCATACATCTTGTTATTTATTATTAGATCAAAGGAGTTGAATGCAATCTGCAGAACAATATTGGGATAGGGCTTGTGTTTGTGAGCTGCCTCGATAAGGCGGTTCCATGCCGACATCCCATAATAAAGGGCAACCACAGCTTATAAAACAAACCTTGCAAAAGAGGGGCAAAACACGATCGAACTTGCGCTCCCCCTCCTTCACCCCACTCAGTGGTACTTTGCAGTACTCACTGAACGTCTTGCGCAAGTGCAGCAATGTCAGCGCCCGATCTGTGTCACCCATATCGTTCGCCACTGAAATAAAAAACCACGACTCTCTGATCTAAGAATTGGAACCACTGGAAAAAACAGACAGATAGGTGGGCACATAAAGATTAAATGAGTGCATGGGGAAACAAAACTTGCAAACAGCACACAAAAAACAACATAAAATATGGAATATAGCAATATAAACCATACCCTACAGAACTCTATAAGCACTCGGTTAAATGGAATTTTTGCCTGGGTGCGAAAAGATGTATAACGGTCGTCTGCAATGGACGGGAAATGATTGCCCGTATCGTTTTAGTGGTATCATGGTGTAAACTTTGTTGTTAACACCTCTTTCGGTGATATTAGCTCGAAGAATGGGAACTAAGATAACTCTCAGCTGACTACTGATGACACACCCTATCTAGTAGAATTTCCGACGATGAAAACTATTCACCAACTATTTTCAGAGTGCTTGTCACTTATTAACTTATGTATATCCAACGATCCAGTACATTTACACAAAGTCTTGGCTATGGGATCGTTTACGCCACAATTTCTCTGCAATTTGCTGGTATTCAGTGATCCTCGGAGACTTTATTACCTTCGACATTCTTAGCCGCCTTTCCAGCTTTTCTTTATGTTCCCGACTTCCAGGTAACCTCGTCGAAAACAGAATTACCTTCTAGCAGCAACGATTTTTCATCCAATGATGTACCGCTCCCTTTCAAGCTTGACTGCTGATTTCTTTTACGGTGGAAATAAAACTGAGATGCAAAAAACTTTTGTGGGAAATTTCAAAGATCAGACAGAGCAACATATGGTAGATGGAATGATAACAACGTAAAAAGAAGAGATTTTGTGTTGCTCAATCCGAAGAAAAAACAATTTGAAGAGAAAAAAGAACACTTCGGCTTCTGGTAACGAGTTTGACAGCTGTTTTGTTGAAATTCTGCGATGCAGAATCTGAAAGTTTTAAAGAAAGACAACAGCATGAAGGGGGGGGGGGGGGTGGGAAGATATCCGTTGAAGACCAATGTAAAAAGCGCCTCGCCTATGGCGTTGATGAATAAACACGGGATGAGCCTATGAGAAATCCTTAGTCCCAAATTATAGTCAGGATCACTTCGCTTATGTTCAGTGAGAGACTTTTCAACAAGCTGTAACTGAAGAGAAGCCGTACCACTCGAAGTACATTCCCTTCCCCTCAGCTAAGCCTCCAATGTACCGTACTTGAGGTAGATCAGCAATTCAAAAGATGGAAAGGGATAATTGCAAAACAAACCTGAGGGGAGGCTCATAAGATCCGTGATATGAAAATCGATCTGTTACGAGGCATTATTGCCTTCTCCACTTGCCGCTCGATTTCTCTCTGAAAGCAGATACAATACTTTCGGAGAGACCATAACAAACGCGGGTGCGAAGCAACCACAGGGGATATTCATTTACTTTATTTGCCAGTGTGTTAAGCGATAACAATGGATGGCAGTAGGTGGATGGTGGAAAGGAGGAGAGATGAGGGGAGAGGAATAAAGAGGTACTGGACAGTTGAATGAAACCAAAAAGAGATGGGCAACGCCAAATGGCGAATGTTTTGCATAGCAGGGTACAAAGCGTGTTTTTTGTGTATTCTGAATGTTCACATGAAGAGTAAAGATTAGCAACTGCGAGTAGAGCTAAAGGAAGCTGATTATAGAAATATAAATCGGGATGATATGACTTTCTATATCTGTCTCAAGCTGTTATGATGATGTTTGCTCGATTAGTGCTCTGTGAGAAACCGATTTTTTATTTTGAGATAAAGGTCGCATGCAGTAAAAATCGTGCTAAGAATCCGAGTTAATAGTGAGTTGCCTAATAAATATTCATCGAAAAAAGAACATTCTCGAGCAGCAAAAAGGTTGCCTAAGTTGACCTCGACGCCGTCAAAACTCGAAACAAATCGATGACGACAATAACGTTCCTATTCTCTACATTCAAAAGTGCCCCGCTTACAACACAACACCCTGCTTCAGCAATACGAGCTGCCATCTTATTCTATTACAACGAGTACCCATTAACTGTATTCTGCTTCCACCTTGCCAGACGAAAACAAATACGAGCCTCGACCATAAAAAATTAGCTCTGCAGCAGCAATCCAGGCTATTGATCTTGAGTCTGCAAGCTAATCGATGGAATGAACAGAAGAATTTTGAAAGTGCAAATATGGTCATCTGATTCTGCTGTCGGGTTTCTGGAAATGAGGCACCGAAACTGACGGCTTCAAAAACTAAGATAAAAGCTTTTGATGCCATCGGCGTGTTGAGGGAGTCACCTTCTTTAAAGATTATTAGGCCGTCATCGAACTTCACCACCTGAATGCTTGTTTATCGGGAGCCGAAAGTTTCTATAGGATTTAAATTATTGCACTTTTATGAGTCCGTCGGCAGAAGGGGCCGTATTTAGTTGCCTACAGGCACCTCTCGAATACATTCTTTCGTGCTTTCAATCACCCCGCAAAAAAGCAAACGCTGTCCTGCGCTCTAAACAACATTGCCTCGAGTGTTTTGCATGAAAAAAACTGATTCGAATGGTGAAATGAAATACGGAATACGTTTCCTGCTAAATTGAGGGGGAGGGTAACTGATCTGGGATTGCCAGGGAATGATGCACAATCGGACACTAAACAACCGTCGGAAAAAACTGAAAATCTTGGCGAATTCATTAAACCTTCAAAAATTGCATGGAAACAAAAAAAATCACCTGGAAACGAAAAATCCTCAAAATTTTCTTAGCCTGATTAACAGATCACAAAAAGCACATAGTCAGAGAATGAAATAAAAAAGAAAGGTACGGGTCAACGATACACCGGAAGTATGGAGGACGGGTACGAACTTGTGGGTCATTCAGTCATTCTCCGCTTTCTAAGTGTGTCACTTAGCAAAAACGAAGAAACGTTGCGTACTGATAGATTAACGCAATATGCGCTTTCTGCTATTGCAGCAACTCCTGTCTCCAAATATGAGTGATATTTGTGGAAATTTTTGAAATCACTAGCCAACTCTTCGAGAAGGCCAAAAGAAGGCGTCGATATGCTCAACACTCTTAAATCTGGTCCACTATTTTTTAACAATTTGCGATTTGGAATCTTGATTATAGTTTTCCAATTCTTTATGCCCTTTCCTACTCGTGCATAGTGCTTCGGAAGGTTAGTATACTGCCCCTTCGAAACGAAGAAAGTGGCATGTTGCGCATTCACCGAGCACAATAATATTCCGCATAACGTCCAATGATTACTTACCTATCTAACATCTAAAAACTCCTGGAGAATACTCCAAACTGCTATTACTTTAAATGAACACAGCAAACTGAAAGAGAATTTTATTTATGCAGTAAACTAAAGCACCATATTCGATCGCTGTAACTTTAGTGGTTCGCGAGAGATGAAACACACGCAGACAACATGCACACATATGAGCGGATATGACGTCACTATGCATTTACACAACACAACAAGAGAGAATGTTGCGTGGAACATCGTACACATTAAACACTCAATGCATGAAACATCGCACCCTCATGAAGATCTGCATGCATCAAAACCCGGTCATTCAAATGAGTGTCAACAAGCTGCGGACAGCTGTATGTTGTAAGGATTGGCCACTTCAGATAATTCACACCTTTTATTACCACGACTCTTTTCACTCGAATCTAAGGTTGCAACTTTCGATATACACCCATCCTTCCAGAACTTTGAAGGATTTCATACTTCCAAATGCAATGCAAAACTAACGTAAAACACCGGACCATCATTTCGATCAGCTTCTGTTTCGTCTGAGTAAACTTGTTTCTGATGTTCGTTTTATTTTCTCCGTTTTCATCTAAATTTGCTTTGTTGTATACCCTCCATTTTACCGCTCCATGGACACTCAGTTTTTTAATTATAAGAGTGGGAGTTTTTCAGGACAAATGAACTTCCTCTCACTTTCACGGGAGTTTTTCAGGACAAGTGAACTTCCTCTCACTTTCACCTGCCACTTTGCTCGTGTTTGCGAAACATTCTAACGCATTTACACTGACACACAAAAGTGCAAATTCATTACTTTCACACTGAAATGCGATGAATCGTCCACTGGATTTTGCTGGATTAGATAACAGCCTGCGCAGATACGATGGAATCAACCTAGCAGGCATTTGAAGCCACTCGTAAGGTGAAGTACGGGATGTGATGTATACAACGAAATATCCAACGATCTTCCCTCCTCAAACGACTATTTACCATCAAGAAATAGATAAACACATCGACCTGAATCTCAATAACATCTGCAAGGATCGTCTACAATTATATAGTATCGCGAAGCAGCAAAATTTATGGATAAAACCTTTTGGAGTAGATAAAAACAAACGAAACAACAGCATCCGAATCTCAGGGCGACTATGTTAGCTGAACGCATCGGCTGC
The DNA here is from genome assembly GCA_037389465.1 of Baylisascaris procyonis. Taxonomy (NCBI): domain Eukaryota; kingdom Metazoa; phylum Nematoda; class Chromadorea; order Rhabditida; family Ascarididae; genus Baylisascaris; species Baylisascaris procyonis. The sequence continues at coordinate 38,513 of JAZARR010000078.1, read as the reverse complement.
ATACAACACCGTGTATGGAGGCACGAAAACTCCGCGTTGCACATCGCTGCTCAGAGCCGAACGCTGCGCTTGCTGCCTACGGCGCACGCACGCTGCTGCGTATCTACAAGCGTATGTGAGGCAAAAGAAACAACATGGACTCGGGGAGCGACCGATTAGCTGCGCTATGCTCCTTGAATGTCACTCGGGATGGAATTCAGGTCGGGGAAGAATGCAGGTAGGATTTCAGCAATCCGGAAACAGTTTTATCTTTCGGTTTCATCTCCACTGTTAGCCACAGCATCAGGCAGATTTCGCACACTTCGTGCAGCCTTTATCTTGAATATTGTATGCTGGCAGACCCAAAGGATACAATGCATCTTCCATTGGCCATTCTAAACTTCTGTTGAAGGCGCCCATTCTATTCACTAAAAAACCAAAAACAAGGATAAAGCGTGCGATGGGTAACTTTAGAGTTTCGTTGAAAAGTATGGAGCCTATATTTGTCGTCTTCACTTAACTTATGTTTACCTGAATATCCACATCCACTTCTCTCCTCACTCATCTTTAAACAATAAAATCTTTATTTTTGATCATAATAACTGCACATCGGTACTGAAGAAGAAGCGGGTCATCAAACTCACTTCGATGTATCCTCACATTCCATATCCATCACTCTGGAATTACCGCAAGTTTATTTTCTGTTCATTACTAGCATGTCCATCAGTCACTTTCCAAATAGGAGCGATTTCTAATCTACGAGCCAATCGCAAAGAGCTGATTGCAAACAAAGTGACTAATCAACGAACTCATCTGCTGGCTCATAGGAGCAGAACAGTACCGTGTAGCACCCCAGCCCCTTTAAACGAATGAAGACTTAAGGTTCTTAATCGTTTATTCAGTTGACGACCAGCATGCGTCCAACCCTTACCGATCATGAGGCCACTCTAATTTTCCCACAGTAGTTCCGCAAATGGTGAGGATCGACCATCACGAGATCGAACAACTGCGCATAAGCCATTAGCAACAAGTAAAAAATGTATTTCAACGCATGTGGCATTTTAAGCAAGATCGCCGAGCTGGAAGTTCTGGTTGATGTATCGGCATCCGATGTTCAAGTACTGTGATGCCCTGCCTTCTTATAGTTGTTCTTGTCTCTTTTTACAATGTGACCATTCCACACGCACGGCTGAAGGGGTGTGGGGGTGAGGAGAGTATGAGAGAAAGGAGGATCAAGCTTCTAGATTTGTCACAAACGATGTCGTCGCCGTTCCGTTTGTCTTCAACCGTGGAGTGTTCGATGTCGATAATGTAGTGGAATGAAATTCACTCAACCCTATTTGAGCGACAATGCCCTCAATTTTGAAACCACCATAACTTTCAAGTGATCGCAGATCGGCGCACCGTAAAGCACACATCTGTCATCATCGGAGTTTAAAATATTGCGGATTCAGTAGTGATGCTTCTGTGCATTTGAGTAGCCAACTCGAATCTTGTTGTCGAATCGTTCCTACTAGATTAAATTGATGGAGGCCACCCGTGATGTTGATCTAATCGGTGTTCTTCTAACGAATGCAGAAATGGTCGGTGATATTTGCGCAACGGAAAACGTATTCCGTATTCGTATTCCTCTCGAATTTATTTTGTATTCCTTTACGGATACCACGTATAAAGACCGGAAAATCATTGGCACTTCCTTCGAAGCAACTTCTCTGTGAATTAACACACGTTAGAATGCGTGGAACTTATATATAATTTCCACAATGCTTTCCTATTCGTAAAACTGTTCTCGCATACCCCTTTTTTTGTGCAAATATTCCAAAAGTGTGTATATCTTTTTAAATTTACTGTTCGTTTTTGCGTATGGAAAAAAAAACGCATACAAACGCTTTCTAACGTAATGTTGTTTTCAATGTTTGCCTTAACTCTGAGTTTCTAAGAAACATCATCAATAAAACATCGTATGCACCTATCTGATTTTCGCATTAGAAATTGCCAAAGCAAAGTACAATGCGTTTTCCCACCCGGTCGATCTCTGCGCTCATTCTTAGCCAAAACATTCGTTTTTGGCAATTGAGCATTTTGCAAAGCACTTTCACAAGTGCACTATGGCAATATCGTTTAATGCGCATATATGTGTGTATTTGTCTGTCTGCCAGTTCTCACTTAAGGACCACTAAACCAAAATTCACGAAATTCATGGATGCAGTGTGCGTCACAGAATTGACCTCATATACCACAGTTTACATTGATCCGTCAACTTAACGAGTTAGAGGTATTTAAAAGTGCTAAAAAGCTTGCACGAACTTCACACCGGTCGAACCGCAAAAACTAACTAATCTTTTTGAGGAACGTTTATATAGGCTATCAGATCAGTTAAAACTGGAAGGCACCGTCTCGAATATTTTATTATTTATTGGTAACATGTAAAAAGGGCTGAAAGTTGAGCGGGATACAAAGGTCACGTTTGTTCAGAGTGCTAATGGTCTTACTGCCGCTGAACGTAACGATGGTTCAATCTAGAAAGAGTTATGCTTGTTTTTCGCGCATCTTCATATCCCTTCGCCGTTTCGACTCGCAGCCCCTAAATGTTACTGAAACGAAGCTTATGATGAAGTTGAGGTCAATTAGTTACCCCCCTTTTGGAAATCTGCTGTGGAGGTGCTACGATCAGTACAACGGGGTTGCTTTGGAAGATAACAGCGGTAACGAAAGTGTTGTGGGAAGATAGGCGAAAAATTGCACCCAAAGAGGAAAGAAGGAACCGAACACAGCAGAATGTTGGAGTAGGAACAGCAAGTTTGCCAGAAATAGAGGAGAAGTAAACCAGCGTTGCTTGAAGTTGATTGATACGTCTGCATTAGCATGCACCAACATAAAAGTATACTTCGGCATCTACCGTTTGTACCATAGAATCACCCATTAAACTAACTTTTGTTACGACCTATCGCCTTCTTGACCATTTATTACACATCAATGAGTGGATATGCCATAAGATGTGCGATGGAGGAAAAAGAAAAAGCCTAGAGACATTATTTCATCGTCTTGTTGAATATCGGTCCAGGTGACTGCTTCTGATGAGCATAATTTCGAAGAGCGGGTATTATTTCCGCTTTTCTAACATCCCCTCCCCCGTTGTTTTAACTCGACGGACAGGACATATTTGTAGGGTAGGGGAAGGGAGGACAGGAGGAACATACAAAATTAGTGGTCTGAAACTGCAGATAGGAACTAACAAACTAATGTACAAAATGCCACAGACGTTGTCATATTATCCTCTTCAATAGAAATATATACCACTCCTAAGTTTTGAGTAATTCGCATTGAAACCTATGGGAAACACGCAATTATTTACATTCAATCTGAGGCAAAACAAAATTACTGCTAAGAAATTACCACATATATTTGGCGCTACATAAAAATGGCACGAAGTCGACACAGACGTCAAAACGATGTCCGATTCCTCGCCTTAGCTCGTAACTCTCCCTTAACATACTCGCGCATACAGACGTCGGGAATTTGTTCGTCGATCATACGAAGAGCCTCGTTAAGAGGTCGGTCACTATAGTAATGCATTAACTGCGTTCCGTACACAATCCAAACACAATCTGCACAACCCGATCCACAACATGTCAGTGGATCCGGTGCTTCTGGAGCATGAGAACCAGTATATGCGCGCCGTGGTGTAACTGAACGTGTCGAAACGCAGCTAAATTCAGGCTCAGGAGGAGGTGGTGGTGGTGGCGGTGTTGGTCGTACGACATTTTGTGGTGCTCTTCCGTTCTTGGCATCGTTCAAATTCAGTTGCGCTGTTGTGCCTAAAACAAAACAAAACTAAATGATGGTTGTGCGTGTTGGCTGGTCATTGTACATCTACAGAAGTAAAGCATCGAGCAATCGCTTTAACAGCCGGCGCTGGAAGGGATAGCTGGTTAGATCCAGTGGGACACAAGTGTCACTCTTCCACTTTCGACAGAACTCAACATAGTCTTTGGGGAACTCTTTAGAAAACTATGTTTTTATTGTGTTATCGATAAATTAACCTAATTTACTATCATAAGATAGTGGAGTCGACACAGTAATAATACCCGTCCAAATTTCCACGTCCACAGCTGCATTGCCATAGAAGGAACGACCGAGAGAATCAATTGTAGCTGAATGCAGAAATAAATGTGCCTAAAATCTTCGCTAACTGGCAACCTTCATATGCAAGCGCAAAGCACCTATTGCTGACGAAATTAAATGAGTGGCCGACCGATTCCGTGTCTATCCAACAGGCAAATGAACATATTCGCATCTTTAAACGTGGATATGACATCACCATTCGTTTACAGACGATTATATCAAGCATCCTAATATCGCAGCTGCTGCATGTCATTGTCAGTTTGTGCAGCGTCATATTATAGTCCCATACTCTTCATTGTCTTGAAAATACTTCAGGTTACTACCGTAATAGTTGCATCATTTGCACTGATAATATCGATACGAAGAAAACTCTAAGAAGGGATAAACTGACAACTCACCGCTACATTGTATGACAACCCTTCATACACTTGTTCCTATCGCATGGTACCTTACATGATAAATTATTTCACGAAATTACTCTATTTCCAACAATAATACTAGCAGCAATCTTTGAAACTGATAATGGGAATATTCCTTCGGGCCACAGCCACGTTTAACATTTGCGTTACTGGTTTGAGCTGCAACTAAAACCCGCCAATGGCTCATTTTGATCTGAATGAAGTCTTGTTTTCTCTTATATTTTGCTGGGGCTCATTGGCTTTTTATGGCTACTGGCATGAAACGGTTCGGATAGTTACACTACTGCTGCTTGCATTCACCGTTCGTCTCTAGCATGATTTTAATTCCTTCTACTGTCCGGGACTGGCCACCCCCCTAAGTGGTATCGATGCGATATGTTGAGTACACTATGTGTTCGTCGATGAGGTTTGTGCTTGTTCGGTGGTACGTCACTCAAAATCTTTGAAATACATACCAGCAAAACATCTAGCGAACAATCGATAGCTAGTCATACATTGTGGCCGTCGCCACATGACAATTTCACCAACAATACCACCAACAGTCCTCGATATCATATGCTCTCTTCTGAAACACTTTGTAAACCAACACTGCCTACATTTCAAGTGCTTCAATATTTCCTCAGTACCGACTTAAATAAAACAATAAAAGAGAAAATGAAATTTATAAAGCGGAATGATACATACTGAACAAAGTACAAACCATAAGATATAAATATAGGAGAGATGTATAAGGAAAATGAACTGCTGACCACTAACGATAAGTTGCACGTTTATTCCTATACAGCTTATCAAGGGAGGGACTTAATTTAATTTAATTATAAGGGGCTTATTTGAACCAGCACAGAATCTTTTTGGGTAAACCATGCAAAAGTACTAAGCCACAGAGGTGAATTCACATTCACGGACGCTCTCCAAGTTGTTTGCACCTCACGTCGCATTTGCTGACAAGAGCTGCGAAAGAACAGACCAAGTGGTTAGTGCAGAACGTGTTTCACAATGTGATGACAAAATGTGGAGAGGACACTCTGAGTGTGACGTGCTAAACGGAAGGTTACGGAGTTTGGTGTGAGACACCGATCGGCGGAACAACACTTCATTTTGGGAGGGGTTGTGAATCATTGAAACCATATCTCGACATAAGAACGTCACAAAAAACAATAATACCATTTCTGAGGCCTCCATGCGAACTTAATCAAATGACCTATCATCAAAAAAGTTAGGGCCATAATTTTTCATATGTTCGACGATTAAGCGCGAACCCACCCCACCGTCTACTGATGGTTTCCGTGAATTGGGAGAGAGAAATGCTCAATTTTGTCGTCCTTGATTACACTGCTACGCGTTATCTACGCCAACGAACTGAATACACCGTTGGAGTGAGCAGCAAAGCCAACAACAATACGAGGCCCTTTGAAATAGGCACCCCTCCCCCCCCCCCCGCCATCTCCTGACGAAAAAAACAGGAGACCGAGAGGCTGCCCTTATTCTGGTATGAACATAGACATATTACTGCTCGTAATGCTACTATTTTTACTGTTACTATTACCATCACAACCACTGTTATTACTTTTACTACTACTCAAGCAAGTACAGTATTTACAGCAGCTATTGAAACAGGAATATGTGAAAGTATAAGGTAAGAATGCAAAAGGAGATCATTAGAATTTTTTCTTTCGAATTGGCTGCTTACTGGGATGTTGCACAGTGGCGGATTCGATCGACTTCAGTTATTCAACCACCTCTTCCTATAGATTTATAAGCGAACTCGACACATCAACAGAAATTAACAATATCCTTCCGAAAGTAGCTTATTTTTTGGCTTTTCAAGGACAGGTTAAGAAAATGGAGTTGAATCACTGTTTCAAGAGTTCGGCAGTTTCAAAAGTAATATCAGCAGGTGGTACTTGAAATGTGAATGGGGGTGTTCAATATTTCTACACTGAGCACTGTTGTTGAGGAAAAATCCAACCAACACCGCTCACCTACAGGCATATGAAACGAAGAAGTTTTCGGTACAAATCTACCATCGCCGTCATCAAGGACTCAAGAGGCATTGAGAATGAACGAAATTTGCCTATGAACGCCAATTTAAACCGACGCCTTTTGCTGACGTTCAAAGTGGTTTGTTTCGATTAATAAGGCTACCATGCAATCCACAACATTTTTCAAAATGTTAATCAGCAGCCCCTATGAACTTCCACTTCCAGGAGTTTACAGCCTTCAACCGGAAACCAAACCGACCAAAAGCTGCCCAGTGGGTCTCATAAAGAGGCGGTGAATGATCATTCAAAGGAACAGCTGATTACCAAGGGTCGAGCATGAAAAAATTCAGCTGGCTTCACTTGTCTGGGGCTATGCCAGCTGACGGACCGGGCCAAGCATATCTTGTTGAATTGTGAGCTGAGCCACTTCTGCTACGAGCACTGTATATGGCTTCATTCGTGTCTGTGACTAACATTTGCAGCGCGGTCACATGAAGCGTCGTTTCCATGTTTTAAAAAGTGATAAAGTTTTCCTTAACGCTCTCATTTTCTGAGTATATAAGGAACGTCCGCAAAACCTATCCCTCCATTCGGCTTGTTCCTGAGATGATTAAAAATTACTTCTTTATTTGTTCAAGATGATAGAATTTTTTACACTCTCTTGATTTGTCTAATTGTTTCCCTGTTTGCCCTTCAAGCTTGTTTGTTACCTGGGTAATAATATGGGAAAAAAGAAGTCTTCCAGTTCAAATTTGCGCCGGACATTCCGGCATGCTATGACATGCGGAAGGAGACTTGTAAGCCCCTTTTATGGAAAACTTCTTACGGACATCGGAAATGTGCTGAAAGTTTGTAGATGAATTCGTTAACAGGAAAACGGAGGAAGGAGGATCCTCAGCAGTCATCGATTTCTTTCGACGAACAGGAACAAGCGATAGGAAGCAGTCTTCTTGAAGATTTTTGAAGAAACTGCACCCTCAGTCCAAGCCAAAAAAAAAGAAGGAAAGAAAAAGCATGAAAATCGTTTTTTCTCGCCATCTCTCCTAAATACTTCAAAATTTTACAAGTTCACCTATAAGCCTTTTCAGCTTTAGCATCGCTATAATGCAACTTATTTCCGGTGAAAGCACTAAAAATTGATGATAAATTTCTACTTAAAGTTACAATATTCTACGTATCAATAAAATTGCTTTTACATTCACTTCGGTTGTATTACGAACATCTTTCCGGGGAATAAGGCTGACGTATTAAATAAGGGGATGAGTTGTAGTTTAATCGTTTCTATTTATTTCAGTATCGGGAAGTGGGGAAATGTGCAAAAAGTACCCAAAGTGAATATTAACATAAAGGTAGATAGCAGAACAAACAACAGAAGCAACAAAAAAGTGAGTGGAAAAACTTGTTGAGCACGTTGGTGAGCAGACATCAAACACCTCGAGGTTCAATCAAATAGCCTTACATCACCACGGGGTATTTCTGAACGAAAACTTTGCACATAGAGCCAGAGTTCATAAAGCAGACAATATCCGCTTCGCTAGTAATTTGTTATTACGGGAAGAGGAGGTGCCCTACCATCTGCCCCCACCAAAATGAGCGGAAGGAGAACAAGTACGGAAACTAGTGCTCATGTTATTTGCAAAGTGAAAGAAGTGGCATGAAGTTTTCTGTGGGTTCTGGTGATGTAATCAGGCGACGGTGCATTCTGTTCGAATATTGGGCTTGAAGATGGTCTTCCAGTGTTTGTTAGAAGCAGGTGTCACCGAAGCCGAAGGCAACAGATGGCGCGAAATAACATGCGCAGATGCGAGAAAGATGATACCCCCTCCCCTTCTCTCGACTTCCACACCATCATTCAGTCCTCAATAAAGCGTGGAGAAGTATTTGTTGGGAATCGTGAATAGAAACGTGATCGCTGTGCTAATGAATGCAATGCTCCATTTCTAATGTAATCCATGTTTCACCTCACACCCTTCACTACGCATCGCGTGCAAGCATCGCCGATGGACGATTGCAGCAAATCCAAATTTGCTTGCGAGTTGCATTTGCATCTGCCGTGAAAGGCAGTGAAAAAATATCTTTTCCTTACACTGTTATATTCACTTACTCCTACATATCTGTCAGTCGTTTGTTGCAGGTAAACAGTGGGACTCGAGATCTCTCTCTGCCTCCCTTGTGCGCATGCTCTTGTGGCCAAATGCGCCACCTTTTACCCGTACTCTAGTAGTTTTGGTTGCGAAAACGGAATGTTACGAATGTGAAAACGATTTTTGTGGGAGAGTAAGAGAAATAGCTATCAAACATTCTAGAGTTACGATATTGTGAAGCAGGATTAAGGTAGTTTCTATGCAGTCATGGAAGCAAATATTTGAAAAACTATTTAATGCATACACTGAAAGAACATATGTTGTCAAGAGACGGCATTTTTTGTCTGATGATGTTGTGTTGATGCAGCGATGTAGCATTGTGCGATCCTCGTAGCATGCTGGCAATAATCGAAAGAGCTTGTTTAGCTGTTTGTTGGTATGTTCCTCGACGAGTGATGTTGAGGGAAATTAGATGTCTCGTTGAACTCTTGTTTATTGCTTTCTGGCATATAATGCTTGGAAACTGTTAAATACCCGTATATTGGGGAGGGGGAAGGACAAGGGCTTATATTTAGGAGGGACGTTTTAACTATGAAACTAACAAAAGGGTATATGATCGGAGAAGGTAACAAAGCAGGTTTTTCACAAATGGTGTTTTTCGCATTTCCGAGCTCGAAATGAGTGCAATCGTTTTGGTATACCCAGGACAATAGCGACAACGGGAAGGGGGTTGCGATGTGCTTTCCCAAGATTGTCTGATGCCTGGCTTTAGCGATTGCTAATTTGCAGGTCGTAATGTCATCATGTGCGATGCCACACCGTCAATACCGATTTCTGAACATGCATACTGTTGAGTTCGCGGTTCCAACCGATGCCGCCGAAGATCTGTCTCGCGTTGAATACCTCGGAGGAGGTTCATTCGGGAACGTAATGTAGGTACCCATTTCTCGTGCTTTCTCTTCTTGAGGGATGTTCAGCAAATGAACAATGAATTCGATTGCTGTCCTCGTAAGTTTTTTTGGTATTGGAACGCATAGTTGTTCATCCGCACAGAAGGATGACGATGAATCATTGTTCAATTGACAGAAATTGCGCAACTTGTGCTGGGTAGGGACTCAAACACAAAAAATAGGCACGATTGCAGAGAAGTTGCGAACAGCAAACTTGTGCTCATACTCGCACAGGAATACGCGAGGCTACAGTAACCTGCACTTTGCACAGGGCTTCCCAAGCGTGCACTAACGGGTCAAAAAATCACCCAAGCCTAGTATGGAAATAGCTATTTTTTTCGGCAGCTCATCTTAAAATGCAAAATTTCAGCTCAGTTGGAGCACCGGGACTACTTTTTTGGATGTGTCCAGCTTCTCTGCAATCGTGTTGTAGCGGGTCATAAAAATACCCAAACTTCAAAGCAGGAACATAAAAATTTTCTCTATAGGTCAGCTTAGACTGCAAAATCATGCCTCCGTGTGCGGTGTTCAGCTATGATCTCGCAAAATGAGAAGAGATTCGTAGAGATGGCGCACCTCCTTCACAGGGAACGTCTGAAGCAGTGCAGTTAGGGGCAGGGGACGGGGTATAATGGGTGAGCTTGTTCCTGCATGTGCTATCGGGAATGATTGTCGAGGCGCGATATGCAGTTATGCTGTTGCAGGTATCCAGCATTGAATATGTGCACTTTTTTATTCAGAAATACTTTCCTTGTTTTTCGTTCGCGTTATCTGTGATGAACTTTGCCAGATGCTAAGATCTAAGGTCATTCTCTTACAACGGAGCAAACCTTCGGTTCCTTAACGTACGACAGTCTTTAAAATTACGTTTCTCGTATCCCATCTCCTTCATTTCTGTTTCCGGAAAACTTGTGCAAATTTTAGTTAATTGTTAGTTTGATGCCGTTTTAATACGATTATGAATTTAAGCAAGATTCCTGAATATGTTTGCCAGGATGGACGAAAGGCGTGCGTTGCCATCAAAAAACTCTATGAGCCTTTTCGCGATGAAAAAAACGCACAACGCGTTTTCCGGCAAGTTATTTCGATATTTCCACGTTTAAGACGTTGACGATATTTTTTTGCGATGTTTTGAGAAAAATGCTGTACAACACTGTCGATTGACGTTATCTTCGAGTGTTTCTTTGCTAAACGAAATAACATAAAAGCTTGCTTGCAATCGCCACATGTTTGCAAAAGGGAATGGGGTGAGGAACAAATGACCACGTCAAGTAAAAATATCACAGCTAACGTACGAACACTGAGAAGATACCGTACAGTACTGCCGTAGGTTTTAGGAAAAAGCCGTATAAGGCCGCTCTGATGGATAAACCAAAAAAAAATTATGCACTGCATTAGTTTCTTCATTGCTTCTAGTTTTTATCTACGGTTATATTATTTCGGAGGTGAAAGAAGTATGTGATGCAACTTACCGAGGCAATTGCTTGCATATACATCAATTAGCACGAACTGTTTTGTATTGTAATTGCGTTGATTTTAAGGGAGGTGCGTTTGTTGCAAATGATGGTTCATGAAAACATCGTCAAGCTGCTCGATCTGTATACACCAGACACTTCCGCCTCATCTCTGCGTAATGTGTGGGTATTCATATTTTTACTACACTGAAATCGCTGGAACTAACCACGTTGACAAGTGGTTCTCAGGGGATGAGGATATACATAAGTCCGCTCGTATAAATCGGAAAATGTTTTGAAAACTTTGTTTTTGCTTTGTTTATCAAAACCCGTATGAACGAAATTTGGCTCTTTAAGTTTTGGAACGCATGGATACTCGCAGCGTTAGTTTTATTATATTAGTTCTAGGGCTTCAATGTGCAAAACGTTTTGTTTCAGGCTGGCTGAAATTTAGAGCAGCAGTTATGGGGGTATGTTTGAAATATCCTCAAGAAGAGGTGTCATGATCTATGTGATTGATTTTTTAACCACAATTGGATGGAGTTCGGCTGGCTTCGCTGTAACTTTGATTTAGTTTGATGTAGTGAATATTGAGTTCTTGTGTATGGAAAGACTCATTACGTCTATCTTAATTTTATAAAAGGAAGCATAAGAGGTCGCTGAGCGTGCTGTTGAGTTTTCCTGAAAAACTTTTAGCGGCATGAATGAGCGGTAAGTTTTGAGAGTTATAAGCGGATATTGCCTCTTGATCTGTATAATTCAGTCAGAGGTAATGAATGGTATTGAGAAACTTTTAAGGTATATTGTGAGCGAATATGCGGGAAATAGTCTTGGAGAGATATTGAGGCGACAACGAGAGATGGGAGGAAACGTATGTCTTCTAACAGCAGGCCATCACAAGTTTATCATTTATCAGTTGTTGAGGGCGCTGAAATATATACACTCGGCTAGTGTAAGTTGTTTTCTTCACTTTTTCTCACATTCCTGTGAAGTAATATGTGGGTCTGTTAATAACCATTGGCAGGAGTTAGATTATAATATTAAACTACGATAGGAGTTCGTGTCAGGACCGTCAGTTGCCTAAGGTGAAACCTTTCCGTGGAATATGCAGGTATCATCGGTGAATATTTCGGTCTGTAAACGAGTATGAAGCGTGGCAGAGGTGCTTTTTGATATGGATGTGTGTTTCTGTGTGTTCTCCATGTAATATAGCGACAAAAGAAAGTGAAACGAGAATATAACGAATAAAAATGCATTATGAATGAACCCACAAGGCAGGGGAAATGTATATTTTGTAGAGAACAGTTGAACGCGTATAAGAAATCAGCAGAACAACATGTCTGATCTAATAGGTTTTTCAGATCCGTAATTTTCACCATTAGCACTTCGTTGGCAAGTGTTTTGACGTGGAATTGAGTACTGTAAGGAAGCAGATAAGCCAACTAACTGACGACAGCAAAGTTTGTTTTTATAAAAGTGTAATTCAAGCACTCATACAGTCGGAAGTTAATCGGTGAATGATGGTAAGCAAAGAGTTGATAAATACACCGATTCGGCCATCGTGCTATAAGCTCCAACTTTTTCAAGTATTCGATTTTCATAGTTACACATTGTTAAACGAGGCTGACGATGCGTGAACATTTTTTGATTTCACTGAGTTTAGTATGATGAGCGCCAATATAGACTATCGACCTAACTGTGGGGTGTGGAATATTGGTGAACACGGGATTGCATGACATTGTTGGATTGATTCAGCTTGTTAAAATGGCAGTTGAGATTTAGAGAGCATTTGAACATTATCACAAAGTTGCACACATAATTGAGGCTCGTTTCTAGGTTATTCATCGTGATTTGAAACCAGGCAACTTGGCTCTAACTGCCGATTGCGATCTTTCGGTGCTCGACTTCGGACAAGCGCGCACGCTAAATACTGATGATACGGCGCTTTCAGCTTATGTTATGACGCGTTGGTATCGAAGCCCTGAGGTGATTTATTGGAAGATCGATTCATACGACACACAAGGTATGCTTATTTCACTTGTCATGCATAAATTGATGACCTTGGGAACATGTCTTCTGCTTGATGCTTCCCGCTCATCAGTGAACAATTAATATCGATTTCTGATTCGTCTTGGACATTTTTCCCGTTATTTAAAATTCTCCGTTGTGCATATTTTGCAGCTTTATATTGGTATTGATTCGTTATCACGATGTATACATGCAGTGATGTGGTTCACGTTTGTAGGGTGATGCATATTCACCCGCCATTTGCAATTGTGCAGGTGTGTCTCCTCACCTTTGCATTGTGTCAGACTATTGCTTTCTTCAGTTATAACGCTTCCTGAGTAAAGCCCGTTGATCGTCTTCAACTGAAAACAAGGGACATATGCGTTCATTGCTATGAGGACTTTAACATGTACAACCTCTGCCAATGTTTTCTAGCATACAGCGTCTAATAGTAACAGCGTTGTAGTGACTACTATAGTAATCTAGTACAGGTGGTCTTGACAGTGAAAGTACGAGAGGGTGGAATGTCGTTGAATTCAAGGTAGCGATCTTTGCGCCGTGACTTTTATAGTAATGACTGTAGTTCTCAAATCGTTGACAAAATCCTCTAAATTTTGCTTTGGTTTTGAAATACTTTTTTTTTCAGCAGTTTATTTCTTTTGTAGCTGACATGTGGTCGGTTGGATGCATCCTTGCTGAGCTCAGTCTTGGACGGCCACTTTTTCCTGGAGAAGATTGTGAGTTTTATTTTTTTTCTTATTTTGTCGGATTTTATTTAGATTATCGAATTGTTCATTATTTAAAAACTATCAGGTATTAGTGATTTGAATTTCAGTTGTAATCAGGTGATCTACGCACGATCGTTATTTAGTCTTTGAGCATATGTAAATTTTAAGTGGAAATGCAGTTACATGAAAGCTAGCCTGTCGCGTTATCAAACGAAGTCTGTATTTCAAAATGCATAGAAATTGTCTGACTAATGTTACAGGAGTGGTTGCCAAGTCTTTTGATTGCTTCTCATTATAATTGATCCCTCGAAATAGGCAAATTTGGCGACGATTACAGGGATAGAGTTCCTCATTTCAATAGAAGTTGGGTTTGTTTGCTTGAGAGTTATGAAAATTGGTATATTTTGTTGATTTGTTTTGTTTTTGTTTTTGTTTTTGTTTGTTTTTTTTTTCTAATTTCGGAGGTATCACAGCGTATATTCGAGAAGCATTTCGTGAAACGTTTCTGACGATTGCATTAGTGACTGCGTTTTGAAAGAACTCGATTACTGATCCATTCTAAAGTCTATCATTGAATCGTTTTTTTAAAGGCGCTCTTAACGATACACTTTATAACAGTGGCTGTATTTGCTCGTTAAACGTCAGCAATGCGCAACACCCATTCATTGATGAGACGTTTCGTTGTTTTGCAGAACGTGGTATAGGCTTATGATGATTTTCACGGTATAAGAGGTATTACTAGTTTACATAATCGCAATAGTTAGTTGATAAGAAGAAACTAAAGAGAATCCAGTCCCACTCGCAAGCTTATTCTGAGTGTTACTGCAGCAATGGCTCAATACCGGTTGATCACGGAGTTGTGCGGAAGTCCCGACAAGGATTTGATGGCGAAGCTAGCCCGCAATGAGGCAGTTTTGAATGTTCTCACACACCTCGGCGTGTACCAAAGGAAGCGGTTCGTGGATTTCTTCCCAAAGTCATTCCCACCCGACCTAATTGATTTCTTGGATCGAATACTTGTCTTGGACCCAGAAAAAAGGTAAAATTGCTTCTCGAATATTTGCGCTAAAATATCACCTCTTTGTTTAAAATGAAGTAGTCTAAAGTTCGTCTAGTCTGCTGCATATAATTATAAATCGCAGGTTAGCGTTAGCGTTCCGTGAATCTCTGGGCGATCCAAGACAGGACGCTCGGCGTACACCCAGCAGATTTAGAATGCATCCGGACTCATGTGCTCCGAGAATTTTCGAAAAAACTTGAAGTGTGAGACGCACCACAAGCTTGAAACTGAAGGTGAGGATTAAGAGATTGGCATATCCTTTTCTGCAGAAAAATTAGGTTCGCTTTTATGTTCCTAATGACGAGAGATTCTGGTGAGGAGAAGCAGGTGAGTTGTGATTTGTTGCTGGGATTAAGGCCGAGTGTTTTTAGCAGCGTAGTGAATGACTGACTACTGCTTCGTTAGTTTATTATGACCGATTTCCGAGTCCATCTTATACCGCCCATATTATGTCTAAAGTTTGAATGTTGTCTTAATACAGACCGTAAAGGACATTCAAGGAAAGCAACTTTATCAGTGATAATTTTCAGAATGACGGTACAAGAGGCATTAGCTCATCCTTATTTGGCTGAATATTCTGTGCCGGAGGATGAACCCGTTGCTCCAGGACCATTCGTTATTAAGGAGTGTAGCCATCCGCATAGAACTCTCAAGGAATGGAAAGGTGTGCATAAAGTATTTGGCTGAATATCCTTCAGACCTACTCGGTCATTCTGTTCCTCGGAATTTTATATCCAGCAAGTATATTCAGCGCCGCACATAAACAAGCGCATACGCCCCCTTCCCCTCCTCGCACGCTTTTTATTACGGTCTGTAAGTCCAATTAAACGAATGTCGTCGGCTTTCGAAGCCGATCTTCGAGTTGGGTTTATGCTGAGAAGCGAATGAAAACGTCTGTCGGATTCTTAGAGCATCCACTTGCTGATTTTCGTCTTTTGAAAACTGACAAAGAGTATTGCAAGGTACCCATTCGGTTACCGCAGCCTCAAAGCACACACATAATAGTATTCATCACTGTTAAGTTTGTTAAAGCTATCCTCTAAAGTTTTCAAAAACAAGCGTATAGAGAGCTGTCGATAATTTAATGTAGCCCAAATTAGCTCGCTCGACTGCTGAAAGGAGAAGTGATGAGGAGGCTTTTAGGAGTCCGAAAGACTTTTGATGTTTTTAGATCGCCTTCCTTTTCCAAAACAAAAATTGTGATAACATTCGCTTTGGCTTTTCCACATTTTTGCAATCATTTTACGTTGGCTGCATCACAGTGCAAATAGCATTCCTATAGTATGGTACAATTTAGTTACTGATTTATTCTTAGAATCATTTATGATTTGAAAACCAGCAATAGATTCATGTCTTTCAAGGGCAATTCGTTTCGAAGAACCTCAGGATTGAGTGGGGACTGGGAAATAGCTCGCTTTACACTTCAAAACTTTATCGTGCGAGTTTTATCCAGTGTTTGGTTCTTTTTTTATATCAGATTTTTATATCAACTTTTGCAGAACTGATCTGGAGGGAAATTGTGCGTTTTCGGCGAATTCAATAAATTATGCGGCGGCTCGATTAACGATCGGTTCAACACACGCCCGAGATTTTCTTTTGTTGTCGATCTAATATTAGACGCGATGACCTACGAATATTATGCAGATACCTCTGTCTTCGTCTTCCCCTATGTTGAGTCCTATGGAAGAGCAGAACTGTTGACGGTGAAAAGGGAGAGCTGACATTCCACGCAGTTTTGGTTAGTTAAGGGGTTGGCTGAAAAATATCACTATCCTGTGGAAAGGATGAACGGCGGAAGGCGAACTGAGGTCACACTTGAAATTATAGGGCAAAGTTTTCATCATCAAATTGCCTGGAAACAAGGAATCTGTGGAGGTGTTTTGTGTTGTTAGCAGATCTACCTGCAGGCTCCCCTTGCACATAATGAAATCTACGAAAAGAATTAATATATATTATTCGTGTTGAAGTTTTGATAAGCAAGTAATAGGGAGATCCCGATGTGGTTGTTGGGGTTGTTTGCGTGACTCATTTCCTTAAAAAACGTGACACTGCAACCGTGATGTTTCAGAGCGCTTCAGATTGAAGGGTCTGAGCCGGACTTCATTTGGCTCATAACTCAAAAACATCCAACATTCTATCTCTATGCCAACTTGAGGCCATCCTGAGAGCTTCAGGCATCATACTAATTTTTGTGGAAAATCGATGATGGGAATGTTTCAACGCGTGGCATGATTTTAGAACAGATTTGCATCCATCCCGAATAGGATTTCGGATGGGTTGAAATTTCTCAATGATAACTTCGTACAACTATTATAGCTAAATACGCAACTGCATTCTTCATGATCGTTGTGCTCATTTTTCTATCGATGATTAAAAGTGCGCAGTTATCAAATAAACTCATTGCGGATACGGCGTTCATTTCAACTTCTTCATACCGTGGAGGGAGGCATTCATATTTTCTTCTCATTACTGTTTAAATGATTGGTGCATTGTCAAAAAAGTTTCCATTGTGTTGGTGGCGATATCCGTGAATTCGTTGATGGAAGCGCTCAGAAGTATTTCATGAGGTGAGTATTCCGATGTGTGACCTATGCAACCCACCTAAATGTATTGAACATTCCGCCAGAGGGGTGCACGGTGCATTGCGTAGTGATGCCACGAAATTGTTAATAGTTGATGAAGAGCCATGCCTTATGGCATGACAACGACATCTTGCAGGTGGCGTTACTCCATTTGAAGTTGTTGAGGCAAGTTGTCTCGCAGAACAAACTCTTCAAGAGTACAATGCATAGTCGCTCATCGACGAACAATGTATACCACAAATGTTTGTTATTGTAACAGCGAAGGCAAGGATATGGGATAGTTGATGATTTTTAAATTGATAGCGAGTTTGCTTTGATAACACATTAGAGCGATTGGGCGTCTCAGGCCACAGGTGTCGCGTCTTTGGTGATTCTCATTGAGAAAGATGATTTAGGCAAACACATCAATGCGACTGATGAATCCCACATTTCAAACAGCCCTAACGTGACACAAGAAAAGGCTAAAAAGTTTCAAACTAATTCACAGATTAGATTCTTGGAAAAGGATTGAAGTAGATCAAACATGATTTGTTCCCTAATTGTTTTGAACTGCGATTGGATGCTGATTTCATTTATATGGGGTCTAGCTTGTTGAGAGGTCATCACAGTCATACATTGCAGACAATTTTATTGGTAGCGAATCTAGTCAGCTAAAACTGGGAACGTCGTTGTTGTGAAAAACAACGTGAGTGCAAAGGGACGCCATCCCTTCTCTTGCAGGCATCAGAAGGGCAGGGCAAACCAGTACCCTTCCCTCAAGTGCACACCTTCAGTGCCCCCGCTGCAGATTCACATCCGCTTATCCTTACTCTTGAAACGTGAGATAGTTTGCACAAGTTTAAGATTTGCCTTCATGTGAGGTCCTTGCATTCGTTGCAGAGCCAGTCAGCAACATCTTTCGTTCCAATCCCGACTGAGTATGTTTGCTTGTTATTTCCATCTGGAATTCCTTGCAGCAATGTCATGTTGGGAAGTGGATTCATCAATGATTGCTCATATCCTTGCGGCATATACTTACGTGTACTGTTTGAGTAAGAATTCAGTCCTGTCCAACTTAAACCTCGTTGACGATTCCCATAGGAGTTTATCATTAGGCAAAACTTATCTTTAGCTATGATTAGGAGACAGCGCGTTTCATCATGCATAATGGGGATGTGGAACGCACACCCACACCGACCACACAAAAGTTTATTCAATCGTGTGTATCAAGACGGGATTGCACACGCAACGCTGTGTCATGTGTCTTGCTGCTCGTCTGAGGTGCTACTCGAAACACACTGTGGCGAAATCTCCATCAGAGTGTTTCTGCTCTCTTCCTTCTCTCTTTCAGCGATTTGGCGTTCATTGCTAAAAGAACGCTTCATTCGGAGTGTAAATGTGTACGTATGCATTGTCATTGCACACTTTAGACTGCTTTGATTTCGCCACGCAGTGTCTTTATGAAAATGCAACAGGACCGAGAGGGAATTATGTGGGTGGAATCGGTGTAATCAAAAATCGGGAAATGTGGACAGGATTCGACTGAGCTTGAGTTGTTCTACTCATATTATAGTGCGACGTATCTAAAGTGGTGGTGATGGGTAGTCAACGAGATCGCTGTGCTATGGTTTCATGGAGAGATGAATCGTTATCGTCATTTCGTTTGAACATAAAAGCATTTTGAAAACAGAACGTTTGCAGTGTAAAGTACTATGAGCAGCGCCGAAAGGTGAAGACCAAGCGGGAAAGAAAAGAATACACATCAAGTTCGTACAAACACGCAAACTAGTAGTGGAGCACATTGGAAGGAGAGATTGAGTTTCTGCCTTTGCGAAAATTGAGACAGACTTCGCTGCCGAAAAGGTAGCCACTCGAAAGGCATTTCCACTTGTCAAATACAAGGATTGCTTTCAAGTATTAAAGAACTAACGGTCGGATGCCTATTGTGAAGTTGCTTTTAATGCAGCATTTTAGGCCTATGATAGCTATCATTAATACTGATGGCGCATTTTGATGTTCACTGCTGAAATGAGAAACTGTTATGACAGCTCATGTGAATGATTGATATAACTTTTGGAAATGCTCTAATTCAGCGATTATCTTCACAACACAGTAACCAAGAGATGCACCTGCATTCAAGCAGTGCACTTCTTTTAAATGGTAGGTTGTATAGGTGTCCAGTTTTGCACCTCAGTCTCCCATGCAGGTGCCGTTAAAGAGAACGAAGTCATCAGCGATATGAGCTGAAAGAATAAATTTTCGCATGGAATATTTTACCTCTGTATTTGCTGCATTAGCGATTGCGTCTCAACGTAAGGTGGCGGAGGAAGCGAGCCAATTGATGTGGTCGTCGTTGCTGAGAGATAAGATGGCAAGATGTTGACGCTGCAACAATATGGTAAGCTATAAATCCAGCACGGAATTCCCACATTCCAAGGTAGCATTCGTTGAAGTTTCACCTTCCTCTGTAATTAGTTGTTGCAGCAACACGATCCACTTGGGCTCTCACATGAAGAGTGAAACATCTTTTCATTTGCCCACTTCTTCAATATGCGTAGAGCATAATGCTTGCAAAATAGTTATATAGAAACAAATTATGAATGAAAATCTCAGAAGTGCGGCTACTGAGAGTGCTCTTGCATTCTATGTGGCATACGAGGGTTTAACTTCCAGTAAGAGCCCAGGAAAATGCTACCTTGAGTTAGAAACGAAGCTGACAGAGGGATGCCTGGAGATTCGTCTCTGACAATAAATTCCCCTGAGTATCATCAGCATCGGGCTGGCTGAAGCACGCTTACCACAGCGCACCCAAATAGCGACTTCATAATCCGACCACGCATTGCTCACGATTAAACGTCTGCTGCAGTAGTTTTGATGAATAAGAATGAATGCATATAACTACTGAGAGTGTAGCTAGGTGAACTGATGCGAACTTTTGAAAGTGAACATCAAGCAAATTGGAGGCTCTGCATGACTTTCTTCTACTTGAAAGCGCACTTCCTGTAAAACATTCGTGAAAGTGCCAACTTCTGCCCACCTCAACATTATGCTGTCATAAAAAATTCAGTGGTATTTTTTCCGGACGTTATACTAGTTGTAAAAATTTAGGACATTGACTGCACAAGTGGAAAAATCTCGAATCGGCATAAAATATTGAACGAAAGAATTCATGGTATTCCATTATTCCATGAGCAGCAAGCCGAGGATGGGTAAAAAACGTTCTCTGTTTTGCAGTTCTCTTTTATTACCACTTTCCTTAAACTTGGTTCTTTTTAGCAGTGTGGTTTGATCTGTATGATAGTGCGAAAAGCAAGCGGAGTGCCAAAAATAAACGATATACTGCTTATAATCTGAAGTGGTGTTTATGCAGTTGCATTCATAGTGAGTGGGTGGTTTGTTTCATCAGCACGACATAGAAGTGAACGAATACTAGATCCATAAGAGTTTATCGATGACCACATTGTTTACGCGAGAAGAGTTTTTGAAAGAATTAAACCAAAATTTGCGAGACTTCAAAGCAAAAGTTATACGTGAAAAAAATTTTAATTATGCTGCTCGTTGAATTCATATTGGCGCTGTTTTATTCTGATTTCAGGCTGAAATTCGGGAATTCCAAGAGTGTCTGATTTCCGATGCTGAATTCGAACTCCGTTCAGTCTTAGTTTGCATCGTTACAAAAGAGATAAATAAGAGAAAGATTTAGACCGAGGTTTCGAGAAACGCGAGACGAGCATCGTACAGCATACTGCTATCGAGAACAACATCACAATTCCGAACGCGAATGTTACGTGATCCTCTGGAGCATTGCTCGGTGTTGCGAGGTAATGCGGAGACTCCTTAAAAACATAGTCGAGGATCACGCGAAACAGTGGCACGATGCCACCCTACTTCGACAACTGCGTAGAAAAACTACTCTCGATTTGACCCTCGATCTACTTAAATCGAATATTCCCGACCTGTTTAAAAAATCCTTCAACAACCTGTTGACCTGATAAACACACTCTCAATGTTTTTTGTTGGTTCATTTTTGCCCTCAGACCTCAGTATCTTATGATACCGCCCCCTTCACAAGCTTTCATGGAATCTAAGGGATAGCGGTGAGGTGGGGAGGGGAAGGGAAGGGACTTTGATGGAACCCCAAGCCGACCAGTCAAATGGGCAGAAATGAACCGGTTTGCCTGTAAGGTTGCAGTGGATGTGTCAGTGAATGGAGTGACTGAAAAAATTTGTGAAAGCGACATGTGAAAACATTATATAACGCAAAGTAAGAAATCTTTCAGACGAGGAGCTGTATTTGCTCTCTTCGATTTGAGGGAAGGGACACTTTGCAGGACATCAATGAAAAATACGCTCAGAAAATTATTGCCTTCTGATGGCGGTAATGCGAAGTTGCCGCACGAGTTCTGCTTTACTGCATCTATGCAGAAATGTGAGTGATTACGATCGGCAAAAGAATACTGAATGCCTGATGGATGACTGCATATGTGCAAGCCCCGATATCATAGTTTCGATGGGACGCTTTCTTCCTGTTTTGAGCAGCTTTGGTTGCGTTGTCTTTTCGCTGGAATCGACACAGCGAACCTTGTTTAGTGATTCATCAGCTTGTCGCTGATCGTTCCCACTTTTTCAAGAAATCCAACAGACCATCTTTAGGGCATCAAATATGTAAAGCTAGTCCTCTTCACTATGCAAAAGATAGTGCGTGCTAATTGATTACTCGTGTCGATTGCATAGATGCCACCTTTGCGCACACAAGGGCAAACTTTTCTCAAAGGTCACACTAAGTGGGGAGGTCGAGCTTTAAGATGACGTGAAATGTCTGAATTAGGCACGGCGCACCAGTGATGTGTGCTGAGTAGCTTGGGTGCAGATGACCATGTGCTTCATCGGAGCGATAACGTTGCCAATGACGATGACATGGGTGAGGCTGAGTTATCCCTCTCCCCTTCCCCGCTACTGTTGAAATTTTCTGTATGAATGGGGGTTAAGGAGATTGCAGTCCTTGGAGATGGAATGCAGCATGTTTTTTTCCTTTTGAATTGCGCCAGGCGTTTCCTCTCTGTGGGTCTGATAGACTATTTGCTTGAAGTTAAAGTTCATTTTTTATCAACAGCTGGTCATTATTACAACTTAATTTTTTATTCGTTTTTTGGATAATGCAGATGCTCGGAAAACCTAATCCAGAAAAACACTTCCTTTTGGATACTTACAATCAGAGGCATAAGCCTCAGGTCGAATGTGGCTAGGAGTATATAGCTTGCAGTTGACGTTCTCAGCAATATCCAATCTTTGTCGACATCATTAATTTTCATTCACTATAATGGAGGCCTCTTTGAATTTAGCTCGATCAGCTAGTATTGAGAAATTGGCAATGCATCGAAATTGCACGGTAAGGGAGGAAAATAGTCCGAAGGGCAAAACACATAATGGATTAAAAATTTTTTGGCACTATGCGAAGATAACACTTTCAGAAAACTAGAGTCATTTTTTTAAGTGGGATGAATCTGGCCTAGTATAACGAAGAAGGAACGCTCTATTATCAGAAGCATAAGATAGGGTGTGGTGGTTGGAACCCCCTCCCCCTTTCCTGTTTAACAGCAGTCAACCCCTCCATCCATAAGTAGCATCAAACAATGAACAACTCTCCACATAAAGTGTATCAGCACATCAACCAGTAATGCTGCTTACCGCTGTCTAAAGTGAATAAGAATTGGTGAATTATGATGCATTTCGATGGAAGGTTTAATGTCATTACGACAGACTTACCGTAGAGAAATTGCTTGCATTTGTATCGGCGAGGCTGTTTTCGAAGTCGCAGAATGGCACTCTATAAGAATGACCTTGAGTACAATATCCTAAGCGATGGTGTGAATATGCCCCAACAAGAGATAACGTGACGTACATTTTCTTCTGCAATCGTCTAACATCTTATACCACTCGGTTGTGGGTGTCAATAATGCTAAAATTTGAAGAGTGCCCCTAATTTCATGCAATGTTCGCGTGCAAAGTGATGCTTATTGAGTCGCGGCATACTTTCCTACTGCATAAGTGAGCTTTTTTCAATTTGCATAGAAATTTCCTCTTGCATCCTACGGTTAAATCAAGATAGCCCCTATAAAGTTGCATGTCGAAATTGCTGACTTCGTCAAAAACGCATCATCTTGCTTAATGAGTGACGATATAGACACACATCCCGTTTCGTTATTGCTTAACTCAAAAAAGGTCGGTCAGCATTTCTATACTTTGGTGCTTTGTTGATGTTTCATATAGGACAGGTGTCCTTGTCCTCAATACTCTACCATCAAAACGAGACGAACCTGTGGGACTCATTGATGAGAAGTATAAGTTGACAACACGCTAGACGTGTAAGGTTGTGCTGCCGCAGGCATAGATGCATCCTGCTCGTTGTTTGCCCTCGTGAATCCCTAGGAATTCTCGGTGGTACCTTCAATAAACGAAGTTCGTTGATTGCCCACTTTCTAAACAAAGATTTCGTTAAAGTTCCGTGCTTATTCCTCGTTTTATCAGAAATTTTGGAAGGTAGTGTCTTTGGCAATCTTCTTCAAAAGAGGCTGCGTACCTACATTGGTACTAGGATGGCATCTTTCAGAGGTTCACAACCTCGACATTTCAAAATTTATGCCTCGTAACATCAGAGATTCAGCGATGTTGTTCAGACCCCATTACGATCGATAAAATTATCTATTCACTTGTGAACGATGTGAAATTCGATGGAATTTTTATTTACTACTCCTCTTTTCCTATAATCACAATTCTCTTTATCCTCTCACTGAAGAAAGCTCTTTTACAAGTTGCTTCATCAGGTTTTTGACCTACTTCCTATGTCCAGGACAAATCCCATCCCAGCCTCTACTCCACTGGGACTCAAAATTTTTTGCGGATTTAATCAACGCAAACGCATTGTCTAAGATTTCGTATCATATAATTTCGTATCATACAATATTTATTTTGTTTCATGGTATCCTGCAAGATTCTGCCGATTCGGTGGGTCAACTATTCAAGGCAAATTTTTAAACTCAAAATTTTACAAGACGAATTCTAGGAATCCGTCCTAGGAATCCGTCTGAATGAGACAAATAGCTTAGTTTCCGGTGGTAACTGCAATTCGCTGTTCAGGTTAGGGATGATGTGTTGTGGGTGTATCACGAAATCGCATGATTTGGTTTACATTAGTGTACTTTTTATGTGAATTGTTAACTTGCTGCAGAATAATATGTAAGATGTTAAGATGTAATATGTAAGGTGCTCACACGTCACAGAGTTAAGTGTGAGATGGTGGATAGTATACTCTGAGATAATGTAGGAGGTTGGGGTCAAGTGTGAGAAGGCAAGCAGTGAAAATATAACTGAACGGTGATTTGGTAAACGTCTGGCTATGAATGAGAATTTGTAGGAGTGAGTATGAGTGAGCCAGTTCTTTGTGCCTTGGCCGCTTCTGCTGGTCGTTTGCGCTGAACCTATTTATGCCTCGTTAGTTTACTTTCAGGCCAACTACTTCTGTTTCGTGCCTTCCATCTTCACCAACCTGTCGGTCTTTTTGAAGAGCCTAATTGAATGAAATGTGGTAGTTTGAGTTCGCTTTGCCGAAAATGTTTCGATTCTCACTTTCCTATCTGTCATCACATCCTCTCTCCTTTGTAACCATTCCAGCTTTGTTACTATCTTACGTAAGCCTGTTTGCGGGCTTTGTTTCAGCTCTCTTGCTCACACAAGGTTGTCGGCCAGATTCATGGCCATAATTTCTTATTTGTCTCGCGATTTCTTTTAAAAGTTGAAAGATTCTGAAAAAGCATTGATATTTTATCTCACTACTTAACGGATACTGCTCATGCAGCCCATGTGATCGAAACGAAACCCCTTTTATGCTTCTCTTAAGCATATCAAGTCAAAACTTTTTAGAAATGTCTTATGAGTCACTTGCTCTACTTTTTTGTATGGAATGGGATAGGATAGGTGGGATTTGGTTCCCACTGTAATTCTCCAGTCGCACAGCTTCCCTATATTTCTCTCTGTTTTATCCTCATGCTGCCACTGGAAAAGCTTTTAGAAAGTTTCAAAGAAAAAGTCTATGGCATTCATGCATTCTCAGCAAATATTATCTGCAGAAAATGCTGCAAGCATTATTAAGCAAGTACGATATCAATGGGGCCCCACACGGTCCACATGAAAAAGCACAATGATAATTGGGAGATATAAGCGGTATTCTCTAGCGCATAGCCAGCAGCTGTTGCTGCAGTGTTGCAGTGAACGGTCATCGTCAACTTAACTACACTTCTTTTTGTCGCCAGGATATTCTCCATAAATTGCAACTCATACTTTGTGAGATTCGTTAACTGCCTTCGGATCTGCCGTTGTCATCGAATATTTACTACATATCCACTAGTGCTTATTTGTTTAGTCCGCAATATTTCGTGACCTTATTTGCAGACCCGCACTCGGCATTTATACAAGACACATTACGCGCATTTTGCACCTCAAAAAGAACCATTCGAATGACACAGTCTATAGCACCACTTCTGGTGTGTTTTTGTACAAGTGAAACAACCTGAGGGTTTTCTGATGAGACCTGATACGTTCACAGTTGGGGATTCATCAGGTCTAACCGGTCTACAGGATGCTTTCGTTAATAACCCGTTCACGTAAGCGCAACCCGCTAGTTTGCGTTAGCAACTTTCCTATGCTTTCTCTTCTTTTATATTTGCCTGTATTCATCAGATAACGTTGAAATATATAAGTAAATAAATGAATAGTTTATCTTCTGCCAGCATTCATAACTGATATTCCATCCAATTGATTTTCTGAACTACGCATATATGAACCGTATGTTACTGAGCGCATTGTTGTTGAGCCGGTTATGCTTCATTAGCAAACAATTTCTGTGCAGCTTATACTTTTCAGTCCTTCGACCTGCGGCAAAAGTATGCAGTAAGTACGGAACACATGTTCTTTTTATTTAATCATCTCTGTGGTAGGAATACATTCTCGCGCTTCGAGAGACGCTATACAGACAGAAATATTGTCGCGCCTTTGAAATATGACGCAGTTTTTATAACACCATTGTTCAGTATCGGACATTTCATTTAGAAGCGACAAATGACAGCATTTGAAAGCTGATCGTACTCTATCTTTGAAGGTTGTCAACAGTCACTTCGACCGTTGAAGTTGCTAAAGAGGTTAATTTTATAAATATGGGATGCATTCGTCAAATGGAGAATAAGAAATTTGACAAGTGAGCAGAACGATGAATTCCTTTGCCCATCTGCTCTCTCTTGGAGGCGGTTTTTGATGCACGTATACGGCGGAGATCACGACCTTAATTTCTTCATGGGGATCAAACGTTCTTTTGTTTATTTAAAAGGAAAGCCTCTAAAGGCGTTCTTTGCTGAGATATGAATAAAATCGGAAAGGACATATAATAAAGAGCGTTATTCGGAACAGAAGCGATAACAGTTTCCCGAATAGTTGGTAATTGGTATGGAGGTAGTTGGAACCATCGAAGAGGAAATAACTCACAAGCAGGTACTGCAGAAACTGAGAGCTGCTAGGGCACTAGCAACGACCCAACGTTAATTCGCTCTGTGGTATGCGTTAATTCGCTCTGTGGTATGCGTTAATTCGCTCTGTGGTATGCGTTAATTCGCTCTGTGGCAATCATAATATCGATTTAATCTCACTGAAGTCAGCCCTCTTCTTTGGGTTGAGGAGAAACTTGAACCCTCTCTGTAAAATCATAAGAGCCTAGAAAATAACGGCAACTAATGGTTGGTTGCATAGCACTATCAAAGAGATGCTCTTAAGCTTCCGATTAGACTTTCTCGAAATAGTCAAGAGGTTGGTGCAGTGTTGCAATTCTAACTGTTTTTTAAATAAACAAAAAAGAATAACCACAAGTGACAGCCTTAACAATCGGGCAGGGAGTCACGGCGAATGACACATTTCCATTGCAGAAGCGTGAAATATTTCATGAGCGAGAACGTTCCAACGATATCTACAGTGTGGCTTTCGTTACAGCTTATCGATGAAAAGCAAAACACACCGTGACAATTAATACTTAGCGGTTCTGCTCAACGAGCTGTAGTATCAGCTGCTCTAAGACCGTTTCGAAGTTCCGAAATCTCGTTGCGAAGCCCACGACCAGGAGTCGACCGCAGTATTAGTGGATAATGGCAGTTGTAAGATTTTTTGAGCGAGGCTTGAAGAATCTGCCTTTGACTGAACAAACGATTTTACTTTTATTAGAGGCGCATGCCCATGAAGATTTTCAGTCTATAGGATAGACGGATATGCTACACACCATTTAATCGTCACAGAAAAACAAGTGCTTGAGGCAGACACCTTTCTTGTTTCGTATTGTGTTTGCAGGTTCTGAGAAAATAAGGCATCAAACGCAATGAAGAATTGATCCAATATAATTCCCAGGGATTTTTTCTGCAATTATTTCTTAAAATTTCCTTTTTTTACACCTGTGCACGCCTTTTCTAAAGCGCGCTGTGACACCATGTGCGTGCTTATGTGCTTGCCTGTTTGTCCTGTAGTTTCACTTCATGAACCACAGAGGTTAACTTTTAAGATCTGTGAAGTGCTATCGATCCTTGCGTTTATTTGTTCATGAGGATATGCCTGCCTCTTTATAATCTACAAAAAACAAGCACATAGACATAGAATGACCATCACGTCGTAATCCTCGAAGATTATGCACAAATGAACAAAACATTAAAATAAGAAACGCCGTAAACAAACTAGCAAATCGAGCCTCACGGTGTCGCATTTGTATGAGTTGATAGCTACGCATTAAAAGCCAAAAGAACGACGCTCACAACAATGCTAAGTGGAAGGGACGGTTGAATGCAACGGGACAAGTCGATCAACTATGAGCAGCCTAAAAGCGTCTTGCATGGTCACTGCGATTCGTTTTGAGAGCTTTCATCCGCATGAAGGGTAGCCACCATCACTGCCTCTATTGCGCAATTCCCATTGGATGCGATGCCGAACAACGAATCAAGCTTAATAGCCACCGCACTGCTTGTTCGGCTGGCTTTACTTGCTGGTGGCTGTGAAAAGAATAATGTGTATGGCTTTGAATGAGTCAGAGGGATGCGCATGGATGAGAGACGGCATCACATTGGAAACACGACGGCAACCAAACGTTTAGTTTATTAGCTGCAAATAGCACCAAACCACGAGAATGCATCGAGCTTTCAAAAATAAAATTGTTGCGGCAACTATAGTCAGCGAGCTGGACGCATCATCTAGATGCAAACAGCGTGCGGCTGCAATCGCTCTAAGGTACCCTGTTGCATAGTATTTTTGCTGGAAGGTCCGTCATCACAGTTTTCGTGGATTAAAGACCTTGGGTCAAACGTAGATAAGAGGAGAGGCTGTTGCATTCTGTGAGCCGCGCAAAGGGTTCATTGACACTCAAGTTTTGGTGGAATTTTCAGAAGGCTTAGGGCTGCTGTATCGCACAGCAAAAACAACCATTAAGACTGTTAAGAGCAATGAATGGTTGAAGAACTCTTGCATATAGTCAGCAAATGTTCTTGGAAACGGTCGTAAGCGAAGGTGCACTGAAATGAGTGATGTAGATATCGCCGTGGGAAATACCGATATTATACCTTTTGTTAAAATTACAATAAATTGTAGAGCAAAATGCTGGCATTATTAACACCATTGCCTAGCATTCCTCGTTACAGTGGTCGTGAGGGAATCGCTCATTGCGACCGAATGTAGAAGACTTTTTAACGTGAATATTTCAATGAGACGGCTACAGCAAACGCTGCATCCTATTTCAGAGCGAAAAACTGAAATCATTTTTAGTGATTCGTTTGGCAGTAACTGTTATCATTTTCAAGAAACTTTCGCTAATCACGACTTCGACCAAATTTCGCGGGTTACTGATCTTCACTGATAATTTTGAGTCACTAAAATCTTGCTAAAAACAGCAGTAGGAATTCAAAATTCGAAATTGATATATGAGTGGGAAGTGTTTTTATGCGCCTTTTTAATCCGCATTTGAAGAGTGCACTCGCGTCTCTTCCTTATTTATATTTGTGCGGCAATTTCAATTCTCGAATGAATGAAGCTGCATTTCCGAAATTCGCTGATTGTAGATGTGTCGCGCAAAATTTGCTGCTCATATATGGCTTCCTATGTGAATTTTCGAATTCATTCATCACATTTTGGCAATCATGGACAGTTGAGCAGTTGCACCCAAGAACCTGTACGCATATCGTAATCGTTCAGGTCGCATTTTACAGCCGATCAGGCTGGAAAAAACGAATTTTTGGTAGTAGTGGCTGGTTTCATTAAAAACCAGTCAAATGGGAGGGCAATATTGCACGATTTTTATAATTTGTTGAAAATTCCAAATCTACTTGGCCTGATAAAGGAGATAACTGGAAAAGCTCATGTTGCGTATGTCCCTTGGGACGCTTCTCCTCTCACTAATTAAAAATTTCTAGAAAATGCTTTCAGCGTCAAAAGAGGCGCCCACTTACCGAGAATTGTGCATTTTCCAATAAACCTTCGTGGGAGATGCGTCTCGAAAAAAGAGGTTAAGATATGCGAACGAATTGTCGAAAATGTACGCGCTGTGCCATGCTTATACCACTTCACAGGACGATAGCTTATGTACCTGAAAATCTGTAGATTCGCCTTTTTCGTTTGCACAGTTTGGTTGCATAATTTTCAGCCTATTTGGTAAAACAGTGGGAAGCGTGATGTTCAGGAGAAAGCGTGAAATCAGACGAAATCAAAATTGTTCTTTTCTACATGTGAACTCAAAATCCTATTTTGGTCTTTTCTGTTGGAAATGGCATAAACTGGAAGAACACTGAGCAACATCCATTCTTTTCTTATTACTGCACATATTCTTCCCTATTTGTCTGTTCATCCGTTGGTAGAAGACCTCTGAGAAGGGCACCACTTAATGCAAACAGAGTGAAAAGGTGACTGCTTTTTAGTTGTATATGGGACAATGAATAAAAAACTAAACGTTTCCAGGAAAATGGAACGAATTTCGCCAAAGGCTAAAGAATGCAAATTTTAAAACATTTAGTGACCCATCGTCTTTATGTTCTTTTCACGGCCAAGTCTTAAACATTCTCGTCCACCATTGCGAATCTTCTCGATGGCAAGTCTGTTACATGGCGCTTACAACAGAAATTGAAGCCCTTTTTTCTTTGCGTAACAATCAATGTCTCAGGTCACATTCTTCTTGAAAATAAATCACAATCGTAGTGTAGGACGCAACTGCGGTGTTGTAGTCAATGTCTGTAACGCTTATGAAAGTTATCTATCAGTTATTGCGTCTTTTGAACACGCTGTGTTTGTGTTGTAGGTTGAAGAGGGGGTTAGATTATGCCAGGACTTTAATTTTACCTGTGATTAATGCTCTTGAGGTCCACTGTTTGGATGTTAAGGTGAGTGCGAATATATTATACATTTCTAGAAATGCCGTTCAACATTTTCATAACATCGTAGGCCTTTCGCCCTGCACCAAGCCATTGTGAATGAAGGCATCGAAATGGTGTACTATTTATTACGACATAAAGCAGACGTCCACCAAAGCTGTTATGGATCGTTCTTCTGCGCTGATGACCAAAAAGCTTCAAGGACCGACTCGCTCGAGCACGAATGGGTCGATCTCGTTCAGAACACTCGATACACAGGGTCAGTTTGGGCACATCCAAGCCATACGGTATAAGAAGCATGCAGAGAGGCAGAAATAACGAAAGTTTTTCTTCGTGTAGGATAATCTCTTCGCAAAATCGGATACTGGAACCAAGTGAAGGCGCATCATGGAAAATACAGCCGCACTTCTGGTGTCCAGATGCACTCCCGATCTGTATCAGAAGTTGATGTGCTGAATTCGTATATGAGAATGTGAACTCCACATGAACACATTCAAAGAAATTTGATGAGCTGTCCTATAGCTGACAGGTCTCACTGTTTGGCCACTTATTAATCATATGGTGGTGAAAGTTCGTATGGTAGAGATGTAAAGCAACAGTTCCACCTCCTACTTATTGCTCATATTTCCGATCCATTAAAAGGCTACTACAGTCAACTTTCATACGTTCCTTAATTTTGTTTCATTCCGGTCATTCTTAGCTTACAGTTTTCGAGATCCCCTGCCCCATCTGCCCGTTAATTTGGACTATAACGTTGCTAGTTGAATCAGTGGATGGCGCTCAACTATTTCAGCCAGTTCAGCTGCACTGCGCTTTAAATTGATGTGCACAAGTCTCGAAGACACGAAGTCTAGGTCGTTGGCGAAACAATGTAGTGCTTGAGGGCTCTGGCAATCTGCACTACTCAAGTCATGAAATACATGTTTGAAAATGTTATCTTAATAAGCTTATAATGGGTGATTCATTTCAGGATTTTTAATCCTTTTTCTATCAATAACATGTAACTGTTTCGTTATGGAGTTGGTGATAGCTATAGGATCGGATGCCTTGCAATTTAAAACTGGTAGTGGCACGTGGCTTGAAATGACCGAGGTTCGAGAGCTTGCGAACGCACTGTTTGCACAGGCAAATAAAAGATGCCAAGAATGCCAGGCTTCATATTCAGAATGTGAAGATCCTTCGCTGATCAGTGACCATACAAGAGAAAACGTTGGTTGTGCCCATTTTAAGATACAGCCACTGACCATCAGCAAAATCGACCTTTCGAAACTTCTAGTAAGCTCATCTTTTTTACATCAATTGTAAGGGATAATCAGAGCATAGTTAAGGGAAAGACTCAGGCACTGCAGGCTTATAGATGCATCGATTTCAGGGTTCCACTTCTGTTCCTGTTGATGACTTCAGAGGGATATAGCGAGCAGTTCACCCGTTCCCCATCTATCATTTCTTTTGCAGATGCTGAGCTATTTCAGGCGTAGGTATTGGGGCGAATATC
Organism: Baylisascaris procyonis; assembly: GCA_037389465.1. Classification (NCBI taxonomy): domain Eukaryota; kingdom Metazoa; phylum Nematoda; class Chromadorea; order Rhabditida; family Ascarididae; genus Baylisascaris; species Baylisascaris procyonis. The sequence goes on along the minus strand of JAZARR010000078.1, from coordinate 6,236 downwards.
CACTGTGTTTGCTGCATGCACAAACCAGCACGACTGCTTTCGTTTGTTGAGTGCTTGCAAGGCGGATCCCAATATGCGCGACACAAACGGCAACTCCGTCCTACACCTCGCCCTTATACATGAGCTTAGGGTAAGAACTTAAACTTTTCTCTTTTTGTTGTCGATTTGTTATTGCAACCTCATCTAAGGCGCATTACCGTTGCAGGAAATGTTCTTACTGGCGCATGGTCTCGGTGCAAGGCTTGACGTGAAAAACAAACAAAAGCTGACGCCTATGGCACTGGCCGCGAAGCTTGCCAAGAAGGAGGTCAGTTTTGAGCATTCTTTAATGTGATAAGGCTTTAAGAACAATCTTTAAATTAATCGTTCACTTGCAGGCGTAAGAAGTCACGAATGACGCGCCATGCTGAGCAACAGTGGTCACTTCTCATCGCATTTTTAAGTTTACTTCCTCTTAAAAATTAACGAACCACACATGCTTCCTTTTTGGCAGTTTCAGCCTCAAATAAGCATCTCTTCTGAAAGTTCGGGGAAGTGTAAGCTCCAAAGGTCATCAACTGATAAAATGAAGAGCAAGAAAAGCACAAGGCGGTGAAAAAGTTGAAAATTTCCGGAAAATACCAGCATTCTTTCAAGCTTCGTTAATGCAGAACAGTAGCAAGTTTGAAGGCAAGAACATTGCCTTCAATAAAACACTTCGAAGTTTTAAGCGTTTTTGGCAGCAAAGATCTCCTCTCTTCTAATTAAACCTGGCAGCTTAAGGCAAAAGGCTTAGGCTTTGGCTTAGATCTTAGGCTTAGGCTTAGGCTTAGGCTTAGGCTTAGGCTTAGGCTTAGGCTTAGGCTTAGGCTTAGGCTTAGGCTTAGGCTTAGGCTTAGGCTTAGGCTTAGGCTTAGGTAGGCTTAGGCTTAGGCTTAGGCTTAGGCTTAGGCTTAGGCTTAGGCTTAGGCTTAGGCTTAGGCTTAGGCTTAGGCTTAGGCTTAGGCTTAGGCTTAGGCTTAGGCTTAGGCTTAGGCTTAGGCTTAGGCTTAGGCTTAGGCTTAGGCTTAGGCTTAGGCTTAGGCTTAGGCTTAGGCTTAGGCTTAGGCTTAGGCTTAGGCTTAGGCTTAGGCTTAGGCTTAGGCTTAGGCTTAGGCTTAGGCTTAGGCTTAGGCTTAGGCTTAGGCTTAGGCTTAGGCTTAGGCTTAGGCTTAGGCTTAGGCTTAGGCTTAGGCTTAGGCTTAGGCTTAGGCTTAGGCTTAGGCTTAGGCTTAGGCTTAGGCTTAGGCTTAGGCTTAGGCTTAGGCTTAGGCTTAGGCTTAGGCTTAGGCTTAGGCTTAGGCTTAGGCTTAGGCTTAGGCTTAGGCTTAGGCTTAGGCTTAGGCTTAGGCTTAGGCTTAGGCTTAGGCTTAGGCTTAGGCTTAGGCTTAGGCTTAGGCTTAGGCTTAGGCTTAGGCTTAGGCTTAGGCTTAGGCTTAGGCTTAGGCTTAGGCTTAGGCTTAGGCTTAGGCTTAGGCTTAGGCTTAGGCTTAGGCTTAGGCTTAGGCTTAGGCTTAGGCTTAGGCTTAGGCTTAGGCTTAGGCTTAGGCTTAGGCTTAGGCTTAGGCTTAGGCTTAGGCTTAGGCTTAGGCTTAGGCTTAGGCTTAGGCTTAGGCTTAGGCTTAGGCTTAGGCTTAGGCTTAGGCTTAGGCTTAGGCTTAGGCTTAGGCTTAGGCTTAGGCTTAGGCTTAGGCTTAGGCTTAGGCTTAGGCTTAGGCTTAGGCTTAGGCTTAGGCTTAGGCTTAGGCTTAGGCTTAGGCTTAGGCTTAGGCTTAGGCTTAGGCTTAGGCTTAGGCTTAGGCTTAGGCTTAGGCTTAGGCTTAGGCTTAGGCTTAGGCTTAGGCTTAGGCTTAGGCTTAGGCTTAGGCTTAGGCTTAGGCTTAGGCTTAGGCTTAGGCTTAGGCTTAGGCTTAGGCTTAGGCTTAGGCTTAGGCTTAGGCTTAGGCTTAGGCTTAGGCTTAGGCTTAGGCTTAGGCTTAGGCTTAGGCTTAGGCTTAGGCTTAGGCTTAGGCTTAGGCTTAGGCTTAGGCTTAGGCTTAGGCTTAGGCTTAGGCTTAGGCTTAGGCTTAGGCTTAGGCTTAGGCTTAGGCTTAGGCTTAGGCTTAGGCTTAGGCTTAGGCTTAGGCTTAGGCTTAGGCTTAGGCTTAGGCTTAGGCTTAGGCTTAGGCTTAGGCTTAGGCTTAGGCTTAGGCTTAGGCTTAGGCTTAGGCTTAGGCTTAGGCTTAGGCTTAGGCTTAGGCTTAGGCTTAGGCTTAGGCTTAGGCTTAGGCTTAGGCTTAGGCTTAGGCTTAGGCTTAGGCTTAGGCTTAGGCTTAGGCTTAGGCTTAGGCTTAGGCTTAGGCTTAGGCTTAGGCTTAGGCTTAGGCTTAGGCTTAGGCTTAGGCTTAGGCTTAGGCTTAGGCTTAGGCTTAGGCTTAGGCTTAGGCTTAGGCTTAGGCTTAGGCTTAGGCTTAGGCTTAGGCTTAGGCTTAGGCTTAGGCTTAGGCTTAGGCTTAGGCTTAGGCTTAGGCTTAGGCTTAGGCTTAGGCTTAGGCTTAGGCTTAGGCTTAGGCTTAGGCTTAGGCTTAGGCTTAGGCTTAGGCTTAGGCTTAGGCTTAGGCTTAGGCTTAGGCTTAGGCTTAGGCTTAGGCTTAGGCTTAGGCTTAGGCTTAGGCTTAGGCTTAGGCTTAGGCTTAGGCTTAGGCTTAGGCTTAGGCTTAGGCTTAGGCTTAGGCTTAGGCTTAGGCTTAGGCTTAGGCTTAGGCTTAGGCTTAGGCTTAGGCTTAGGCTTAGGCTTAGGCTTAGGCTTAGGCTTAGGCTTAGGCTTAGGCTTAGGCTTAGGCTTAGGCTTAGGCTTAGGCTTAGGCTTAGGCTTAGGCTTAGGCTTAGGCTTAGGCTTAGGCTTAGGCTTAGGCTTAGGCTTAGGCTTAGGCTTAGGCTTAGGCTTAGGCTTAGGCTTAGGCTTAGGCTTAGGCTTAGGCTTAGGCTTAGGCTTAGGCTTAGGCTTAGGCTTAGGCTTAGGCTTAGGCTTAGGCTTAGGCTTAGGCTTAGGCTTAGGCTTAGGCTTAGGCTTAGGCTTAGGCTTAGGCTTAGGCTTAGGCTTAGGCTTAGGCTTAGGCTTAGGCTTAGGCTTAGGCTTAGGCTTAGGCTTAGGCTTAGGCTTAGGCTTAGGCTTAGGCTTAGGCTTAGGCTTAGGCTTAGGCTTAGGCTTAGGCTTAGGCTTAGGCTTAGGCTTAGGCTTAGGCTTAGGCTTAGGCTTAGGCTTAGGCTTAGGCTTAGGCTTAGGCTTAGGCTTAGGCTTAGGCTTAGGCTTAGGCTTAGGCTTAGGCTTAGGCTTAGGCTTAGGCTTAGGCTTAGGCTTAGGCTTAGGCTTAGGCTTAGGCTTAGGCTTAGGCTTAGGCTTAGGCTTAGGCTTAGGCTTAGGCTTAGGCTTAGGCTTAGGCTTAGGCTTAGGCTTAGGCTTAGGCTTAGGCTTAGGCTTAGGCTTAGGCTTAGGCTTAGGCTTAGGCTTAGGCTTAGGCTTAGGCTTAGGCTTAGGCTTAGGCTTAGGCTTAGGCTTAGGCTTAGGCTTAGGCTTAGGCTTAGGCTTAGGCTTAGGCTTAGGCTTAGGCTTAGGCTTAGGCTTAGGCTTAGGCTTAGGCTTAGGCTTAGGCTTAGGCTTAGGCTTAGGCTTAGGCTTAGGCTTAGGCTTAGGCTTAGGCTTAGGCTTAGGCTTAGGCTTAGGCTTAGGCTTAGGCTTAGGCTTAGGCTTAGGCTTAGGCTTAGGCTTAGGCTTAGGCTTAGGCTTAGGCTTAGGCTTAGGCTTAGGCTTAGGCTTAGGGCTTAGGCTTAGGCTTAGGCTTAGGCTTAGGCTTAGGCTTAGGCTTAGGCTTAGGCTTAGGCTTAGGCTTAGGCTTAGGCTTAGGCTTAGGCTTAGGCTTAGGCTTAGGCTTAGGCTTAGGCTTAGGCTTAGGCTTAGGCTTAGGCTTAGGCTTAGGCTTAGGCTTAGGCTTAGGCTTAGGCTTAGGCTTAGGCTTAGGCTTAGGCTTAGGCTTAGGCTTAGGCTTAGGCTTAGGCTTAGGCTTAGGCTTAGGCTTAGGCTTAGGCTTAGGCTTAGGCTTAGGCTTAGGCTTAGGCTTAGGCTTAGGCTTAGGCTTAGGCTTAGGCTTAGGCTTAGGCTTAGGCTTAGGCTTAGGCTTAGGCTTAGGCTTAGGCTTAGGCTTAGGCTTAGGCTTAGGCTTAGGCTTAGGCTTAGGCTTAGGCTTAGGCTTAGGCTTAGGCTTAGGCTTAGGCTTAGGCTTAGGCTTAGGCTTAGGCTTAGGCTTAGGCTTAGGCTTAGGCTTAGGCTTAGGCTTAGGCTTAGGCTTAGGCTTAGGCTTAGGCTTAGGCTTAGGCTTAGGCTTAGGCTTAGGCTTAGGCTTAGGCTTAGGCTTAGGCTTAGGCTTAGGCTTAGGCTTAGGCTTAGGCTTAGGCTTAGGCTTAGGCTTAGGCTTAGGCTTAGGCTTAGGCTTAGGCTTAGGCTTAGGCTTAGGCTTAGGCTTAGGCTTAGGCTTAGGCTTAGGCTTAGGCTTAGGCTTAGGCTTAGGCTTAGGCTTAGGCTTAGGCTTAGGCTTAGGCTTAGGCTTAGGCTTAGGCTTAGGCTTAGGCTTAGGCTTAGGCTTAGGCTTAGGCTTAGGCTTAGGCTTAGGCTTAGGCTTAGGCTTAGGCTTAGGCTTAGGCTTAGGCTTAGGCTTAGGCTTAGGCTTAGGCTTAGGCTTAGGCTTAGGCTTAGGCTTAGGCTTAGGCTTAGGCTTAGGCTTAGGCTTAGGCTTAGGCTTAGGCTTAGGCTTAGGCTTAGGCTTAGGCTTAGGCTTAGGCTTAGGGGCTCAGGCCAGGGCTCAGGCTTAGCTTAGGCTTAGGGCTTGCTTAGATAGGCTTAGGCTTAGGCTAGGCTCAGGCTAGGCCGCTTAGCCAGGCTTAGGCTCAGGCCAGGGCTCAGGCTCAGGCTTAGGCTCAGGCTTAGGCTTAGGCTAGGCTTAGGTCAGGCTTAGGCTTAGGCTTAGGCTTAGGCTTAGGCTTAGGCTCAGGCTCAGGCTCAGGGCTTAGGCTTAGGCTTAGGGTCAGGCCGCCAGGCTTAGGCCAGGCTTAGGCTTAGGCTCAGGGCAGCCAGGGCCAGGTCAGGCTTAGGCTTAGGGGCCAGGCTTAGGCCAGGCTTAGGCTTCAGGCCGCCAGGCTGGAAGCTTAGGCTAGGCCAGCCAGGCTAGGCCAGGCTTAGGCTTAGGCTTAGGCTTTCAGGCTTAGGCCAGGGCCAGGCTGTAGGCCAGGGCCAGGCCAGGCCAGGGGCCAGGCCAGGCCAGGCCAGGCCAGGGGCCAGGCTTAGGCCAGGCCAGGCTTGGCTTAGGCCAGGCTTAGGCCTAGGCCAGGCCAGGCTAGGCCAGGCTAGGCCAGGCCAGGCCAGGCTTAGCTAGGCCAGGCTTAGCCAGGCTTAGGTAGCCAGGCCAGGGCCTAGGCTTAGGCTTAGGCTTAGGCTTAGGCTTAGGGGCTTAGGCTTAGGCTTAGGCTTAGGCTTAGGCTTAGGCTTAGGCTTAGGCTTAGGCTTAGGCTTAGGCTTAGGCTTAGGCTTAGGCTTAGGCTTAGGCTTAGGCTTAGGCTTAGGCTTAGGCTTAGGCTTAGGCTTGTGCTTAGGCTTAGGCTTAGGCTTAGCTTAGGTCAGGCTTAGGCTTAGGCTAAGGCTTAGGCTTATTAGGCTTAGGCTTAGGCTTAGGCTTAGGCCTAGGCTTAGGCTTAGGCTTAGGCTTAGGTTCAGGCAGGCTTAGGCCGTAGGCTTAGGCTGAGGCTCAGGATTAGGCTTAGGCTTAGGCTTAGGCTTAGGCTTAGGCTTAGGCTTAGGCTTAGGCTTAGGCTTAGGCTTAGGCTTAGCCTTAGGCTTAGGCTTAGGCTTAGGCTTAGGCTTAGGCTTAGGCTTAGGCTTAGGCTTAGGCTTAGGCTTAGGCTCAGCTTAGGCCGCCAGAGCTCAGCCTTAGGCTTAGGCTTAGGCTCCAGGCTTAGGCTTAGGCTTAGCTTAGGCTTAGGCTTAGGCTTAGGCTTAGGCCTCAAGGCTTAGGCTTACGCTTCAGGCTTAGGCTTAGGCTTAGGCTTAGGCTTAGGCTTAGGCTTAGGCTTAGGCTTAGGCTTAGGGGCTTAGGCTTAGGCTTAGGGTTAGGCTTAGGCTTAGGCTTAGGCTTAGGCTTAGGCTTAGGCCTAGCCCAGGCTTAGGCTTAGGCTTAGGCTTAGGCTTAGGC